>OX411307.1:38792707-39533653 GCA_948150685.1 Rhaphigaster nebulosa
TTATCTTACTAGTAGGATTAAGTTCTATTCTTAACTAGGTCTGGCTCTTAACTTATATATATATATATATATATATATATATATATATATATATATATATATATATATATATATATATATAATCTCGTCATACTGGGAGTTCACTTAAACATTTTATATTAATTTTTCGCTTTGTATAATAAATTTATAAAACACTTTTGACTAGGTTGTAGGGATCTGTTAATGTATTTTCTACAAGAATAATTTCACGCATGCAACTTTTTCTCATCCTGACTTATAATTACATTTTATTTTTCAGACACCTATAAAAGTAAATTTAAAATACTAATTTATTTTGACAAATATTATACTTTTTCTTGCATGCCAGTTTAAAGTTACCATATAGTGTGGATTTCTCCACCAAATTTTGACTTCCGTTATTCTTTAAACTTCAGTGCGCATTGCGCTCGTCCTCCGTGTAAGGAAAGAATACAGACTAAAATAAAATTTGCTATTGTAATATTTTATTAGAAAGAAATATATGAATAAACGTGTTGACTATGATCAGTGAACGCTAGTTTTTGGTGTTTATCAATCCTTAAATTTCACTTCTAAAGTTTGTGGATGGTTTCCGTTTCCGTTTTCGAAGGGGTTCCTTCCATGGTTGATAAAATAGCAGATTGTGCAATTGCTCACTATTATTTACGTATATGAAGTATATGATTATAGTATATTATAGTATTTTCGTGAATTATTTGAGTATATACGCTATGATAAGGGATATCCGTTTGATGGAAATGTTCCTATAGACCAGGGGTCTCCAAACTACGGTGGTGCCTTCCTCGTTCATGCCATACACGCTAAAAACCTTATTTTTGATTTATTGTTATTTTGACAAATTAATCATATTTAACGGAACTAGACCAAAGATCAAGGATGTAAATAAAAGGCACATCGATTTTTATATTTATCACTTCATTCAATATTTTCATCCTGGTCTCAGTCTATGTTTGAGCCTCAAAGCAACGATGGAGGCGAAATTCCTGAACATAAATTTTATGTTTTTAAAAATATATATATTTTTTTATTTTTACCATTCTTTTAAATTTGTCACTTAATTTTTTTTTTCTTCGAAAAAGCTTACATTATAACCTGGACTTACAAATTTGTGAAATTAAATAAAATATTTTTAATGTATATGTTCAGAAATTTCGCCTCCACCGTATGAATTTACAAAAATTCATTAATAGTTTTTTAATAGGGCCTACATACTTGTTTTTGAACTGGAAATGCTTTAATTAAGGTGATTTATTCATACAAAAAAAATTATAACCGTAGCTTAGAGACTTAAACAAAGACTGAGACCAAGACGAAAACATTATATTAAGTGATAAATGTAAACAATTAATTGGCCTTTTATTAACATTCTCGGGTTTGATCTTTACCCTAGTTCCGTTAAATATGAATGGTGGGACGCATAATTTATTTTGTTATCATACAAGACATGATCAGAAATTTTTATTTATCGACCAATTATGTCTGGCATACCTAATGAAATCGGAAATTTTAACTCTAATTAATGATAAGTGATTCATTCTGAAATCTAACAAAAGACATGCAGAGATATTTTTAATAATCTCCAAAGTTAATAAGCCAGTAACTATTCATAAACTCTTATGAAATCACGAATTAATATATTTTTAAATGCAATATGATTATATATTTTCAAAACTTTACTATTGTACTATACTAACGTGTCATAAATGAATCATTAAAGCAAGCTCTTGGCACTTGGGACTTGCAATTAGTGTAGTAGTCAGTGTTGCCCTTAAGCTAAAAAGTTTGGCGACCCCTGCGCTAGACGATAGTTGAATGAACGGAGGACTGGAGATTCCAGTCAAAGGCGAAAATGAGAGTTGTGAAACCGATAAACGCTATAAAATTTAAAAAATAGTGAAATTTGATATGAATTTGTTGGGTCAAACTTAAAATCGAAGAAAACACTAAAAGGCCTATGAATTCATGATTAAATTAAGAAACTCTTATTAAATTAAGAATTTTTTTTAAAATTTAATATAATTGTAGTATTTTAAACTTTACTATTATGTTATATTAACGTATTAAAAAAGGGTTATATGAGTTGAAAAGATATTTAAATCTAAATATTGGTAAAAAAACATTTTATATATTTTATGAAAACAAATACCCGTAGTTGAATAGTATGATTGAGATTGTTTTTCAAGAGTTTTGTTAGAAACCAATTGTTTAAACTAAAAAGAGCTCACTGATAAACAAGATACGATATACGAAAATCATATACGATCTGCTGAAATCTATGAATACTTGACCTAGAAAAGATTTTCCTTCTGTTACTTTACTCTGTTATTCTTATGTTGAGTACTTGTACAAATCATTATTTGAGCTAAATAAATTTAATTATTTTTTTTTATATGATGGTTTTTATATTTTTTATTTGATGGTATACCAACAACATACATATATTAGTAAATGATAGTACTCCTATTAAATACGAAAAAATAACCATTGAATCACTTAATTCACTCGAACAAAGAATGAATCTTTATCAAAGATTTTTTTTTTTTTTTAAAACATGAAAGGTATAATATGGGAGAAAAATGTGGAAGGGCAGTAAACAAAACACATTTAGCAAATAAAAGCTTTATATTAAAAATTTAACAAATGTGCATGATAAAAAAGTGATGTGAACATTAGATGTTTGATATATACTTTCTTAGATGGGGAGAAATTGAAATAAGCTATCGACGATGTGAGAAAAAGTAACCAGGATAGTAACCGTAAAAACGATTTTGAGCTCCTCCAAAATCGGCAGGGTAGAAGTAATTTATAGGCCTATGGCCGTTGTAGTTGGTATCCATGGCAAAATTGGTCACGATTTTGTCGACTGGAAACGGTTCCTGTGTAGAGTAAATATAGGGGGCTGTTGTAGAGGTGTCCGGAATGGAAGGTTCTGTAACAGTTGTAGGCCTTTCTTCTGTTCTGTCCGCATCGTCCTTCGAAACTTTAACATACTGCCCGTCAACAAATGCGTATTCAATAGTCCCAGTTTGTTTATGGTCGTGACGCAAAAATCGCTGATTTTCGGTAGGGCTCGGAGTGGAAACAAAATCTTGATGAATTTCCGCTATATTTCTAGAGTTGGAATTTTTCAATCCTTCTTCACTGGGGTTGCTGTAGGTTGTAGTACCTAATTTTTCATCCTTTTCATTTGTCGCGTCTAATGGTTGTGAATCATTCTCATCTCGTTGGTCTATTACTTGGTGGTAAGGATGGGCCATGTTGTATATTCCTCCCCAAGGAACGAATGGAAAAAATAAATTTGGCATATATGAAGGAGCTCGAACAGCCTTTCCTTCTCTTTCATGCTGGAAATTATTATAATCTGAGTTAAAAGAGTAATCTGGTGCAGGTTCTGAATCTTCTCTGGGTACGTAAGGATCAAGAGAATTGATTTGGTTTTTATATAAGCTGTTGTAATTCGTCTTATTTTTACTATCACTAACAGAATAGGGTACCGGAACTACTATGAACATTGGATATACATGGTGGAAGTAGGTGTTAGCCCCTGAGCTGGGATAGTGGCCTGGTTCCTCGTCCCTACTCATCGTATTGTCACAGTCACATAGGGGGTCGTCACTATAAGACATTTCTTCTTCTTCCCTCTTCTTTAGTATCACGTTTTGTTGTTTTATACTGTTCAGTTCGGTGTTGATAATATCATTCAATTTTTTTTTATTGATGATGCTATCGCCTCTTTTATCCTCCATTGCATGTGATTCAGAGTCATTGAGTTCTGTAGATAATTCATCAGGATTTTTAGGTCTATATAAGTCATTGTAATTATTGTCGTTATCAATATTTCTGGAGCTGTTTTCATTACTTTCTTCTAGCCTTAAATAGACTTCTTCGATGCCATGATTTTTTTTTTCAGTACTTTTGTCATCAAAAGTTTTAGGCGAGGGGATTTCTGACACGTTTGGAATCAATTGCAGAACCTTTTCACTTTGATCATACAAATTATTTCCATAGGTTTCGTTATAAAGTTGCTCATCAACTGATCCATTGACGGACATGTTAGCTATATGATCATAATTGGCTGAATTGTTACTTGATTCAGAATCTCCTGCTTCATACAATAATTCTTGATCAACTATCTCTGAATTCTTCATTCCATTAACGGACTCATTGCTAGTTCCAGAATTGTTTTCAAACATTGGTTCTTCTATGTTACTTTCAACATAAAATTGGTTTTCAGATATATTTGTGTTCTTATTTTCCAGTTTCTCATCCGTATCGTTTGTTATGATATGAAATATAGTTTTCCCTGATTGATTTGGATGGAAGCCAACCTGGCTGTCATTATTAAGTGTAGAATTTTTGAGCGATCCTTTTTGGAAAAGATAAACACTGGTTGTGGTCCTGGCTTGCTCAGCTCTCGATACTTGGAAATGTGATGAGCTAATTATCGTCGGATTGTCGCTGGCACTTCCATTATCCAACGATATTCCATTTACAATATCACCAATGGTTGTATTGCTTTTGTTATCTTTTGTTATGCTCGTAATTGCTTCTAGAGAGCCAGAGGTAGTATTTTCACCGAGATACGAAATACCATTTGATCTCCCTAACTCATCGTTAAGCCTAAATGATTTCAAAATATTTGAGGAATTCTCAACACGTGTATTTTGTCCGTTGTGAATGCCACGGGTACTATTATTGCTCGGTACGTTTGAAAGTGGTTCATCATTTATTTCTGTGTTGCTGGTCTCATGTATAGATTCTTCCTCCATTTCATTCTCAACATCGAGCTTAGACATGACAATATGTGTTTTGCTACTTATTGACTTTGAACTATTTTGATCACGCGTTGTATCGTCAGTGGAGTAAGACACATTTTCATTTGATTCATTTTGTAATATATCAGTGCTTTGGCTAGTTAGATTGGAATTTATTATTGGCTTTTCTTGAGTAAAATAATGTTTGGATGTTTTAAGATCTGATGAACTACTCAATGGTTGACATTCGGGTGCGTTAGTTCCCCCACCCTTAAGATCACTGGTTATATTATATCGAGAAATCAAATCCTGCAAAATTCTATAAGTATAATTTTGCTTCTGGCTGTTGGCCGATGCTGAGAGTTTCAGTATTTCCAAAAGACTATTTTTATGTTCTACTCGTATGTTCTTTTCTGGCTTTTCGTTAATATTTGATGAAGATTCATCATTCAGATAATCATAGCTACGTTCAGTATCATTAAATTTATTCGAAGAATCTTCCATTTCGTCTTTTTCAACATAAAAGTTGTTTTCACTTGCATTCAGATTGATAATTTCATTCCCGACGTCAGTTTCATTACTTAAGAGAAATTTGACATCTGTTTTATTCATTTCACTCGGCGATAGTGCTTGATGCTCATTGTCTTCAGGTCTAAGATAATTTTCTGCTAATACTCGTTCTAAGTTATCACTTGGTATCTTCTCTTCTCGTATGCTAGTTTTTGAAGAAGTTGATTCTTCAATATTTGCTATTTTAGGCAAGCTATTTCCCTTCGTCGGAAAAGGGGAAAAGCTTTCTCCATTGTCTGCATAAGTATAGCTTTTACTGTCGTTGGCTATTAATTCATCATTGGATTCAACTAAAACATTATCATTTATTTCGCTTTGATTATCTCCAATGGAACCTGGAGTTGTTTGCATTGTGTTCTGAAGTTCTGTCAAAGGAGTATCATACGTTTCTCCAGAATTGATATTAACAGTTCCAATGTTTTCTGCAGTTTCTAATTTAGACGGTTTTCTAATATCACTTGAAGTGTACGCATACATTAACGGCGTTGTATATGAAAAATCGTCTCGACTAGTCTGGGACAAGACATTGTTTTTGATCTCCATAGGACTACCTGTGTATGAATCAGCATAATATATTACCGGAACAGACTGAAAAACCTTTTTACCAATTGTTTCAGTTTCGCCATTGTTAGTGATGGTTGCTGCATTATTATAATTGTGTGTTCGGTCCATATCGCTGCTGGAAAATGGGCTTGGTTGATTTAAAATATGTTGGCTATTGCTTTCCTCAACTTTGGAAGCGTTACGGTCATTGTAATATGATGATTTCGAAATGTCAGTATCGGAGGTATCAGGCCCTGATTGGAGTATCCCTGCACTGCCACTCACATCCGTAAAACTGTTCTGGATTTCTTCTTTTCCTTCAAAAACTAAGTCTGAATGCGGAGCACTCACCTGCTCCCTGATGTCCTCAACATTTTCATTTCGCAACACTGGAACTATTGTCGTAGGTAAACTTATTTCTCCTGGTTCATCATTGTTATAAAACATCTGCCCGTTTTCCTTTTCCCTAGAAAGCTGCTCTTCGCTATAAAAAGGTAATTTTTGAGGAATATGATTTTCATTATCGTCGTCAGCACCACCGCCTGCATGATTTGTATTTACACAGTTCTTTGGTGAGTTTGTTATCTTTTTGACGTTGACAGGACAAACAACCGGCACGGTATTGGTTTTAGGTTTCGAGGTCTTTGTTCCCAATTTGAACAACGAATCTCTGTTATGCTGTTTTAATGAAAGAGGCTGTAGCCCCTTGAGGAGTGAGTAACGCCTATTCGCCAGATCATTTTCTAGTTCCTTTTTAATTCCTAATAATTGCTCCCTGGCTTGCCAAATGTGTTTTCCAGCTGTTTTGATGTTATCAGTGCCAGTGGAGGATTCCTTTTGACCATTTTGACAACAGCTTTTCTTGTTCGATTTCAACGCGGTGATACATCTTTTCACACCTCTCGGTGGCTGAGGGCAGAGATAGAGACATTCATAATCGTTACAGACTTCGAAGCAGTCTTGAGGTAACACCATCATCCCTGGTGGGCCATTTTCCTGAAAACTAAAGAAACATTAGTTATATATGGTTCTATATATTTGATAATATATACTTAAAAGGTTATATATCATATTAAATAAATTATATTCAGTGAAACACAACTCATTACATTACATTTATTATATATACTTCATCAACCAACGTTTCGGAAAGTCCCTCCCTCCGTCTTCATGTTTTTTTCTTCTTCTACAATTGAACAATTCGAAAACAAACACCATAGATATTTATAAACATGATTGCACGTTTTTAGATATATTAATAAAAGACAATATAATTTATTACATTAATTCACTTTCATTGGAATTATCTAATAGCTGAAAGTTGTTCCCTAGGTCCATAATATCCATATAATATTATTTCGCTTTATTATAAAATTATAGTACTCAATTCATATAATTTAACAGGGAACGTCCACTCTGATTTAATACTGATGTCATCCTGTACTACATCAGGATAGAGCCTTGTACTAATCCATTTCTATGTTTTCTTTTTCTTACCAACCACATAGTTAACTAGCTCTTTACTTATTTATTTTGTTTATTCTCTTTCTGCAAAGTTCTTCTATTTTAAATGTCTAAATGAATACAAGGTAATGTGGGGAAAGTGCGTTTTCGGACTAAATGTGTAATTGCCTAGTTCAATCCAAATCCTGAACTTGTACGAACTGCCCTTTTGGAAGCATGAAGTTTAAACACTGGTGTATCACAAATCAGCGACGATAGTTCGCTTAGGTAAAGTATAACGAGTTGTAAAGAAATCAATTCCAACCTGTTGATTAAGTTGGGTCTTTTAACTTCTGGTTTTCAGATGTGTCGGTGTTTATCCACCGCTAGGATTTATTTAAAAAAAAAATAAAAATGTGGTAAGTGGAACTTTCAGATGCTGTTCTTCAAAACACTTTGTGATTTACATTTCTTCTTGATAGTTTTTTAGTGCTAGCTAAAGTTGCACCGGGAAAACATGAAATTAGGGGTAAGTGCAGATGTCAGTTGTGGAAAAAGTGCGTGTGGTGTACACTTACCCCTATTACCATGTTTTGTTTTTTTTCAGGGAAACTGCGGACAAACGCATTGAAATAAAACTTCTTTTTATTTTCAGTACATTTATTCAACTATGTTCCACATTCCACTTACATTACTGTCATTAAAGGTTTAAAATGTAAATCTCGGACAAGCTTTAACTTTTTTTCGATTATTACATCAGTATAATAATCCTCCGGAAAGAAACTATTTTGTACTTGTCATACAACCGCAACTGCTTGAATATGTATGTATAAAATGTAAAACAGAAAGAGAAAAAGCAAAATCAATAAGGAAAGTGTCAGGTATATACGTGGTTGCTACGCAAAAAAAAACATAGACATGGATTAGCAGGTTTAATCCCAATGTTGTGTAATGTGACATCTATACCAAATCAGAGTGGACATTCTCTGGTAAATTATATAAATTGAGTATTAACATTTTTTTTATAATTAGGCGAAATAATATTATATGAATATTATGAACATAGGGAATAACTTAAATATGTTAGATAAATGCAATAAGAGCGATTTAATTAGGGATTGATAAATTATTTGCCACTTCTATAAATTTGTTTTATTGAAAACTAGTTTCGAATGTTATACATTCATCCTCAATTCTATAAACACACAAAAAATTCAAAAAAGCGGAGTATACGAACTAAATTGTAATGATTGTGCAGCCAAATACACGGGAAAAACTGGAAGATCGCTAAATCAGAGATTAAAGGAACATATACGTGTATATAATAATAAGACAGATAATTCCAACTTTACAATACATTTAAATGAAAATAATCATAAATTCATCAAAGACTCAGGAGTTAAATTAATACATCACGTTGAAAACAGTCTCAAATTAAATATATATGAAGCACTTGAAATAATAAAATCCTTCAAATCCAATCCAGATTTTTGCTCAAATGACCAAATAAATATCTCCAATAGGTCAATCTTAAATTTATTCCCATCTATAAAAGAAAAAACAATTACTCACCGGCCTTACTGGGAAAACCCTGACCCTTAAACCGTTTACCTGAAAACATCCTGTCTATCTCTCGTTCATTGCCAGTACAGTGCGAGAAGAAACCAGTACAAACTTTTCTGTTTGATATAATCCATTTAAACCTTGGTGAGTACTAACATGTATTTGATTTCTTGTCTTAATTAAATTCATAATTCATAAATCTTTTATAATACTGATTTATATAATTTAATATGTATAATAATACCAACTATATTTTGAATTGCTTATTTTTGAATTTTTTGTGTGTTTTTAGAACTGAGGATGAATGTATAACATTCGAAACTAGTTTTCAATAAAACAAATTTATAGAAGTGGCAAATAATTTATCAATCCCTAATTAGATTGATGCTTCTATACCATCATGCGGATGTCAACTGAGAGTGATTTAAGGTAATAAATACTTCATAATAAATTTTGAATAATGTAAGTAAAATAGAACCCGAAAACCATTTAAGCAAATCCCTTCGATGTGTGTGGATGAGCAGGGAGCTCTCCTATCTGAAGAACAGGCCTGCCTAGCAGAATGGAGAAGATTTTTCGAGAGGCTTCTGAATGGCCCAAGTGTAGAAAGACAGATAGAGCCCCAAATCCTGGAATCCCAAATTGATGACTTAGAACCACCAGATGAAGATGAAGTGACAGATGCTCTCAACAAGCTTAAAAACAACAAAGCGCCAGGAATTGATGGCCTCCCTTCCGAATTATTCAAGCATGGAGGAAACGAACTCATCAAACTCCTTCACAATTTACTGATAAGCATCTGGACTGAGGAGATTATACCAACGGATTGGAAGAAGACTGTTATATGCCCAATACACAAAAAGGGTGAGCTATTGAAATGTTCGAACTACCATGGTGTCGCTTTGCTCCCTTGCGCATATAAAATACTGTCCAACATTCTGTTTCAAAGACTTTTACCGCATGCAGAGCGAGAACTGGGTCATTATCAGTGCGGATTTAGACGTGGTCGATCGATAATAGACCAAATTTTCTGTCTGAGAACCATTCTGGAAAGAGGGCGTGAATACAAACTTAAAACCCATCATTTGTTTGTCGACTTTAAATCAGCCTACGACACAGTAGATCACGCAAAGCTATACGAAGCATTAACCCATTAAGGAATCCCCAGAAAGCTTATAACATTGATAAGGATAACAATGGAAGACATTGTTTGTGTTGTGAAAATTCGGGGCAACATCTCAGAAGAATTTTCAACAAAAAGGGGAGTGAGACAGGGTGATGCTTTAGCGTGCCTCCTCTTCCTAATAGTACTAGAAAAGGCTGTTCGAGACTCCAACATTCAAACGTCGGGCACGATATTTAACAGGATGGTCCAGATTCTCGCTTTTGCTGACGACATTGATATAATTGGACGTTCTTGGCAGGCGGTTACTGAATCCTTCTTGAAACTGGAGGCTGCAGCAAGAAATCTGGGTTTGATTGTCAATGAGGAAAAAACAAAATACATGGTAACCCAGGAGATCCCTCGGCAGGATCGTGATAGAGTAGATTTTGGCCCCTACAAGTTTGAGCAGGTTCAATAATTCTCTTACCTAGGTTCGCAGATAACCGGATGGAGGTAGAGGTAAGGAAAAGGATTTTGATGGCTAACCGTTGTTACTATGGATTGAAACAGCACTTGAAAAGTCACTTAGTAACCCAGCGTACCAAGTTCATCCTGTATAAGACTCTCATCCGACCGGTTCTGACTTATGGATCCGAGACATGAACAACAACAAAGGCTGTGGAACACGATCTTCTGGTATTGGAACGCAGGATATTAAGAGGAATTTGTGGTCCAGTACTTGTAGATGGAGAATGGAAACGGAGGAAGAACCAGGACATTTACAAGAAGTATGTGCCCCTGATGTCGTTAAATTTATAAAAGCAGCCCGACTCAGATGGGCAGGCCATGTTGCCAGAATGGGAGATGATATGATACCAAGGAAGCTTCTGACTGAGATCCTTCATGGTGGACGATGCGTCGGAAGACCCAAGTTGCGATGGAGAGACTGTGTGGACACCGATGCAAAGAAGTTTGGAGTGAGAGACTGGATGGTGGCAGCAAAAAATAGGGACACCTGGCGGTTGCTGTTGGCGGAGGCCATGACTCGCTAGCGGGTTGTAGTGCCAAGAAAAGAAGCAAAGTAAAATGTGTAATCATATTTATTAATGTTTATGGTGCTTGTTGTTATATTGTTGAATGTATAAGAAAAAACCCTGAAGACGGAGGAACTCTCCGGAACGTTGGGTAAAGAAGTGTAATAAATGAAATAATAATAAAGAAATGTGACAGGAAGTTGTGTTTCACTAAATATATATATATATATATATATATATATATATATATATATATATATATATATATATATACACTATGTTATATATCATTACACAAGTTATTATTAACATTAGAATGTACTTTAGTTGTTTATTAATAAAGACAAAAAAAAAGAAGAATTTTTTTTGAAAACAATTTTCATGTGCCATCTTCCAATTAATACATTGCACAAGTATTTTCGATACAATCGCCACAAGTGCTAAAAGTGAAATAACCTAAGAGTTAAAAATAAGAATGAAATTTTATGGATATTATAACATAAAACTTTTTTTTTTTTTTTTTTTTTTTCAATCTTTATTTATTTATTGAACATTATACAAGCTGCCACACTCAAGGGCAATGAGTATTAGGGATGAAGTACCCATTCACACTGTATATACAACTATGCATACAATAAAATAATTATAAAGGAAAATAAATTGATAAAATAAAGGACACTAGTGATAAATAAATATACAATGTTAACAAAAGAAGAATAAAATAAAATAAAATGAATATAAAATAAAATAAAATAAATAAAAATTCTTGATTGCATTCATACATATATACATATTTACATTCTGCCCAGGGAATCCCCAGCCATGCCCTGCCCTCCACTTGTAGATGGCAAGGCAAGACTCGAAGAGGTCCCAGCGCTTCTCTCTGAGCCGCATCACTGGATCAAGCCAGTGGAAACTGAGTGAGAGCACTAGGGCCACAGTCGCTCAGGACTTGAGTGGAGGATCTGGCCATTGCCAGGACTCCAATAGCATATTTACAGAAGGTCTCGTGGCCACTGCCGCTTCAACCTACGAGGAGGATTATAGGGATGGCTTGAGCTGGATAGGGATTGTGCTAAGGGATTAGGATGGCAGCTAAGGTTCTGGTGAAAGTTTGAAAATTTAGATGGAATAAGGTCAAGTACAAATGGGATGTTTAGGTCATGATGTAAGGTCTTGTTTGAAACATAATAAGGAGCGTTGACTATTGTTCGAAGGACTTTGGACTGAAAGGATTGGATACGTTTGATGTTCGAAGATTTTGCTGTCCCCCACAGTTCAAGTCCGTAGGTCCAAATAGGTTTTAGTATGGTCTTGTAGATTAATAGTTTGTTGTCTATTGAAAGATGTGATGTTCTGTTCAATAGTCTATATAACTGGCCATATCTTCGGTTGAGTTCTTGTCTCTTAAGCCTGGTATGTGGGTTCCATGTCAGTCTTTTGTCTAGGAGGAAACCAAGATATCGAACTGTGTCGGAGGTGGGAAGTGGAATGGAATTGAACTGGAGGACAGGGTCTGCGACGGAGTGTGAAGGTGACATTTTTACATTTGGATTCATTGACTTTGATGCGCCAATGGTTGCACCACTGTTCAATCGAGGAGAGGTGTTTTTGGAGATTAAAGGATGCTACTTCAGGGTCTGGGTGAGAAGATAGGATGGTTGTATCATCAGCAAATGTTGCAAGGAAGGTATCGGGGCTTGTGGGATTATCCGCGGTGTACAGGATATAGAGGATAGGACCTAAGACGCTGCCTTGTGGAACTCCGGCTTTGATTGGATAAAAATCGGAATATTCAGTGCCGCAGCGAACTCTAAAGGTTCGGTTAGAAAGATAGGATCGAAGGATTAAATATAAGGATTGGTGTAGATGGATTTTGAGCTTGAAAAGCAAGCCATCGTGCCACATCCGGTCGAAAGCTTGCGCTACCTCCAGAAAGGCACTAGTGCAATATTGCTTGCTTTCAAGTGCATAGGATATATGGTCCACAACGCGAAGACCTTGTTGGACCGTGGAATGTCTAGGGCGGAATCCGAACTGGTGTGAAGGGATTATTTGGGATTCAAGGAAGGGTAGGATGCGTTTGAGAAGTATTTTTTCAAACACTTTTGAAAGAATTGGAAGCAGGCTTATTGGTCTATAGGATGAGGTATTATCGACAGGTTTGCCTGGTTTAAGAAAAAGGATGATTGTAGAGTGTTTCCATATTAGGGGAAAGTGGGTTGTGCGAAGGATGCAGTTGTATAGGTAGGTTAGGAATATAATTGCTTTTTTTGGAAGCTGTCGCAGGATTTGGGATGTGAGGAGATCATGACCAGAGGATTTTCGGGATTTTAATCTATTTATAAGGAATTTGACCTCAGAGGGGCTAACAGCTTTAGGAGGTGGAGAGAGTGGGATCGGTGAGAAGAGGAATTCTTTTATTTCAGCTGTATGGGATAACATAAAACTAAAAATATATTCATAAAATTCAATAAAAATAGGCACATAAGTCAAGGAATTAAAATAATTAAATAGTATTAAGATTATGTGTTTTCTATTAATTATTCCTGTTGCATATTAATATATTTTGATTTCTTGACGTACGTGTTCAGTGATTATAAATGATAATGATAATGATAATGATATAATGAATATATTTTTAATTGATATGAACACAGATTGTGTATCATTTTTAGCACTTCATAATGATGATTATGCCTAAAACGCTTTTCTATTCAATAAATATTATTTTATCGTCTAAAAGACGCATGAAAATACAATTCTTCATTTTTTTATCTAATATTATTAATAATATTAGAATAAAAAAAAAGAATAAGCGTAATATCATTATCGTGTAACCGCTGTAAAAAAAACAAACAATATTCTGAATATTGGAAAATTCTAGATATGATGCAGTTAATGGAGCTTTGGGACTTAATCCAAAGAAGAAATGCAATAGCCAAAACATAGTCATCCAAGATTTTTTTAAAACCATAATGTCACTGATTTATCGGTAAAAACAATACGCATCCGTAAGATCGTAATTAAAAAAAAAGAAAACCACGTTGTTTTTTTTTTAATTTAAGCTGTCAATTAAGTACCGCAAATAATAATTAACATTTAATAGCGTTTTAATCATATTATTTTATTTCCTCTTCAATAATACCATTTTAGTCAAATCATATGCATATAAATGAATCTTACTGAATGGTAGATACAATTGGAGGTGGATTTTAGTAAAATGAAATATATGATTGCCAATCGTATTTTGGATAATTATAATTTAGCAATCTCGTGAATGAAGATCCAGTCATATGTTGTAAGTTATACTGTTGTGAGCGGTGACGTCATCAACTCAACACTCCAAATTGGTCAACTTTACTCGGTGTCCTTAAGCCGAAATCCTGCCATTCGTATAGAAATCTCTAATAGAAAATTTTATCCGTCAAATGAAACCAAGTTTTGCTTTCTAGCATTTATAGAAGTGGAGCTATGAGTGTTTAAATATGACACCAAAAGGTTCTGAAAATTTGTAAAACGCCCTTGATGGAGGTTTATAATCCTACGCCAAAATAGACTGCGAAATGTCTGTTTTTAACAAATATACTTTAACTAGTTACCGGAAAGACGATAACAATCTTGTGCTTATTTCTATTATGGAATGTAAGAAGATTATCATTTTGAATAAACGATTCTTCTATGGGGTACAGGGGAAAACAAAATTATTCAACAGCTATTCGTATTTCTCAAGAAATTTCGAAAAACTTAGTTTCATCCCTATGAGTAAATAAAATATTCCTTCAAAATATATAGGGTTTTAATTAATAAGCGAACAACGTCTTCCTTATTTATTGATTGTTTTTTCATACAATTATTTTCTACGTTCCCAGCCGGGTTCTTCAGGATCTTTATACTATATAATTTAATCATAAATTTTACTGGTTAATTCATTAATCCTCATAGTCTTCTTACTCATTCATATATTATATATAAAAAATATATTGTCATTTTTAACAGACCTTTCTAAAATTTGTCTATAATGAGGACTGTCTGAACCACATGTTTTCTGATTCACTATCACATAAACGTTTGTTCTTTTTTATCATAATCAAACAATCAGAAAACATGTGGTTTAGATAGTCCTCATTATGGATTTTTTTTTTAGAAATAACTGTAAAAAAGGATGATATATTTTTATATATAATATATAAATGAGTAATAAGACTATGAGAATTAATGAATTAACCAGTAAACTTTATGATTGAATCTTAAAATTATTATTAAAATCAAGTTTTACTTAGACAGTCCATTTTTTTAAAAATATAAAATTTTTTTTTCGAATTTCATAAAAAAAAAAATACAAAAGTGAGCCATTTCAATTGAAAAGATACTTTTATACAATGTATAAGTCTAGTAAAATGGTATAATATTTATTATTAAATTATATATTTCATTATAGTTTAATGAAATGGGGTACTCTGTAAAATCTATTCGCATTTCAGTATTTTAACCTTTTATCTCAGGTGGATTTTTTAAAAATCTTAATGATATTTCACTTACTTTTCTTCATTGTAGCCCTCAATTTCAGTATTAATTTCATTCTCTTGAGATATAGTCATGAAAGTGTTCAGTAAAAATAAACTGATAGTCCAGCGATCCCTGCTCATCTTCGATGTACTGCAAAAATAGAATACGAAAAATTAGTTGACTTATTAATAGTTTATTTGGCATGTTGTTGGCATAAAGCTCGGTAATATTTCAGTTAGAGGGTTAAGAATTACGTAGTTAAAACGTTTCTGGTTCACCCCCCCCTCTCTATATAGATATCGTTCTGGTCTAAAAATCTACCTGTATTATGAAAACCAAATTAATGAACCAATTTTTTCCAAACTATAATTTTTTAAGTTCCGCAAATTTATGCTAGGTTCGTACAAAAATCGTTGCGCATCACAACATAATTTTGTTCAGGTCATAATTGCGAAATTCTAAAGTAAAAAGTCGAGTCTCTCAAACAGCAGTTAAGAACTAACTAGCCAACATTTCGTCCCATGAAATCATCAGGACTGAAAAACATATCACACTTATGCAGAACATAGGGAGCACATCTCAATTCAACAGTTAAAACAAAAAAAAACTAACCTGAGAAGGAGTCAACTCGATTATTATTAAAAATGAGTCAAGTCTTTTCAAAATGAGCGATTCATTTATATTTCATGCATAAATAATAACTTTATAAAGTATAAAAAATGACTTATTATAAACAATTAATTTCGGGAGGGGCTGAAGCCCCCGAAGTTCCTCCCCTGGCTACATGCCTGCAACACTCCAGTTCAACATGTACTGAAGGAAAAAGGAAGTAGAAAAGTTGAGAAAGGTCACTGACTCTTTCAATTTAACCAACATTTTTTTTAAATATAATCCATTATTTATTTATACTTATCAACCGTATTTATATATACACACAGTCACACACACAGACACAGACAGACAGACACACAGACACACACACACACACACACCCGTGAGGAGTTAATAGCCTCCCATCGGGCGCCTCCCCAGGTGGCGGATAGGGGAATGCTCACCAGATATGGTGGGTACCGGAGAAATAAAATACCCGGGGTGGACCAAATCTAAACAAATCCAGACGCGACGGTTCCTAGATTAGGCGGTGACCTGGTCAGCGTCTGTTCCTCAGGTTAGAGGCGGCTGTATTAAACCTGGCAGGAGGTATAAAATGCAAATTAAATTTATGAAATGATAGAGCAGGAGATTAGCCTTACGGTGCAGGGGCTCGGAACCCCAGTACCGGCGTCGGAAGAGGTTGCGAAAGCGGGACCCACGTCATCGTCATCATACCACCGCAAAACCACGTATAGAAACCCAACTGTAGCTGAGACAACTTCAGGTACACCTTTGGAGTTTTGCCAGGCGGAGTGGACGAAACTTGTTAAAGAAGTCCAGGATTTACAAGCATACATCCAGTCGCGAGATAATGTCCACGGTAAGATAAAGGAATATGCCTGTAGAATCCAGAACCACCTGATGTCACTGGAGACCAAATTAAGTGAGGAAAAAGCAGAAAGTTTAGTGGATGCTGGTACCCAGACCGTGACGCCAGCACCAACAAAAACTACGAAAAAAAAGAATCAGTTGGATAACCAGCGTTCAACTACTCAAGAGGAGGACTTGAGAAAGAAGCAAAAAACAAAGGTGGTTGTACAGGTTAAACATACTAAGGTACCTAGGGGAGAAAGAGCGGAGCAGCCTCGGCAACACATGATGGCTCCTACAGCATCCACAGAGGGGCAGTGGCAAACAGTCACGAAGAAGAGGAGGGGCAGAAAAGGGTGCCAACGCCCAAAACCACCAAAGCCGGACGCTCTGATAATCAAGATCCCAGAAGGCACCACCTATGCAGATACCCTTCGTAAGGTTCGGGCCGATTCAGCGCTGCAAAGTATGGGCTCAAGTATCACCAGGATTCGCAAGAATGAGGCCGGAAATCTTCTGATACAGTTGAACCGAGAATCAAAAGGGGCTCTGGAGAGCATGAAGCAAACCCTAGAAGGAGCGTTGGGATCAGAGGCCGAAGTAAGGTCTTTGAGACAGGAGTCATGGATTGAAATCAGAGACCTGGATGCCCTTACATCAGAAGAAGAAGTCGCTGAGGCACTCACTACCTTATTAGATGGAGAGCAGATCCAGAAAACTGCTGTGCGATCGATTCGCCTGGCATACGCTGGAACAAAGACGGCAGTTGTTGCTCTTCCAGTCCTACAGGCCAGGAGAGCAATTGCTGAATGAAGGATCAGGGTAGGACTGGTTATCAGTCGGATTCGGGAGAAAATCCGACTACAGCTCTGTTTCCGATGTTGGGATTTCGGACATCTGGCCAGGCAATGCAAAGGGCCCGACCGAACGAAGTGTTGCCGCAAGTGTTGTGAAGAGGGTCATCGAGCAGTGGACTGCAAGAAGAGTCCTATTTGCGCACTATGCGATGGAGTAAGCGGTAACGGACACCCGTGCGGTGGTAGCAAATGCCCGGCATTACAGCGAGTTCTAGAAGAACATAGAAGGATAAAAAATCGTTGCAGATGAGAATCCTCCAACTTAATTTCAACCACTGCGAAGCCGCCCAGGATCTCTTATGGCAAACCGTTAAAGATCTACGAGTGGACGCCGTGATCTTAAGTGAGCCGTATAAAAACTTGGACGGCAACTGTTGGGTATCCGACGTCACAGGAAGGGCAGCAATATGGGCATGTGGACAAAACTGCATAGAGGAAACGCCGCAGGCCCCTACAACTGGTTTTGTCTGGGGTAAGATACAACATCTGTACCTGTACAGCTGCTATGCCCCGCCGAGCGCCACAATCCAGGAATTCGAGGATCAATTAGATTGCATAGTACGAGACGCCAGAGGGCGTAGGCCAATAGTAATTGCCGGAGACAGAGTGGGGCAGCAGGTTGACGAACCGACGCGGAGAAGTCCTATTAGAAGTCTTTGCCCATATGGACGACTTGGTGCTGGTAAATACAGGGACGAAACCAACATTTGTGAAGGGGGCAGGTCTTCCATCATTGACTTGACATTTGTCAGTGATAGCCTACGTCCAACTACTGATTGGCAGGTCTGCGACCTATACACCCACAGTGATCACCAGGCTATACTTATCACCCTGGGAAACCGAAAAACAATTTCAGCGAGGCAAGAAAGGAGTACAGTTCGCTGGAAAGCTAGGACTTTTGACAGAGAGTCATTCAAAATTATGATGGAGGCATCTTGTGAGCTTTCAGGCTCCGCAGAGGATAAGGCACACCAGGTAATGGATCTGGTCACCACAGCGTGTGACGCAGCTATGGTGCGCAGCAACGCATGCATGGGCCGAAACCCAGTCTACTGGTGGAACGACCAGATCGCTGACTGTCGTAGACGGTGTCATGCATCGAGAAGAAGATACCAGCGAGCAAAAGGCAGCCCTCAGTTCCAAATACTCCAGGAAGAGTTCAAAGCTATGAGGAGTGAACTACGGCGAGCAATCAAGATGAGCAAGAGGCGGTGCTGGAAGGAACTCTGCGAAGAGGTAGACGAGGATCCATGGGGACGGCCTTACCGGACCGTCATGAAGAAGTTAAAGAGCAACTCTTCGAGATCACCCACGTGCCCGGTTGTTGTAGAGAAGATAGTGGCAACTCTTTTTCCAGAACAAGAAGAATTAATGCATTCAGGGTTGTGGCAGCATTTGACGTACCATCCGTGGCAGCTGAAGAACTCAAGGATGTCTGCACTAGCCTTCAGATAGGAAAAGCACCAGGTTTGGATGGTATCCCAAATGTGGCACTAAAGGCGGCAATGGAGACTAGGTCAAATCTTTTTCAGGAAGTCTTCAGTTCTTGTTTAAGTGAAGGATCCTTTCCGCGGCCATGGAAAAGACAGTGCCTTGTTTTGATCCCGAAAGGCAAGGGAAACCCATCGGACCCTTCAGCATATCGACCGATATGTCTGTTGGACACAGCTGGCAAGGCTTTGGAGAAAATTATAGCTGGTAGGATACAAGAGACCACAGAAGGTGTAGGGGGCCTAGCACAGACTCAGTTTGGCTTCCGGAAAGCAAGATCAACTCTGGACGCAATCACCATGGTGGTAGAAACGGCTCGGAAGGCTATTGCGGGGAAGAGGTGGAGGAGAGGTGCGAAATGCTACTGCGCAGTTGTCACGCTTGGTGTTAAAAACGCCTTTAACTCGGCTAGATGGAGCTGTATTCTGAATGCCCTGCAGGAAATGGGTGTTCCCACTTACCTGACGAGCAATATTCGAGATTATTTCAGGGACAGGACCCTGATTTATTCAACAGAGGATGGGCCAAAAAGGTTTAAGGTGACTGGTGGAGTACCCCAGGGCTCAGTGCTTGGGCCACTACTTGGAATGTCATGTACGATAGGGTCCTCAGGCTTCGCCTGCCAGAGAATGCCAAGACGGTGGGCTTTGCCGACGACATCGCAGTGGTGAACGAGGCAAAATACAAAGATGAAGTGACCTTGAAGGCCAACCAGAGCATTTCATTGATCCGAGATTGGCTGGCATCAGTGGGGCTCCAGCTGGCAGACAGGAAAACAGAGGCCCTTCTTATTAAAAGGAAGGAAGAAATAACCTTGAGAGTGGGTAGACAAGAAATTAGGTCCCAGTCTTCCCTGAGGTATCTTGGGGTTATAATCGATGAGAGGCTGCGGTTCAAGGAGCATATCCAACAAGCATGCGATAAAGCAGCTAGAGTGAGCACAGCGTTGGCCCGACTGATGCCCAACATAGGCGGACCCAGAAGTAGTCGGAGACTATTGGTAGCAAGTGTGGTCCCATCTACTCTGCTCTACGCAGCCGCGATATGGAGTGAGGCATTGGACATACTGGCCTGCAGGAGACCAATGGTATCTGTCTACCGACTGAGTGTTCTCAGAGTGATCAGCGCGTTCCGCACAGTTTCCTACGAAGCTGCATGTGTGGTGGCCAGGATGCCGCCGATAGAGCTGGTCGCAGAAGAGAGGCAACGCTCATACAAGAGAGTTGAACGCATCTCCAGTACCGAGGAAAGGAAGCAGACGGTCGAGAGATGGCAACGTAGCTGGGATACGACATTGAAAGGGAGGTGGACCCATAGGCTGATACCTCAAATCCACCCTTGGCTGGATAGAAAACATGGGGAAGTAGATTACTACCTAACACAGATGCTCACAGGACATGGCTGCTTCAGAGCCTACCAAGTGCGGTTCAAGCTGGACAATACCGCTGTATGTCCAAGGTGTCCAACAATAGATGAGACTGTAGAGCATGTATTCTTTAGCTGTCCCCGCTTTCAAGAAGAGGGGAGAATTTCTAGGAATCTGTGGCTCAGGACCCACAGTAGACAGCATCGTCAGCCTGATGCTGCTTTCACAGGAGTGTTGGATGGCAGGCCAGCGCCTAGCGGCAGAGGTCATCAAGAAGCTGAGGAAGGAGGAGAAGGAGAGGCGCGCCTAAATAGTGACAGCCTAAAACAATGAGGCGGCACACAGCCAATCACCCTCCATGAAGTAATGCCTAACGGTGGTCCCGTGGAGGGTTGGAAAGAGGTGTAGGGAGGTGGTTTTAGTGGGTAGAAATCCCACACGCGGATAGGTACGGGCCTATCCCCCGTCTTTTGAAAATTTCCACCCACCCTCGTAAAAAAAAAAAAAAAAAAAAAAAAAAAAAAAACCACAAACACAGACACAGACAGACACACACACATAGTCATGTATATATATATATATATATATATATATATATATATATTTATATATAATGCAATATAATATAAAAATGAAAATAAGTAAATAAAGAATGAAAAGAAATATTAACTAAAGAAAAACAACTGTTTTAAACAATAACGACTATTTAAACAAAAATATCTATTTAAACAAACCAACTATAGAAATGATAACATTAAATAAATGACTATCGTATATACTTAAAAATAATAAAATAAATAAATAACGGAGTTTACATCAGAATGCCTTGCATAAGTTTGGGTTTCAGTCTTCGAGATGATGTTGGAACCTCCTATATTGGAAACAACTGCACCTTTAACAGCTGATAGTTGAGGATGGAATTTATTATAACGTTTTTTGATGAATTCATCTATTGCTTCGACTTGTAACTGGAGGTGTAATTGAATATTTCTTACAAACGATGGAGCATCTACTGCGATTCATAGAACCTTTTTTTGAAGTGTTTGTATCTTTTCCGTTTCAAACAGAATACTGCACCCTACACTACACAGTACATCAGTAATGACCTTAGTATTTTTTTTTGTAGATAAGAATAGTAATATCATATTACCCCATCTTCAGGACAACCTCTGCATTACTGAACAACACTATAAGTATTCACATTTAAAGGGAGAAGTTGATCGGGGGTGCGGTCAAAGACTTTGACCGCACCCCCGATCAACTTCTCCCTTTAAATATAAATATACGGTCAACAATAACTCCCTCCATTATAAGTATTCACATACAAATACTTATCATTATCTAATGATAATTAATTTATATATTTTTTTGCCTTATATATTTCATGTCTTCTATCACTATATTACAAATATCCTTCTACACTCTATTTGTCATGATTATATCCATAATCTAAAATTTATTTTGTATTAAATTTATATTCATAGCCACTATTTCTTAAAACTTATAAAAAAAAGTGTAACATTCTTCATATATTTCATCCCCTCTTCAAGACTTCTCTAAGTATTATTTTAACCTACTGATTCAAATGATTTTTTTTTATTAATTAAAAAATTTATTATATCTTTTTAACTATCTGAATCATATTGCATTTACTCTGTTGATTATACCCGCGTAATGGCAGTTAAAGGTTTTTTGTATATAACACGATGAGATTTCTCAATTACTTTTGTATTTTGGTAATTGTAAACGCTCAGACTGCTCAAGGAAGGAACCCAGGAATCGAAACAAGAGCTACCTTTGCCTATTAATTAGTGATGTAAAACTATCGATAGTTCTTACTAACAATAGTCCCGAAACTATCGTAGCTAAACAATCGATACTAAAATTGTTAAAAGTGTGCCAGATTGTTTTTTCCCCACCAGTTAATTTTTTATCCTCTAGGTTTTTTTTTGTGGTGGGTAATTTTTTTTTTTTTTTTCCTGAGCTTATCTATTGCTTAATGCGTTCACTATTATTATCTAATTCCTTTTCTTCACCGGGCGCTACAGTCCATGTACGACCTGAGCCTCTGCCACCCTGATTTATTATCGATTAGAAACTAAAAATTAGAATGATTAGAAAAAAAAAAAAGATTTGAAAACACACCTTGAGTTTTTATTATTAATTTATTTTACATGTATCTACTAAATGTGTAGTGTAATAAGCTAATAAAAATATGTTTCCATGGCTTAGTATTCCTTATTGTGACATCACTATCACGTTACATTCCTTGGTTCTAGTGTTGAGACTGTATTAAAATATTCAATAAATAATGTAATTAAAACTGAATGGCGATAATTTTGAACTAATAATTTTGAACTTTTTTTTTTTTTTTTTTATTAAATGTTTATTTTTTATTTGTTTTAAGTTTTCTGGTAATATTTAATTTGCCCTGATCTTTCAACTAGTATAGCAAATTCAAGTAATATTAAATCTATTGAATTGTAATTTTAAAAAATTGGATTAACCATCAACCAAGTACACTTTTTATCATTTATCCTAGGGCATAATTTTGGTTATATCAATGGAAAAATAAGAATTAAACATTTTAGGCTAAAGTTGGTGGATTTCGGATAAAATTTAGATACGTTCATGGGGACAATACATGACTGGCAACATTGATTTTAAATGGATTTGATTGGGATTTAACATCCATAGGAAAACATCGATGTTTTTAAAAATTCATTTTTCAGACATTTATTGATTTTTTCATACTATTTATTCAAGATCCTGAATCGTTTTCATTAGGTATGTATGTATCATGCATGTAGGTATTTATTTATCATTATGTTATGTTTATGTGCAATTTTTTCGAGAAAAAACTAAGTAAAAGTATACGAGTATACCTATGTTTTTCTTTATTTTCCCTCCTTAAAATAACTACAATACATGGTATGTACATAGAAATTTAGTGATGTGGATGTTATTTCTGTTAAAAGAAATTAATAAAACAGATTTTTTGATTTTCGATAGTACTATCGGCAGGGATTTTAATTTTCGATAGAACTATCAATAGTTCCGATAGTTTAAAAACTATCGATAGTTTTACATCACTAATATTAATTTAATTAATAATTAAATTTTTTTTTAAAAGAAATGTTCGATGATGGTTCACAATTTCGCCCATATTTAGCTCAATTTTTATGTTTATTTGAATGTAATAAATTATTATTTGCGTTTGGTGGGATATATAGGGTATTAGTTAGCAGTTGTTGCTTTGAAATCGTTTGGCTGTCGACTTTGAGCATTAAACTCCATACTTCTATGGGGTATATCGTGTTTCAGAAGCCAAACAATCCACTTTGATCAAAACAATTTTTCAACAAGACAATGTTTGCCACTGACGAAATCAGGACTGGGAGGAATCCCTATGGTCGTTTCTGCTTAATGAGATCGATATTTTTCACTTTGAACAGATCACAAACTTCTACTATTGGCAGAAAGCTGCGTGAAAATGGTGGGAAATAACGGGATATACTTTAATGAATAATATTTCGTTTTTAATTTTATTTAACTTTTCGAAATAAAAAAATTATAAGTAAGAAATTTCGTTTATAAGATTTATACATTCAAACCTAGATGAATATAGATAAAAGTATTTTTTTTATTTTTTATTATTTCATCGGTAAGAATCACAGGCTTGGTTAAGGAAGATATCATGTATATACTAAAGGTAACAGGTAGGCGTTTTTACAGATTTTTAAAGTTATCCAAATAACTTCTTTTTTTAATTACTATATAATCTCTTAACTAAAGTGATAGATGCTTTCAAAAACTCAAATCTGCATTAAGAGAGGATAAGCTAAATTAGTATTGGCAGCAATGTGATATTCAAACTTTGAAACAAAAATATTAGTAATATTTTTTTATAATAACTATAAATAAGTACCAAATGATATTAGCTAAGTATTGCTGATTTATTAATTTTCAAATACTTCGGATTATTAATCGTAAGTAAATTAAAAGCAGTTGGCTGTTTTGCTAGTCATATTTTCGTCGAATAATGTTCATAATTTTAAATGCAATTTTTAAAACATTGTTTGTCAATGATCGTTAGTTCAATAAGCGGTACATATATTTGTATTATTGTTCATTGCAATTAATGGGTAATCCAACTCGAGCAGAAAGGATGGGACACCCAACAGGTTAGCAGCTTGTGAACGTGTGTACATTAGGGTAGGCACATCGAAAATAAAATATCGATATTCGATATTTTGCGATATCTCGAAACAATAAACCGATATCCACCGATAATCGCTTGAAAAATACCGATACATCAAAAGAATATGGATGAAAAGGCAAAGACAAGTGCATCAAATGAGTATAATGTTAAACTGTGACGAAGGTTATGAAAGAATATAAGATAAATATTATTATTTTTATTAGCCATGAATCATTATAAAAAAAAAAAAAGATAGAATAGAATTATACTTTGGCAAACAAATAAAAAAAAAAAAATGTTATAATACATATTTATATTAAATACTTTTAGCCATATTTCATATATTATATTCTTCTACAAGTTTTTCAATTACCAAACCTTCAAACTTCTAAAAAATTTATTTATCTTATAACGTTTCCGACTACATTTTGCATTCTCAGAACATTCATCTAAAAGCATGTAATTCATTCGATATACATCTCAATATAATTACCATTTATATTATCTATTTGTCTTTACCTACAACAGTAGGTTTTGTTACTAACAGTAACAAAAAAAGGTACTCCTCAATAAATATAACCATGCTGAATTATTGAAAAAAAAATTCTGTAACACAAATCGCGGAAGTCGATTTATTGAGTAAATATTTATTTGTGTATTTGTTGTGGTCATGCGCAGGTCGGAGTATAGTCAAGTCTTAAAAATCTAGATTTCCGCCACGTTGAGGTCGCGATTCTGGAGTTTTACCGAATAAAAGAAATTGTTAATTAAAATAGATACGCACGTTGTAGATGTGTTATTTCGCCAATTTAGAACTAATCGTCGGAATATAAATTTCTTCTCCATCTCCTTCTCAAAAGGAATCAAAATTACCTCGTCAGTTAGGCTCCTAATTACCGTTGAATCTTCGTCAAAATAGGTCAACTAACGGAAAGTTATGGTAGTTTCTTCATTTTGAGGAAGGTGACTCCCATCTTCGATGCTATCAAAGAGTTGCATCACTGCTTTCTTGTGTTAAATGTCTTAAATCGTTTAATTATGCGCAAGTCTAGAGGTTGTTTTGGGAGGCAAAAATAGAATATTAACATCGCTGGGTGATGGGGTACAGTTGTGGGCCATACAATAATCAATAAACAGATGAAGATTTTCGCTGTTTTTCCATTCATATTCCCATTCGTTGAATATTTCGCTTGTGATCCATGCTTTTGTGTTTGCGCGATAGGCTATCGGTGACTTTTTTTTTTTAAACACCTTGGTTTCGCGGGCTGGCTAGTCATGAGTGAGCTTAATTTTTCTGATCAATCCTTGTTGGCAGCTAACAATATGGTTACAGATTTTTTACAATTTTTTTCAAAGAGAGATGAATAGATAAAAAAGATAAACCGACCGAAATTCATAGGAACTATTCCACTCTCACCCAATCTCTTCTCTTAAAAAGACTAAGAGCTAAACAGATTTTTTATTTGGAAATTCGAATTATAGACGTTTATAGTACTTGGAAGACGAAAATAAATACGAATTATCGAGACCGGATTTCATTGTTTTTACGGGAATTAAATGGAGATTTTCAAGAGACAAGAGAATCCATACGAATTATCGGGATATACGAATCACCGGGATACAAATTATGGAGATCCTACTGTAATATAGTTAGAATGTCGGTATCATCAATATATCATTGTAATATATATATATCGGATGTTAAGACAATATATCAATATATCGGTTTTTCAAATCTTATATATAGATATATTGTGTTTCGATATCCCATCCCTAGTGTATAGCGTTGCGAAATTGAAGTAAACCCACTCAAGGCCGCGATTCGAACATACACCGCTTCTGAATCGGGGCGCTGTTCCAACACACGTAGTCTTTATTTTTATATTTTTAATAAAAATTGAAAATTATTTAAATTAGTTATACTTAGTTAATTTATTAACCAAAATTGTAAAAACCTTAGATTATTAATATTAATTAAATTAAAAATCATCAAGGTTTAGCTTTTCTTCTAGTTATACTAATGCTTTTATTAAAAAAAAGATTAATATTTATATTATTTAAAAAATATTATATGTGTCATCAATAGTAGTTTGATCATCAAATATAATATACTGATTAAAAACATATCAAAGATAAAGATGAACGATAAAATATCATTATAAAGCCCAAATGAGATTTTATTTTCTGGTATTTCTTTAATAATGGGCGGGATTTAGGCAACATAGGCCAAAAAAACGGGTGTAGACTAAATTATTGTCGGAAACCGTTTTAATCTCTTCATCTGCATGTAAAAAAAGTATTTAGAAGTTTATACCAAATTTACGCTTGTGCTTTATGAGGGGTGCCCCAAAAACTTAAAAATTTTCCGACTGTTTTTTTGTTTTCCGATTATGATTCCTAAACGGTGCATTCAATAGTTATTTCATAGTAAATTAAAGAACGTTATATTTTGCATCAAATGAGTACCACAGCATAATTGTTCTGTGAAGAGGTGTGGTCGAAAACCACCGTCATAAAACGACGATTTTGTCCATTCTTTTTCGAAAACTGAAGTACTATATATGAGTCTGTAGCATGGAAATGAGTACTCTAAGAGAAAAATTCATGAGATAAAATTTGTAGAGCATCAAATCCTGCGTCCTCTGAGTATCAAACTTTTAAATTCGGTCGGGTACACCTCTCTAAATTGGCAATCTCCCGATCTCCGGGAATTGGCATATTAGCTCATTAGAGATATCATTTTGGATTACAAAAAGTGAAGTAATTTTGATTTTCAGGTATGTTGCATCTCGTAAAAAAAAAAAAGATGACGTTTTCGAATTCCTCCTTCTTGTGTTTTCCGCCATCTTGATAAACTTTAAGAAAAATCACCTTTTTTCAGACATTACTCAGTAACTCGCTTCCGATTCATTTAAGATGAAAATACGTCATTACCAATTTTAAAGAACGTTAAATTTTCTGCAAGTTTCGTATTTAATATTTTCTTGAATTCAGAATAGCTACTGGGATACTGGATCGTGCAAATCTGCAAAAATGTCCAAAAAACGCAAACAGTTAGATTTGGTTTCACCTAAATAACTTTTTTTAGTGCAGTTTATCGAAAAATGCAATCATTAATAATAACTGTAAGCGGCTGCGTAATAGCTGAAACTCTTGTTTTTCTAAAAATTGTAGCGCCAAAACTATTTTGAGCTAACGAATTTCCTAAAATCCTTTCCTTAAAGCCCTTTAATTTTCCTATATAGTACATTCCCGAGAAAAATCAGGAAAAAAAAATCATGATGAAAAGAAAACTGTATTTGCGTATGACTCAAAAAGTATATTTTGGTGGATTATGTATATAATAATTTGAATTAAATTCCCTAAAAAATAAATTAAAAAAATTCATCGAAATTGGACCATTATTAACAATGTATACATAAATGAATAATGAATACAGTGTATTGGACTTAGAAGCAATATTTCTGTATGGTATAGTAGTATTATGCGCATGTCTCCAAGGAAACCAGTTTATTTTTTATTTATTTTTCGGATTATTCATAAGCAATACATCTCCCGCTCGTATGAAAGATAATTAAATAATTTACAAAGTAAAGTTAAATTTAAAAAAAATTAAATTCCTTATCGGACTAATATCAGCGAAGATACAGCAAACTATTTTTTGTAATGCACATTGGTCCTGCAGCGTTAAGGAAATTGGTGTGAGCGGGCACACCAGATATTTATATATGGGACATTCTAAAAAAATAGTCCAAGAGTTTTTAAGGCATTTCCTCAAACCTGTTAAATCTGAAAAAAATTCAGTTGTTAGATATAACTTTTTTCGTCTCCTTCCATCTGGTTTTGAAACTGTTAGTTACATTATTTTATATGAAAAAAATGTCTAAAGACTCAAAATGTAATGCCCCTACGGTGTCCGAAGACGACTTTGATACTTTTAGTAGCTTGTCTCTCAAATAGTATCTTGATTGGGCAAGATACTACTTTCTCTTACTTTTTAAATCGTCATATTCTTTAGTTTTAAAAAAGGTAATCAGAAGTGTTTGAACTATTATTCTTAAAAATTAAAATGACTAAAAAGGAGTGTTCAGAGATTTTATGTAATTCCCTCATATTCTTAAATGTTAGCGTTTTTTTGGTAATATGGGTGTTGTGAGAAAGTAAAAAATCTGATGCGGTGCGCGTATCACACAACTTTCCCTTACCAAGCTATAATAATAATCTTTAAGATTATTTTAAAGAGTTCACATAAACACTACTCGAAATAAACTCAGCAGAATGAACTTCTTCAAGTCTTTTCTCACAAAAGTATAATTAATTAGTTTTTTAAATAACCTTAGAACTACAATTCGGTACACTGACTTGTACCCATATACTAGATATTATGTTAAATACATTTAGCTTAGAGGTATTTCCCACATCAAGATTTTTAGGGAATATTCCTTAAAGATTTATAACCCGGAGGCTCGATGCCCATAACGCTGACAGGCCCAGTCTACTTACCTTCGTCCGTTGAATTCCATCAAAACCCAATGGACTTCTTATTAAAAATTAAAAAAAAAAAAAAAACCTACCTAGATCAATAAGAGAAAAAATAACAAGGATTCAATTCCTGAAATATCTTTAACGGCTTACAGAAATACATTTTTTACGAACATATGGTATACAGGTAAGTCATGACATGAAAACCTAGGATTTGAGGGCCCCATATTCAACACTACCTCCTTCAGCGTGATAAAGCTTAACGGTTATATTTCCCCAAAGATGGAAAATCCAGAAAATGACGGACCATTTTCACCTCAGGAAACTCTCGCTGACACATAGACATTTCTATGAATGATATTCTGTATGGATAAATCCTTAAACATATTTTGTTCAGCCCTTCTTGTACCGAAGAAATGATTGCTCTTTATCGTTCTCAAGCCAAGAAAGTACGTATAATACATTATATTATATAGTGTACGGGTGTTTTATGCGTTTGGGGTTTTATGCGTATTTAATTTGTGAGAAGATTGTTTTCCCTTCCGCAGAACACACCGCATGTTAATAAACCAATACTTATCCCCTATTTTTGTTTACTCTACACCTCAAGGCCGGATTAGCCATATAGCAGAAGCAACAAATGTTGCAGGCTCCACGTTACTGGAGGCCCAGCAACTAGAGCAAAAAATGTTTAGCTTAACAAATAGTTTTGCTTCGAAGTAATGTTTTTCTGAAAATATTTAAACAAAAAAATTTAGATAGCTACATGGTCGCCTTAGAACTTAGCCTATTGTATTTAGGCTCATTCATTTCAAAAGAATTGGAAAAGTATTTATAAAAAGTTTAACCAGACTTCAATTAGTTTCTATGAATTCCTTAAAAATGTAAATATTATAAAACCCATTGGATATTGTTTGGAAAATATGAAATTCCATGTCTATTGAAGCCAATTAGGATCATTTGGCTACTCTACTGAAATGAAACCCTTAGCTCTTAAAAATCCCTTAGAAATATTTTTCGACATTAAAGCGCGTAAAAAGTCAGTCTAAGGAACATGATGGGTTAAGATGCTTAAGTAACCTCACCTTGATGAATATTCAATGTAATTTACTTAGAGAAATTGATGTGCCAAGTGTTCTAAATTTGCTCACATTAAATAGAGATAAGTATATTTATAAAAGTGGTATTTTATTTTATTATCATACAAAAACTATGCCTTCCTGGTAACATTCGCTACAGGCCACGCGCTCGGTTAATTCGCCTCTGCTACACATTCATGTTGCTTATATTCAAACCGTATTGTTGTTAACTAATTTAAAAAAAAAAAATTAACAGTGAAGTATGCTTATCTTTTACTTAGGTGTCATTACCACGCACCAAAGTAAAAATTTTAATGGGCTAAAACTTGCTCGTAAAATGAAAATCCCCCATATCTTAGACTCCCATTTTATGGGCTATTTTTAGTCCATTGAAAATTTTACTCAATTAGTTAAGTCTAACTTGATTTTTTTTCCCACTGCATTCCTAAGAGGAATATTTCTTCATAAAAAAATATTAAAAATGAAAATATTAAAGAATAGTTTGATTTTATAATTACTTAAGCTACTAAAATGTCATTACCACACACTGTCCCACTCTCAGTTTTCTAGTAAACACGTGTTTTTTTTTCTTTCGTAACCTACGTTAAATGGTGGTTAATTTTTTTTTCTGCTCATAAAGGATAACTTAAGCATTCTGAATCATAATTTTTTATTAACAGTGAAGTATGCTTATGTAATTTCCAAACTTTTTCTTCTTACTTTGGTGTCATTACCACGCAAAAACAAAATGTCAGAGATAAAGCCTTGAAAAATAGGGAACATTAGGCAAATTTTGCCATCCCTGAGCTAAAGTACCAGCTACCAGCGGAAAATTGTCTTAAATTACATTCTTATCAGCTTATCTCAAAGCATTTCCGTCATAAGTCGCGTACCTTTATTATTGTCATTACCACGGCCTTTGTTATCACGCTACCTTTTCAAATTATTTCATTCATCATAATTTAAGTTTGACTACCTAACTTGTAAGAAACTTCGCCGAAAAAATATTTTTTTACTTTAGTTTGGCAGAGTAAAATACGCGGAAATGTTATTAACCAGCTGACAACTTGTGTCATTACCACGCCCGAATTATTAGCACAAATGTTTGTATTTTTGTACCATTATTTTTATATGTAATTAAGACTTTAAATCTAGTCTTACATGAAAAAAATAAAATAGAAAAAGGCTGTTGAAACTTGCAATTTTTTAAAATTTGTGTACGTTATCTTTGTATACTTAAGACTCTTAATCTAGTCTTTAAAAAAACACCATTACCGAGCTTAAACGGTCATTATTCCGCTTTGAAAATTTTAAATTTCCTACGAAAAAAAAACTTTTGATCTTGGTCATTTGCTAATAAAAATAGCTGAACGTCAATAGAAGGTGTAGGTACTTAAAGAATTTTATTGAAATGCAGTCAAAATTATTAAAATTTGTATCATGAAAATTGCCCATAATCTGAGAATCACACATATACATTAGTTCTAATTAATCCCTGCTACTTCAAACATAAAGGTATAGCCCATAGTTATGAATGCTTAACAACAGAGAAACAACTTTTCGTTAAGGAATAATTTATTTAATAATTAAAGCATAAATTTTAATGAATGCTTGAAGATTGATGCCTAAACCACGATAGGTACAAAAAATGCATAGTTGTCTATATTATGTTTTCACCTACAGGTTTGCCAGGTTTGATTGTTGTTAATTAAGGAAGGTATTAATATGTATTGATATTGGACAATATTATCGTTATAGAATTTAAACAGACCAGGTGCGAACAAAAGAAATAAGGGACGAGCAGGTAGAGAAGGGTAACTGACAGGCGATGACAGATGTCACCACATAAGTGATAAGGGATAAGTTAATTTAGAAACCCTACCAAGAAGTTAACACTGTAACAAAGCCCAAAGCTGGAATCCCTAATCAATTTTAGGAACTGTTTCTCTTAGGCTTTGACTGGCCTCGAGGAAAAAGTGGAGACCGCCTGGAAAAGGTATGATTAAATTATACTAGTTGGATAATGGTTCGCAGATACCGGCTGTCAGGACAAGGGGTGGAGCCATCCGATGAAATCCAAGAATTTCCTCCCTCTATAAAACTAGTGGGCCAATGAACATCGTTTTCGACCCCCTCTTAGGCAGAATAAGAGAGAAAGGGGGAAAGAAGCAAAGAGGTGAAAAAGGGATACTTCTAAACTGACCGAGGCTGAGGGAGGACTTGGAGACTGAGAGCGGCTGATGCGAGACTGCTCCTCTGAATCCTGACCTTGCCTGATGCAAGCCTACAACCATCGCCTTCAAGCCTTCGCCTGAGGAACCATCAACACCAATTAGTACAGATAAGAGATTTATGTTAAAACAATTAATGGCTAAGTCTAGGCTGAATCATTCCATGGTTAACTTTTATTGTAATAGTTTGTTATTTTAATTTTGAAGAATAAAGATAAGTGTTAGCAAGGAGGTTCTTTAGTAACCATGCCCATATTTAATTTGAATATATTTCATTATGATAGCAGTAACTTTGATTAACATTAGTATTAAACTTAAAAGTAGGAACATTATCTTGGTTAATCATTAAATAATGGTAACCACAAACCAGGCCCTTGGAAATGTATCCAATTTAGAGGACAAGGTAAGAAAGTATTCATAAGCTTACTTAATTTTGGGATAATCATCCTCAATGATTGCCCAATGGCATCCCTATATATATATATATATATATATATATATATATATATATATATATATATATGTATATATATAGACTAATTTATGAGCAGCTAAGAGATATCAAGCTAAACCTAAACTAGAAACATAGCAGTATACTTCTACGACAATAAATAACGTGACAATTCTATTTCGAATCCTCCAACCACAATTTAAAATAAACAAATATTATTCATCTCAAGAAACACAAAACGATTGTGAAACTAAACACAATAGAACGGGATACGGTGGTGTCTTGTTGGAAATCCGTATAAACGAAATAGGAAATATCCTACCTATACAAAGATGGATATGCATATAATTAAGTACAAATATCTTTAGGTTGAAAGCGACTCTAAAACGAACTTTATAAAACATAAGAGTAATGAAAATATTACAAATAGAGAAAAAGATTTTTTTTTTAATTAACTTAAAAAAATATTAGTAAGCTCTTTCTCTATTTTTAAATCATTGTATGCTTAATGGCATAGGTTTGTTAAGAAACGGTTCGGTTTGTTAAGTATGATAAATCAAGAACAATCAATTTGCCAAATATTCTTACAAGAAACACAGGCTAAAAAGTCTATAATAAGGCCGTACCGGCATTTCCGCTAGCTAAAGAAGTTTATTAAGATAATAGGTAATTTTCATATAAATTTTTAAAAAATATTTATATACTATAGAAAAGTTATCCTACTTCGTAAAATAAAAAAAAAAATCTGATGTGGATACCACATGACTTCCTTGTACGCCTATTTGACTACAAAGTGGTGGCTAAAATTAAAAAAGACACTTTAAAATAAAATAAAAATAAAAAAGGAAACTGCAAATATCTTTCGGTAAAGTACCATTTCCGGTTGGCAAATTTTAACCAAGATCTAGTATGCTATTTATATTGACATAAAAGTATTATACACCAAATTTGAGAATTTTTGCATTTAATATAATGTTTGATGAGTCTATTATGACCTTCAAGTAAAGTACCACTTCCGGTTTTGCAATTTTAACCAAAATCTATTATGCTATTTATATTAATATATAAGTCTTATGTACCAAATTTGAGAAGTTTTTCATTATATTTTTAATGTAATTTTTTATGAAAATTTATTAGGACCTTTAAGTAAAGTACCACTTCCGGTGATTATGTAGTGACCAAAAAGAGAGGTGCACAACTAGATGTTGTGTCAAATATAAAACAATCCCAAATATAGAATTTCAACTTTTTACGGCTAACCGTTTTTGAGTTATGCGAGTTAAATGGCAATTATTGTTATTTATAATTTATTCAACAATATAGTTATATTCCCATAGGGCACCCTTATTAGTACATCCGCCCTACATCTTAGACCTACTGGTCAAGAGTTATTTATTGTTTCCACATGTTAGACTATCCACCACCTATGACAATTTCCCGTGGGAAAACACTTGGTATGAATTGCCGCCCGCATGGCATCCGCTGCCACTCCTTTTCAGAATCTGACACGCCACATCTGCAACCTGCATTTTGTGTGTTCCTCATTTATTTCTGTCCGTCTCCTGTCAATCGTATGACTTTATGGCCCTTTTTGCCAAACCCTAAGGTAGAGCTTCCATCCAGATATTCAACCAAAGGCTATCCCCTCTCCTATCCTGCGAATCCATCCCCTCTCCAGTTCTAGCCCTATAAAGGCTCCTTAGATCTATAGATATTTACTCTACTTCTAAGTCTTAGACTAGATACTACACTTGTAATTTTTATAAGAATAAAGTCTTTTAAGTCTTATCTGTTGTTGGTTCGTTAATTGGCGCCCAAAGAAGGGACAGTAAGCATCGGGAATTCACTAACCCTAGGTATTCTCGTGTAATCTTCACTGTCCGAACCGAACTCTGAAGAACTTTGGCTGGCAGACCCACTCTTACGAGGTATCTGGTTGTCATCGATTGGCTCACTCATCCGAGGTACCAAGATTCTTCAGCATCATCCAGCTTTAGAAAATCACTCGTCCGAGGTATTCTAAACTGACGTCTCCTGTTGGCCCACTGTTACCAGGTACTGGCAGGGAAGACACCGACCTTCTTCAGTAAGCTTAATTTAGATTTTATTCTATTTATATAATTTTATATATACATATATATACACACACACACATATATATATATATATATATATATATATATATATATATATATATATATATATATATATATATTTTTTTTTTTTTTTATTTTATATTATAATTAATGCCAGATCCGGCTCTTAATATTATTTCTGAACAAATTGAACAATTAAGACAAATATCAGATATGGCATCATTTGAGATAAAAAGTGCCGATTATGATCACATTCCTCAATTCGTTGGGAACCCTCATAATTTATTAAAATTTGTAAATGTAGTTAGACAAGTCAGAAATATAGTGTGTGCACAAAATAATTCTTTTAGGGAATTAAATGAAAAACGTTTATTAAGTAAAGTACTTGCGAGATTAACGGCCGAGGCTGACTATATTAATACAACTTGTGAGTTCGAAACAGTTGAAGAACTCTTAGGTTACCTAGAAAGAACCTTTAAGGACTCAAGATCTAACGAACAACTCACGTTCGAACTATTTAATAGTAAAATAAGACATAAAGAGCATCCCTTGGATTTCCTCCAAAGACTTGATAAAAATAGAACCTTAATAATTTCACGGCACCGTATCGACAGAACCACTAATAGGGAAACGGTAATTGCTCATTTAGAGTACCAATTACTATATCACTTCTATACAAACATGCCCTTGCACGTCAGGACTTACTTAATGACAAAAACAGACAAACTGAAAAATTTAGATGATTTACGAAACCTGATACAGAACGAGAATCATCTACTTTTTGACGACCTGATTTCCTCCGGCTCCATGAACAGGGCGGGCGAAAAACAAAGCGATGAACACTATGTTAAAAAAAAATTTCACGATAAAAAACATGAATATAAAAAACAATTTTTTAACCAGCGCTACCAAAATCGTGGATTTAACAATTATAACCAGCACCTCCCACAACATAATAGAGAATGGAACGCACAGGATCAACAAAGATTCTTTAATCCACCATCATGGCGTTACCGACAGAATTTCCAAAGACCACAATATAATAATAATTCTAGACAACAACCCTACAACGGTACAACGGGACAAACCGTGTCAATGAGAACAGTTAATTCTCAACAACAAAATAGACAGCCTATGTATGAAATCGAGTATGAACCGGAAGAAGACCCTCGAGACATGAAAATAAGGGAATTAGAAGAGAAATTAGAACATTTTTTAGGCCAAAGCCAAAGCCGAGAAGACCCAACATAACATTAGAATTGCAAACGAATAATTTCCAACAACTGCCATATGTAAACGACAGCGAAAATCGGAGATGGCTAATCGATACAGGATCTAAAAACAACTATATCAACCCCGAGAGTATCCCACCAGGAATAAAAAGGATCAAAGAAGAATTCACGATAAAAACTGCAACCGGAGAAGAGAAGGGTACTGAGGTCATTTATGCTTATTGCGATAACATTTTTTTGAAAAATCCTAACAAAATAAAATTTTATGTTTACAAATTCAGCCCTAACTATGAGGTATTGCTAGGTAACGAAACAATGAAAGAAATGGAGACAAAGATAGATTTTAAAGAAAAAACGATAACTACCAAGTACACTACCTTTCCTTTTATCTTATTAGATAATAAGAAAATTATAAGGTTGAGAGAGGGAAAAAATAAAATAAGAATACCGTATCAAGGGGTATATTATATATATTATAAAGACAAAAATGTACATATACCAGCTGGGATTTATGAAGATGAAATCACAATGATTAGTCAGGAAGAAAGTGAGTTCGAATTAAATTTTCAAGACTTATTAGGTGAAGAAGTGGAAGAAACACTACCACCTCGTGAGATTATAGTAGATGATATTCCAAAGTTAATTCGTGCCGATCACATGAGTGAAAAAGATAAAAAAAATCTTGTCTTTATTTTAAAAAAGTATCCGTCAATCTTTAAAACTGACCAAGACCAACTATCTGCGAGCGATATTCTAGAACATAAAATCAGAACGAAAACAGATGAACCAATATATTCAAAGAACTATCGTTATCCACACCAATTTAAAGATAACATAAAAGAGGAAATAACAAAATTGTTACAGAATAAAATTATTCAACCTAGCAATTCACCATATAACTCTCCTGTGTGGATTGTTCCAAAGAAGATGGACGCATCTGGAGAAAGAAAAGTAAGAATGGTTATTGATTACAGAAAACTGAATCAAAACACTATACCGGATAAATATCCCCTTCCGAACATAGAGGACCTTCTAGGAAAACTAGGTAGAGCGACAATTTTCTCAGCAATGGATTTATGCTCTGGTTTTCACCAAATCAAGATGAATAAAGATTCTATTGCGAAAACTGCTTTTTCCACTGAACAAGGACATTTTGAATTTTTGCGCATGCCGTTCGGTTTGTCTAGTGCACCAGCTACATTTATGAGAGCAATGGACAATATATTTGCCGATACTCCAAACGTCCTAATATACATGGATGATATTATAGTATTTTCTGAAGACATTTCTGACCATTTGAAACATCTGGAGATTGTTTTACAAAAACTAGAAAAACACAACTTAAAAATACAATTAGACAAAACTGAATTTTGCAAAAGAGAACTGCTCTTTCTTGGGCATGTAATATCTGAAAATGGTATAGAACCTAATCCTGCCAAGGTAGCAGCTGTCATAGATTCGAAACTCCCTAGGACAGAAAAGGAAATCAAAAGCTTCTTAGGCTTGACAGGATTTTATAGGAAAATGATACCCAATTATGCTAGGGTAGCATCACCACTAACGAAAGCATTAAGAAAGGATGCAACCATAAAGCCAGATAGCTATAGAGAAGCTTTTGAAACTCTCAAACAATTAATATGCAGCAATCCTATCCTCCAAACACCTAATTTTAATGAGGATTTTTATTTAACAACAGACGCAAGTAATCACGCAATAGGAGCTGTGTTAGCCCAACGAAAAAATGGGAAAGAATTACCGGTCTGTTTTGCGTCGCGCACTCTTAATAAGGCTGAAGAAAATTACTCTACAATTGAGAAGGAATGCTTAGCGATCATTTGGTCATGTAATCATTTTAAGCCATATTTATATGGAAGAAAATTTTACATCTATACTGATCATAAACCTCTGCAATACATGAAAACTTGCAAAACCCAAAATGCAAGACTCATTCGATGGAAAATCATGCTCGAAGACTTTGACTTTGACATCAAACATATCGAAGGAAAGGCAAACAAAGTAGCAGACTATTTGTCCAGGACACCAATAGAAAAACAGGAACAATTACATATTGACTCCAGCGATGACGATATGGAGACGGTGCACTCTGCTGAATCATCGGCCGATAACAGGATCATGTTAGTAGAAGACAAAGAAAAACCTGTTAACATAGAAAAGCATCAGCTAATATTATCAAAAGGATACGATAAGACTGAGATATTTCACCCTTTTCCGACAAAAACCAGACATAAATTATGTTTTAGTGGACAAGAAGATAATGAGGATTTTGAAAAAGAATTCTCGAGAATTTTGGAACCTAACGTAGTTTATGGAATCTATTGCTCTAGTTCAATAAAAACGGATTCAGAGAATGATTTATACGATAAAACTTTTCATAAAATAAGTGAATTATTTAGAGAAAAATTTCAAACAAACAAGTTAAAAAGATACTATAAAATAGTAGAAGATGTTTCAAATAAGACACAACAGAAAGAAATCATTTCAGACTATCATGTAGGTAAAACGTATCACAGAGCTGCCGAAGAAACATATGAAAAGATCAAAATCAAATACTATTGGCCAAACATGGCAAGGGAAATAAGAGGCTGGATCAACAAATGTAAAGTTTGTGCTCAAGCAAAATACGATAGACATCCAGCAAAGCCTAAATTTAAAATAACGCCCGTACCAGAAAAACCCTTTCAAGAAATAATGATGGATACAGTTCATATAAATAACGAATACGTCTACTTCATCATTGACGTATTCTCAAAAAAGGTATTTACATTCTTGGCAAGGGAAAACAATCAACTACAAGCTATGAAAGCATTAATGACGTACTTGACATTTTTCCCCAAACCAAGGATGATTACCACTGATAATGGGAAAGAGTTCGATAATCACACGTTTAAGGAATTATTACAATATCTAAACATTGAAAATCACGAAACAATGCCACACAATGCCAATTCATTGGGAGCATTAAACAGAGCAAGCTCAACGATTATAGAGCAATTAAGAGTTTTAAACTTAACACACTCCGAAAAACCATTTGAAGAAAAACTAACTTTAGCTGTCGTAATATACAACAATTCGCAGATAAATAAACTAAAAATGTCACCAAACGAAATGACGTTCGGATTATCAACAGATCTCCTTAACGAACATCCGATAATTCAGGGGTATCTTTTAAACGAATACCACAAGAACTTGAAAATCATCCATAATACTGTGAGGAGAAAAACAGAAGAAAACAAAAAAAGGTATATAGGTAAAGCAAATGCAAACAGAGATGACATTAGCGTTGCCTCATCGGGTAGTGTTGTTATAAAAAAAACCGCAGGTACGAGGACGAAAATGAATAAAAGGTATGAAATAGGTAGAATTAAAAATAAACGGTTCATAGATAAAAAGGGGAATAGCAAAAAGATACACCCGAAAAACATAAAACAACCAAAAAAATATAACAATACAGAATTAACGAAAGAAGAAAAACTCCAGCTGGAGCTAGATAAGTTAGTGCATGAAAATATTGAAGACAAAATTCAGGAACTCCAACGTAAACGATGCGTTTCTATTGTTCCAGATGACTATGGAGGGCCGCCAAACTTTGATGGTATTATTGCTACTGACGCTTCTGACGACGGCCATGAATTTGAAAATTCAAAAATTGACGAATGGACCAGGAGCCATGACTATCCCTATAAATAAAACTTATATAGTCGATAAATACTACTCATTTTTAGATTATAGGAACTTAACGTTATTATTCAACGAAATAATATGTATTATTAATTTAATTTATAAATACTACTATTAGTATTATTATTTATAAAAACTAGGGTCAAATAGAAAACACTGAATAAACAAATTGATTGCGTTACTCACATCCTTGATGAAACTGCTGACCGAATATTGAAGAATCATATAATTATAGAAAATATAAATACATACATATATAATTAAATTGTTTTATTTTTTTGTGAACAAACACAACTTCCCTCCATATATCTTTGTTATTTTTATAGCATTAACATTTTTTACCCAAAACAAAGGAACGTTTCGAAATTTTCTTTCATCTTCTGGATTTTCTTTCTTTCTTTCTTAATTATGCTGTTTTTTTCTAATATAAAATAGTTGGCAGTAAGTCCCTAAAGTTTTTTTTTTCCATTGGTAAATTATTTCGTCTATTATATACAAAAATTGTTTTAAATCATTATTACACTAGGGATTGTATGCTCTGACTTATATCGATGCCATATATGAAAGAAAAGTTCGAAACGTTGGTGTTTGTTCACAAAAAAAACAAAACAATTTAATTTAGTAATGTAAACTTCCGAAAGTAGTAGAAATTATATATATATATATATATATATATATATATATATATATATATATATATATATATATATATAAACGTAGTTTTTGATTTTCTAGACCACTACACCTCTGTTCAAGAAGCTGCTCAGTTATTCTCAGGAAGCCGAATAGATCCAGACTGAAATTTTTCATCAACTATCTTTATGGTATTTGAAAATAAACCCACATGTACCATGGTTCGAAATCTAAAGAAACTCCTCAATAGTTATAGTTATCATATTATGAAATAACCATTTTTTTTGTTGATTTTTTATAATAATGTAAAGATATCATAAACTAAAAAACACTTAAAATTTAATTATTAAGTATTTTCCAAATGAAATATGATTTATGAAATCCTGTTAAAAAAAATATAGTTAATAATTTATCAGAATCTTTCTTGTTATTGTATGTTCGAAATAAAAAATAAACAAGGAAACAAAAACAAAAAAATATAAAATAAGGAGAAAGATTTTATTCTTCCTGAAATATTCACGATTTGTCTTTTAAATAAGATCCCGTTTCCATTAAGATTATATACTTATCCAGAAAAAGTGCTCCGGAAATAAGTAACGTGACGAAAATACAAAAGTTTACTACAATAAAAAAAAAATGAAAAAAATATGAAATAAAAAAAGAGACGTTTCATTTTGCTGAAGTTGAATAGACGTTTTAATATGGAAGAAAATAATAACGAGAAATGATTAATAAAAGTAGTTGTGTATTCTTTATCGTTAAGAAATGAACTGTTTAGTAATTAAAAAAAAAAAAAAAGAATTTAGAAAAAAAGAATCTTTAGTACAGTTAGAACAGTAGGGATTTTCAAAACATTTCGTAATTAAAAATAAAATAATCATGATTTATCAATAATGTTATGAATATTCGCTGGATATGAATAAGTTATAATATTTTAGAGGATATATATATTTTTATGTATTTTAATGTAAGGAAAAAAAAAGAAAGTATTATATGTATATCCTTAAGTACGTTATATAACTGCTCTATTACATTTCTCTTTTTTCCTGCGAAATGCAATGCCAACATATATATATATATATATATATATATATATATATATATATATATATATATATATATATATATATATATATATATATATTAGCCGTTCACAGGCAAATATTTTAAATTTAAGTTTAGAACAAAATCCTCGGTTCAGCCATAAATTTTTTTATTTATAATAAGTTTACCAAAATAATACAGATTATGGTGTTGACTTTAAATTGGAGAATTCAGTTTTAAGCATTAATAAGTGTCAAATAATAATAATTAGTTCGTAAAATCTTTACTTATTTTAATTAAATGGTAGAAACACACCCTAGCTACACAGTGGTTTCTAATTTATTAATAGAATAAATAATAAATTAGAAACCACTTAATAACATGGTTTGCTCAGGAGAGCAAACCGTATTATTACACCTAATACTTCATACTGATGTATTATTTTTAAGTATGAATATTATTATTAATGTATTAGGTAATATATTATTAGCAATTGTATATAACCCGACCATAATGCTTTTCAATATAGTAAATATACTTTTTAAACATTTAGTTGATTAATTTTAACTATTTTAATGAGAAAGGGGCCTATTAAATTAAAATTATAATAACTGGATAGCAGAAAGGTATTCATAAAATGTATTTTTTTCTTTTAACAAATATAATATTTTATATGGAATTATTATAAGTGGATAATAACCGTCTAACTTGCATCTTAAGTCACTACTTCAGATCCCACATTTCTAGTTCAGAAGTAAAACATTCTTGGGCCGCCACGACTTTAAAACAAATCATAACATTGATTCAAATTAAGTGGGCTCCAAATGATATTACTCAAAAGGGCCAAGAGTTGTGAATGTATTGTAAATACTACCCACCTTTATAAGTATTTAGCCAATAAATGGATATCTATGGATCATTCCTCGTCCAAATGGGAATACAACTGGCCTAAAGAACTGTTACAGGAAACTGAAGCTAAACAAAACAGATTATGCAAGAGTTTAGTCAGCATTTTGAACGTAGTGGGCAGATTGGGGGCAATCCCCTAGCCAAAGGTTGACCAAAATTGGAAAATAGTTCATCGGATATAAAGTTACTAGCAAGTTAATTGTAAACTACTTTAATGAACCGGGTGCTTTGTAGATACGAAAATCTTCAGATATATTCAAAAGGTTTTTAGAAATTAATAAACATATAGAAAAAAAAAATAGCGTAAGCTGCAGAGCTCCGTAACTAAGGTTGTATTTTAAATTATCTTTAATAGCAACTAATGTACAATATTGAAAATATCAAAATGGCGGGGGTGAGAGAAAAAAGGCACCCAATTCACACTCAATTTGGAGGAGCTGTAGAGGTGCGCAAAACCTTAATAACATTTAAAAATGCCCAAATTTTGACTGAAAAATACCCTCAGTTCTATGGTATTGTTCTGTCTAGATAACAACCAAACATACCGAATTTAATATCATTAGATCCAAAGGGGGCTGCTGGAAGTGTCCAAATGTAGTGGGGGAAAATATGTGTGTGTATATATATATATTAGACATCCCCGAATCCACCAAAACTGTTCTAGGGAAACGGATTTAAAATACAACCATACCCTCCTTGATGACTTTCGATACAATGCAAAAGTCTATTATTTTAGGAGAAAATACGGATAAAAAATAATTTACTGCAATTATAAAAAACGATTTTAGAAAAAAATAATAATAATGTCTCCCAACTGATTCAGGGCATAGAAAGCACTAAAGGAGGGATAGATTATTTGCCACACGTTTTTCGGTGGAATAAAATGTGGTCAGCATTGTGCTTAAATCGCTTGATTTATCGCCAAACTAATTTTAGGTACTATTTTTTTTTTTTTAATGATGAGTGTCATGAGTATGGTTCTGTCATAGTTCTGTCTTTGGCTAACATTACATCTGTACTCGCCAATTCAACACGCCAAACCAGATGCTGACAGTAATTTTGCACTTTTTTAGGAGCTGGAGTCGATATATAGAGTCGTTGCAGAATACAAATACGACTAATTGCTTCTTTGAATTGCATACGGAAATTTTAATAATCCATTGTTCATTTACGGGATTAAAATGAAAGAGTACTTTCGCCTATGGTGCAGCAGTTCTCTCTATTGGAAATGTCAACCAGGAAACCGTTACAAAATTAAACATAGCAATATACAATATACAGAAATGGACATCAAAATTTAATATAAAACTTAATCAAAGTCGATGCATGTTGATTTCATTTACAAGTGAAACTGGGAAAGTGACTATTTTTTTCTTTTTTTAAATATAAATCGACTGGTCAATAAAGAATAAAATTTATCTTGACTTAAAAATACAAATATTAACTTGAAAGAATTGAGATGTTTTCAAGATCAATAAAAAACAAAGATTATTAATTTATATCGTAAATTTGCTTCAGTTATTTGTGTATACGATTCCATATTTAAACTTAAATAGAAAACAACTAAAACTTTAAATCCGCCTTACAATGGTAAATGTATCATTTAAGTTTCTGATGGGTCCGGCCATTAAGCTCAGCTTTGTAAGTTAATGTTTGCTTAGTCCCCAGCACGTAGCAAGTAAAACTTTTAACAAGACCAACCATTTTCTTCTCTGATCAGTTTCCTTGTTCTCACGACAATCCACAAACAAGAAGAAAAATGGTCAGATAATTAGTTTCTGCAATATTTGATACCCTTTATTACTATTTCAATCAAAGTTTTTTATTTATTTATTGAAATTACAATCAATCTCATTATGAGCTTATTAGCAATTTAATTCTAGAACATTAATTTACAAAGAAAGAAACAAAAACAAATATACATAATATTGCTTTAATTTTCTCACAAATTGGGCCTCAAACTATAACTTTCTCACATAATTAAAAAAAAAAAAATTATTAGGAGTATAACTCAAGGAGAAAAGACTAATATTTATTGAAAATTTTGATTTGTAACACCTATTTGCCTGGAGAAAATTTAAGATTCGAAATAAACTAAAAAAAATGTTAGAGATTTTTTTATTGGAGATATACTTTTGAGAAGTGACTATATTAACTTTTGATAGAAATCACCTCATATATGGTATGAATGTAATCTAGTTAGAACTATTATCTACTGTCAACAGGAAAACCAGCAATCGGCCCATTTCATGATTCCAAATCTTGAACCAATCAAATCAAATTATGCTATGAAGTGTATTAAGACTGGAAAATAATCGGTTATCAAAAATAAAAAATTCAAAATGATCGAAAAAAAATCAACTTGGATGAGTGCCTTGAGAAGACTGCATTGGCGGATTTAGAGTGCGGCATATATTCAGGAGCGGCGAATTTTCAATAAAATGAAGAGGTTCTATTCCAAATAAGATATAATAAATAGAAGGTAAAGGGACTACATTTCTCTCGCCAATAAAAACTTATAAGATTCTTCGTCCACACGATTACCCCTGGGCTTGGGGTAATTTTTCCCTAAAGGATTTTCTCAGTGTAGGGGTGGCAGATTGACACTAGCCCCCAAGCGGCAATAGTGTAAATTTGCCTTTGGAAGACTAGGCAGAAGTGTCGGTATAGAATTATCAGCCGAAGGGTTCTGGATCAGCTGGAAGAACATAAAACCAGAGGCGTACGCAGAATTTTTTTTTTCGGAGTGTGTATTTAATAAGAGGAAGGAAAATAATCACCAAATTGTGCGTAAGTTTTAAGGAAAAGCATGAAAATTGGATCAAAAATTATTGTTCAAAATTACCAAAAATATTACTCAAAATACAAATCTGATCCAATCCCTCCCTCTGCATACGCAACTGCATAAAACTACCTTTATATCCAAACAAAATGAACACACAAGAAATGGATTTATCGAACTACCTAGGAATGCCGAGCATCATATAATCTAGAGCAAATTAAAATATAATATCACCTATTTCGAGCCAAGAAAGGACATGCATTGGTACATTAGCCTTATTTTCAAAGCTAGGGGAGAACTGTTTAATCTCAAGTACTAACCTTGGAAAAATAAAAGATATAAATGCTAATTGAGCAATTTAAACGTTCCCGAGGATACGATGCGTTTCATCTCAATTTGTCTGGTGCTCACTCAATTTAGGATGATTTTGATAGGAAAAGTGGTACTCAATTCAAATGAAGCATAGCAATTACTGAATGGTTTAGATTACGAAAAATTACATTTACATTTAAATGAAGCAAATGGATACCGAAATTAATTAGTAAAATAATTTAATGATTGTTGTCGGAAAAATCTGGCATCATTTATAAAAAATCTGGAAATGTGTTATGTTATATTATTTTATTTTTATATTCAATGATCATTTTATTTATAAAGAAACCTCGGCATACGAACTTGGTTCATTGTCTAAAATACGTTGTATCTATCTATCTATCTACCAATCAAATCAAAAACAAATTTCAACACGAAAAGAGGGGAATCTGCTATTTGGATATCTATTATTTAACAATCTCAATAACGATTTTTAAAAGTAAATAACAATTTAAAAAAATAGCTTGTAATTAATTAGCAGGTCATCTCTAGTTCATTAGTAACATAATAAAGACATTAGGATTTTCGGTTGGGAGATAACGAAAACAACAAGTAATTGATGATCTAGTTTGAGAGAATTAAAAAAAAAAAAAAAAAATCATTAAATTCAATCCTCAGTATGATCTGTTTGCGTTTGTTTATTTGTTTATTAGAATAAATGGTGAACATAGGGAAGTGCTTCCGCGGCCATTTAATATTCATGTGATAAATGATGAGCACACAATATCGCTAGAGATATTTGAAACCCTGGGCTTAATAAAAGTTAATAATTTGTTGCAATAGGTAAGACTTAAAATGAAATAGAAACAAAAAACTATTCAAATATTAGAGGGCATCATCGAGCCAAAATGGTACCCTGAGCTCTGTCGGCGAACCGAACAAGTGTTTTCCATCTCGATGGAAGACTGTTGTTCGTCAAAAACTTACGAATCGTTGACCGTCGACCTCCACACACAGGGAAACTTGGTGCGCCAAAAGCGATGTTCCCATGTGTATAGGCCGCTTAAGAGATTGGCTGAGTTTTGGTGTTGTGACGTCAGGATTTCTCCAGCCAGCTCACTCAGCTCTGCGCTTTTACAATGTCCATGCCGCTATATAATAATCTAAGCAGTGATAATGGGCACTGAAACAAACTGTGATTAATAGGTTATCTGTAAACATTACATTTATCACCGATCAAATGGAAGTACTTTAATAATATCTTTCTATATTAAAAATAAATATTCTAGTTGACATTAAAATTAGTGTCTTGATCAGGGTAAGTGGGCCCAATATTTGATTTATATTAGAAATAAAGTTTACACTATATGTTAAGAGTTTAGAGTTAAGGTTAATAAGTCTTATTTTGTTTTCAGAGGTTCCCTCTCATAAATATGCTATTATTTCCCTTTAGGATAGTTTTATAGCAGTAATAAGATTTAGACTATATGCTAAGAGTTACAGTTAAGGTAAGTAAGCCTAGTTTTGTTTTCAGAGGTTCCCTCTCATTAATATGTTATTATTTCCATGCAGGATAGTTTAGTTTGTAGAAGAATTATTAATTGTATTGTATTTCATGGCCTCTTTAATCTTATTAATGCAATACAGTATATCCATTATGATTTACGTTTCTTGAGAGATTTACCGCATCCTCATCTCTGCTCCATATTAATCCTGGTGCCCTTGATAAGCACATTAATCCAATTTATGTAATTCCAATCAACCAGCAGAAACAAACTCAAAAACGATTTTAGATTGGGTACCTAATGATTACTTGAGGGCCGAATAGTCGCACAAATCGGGATTTAACGGTTAAACTTCATGATTATTTAATCAATTTTATACGCAAAAAGGTTATTTTCACAATTTTAATAATAAAAATTAAAATTAAAAGTCTTTCCAGTTTCCTCTTGATTTCTGATACACAAAAATTTTTGTATAATGTAATCCATGAAGCGTGAGATGGGTACACAAATCAGGAAATCGATAAAATGAGCTTTGGCCAGGTTTCTTCAAAATTAGACCACTGTGCACAACCTCAGCTGAGCTTCCCCTCTTCTCGGGGGAGAGTCCAAATTGAGTCCCAAATGTCAAAAAAGGTACTGAGTAAGTTTTCGATACAGGGTAAATTGAGTCCCGGATCCAATACCTTTTTTCAGGTATCGGGCCCACCTTATCAGCGTTACCCAGAGAAAATATGAAGCTTGCTTGGTAGTTTCCCATATATAGTGTGCGTAAGTCACTAAGCAATAATTGTACTGTGAATTTTTTACAATTTTGCTTGAACGCCTACGATAGGTTTCCCCATGCCATCAGTCATAAATATCAAGCAACAATTAAGGGTTGCATAGCACGCCAGAAGCATAGGATAGATTTTATTTAACAAAGAATAACAAATAAAAATTACATGAATAAAATACTGTATTGTGTGTAACAATTTTAATCATAGATGTAACTAATGTTGTAAACACATGTAATGTGTGCCAGAAATTCCAAAGATCCAAATCCAAAGAATCACTGTTTCCTCATGAAATCCCATCAATCCCTTTCAATAAGGTTGGAATGGATATTCTTGAATTCGGTAGTAACTATTATTTGGTCGCGATAGATTATTATCCTCGGTGGATTGAATTGAAACAGCTAAAAGATAAATCGTCCAAACAATAATTCAGTGCCTCATGTCTATTTTTTCCTCATTTGGAATTCCAAAGCTTGTCATTGCTGATAATAATCCTTTTAGCTCTCTTGAATTTTAAACCTTTTCAGATAATTGGAATTTCAAAATATGCACCTCTAGCCCGTATTATCCCAAAAGCAATGGCCTCGCTGAAAAAGCAGTTGGTGTGGTGAAATCAATGTTAAAAAAGTGTAGTTATGAGAAAGATGATTTAGAATTGTATTTACTTAATTACCGAAATTCTCCTGTTGCAGGACTTAGTTACTCTCCTTCTCAACTGCTCCAAAGTAGGATTCTTAGATCAAAGCTTCCATTAAATGATCATAATTTAATGCCGGTAGTAATTAACGATCCTAAAGTTCGTGACAAGGATAGTCAGAAAGCTTACTACAACCAACATAGTAAAAAACCTGATGAATTTGTGGTGGGTGAGCAAGTACTGGTTCAGGACAAGTTTAGTAAATTATGGTCAATAGCAGTGGTTGTGAAAAAACTAAATTTTAGATCATACGTTGTGAGGATAAGAGGAAAATCATATAGGAGAAATTCAGTTTTCATAAAAAAATTTAAGGGTGACTTAAATATTAATTGTACTGGAAAACATAATAAATATAATAGTGATATCAACTATGATGAACCTGTATGTGAACCTAGAGATAATTTAAACAACTTCAATAATTATAATTGTGATGTAGAAATAGATCCTGATTTGACTACAACCAGATCTGGTTATTTAATAATAACCAATATAATTATCAGAAAACCTCAACGACTTAATTTGTAAAATAATATCTTATGAATATTGTATTAAGATTGGAATTCATGTATTTATTTTTTATATATTTTTAGTTTTAACAGTTTATGAAGTTGTTGTAGATTAATCAATTTTGGTTAGTTTACCTTTTTATATTGTTAGCTGAGGGGGGAGATGTTAGGATTGGCTACACTGAGATATAGCCTAACCTAGGATTGGCTACACTGAGATATAGCCTAACCTGAACCTTCCCTCAGTTTATTAATTAGAATTAAATCATATGTGTTGTGTGTTAATTATTGTAAAAATAAAAAACATTTATAATTGGCTAATTTTGATTACAAACATACACCACCTTTATAACCATAATCCTAGTAAAAAAAGTAATATTAAGTAGAGGGAATACATTTATTGAAATGATATAATTAAATTGTGCAGCGTTCTGATAGCTCTATTGAATTATATTTAATCAAAACAGTATTACTATAGAGTAAACATATATTTATTTACTTGTATAATTTTTAAAATTAAAATATACTATTTCTTGATCATAAATTATGTTTTTATATTATAATATGTACATGGTTAAGAACCCAGCTTTGCTTGGGATATCATAGTACATTGAATTTAATTTGGATACTTATATAATTATGGTCTTATAATTATAAGACCGTGTTCAGTGTTATAAATAATATAAAAACATTATTTGTGATCCAGAAATAGTAAATTTTAGAGTGATACAATATTTTAAAACGAAATAATCCAATTTTAGATTGATTCAAAGTGTCCATTAAATTATAAGTAATGAAAAAGTATTCTTTTACGGAATGAAGTATATTAACAAAATCTTTTTATTCAAAACTGGCGACAGATTTGGTTTCAGCACTTTAAAAAAACATACATAAAAATATATACAAAATTCACTAACTGGACTTAGTGACTTTTGCTCCAACGCACGAAATATTTTCAAAACGATTTAACTCCTCACGGTGTCCCTAGGCAACGCTGATAAGCCCGACCCAACACCTGAAGAAAGGTCCAACCCAATTCCCAGGTACAGGGGACTCAATTTACACTCTTCGCTATCTCATTAAATGTTTTGGGACTCAATTCGAATACATCCCTTCTCGGTACTCCCAGGTAGTCAAGTTACCCCACTGATGTCACGACAAATAACATGCCCTTGATTCAACTTTATTTTACTTTTTAGGATATGTAAACGATCAAAAATTGAAACTTTTTTGTCGTATCCTTAATAAATAGATTATTTGCCATGCCTGTATAAGACTTTTTTTTTAAATATATATTTTGCGAAATAAAAATCCTATTAATCAATTAAATTTTGTCATCAAAAATAGTTGTTGGATATTCTATTACGGTAATATTATTAAATCAGCAGACAAAATTTATTTTCATTCAGCCGTTTTCAAATAAACAAGCTAATAAATGTCGCCATATATTGAACAAAAATCTCATTAAAAGTCGAAGAGGGATCTTAGCCTTAAGATAGATTTCTCAGTTTATAGAAATGTCCATCCAAGCATTTTTTTTTCTTTCTGACAATTCATTTTCCAGAATTCTATGATAATATTAAACAAATTAGTTTAACCGTATTTATTAACAAACTCAATTAAAATGAATATACAAGAATGTTAGAAATTTACAGTTTACAGTTTTTATGCTACAGCTTCCTCCGTACGTTCTCTTGTTTCGTCGGTCCTGTATTCCTTCGATAAATCTGCCCTGCCAATTAACTCGTCTGGCCGTCTAGCCAGGCTCTCGCTCGTTCTTCATTAACATCTCTTCGTCCTCATCGGAATCCCGAGACTTGCACTCTTTTAAGGCCTGACATCGTATGATCTTTGAAATCTCGAAAGTCTCCTACCAAATAGCAGTTCAGAAGACGATTTCTCAGCCGTCTCATGGAGAATATTTCTATATTAGAACAAACATTTCTGAAGAACAAGCTCCTAATCCTTTACTTCTTTTTGGCAGGCGAGAAAACTTTGCTAAAAGGTCTTTATGAAACGCTCCACTCAACTATTTTTCTTGTGGTGATAAGGAGTTGACTTTATGCAATTTATTCCAGGGCTCTTCATCTTTTCCGATTAGCTAATTACAATTAATATATGTAAGAAGATTATCATATGTAACCTAACCAAAGATGTAAAATCAGTTTTAGTGTGATATGCTACACATACGAGATAGTAATATTATACTTTCCATTGATTCGAACCATATTGTGGTTTGAATTTATGGAAAGTCACTTGGTGTTGCTTGGTATTTTGGTTCTCGTAACTACGATTTCCATGTTAGTATTGAAAGGCGTTTGACTCAGCCTCTATCCAGCTATTAGTGGTATGGATAACCATTTATCTAAGGTGGGAATACAATAGGTGAAGAGAATAAAACTGAACATGTGCTCATTCCTCAAATAACTGAGCAGGTGCTCTAGTTAGATGTGAATAAAGAGAAGTTACACCATGAAATACTTGCTAAGTGTATAGAGCACGTGCTCCCCAAATAGAAATTGATTATTGATTTGGAGTACCTACTCTCTTTTCTAAGTGAATAAAATGTGAGAACGTTCCATTATGTCAGCAGATTTTCAATAAAATGCCGATCTATTCTTAGACTCAGCATTTTGCTGAGTACCTAGTGGAACGTTTTCACGTTTTATTTACTTAGAAATGTGAGTAGATACTCCGAATAAAATATTTGGAGCACGTGCTCCATACACTTAGCAAGTATTCAATTGTGTATCTTCTCTTTATTCACATCTAACCGGAGCATCTGCTAAGTTTTTTGAGAAATGAGCACGTGCTCAGTTTTATTTACTTCAGCTATGTCTTGACCTCTAATGTGATAAAGGCCTCCAGTTTTAATACAATTTAGCTTAATCGTAAATTGAAAGTAATTAATGTAACGAGAAGCCAGATTTTAATTGAGGCAGAAGTCAAATACATTTAAGTGCCTAGGAGTGCTGAGGGATGTTGGTTCGGTAAATAAGGAAGAGTGGCTGCTAATGGGTGGGCTAGCAGAGCCTCCTCCAGCTAACTCTGATACATTAGCCACCTGTCCTCGGGGTCCCAGCCATATCCCTCGTCCCCTCCTTCTTCCCTCCTTAGGGAATCGAAGAACCGAAAACAATACATTTATAAATTTAATCTTCAACCTTCCTAAATATAACTCCGACTACATTGCCCATTAAGGATACAATAAGGAAACAATTAATTAACATTAATTAATGTGAGAACAATTAATAAATAGAGAATAAAATTATCTCCAGTCTGTATTTGTGTGATCCTATGTTTTATATAAATGAAATGAAATTTTTTTCTTTATTCTGCAACATTCAGTCCTCAAAATTCATAACTTAAGCAGCATTAGTCTAACTTCTCTATTCACAATTAGTTAAATTATAAACTAAGAGATAAAAAATAACTAATTATATAATATAAAGTTGAAAATAGATAAAGATATACATATTTGTACAAACTTAAATAGACATTATTCTTTTACATTTATGCGGACGATTGATCATCGAAGATAAGGAGAAATAAATGGTGTTTAAATGAGGTAAGGAAGGAATCTTTAAGAATGAAGATGAGTAGGGGATTCCAGAAAGAAGTAGCACGGATTTTCCAAAGGAAGCACTTCTGTGAGAAGGTATACATTAATATGTATTGATCTTGTTAAATATTATCGTTGAAGAATTTAACAATATCAATAGCGAACAAAAGAAATAAGGGTCGAGCAGGTAGAGAAGGGTAACTGACAGGCGATGACAGATGTCACCACATAAGTGATAAGGGATAAGTTAATTTAAAAACCTTACTGAGAAGTTAACACTGTAACAATGCCAAAAGCTGGAACATCTAATCAATTTTAAGAACTGGTCCCCTTAGGTTTGGCTGGCCTCGAGGAAAAAGTGGAAAAGGTATGATTAAATTATACCAGTTGGATAATAGTTCGCAGATACCGGCTGTCAGGACAAGGGGCGGAGCCATCCGATGAAATCCCAGAATTTCCTCCCTCTATAAAACTAGTAGGCCAATGAACATCGTTTTCAACTCCCTCTTAGGCAAAATAAGAGAGAAAGGGGGAAAGAAGCAAAGAGATGAAAAGGGGGACTTCTAAACTGGTCGAGGGTGAGGGTGGACGACGAGACTCTGAAGATGAGAAATGCGCTCTGAATCCTGACCTTGCCTGATGCAAGCCTACAACGATCGCCTTCAAGCCTTCGCCTGAGGAACCATCAACACCAACTAGTACAGATAAGAGATTTATGTTAAAACAATTAATGGCTAAGTCTAGGCTGAATCATTCCATGGTTAACTTTTTATTGTAATAGTTTGTTATCTTAATTTTGAAGAATAAAGATAAGTGTTAGCAAGGAGGTAGTTCTTTAGTAACCATGCCCATATTTAATATGAATATATTTCATTAAAATAGCAGTAACGTTGATTAACATTAGTATTAAACTTAAAAGTAGGAACACTATCATGGTTAATTAGTAAATAATGGTAAACACAAACCAGGCCTTTGGAAAGGTACCCAATTTAGAGGACAAGGTAAGAAATTCAGTATTCATAAACTTACTTAATTTTGGGATAATCATCTTCAATTATTGCCCAATGGCATCCCTATATATATAGACTAATGTATTAGAGCTAAATAGTAATCAAGCTCAACTGAAGTTAGAGAAACATAGCATAAATAAATGGCATCCCTTGTGGGGACTTACCATCCAGTTTAGTAATTAACCATTTAGTAATTAGTAATTAACCATTATAAAATTAATTAATTTAATTAGTAACTGATTGTTTTAACATTCATTAACGATAGTATTAATATGATTACAATTACAAATAGATGGAATGATTCAGATGGACTAGGTGACCTATTTTTCTTAATTTCCCAATTTGATAAATATGCTTGCATGTAGTTGGTTATCTATGTCGATTCTATTTTTTATTCTTAATTTTCGCATATATTGTGTATATGATCAATGTCCGCGTAACGATTCGATATTGGGGTCACGAAAATTCTTTCATCTCTTTGTTTCGATACCTCATTGAAGTTAGACGGTCCCAGTACTTCCTTTTAATTTTATATACCGTGAATTCCATTCCCGAAAATCCACCACATCATTCACGATGAGACCAGAGGACATAAAACTCATGATGGAGATATTGAGAACTATGGAAGAAAGCACCAGAAAAACAGATGAAAATATTCGAGAAATGAAGAAGACTATGGAAGAAAATGCAAGGGAAACAAATGAAAATATTAGAAAAACAGAGAAGACTATGGAAGAAAATGCAAGGAAAACAATGAAGGAAATTGGAAGGAAATTGGAGAAACAGATAGATGGATATATTGCAAGAGTGACGGAAGATACAAACGAAACAGAAGAAAAGCATATAAAAAATCTAGAAAGTCAAATAAAAGATAATGAAAACGAATACCAAATTGAAGATCATGTAGGCCCACTTGTTGAAGAAAACAATAAAATAGACCTCTTCGAGGAAACAACCTTTCCGAAGAGAGTATAAAAGTTGAAGACGCCAGAGAACTTACAGAAGAAAAAGAGATAGCAGGTGAAGAAGATCCTAAGTTAAAAGATGACCCCGAGCAATCTCTTAATATTAAAGAAGCCCATCAGATGGAAGTCCAAGAAGAGATGAGTCATCCAAGTCCCAACACGTCTAATATAACGGAAGTCATACCACCACCGATCTTAAGTTCGCCTCTTATTATAAATAAAAAGTTAGAGAGAGATCTACAATCAAAATTAGGTCATCATATAATAAGCGGTCGGAATATGAGAATCCCGAGGAAGGTGACAAAAATAAATAAGAAAAAAGGGCTGAAGAGAATTAAAATAAATATAGGAGAGAGTAAAAGGCCAAGACACTTGTTGTTTAGGACCAAGCGATTGCTGGCGGATACCAGGAACTACCTTAGGGGTATGGTTAAGAAAAAACAATAACCTTCACGCTGGCTGGAATACTGGGCGCTTGACAAAACAAGATTTGGACTATGGACTTCGAAAGGAAACTTACTAAAATATATAATAGCCGATGCAATAGTCTTAATAATATTAAAATGTAAAAAATTACCCAGAGGTCTCACCAGATTAATTGCTAATTAAAAATTAAGATAAATAAAAGTAAAGTTAATAAAAGCATTTTAGGAAGAGGAGTATGGCTGAATACAAAGTCATCATTATATCAATTCTAGTATAATCCATTTGTTTAATATGATAGGCCGGGTTAAGAAAAGAAAAACCCACAGTTTTGTTTTTAAAGCCGAATGCAGCCCATGGAGTAAACAGATTACCACCAGGAATGAGTACCCCAAGGAAGAATCACCTAAAGAATGTCTGTATAAAGGTTAAATTATTTTTGAGAAGAATCCTGAAGTTGAAGTAGACGCAGTTCCTTCATATCTTCCGGAGGTGGGATTGATTATTTCAGTGATAAACTCATTATAGAAGACGCAGAGAGCTTCTGATTCGCCCAGAAAACTGGGATTGTAATTTTTTATAAAATCCAGCATTCATATGACCCAAGGTGGGAGAAGGTTGATATATCCTAGGTTGGGACGTACTTTTAATTTGATGTATAATCCATGGTGCACATAAGAGCCAGGCGAGTAAATTCTAATAAGTAAAAGGCCGTTTATAAAAATAAACAATTTGTTGTTCGGTAATAAATTTAATAATAAATTTACCATTGCATATTATAATCCTCTTATATCATTTAGGAAACCTATTACAGGAAAAGCTTTTTAGTAAGTATAAATGTTTAAAGATTTTAAGTAAATAGCTGATTGGTTCATTTATTTTTGTAAGAGTATCATAAGGTGAGATTTTGAAATCTAATTAAACATCCACAGTTTCGTATTTTTTACATGGGTAATTTTTTAAACTTTGTAACTCTATCCGGTAGGATTAAAATCAAATATAATTGGCAATATTAATTTAAAATGCACTATGGAAACTATAGCAATCCTTTTTAGTTGTTTTAGGTACAGGAATAAATTTGGCTTTGCCAAACGGCGGGCAGTTGGGGTCCGAGCGAATTATTCGTAAGGTTTAAAATAACTCACCCTGTACTTAAGATAAGAGGAAGATTTATATAAAATCTTTAGGAGATTAAAAATCTGTATTAAAAGTAATGATTAGCAGTAGTTCAATCGGCATTGAACCGTCGGGTTTACTAAGCTTTTTATTTTTTATTTTTATTGTTATTATTATTAGTTCAATGTAAATAATAGATAATCAACTATTCATATCTTGATAAATAAAGTAATAACATTGTGTGGGAAACAAGCCATTAAATGTTATTGACAACACTATTTGTGTTTCTTTCTTGTTTGTTTTTTTTGTGTGTGTTAAGGGACACAGGTAAGCGCGACCTCTAGGAATTGCCAAGTAGCTATGCCTTGTTGACCCTAGAGGACTTAACACCCTAGTATGATATGATTAATTATATATTTAATCCTTTTGCTTAAGTAAAAATTTTGTAAAGATAGTAGATAAGCTAAAATATAAATATAGTAGATAGGTAAGGTTTATCTTCTTAGTAATAGTTTTTTTATTTGTTTTGTTTGTTGAAACAGTACATTGTAAATATTGCAAATGTGGAAAAATTGTAAATATTGTAGATATATTCTTGTGAATCGTTAAATAGCAGTCGGATGGATCGACATAGATTATAAGTTAAGTGTGTAGCTAAACCATACGGATTGATTCAGAACTTAATAACATTAGAATATTTTTGTAAATACAGTGATTAGTATAAGGTGATCTTTAAGTGTTGTTTAAGAAGATGAAGAGAAAAATGTCCCCTTTCAGGCTTCATTTTTCTCTTCCTCCCACCCCACGGATAATAATATGTATTGATCTTGTTAAATATTATCGTTGTAGAATTTAACAATATCAATAGCGAACAAAAGAAATAAGGGTCGAGCAGGTAGAGAAGGGTAACTGACAGGCGATGACAGATGTCACCACATAAGTGATAAGGGATAAGTTAATTTAAAAACCTTACTGAGAAGTTAACACTGTAACAATGCCAAAAGCTGGAACATCTAATCAATTTTAAGAACTGGTCCCCTTAGGTTTGGCTGGCCTCGAGGAAAAAGTGGAAAAGATATGATTAAATTATACCAGTTGGATAATAGTTCGCAGATACCGGCTGTCAGGACAAGGGGCGGAGCCATCCGATGAAATCCCAGAATTTCCTCCCTCTATAAAACTAGTAGGCCAATGAACATCGTTTTCAACTCCCTCTTAGGCAAAATAAGAGAGAAAGGGGGAAAGAAGCAAAGAGGTGAAAAGGGGGACTTCTAAACTGATCGAGGGTGAGGGTGGACGACGAGACTCTGAAGATGAGAAATGCGCTCTGAATTCTGACCTTGCGTGATGCAAGCCTACAACGATCGCCTTCAAGCCTTCGCCTGAGGAACCATCAACACCAACTAGTACAGATAAGAGATTTATGTTAAAACAATTAATGGCTAAGTCTAGGCTGAATCATTCCATGGTTAACTTTTTATTGTAATAGTTTGTTATTTTAATTTTGAAGAATAAAGATAAGTGTTAGCAAGGAGGTAGTTCTTTAGTAACCATGCCCATATTTAATATGAATATATTTCATTAAAATAGCAGTAACGTTGATTAACATTAGTATTAAACTTAAAAGTAGGAACACTATCATGGTTAATTAGTAAATAATGGTAAACACAAACCAGGCCTTTGGAAAGGTACCCAATTTAGAGGACAAGGTAAGAAATTCAGTATTCATAAACTTACTTAATTTTGGGATAATCATCTTCAATTATTGCCCAATGGCATCCCTATATATATAGACTAATGTATTAGAGCTAAATAGTAATCAAGCTCAACTGAAGTTAGAGAAACATAGCAACATATGAGGTCTACGTATAAATTGGTAAGTTGAGATCTTGTATTTAAGAGGTCGATAGAAGAAGGCATGGCGAGGAGATCAAGAATATAGGAAGGTTTTTTGTTCTTTAAGGTTTGGAATAAGAAGGCACTAAAAATATATTGTTGTAGGAAATTTGGATAAAGCCACCATGGTTCGGAATACCAGCGTCTAGGAACACCGAATATGAAGCAATTCATTCATATTTTTATGCTCAACTCTTGCTCACCAAATAGCTCTCCATACACTAAGCATCCGTAATCAAAGTCGGGGAGAATGAGGGAGAATACCAGGAGATGGCGTGTATTTCGGGGGAAATAATCACGGAATCTTTGGAGCTGTTTGAGGATTGAGATGGATTTTCGGGTGATTTGGGAAATATGGTTACTCAAAGTTAGATATTGGTCGAAGGTAACTCCGAGGTTTTTTTATAGATTTATAGAAGTTGTTGAGGTCTAGCAATGGATAGTTGGGAATAACATTAAGGGGAAGTTTTGAACGGATGAGAATATTTTACTGAAGATGCTTTAATAGGCGAAACGTTGGCTGTTGCGTTATTTACTGGGAGTTAAGATACTTAAGGCTTTGTTTTGGAATTAATCAATGAATTTTATGAAGGTTCAAATAACTAATTAATTAAAGTTACAAATAAACTAGAAAATAGACTCTCAAGAATTGTAACTGAGGTTGAAACAAATCAAAATGTTAAACAAAAATAATTTTAGACTATATAACCACCAAGTTATTTGAAGAGACAGCTGTCTGAAGTTATGTAGTGACAAGGTGAAGTAATGGGGAAAAGCTTTCCTCTCTCTGAGCACAACCTCCCGGCCTAAGCCCCGCCCACAAGATTCTCTCTTAAGTTGTTTGCCAGTACATCCAAACAAGAAAATGGGTGTTTACCATACTTCTAATGAAGACGTTTTTTATACCGCATAATGATTTTTTTCATATTAGTTTCCTAGAATAATGAATAAGTGAGACGAAAGTAATCATTATTTTACAACCACAAAAATGTTCATAATTATGGTGATTAAAATGAATTAAAATGCTGCATTTTAGCACAGAGCTTTGCTTCGAATCTACGACCCAACTCGTATTTTAAAGTAAATCAATTGGAAGGTTTATTAAATGCCTGCTTGGTGTAGCCATCAACTGAGGGAAATGAATGGCTGTTAACAATTGCTCAATATTTAACCCGAAATATAAAGCTCTGCTTAGTTAGTGGCAGAGATGATATCCAATGTTTGTTATATGTTACATTCATTAGGAGCGCACTTAATGTGAAATTTGATTTAAGTTCTTTGGAGTATAAAATATGAATGATTGTTTTTTTTTCATTATTACTGAACTTGCTAGATTATAAGCGGCGCTATTTCCCTATTGTTAACATTAAACATTTCTAATTAAAAAAAAAAGAAAAGTTCCTCAGATTTTAAAAATACAGTCTTCTTACTAATCCTTGAAGAAAGGAACATCATTGTTTCTATATAATAGTGGCGTTTAATAAAAAACAGTCAAAGATGAATAAATGCGGAATAAAACTACAAATATCCTGACTAGACTATTTATGAGATATTCTAAATCAATAGTATTAAGTCTCTCAAATCAAAGTTTATAAGAAACGTGCCAATGTTTCACCACTTCAGCCATATTAAGGACTAAAACTAGGTGTTAATTTCATATTCTTATAGAAAAAAAAAATATGCAATAAGCTATTAATTTATCAGTTGCTACTTCCAGTGTAGATGACTACATCAATATTCAAAGTATACTAAAAATCTTAGGGATCATAAAATTTTAATTTAATACCACAAATTTAAGATTCAGGTTATAGCTACAGGCGTGTCCCGTAAGTCACGAAAAATATTTAAAGAGGCAAGAGTAGACCTCAATAGTAACAAAAAGTTCTAAACTAAACCAATTGTAAGGTACTGAATGGATTGTAGGGGGCTTAGGGTGGACCAAAAGTTTATTTTTTTAAACCATTCTTTACTAGTGAATGTTTTTCTCAGCCCCTGATGGGCTAGAGATTCCCCACTTCTAGGAAAACTTCTACATTTATTAGGCTATTATTAGGCGAATAAATGACGTCGAGATTTCTTTTGGGATTGATCGAGAATTGGCCGATTGGCCAAAAAGTGTGGTTTGGAATTAGATTTCCTCGACAAAGATCTGTTTTGAGAATGAAATTTATTAAATTCAATTTCTAGTCAGTAAAATAACAAAGAAATACAGAATAAAAGGCTTTTATGTTAAATAAAACAAAACTTTATAAAAATAAATCAGTAAATTAGCCAAAACAATTCAAAAATTAAATATGAAATGAAACTGTCTCTGAAAATAAAAATAAAATAAATATGGACAAATTAAAATTAATAATGCTTAGAAATTTAAAAGAATAAGATAATTTTACCACAGCACTAACAAAAAAATATAAAACATACATAAATTAAAAATTAATAAATAAATTGCCCTCTTTAAAAGATTATTAGGGTCTATTTTGTCTATAGGAGAAGAGGAATAGGTGGATATAGGGCCGTAATATGGAATCAAAACATAATGTTTCGGGATGGACCTATCTTCGGGGGTTGTTGAATAGATATCATTAATTGTCTTTTTTTGTATTTGTTTTTTTTAAATATGATTGATAGTGGTTTTATTGTACCCGTTATTTTTTCCTATGGAATATATTATTTCAATTTCTTTATTATAGTTCTTTTCATTTAATGATACGTTTAAAAGACGGTAAATCATGCTATTAAAGGCTGCGAGTTTATGTGCTATCGGTCTCCTAGTTTCATTGCTTATAACGACATCAGTGTGGGTGGGTTTCCGGTAAATTATAAATTCATGATGTTTGTTTTTTACTGAGATAAAAATTGTAAATCTAAAAATTTTATGGTTTTTGTTTCTTTCCAGTTCTACTGTGAATTTAATCGAGGGGTGAATTTCGTTTATTTCCTTTAAAAAATTATTTATTTGTCTTGTTGTACCAGACCATAGGCATATAATGCCATCTACATACCGAGACCAGTATATGATATGTTGAGCTAGTTGAGAATTGTTTGGGCCAAGAATTTTTTGTTTTTTTGTCTTTAAATAAATCTTATGATTATATGCACGTATATGTTCCTTTAATCTCTGATTTAATCTGTGATCTCCCAGTTTTTCCCGTGTATTTGACTGCACAATAATTACAATTTAGTTCGCATACTCCACTTTTTTTGGTAAGGGTCTATTTTGTCTTTAGGGGAAGGGGAATATGAGGATAGTGGTCTTTCTATTTTAAATGCAGGGTTTAATCCTAGTTTGTTTTCAAATCATTTCCGACTTTGGTGAATATAGGGCCGTAATATGGTATCAGAACATAATGTTTTGGGATGGGCCTGTCTCCGGGGGTTGTTGAACAGATATTAATTGTATTTTTTTGTAATTGTTTTTTAAAAATGTGATTAATAATGGTTTTATTGTACCCGTTATTTTTTGTCATGGAGTATATTATTTCAATTTATTTATTGTAATTATTTTCATTTAATGGTACTTTCAAAAGACGGACCAGTAGCAGTTGATTGCAGTCAGAAGACTGGGCGCCACTTCTCTACGCCAAAACTTACAGAGCAAATTATAATAAAGGATTTTTTTCTGTCATAACAGACTTTATACATTTTTTCACATACATTTATACTTCATGATTTCATAATAATGAAATAACGCCAAAGTTCTATTTTAGATTCAATTGGATTGACATTGCTTAACTGCTACTTGGGGTGACATGGATGCCCAATTACCGAACTCTATTGCCCTTGTCAGCTAGAAGTGATTTCTGATGTATATATCCTTCATAATGAACAGTGCCAGCTGCTCTGGGCAATTAGGAGGACTTAATAATAAGCTGTGGGAAATCTAATTAATTGTTTTTAATAACCCAGTTATCGCATTCAATGTTTTTAATTATTTATGACTGAGAATAATAAAAACGTTTTCTGAATTATGATTAAAAATAAAAGGGTGGAATCATGCAAATATTGTATATATATATATATATATATATATATATATATATATATATATATATATATATATATATATATATATATATATATGTATATATTATATACATAATATTATTCCTTTTGCACTTTTAGCTCAAATCTGCCTAATATTTCATGATCAAATTCAAATCTCCCTAAATCATTCTAAGTGACCTAATGATCCTATTTATTCTTTGTTGCAATCTCTCTTCCTTTTAAGAATTGTAAGCATACTTCAAGATCTCTTAGCATGTAATTCATAATACAAATAAGAAGTATTAAACTAATTACTTTTTAAGGTATGAGGGGGTAAAATTATGTGTGAGGCAAAAGTATAAAGTGCTATTGTGAACATATAAACATAATATAAGCACACAGTCTGTATGTGTGTTGGTTCAGTGCCAGTTGTGAAATGGAATTCCATGGTGGCTGTGAGCCACAAAAATGAGGTGAATCACTATTTAACATTTTTCTTGTAATGCGAAATAGAGTAGAGCTTTTGTTTTCATATTTTTTTCTATTGATAGTGATGCGTTTTTTAATTCTTTAAACAAAATCAAATTTTTATATAGTTCACGAACCTGTTGAGCCATGAAAAACGAAAATACCAGAAGGGAGTAAAAGTTCGCAAAGCCTGTGGGGCAAAAGGATGCACCCATGAGTGTGCTTTTACCCCACAATACATTGGTCTATCGCCAATTCCAAACTTATAATTCTTATTCTATTCCAGGTTTCAATACATACAATATATGTGCCTCCACCAAGCTACTCCAAAAGCGGCTCTGACCTTAATATGTACTTCTCAGAACTAGATCAGGATAATAAAGAGGGTGATGATGACTCTCCCTTGCTCCAGAAAGGTAACTTTGTTGTTAAGATACAAGGGAAAACCAAAGATTTTCAAAATTACTATAGAATGCTATACAAATAATTAACAATTCCAAGTGACAGAAGAAGACACTTTGTTTGACAACAAAGACATAATTTAAACACAATTTTAAAGTTAAATGAACTGCATACTTTTGCCCTGTCTTATGGGATAAAAGTTCACAATTGATGGGTTTAAAAAAATTGCAATATCTCTGTTGATAATTCTCCAATGAAAGCAGCTCTTGGACAGGATCATGTGAAGATTGTAATGTATAAACCTCATGCAAAATATTGAGGAAATTGATGGCAAATATTCATAATATCAAAAAGTGACAAAATTTTATACTTTTACTCCCACCTACCCTATATCGAAAAAGTTGTTATATATATAGTAGTATATTTAACCCTCAAACAGGCACATGTAGTCTGCAAAATGAGTGTCCTTGGTTTTGTCCAACCTGGTTTGGAATGACATTCTGTCTGATAGAAGAATAAAAATGATTAGTCTTAATTACATTTTTGTCATATTTCCTCATGTAATTCCACACTTTTTATTCTTCTTATTTACTATGCTATTATTTTATCTTGTTTTTTTAGCCCTGCAGAAGGCCTACAATGTAGACCGAAACATGTTAAGTTTCTGTGTTTCATGGAATAGGGCTGACAAAATGGGATGGGCACGGAGTCATTTTCTTGTAAATTTTTACCTACCCAATTAATTTTCCACTAAACTTGAGTGTTTTAGGAACTATTGCCCCATCACAATGAAATCTATTGCATGTTTCTGTACTTATTATGTTTGTATCTCTCATATGAGTTGTGTCCAACCCAGTTTGGAAACACATTGCGTTTGATAGAACAATAGATTTTGATAGCTTTAATTAAATTTTTGCCTTGTTTCCTCATGTAATTCTATAATATTTATCCTTCTTATTTCATATTTTATACTTTTATATTGGTTGTTTAGTCCAGCAGAAGATCTACAATGTAGGCCAAAATGTTAGCACACATAAAACATTAAATTTCATTACTGTGTGTTTCATTCCTGACTATAGCACTTACTATCATCTCGGTTTCATGTATGGTCAACTTTGACTCCATTATTATTATTATTATTATTATGATATAAATGAAAAATTTTTTTTCAATCTTTTTATAATTGATAACTGTATTGTAAGCTGTTTCTGTGCCTTCTTCCAGTCATTCGAATACTTTAGACTATGCCGTCTGATTCTGGATTTTTTAAATTTATGGTTGAATCTTTTTCTTTTGAAATTAGATTTTTCTCTAAGATAGGTCTAGTCGATGTTTTTTAACCCTGAACTTGCTATGCTAATATTACAGGATTGAATCATGGCCCCTACTTTCTAACATAGTTTAACCATGAACTTAGACAGTTACTCTCTATGAAGGGAATAATATTAGTAATAATTCTGATGAAAGTAAGTGAAATATAACTTTTTTCTTTAAAAGCTTTGTCAGAAACAAAAAGTAACTTTTTTTGAAATACAACAACTATGCCTGTCAATAACTTTCTTAATCATTTTTGTGATGAGTGATGTCAGGAATGCATTTGACCAATAAGCCTTGACATTGGTTCATTTTGAAATATTGTTCGGCCACGAGTATTTCTACTTGATTATTAGTTTTCAAAATTCTTCAGTATCAGTAAATGGAAGAGCGCTGGCACAATCACAATTCCAATTAACAAAATCGATTGCCACAATGCCAATTCAAATAACGGAATCAGAACTTTCGAAAACCTTATGAACGATCTCTATATCATAGAAAACTCCAACAGTAACGGAAATGCAAAATACGCATGCGCGATTAAAAATTCAATTAAAAATATGGAATCAGAATCTTCGAAAACCTTATAAACGGTTCCTTTATCATAAAAAACTTCAACAGTAACGGAAATGCAACAAACGCATGCGCAATTCAAAATCGAACTAAAAAAATGGAATCAGAACCCTCGAAAACCTAATAAACGATCCATATATTATAGAAAACTACAACAGTAACGGAAATGTAAAATGCGCATGCGCGATTAAAAATATGGAATCAGAACCCTCGAAAACCTTATAAACGGTACCTTTATCATAAAAAAACTTCAATAGCAACGGAAAAGTGAAATGCGCATGCGCGATCCTAAATCCAATTCAAGGAATGGATTCAGAACCCTTGAAAACCTAATATGCGATCCCTATATTATAGAAAATTCCAACAGTAGCGGAAATACATAACGCGCATGCGCGATTCAAAACCCAACTAAAAAATAGATTCAGAACCCTCGAAAAGCTAATAAACGATCCCTTTGTCATAGAAATCTTCAATAGCAACAGAAATGCGAAATGCGCATGCGCGATCGGAAATCCAATAGTGAATTCGGAAATAGCGCTATTGAAAACCAAGTAAACGATACCTATACCGAAGAATTTTGAAAACTAATAATTAAGTAGAAATACTCGTGGCCGAACAAAATTTCGGTAGTAAATTTGACTTTAACAACTTCGAAAACCTAATGAACGATCACCAAATCGATGTAATCCACCCTCCCTTCTCTAAATAAATAAAAAATAATAAATATTTAAGAATAAATAAACAACAATTTTATTTCAAAAATTTAAACTACCTACTTGAAAATTAGCACTTAATATTAATTATCTAATAAACGAAAAAAATGTCGAAAGAATATGCCGAAATTATTCCAAAAGTCATTAATGTAATTAAAATAATTATTTTCAATAATAAAATAAATAATATTGAATTTATTCATGTCGGGTTGGGTTACAATTGAAATGGAAAAAGTTACATTTGAAATGGAAAATGTTACAATTGAAATGGAAAAGGTGACAATTGATTTGGAAAAAGTTACAATTGACTTGGAAATGCTATATATTACAAATATAATTTGTAATATAATTTAATTATATTGTAATTACATTTATATATTATAAAAAAATTGTTAATGATGTATAAATACATATGTGTACAGGTGTATACACACACACACACACGCACACACGCACGCACGCACGCACGCACGCACGCTAGCACGCACACACACACACAACAGACAGTTCCTATCCTATACTTTCACCCTTTTTTGTTATTTTTTTTTTCATTTTTATGTATTTTGATTTCCCTCTCTTCTTAATTACTTTGAGTATTTTTACCAACATTTTACCCCCCTTCCATCTCTGTAAAAAAATAATACAAAAACTATTTACTCAATGTTAAATTTTTGCTCTCATTGTAGGCCTTTTAAGGGTTATATAGAACCAGATACAATAAAGACGAAAATCAGAAAAGTTAATAAAATGAAAGTAAATAAATTGTAGAAAAAGTAACAATGATGTAAAAGAAATAAAGAATCTAGTTAACATCTTAATCATTTGAACTGAATATTAAAAGTAAACTCACTAAAAATAAAGGAATATAATAAAACTAATATTGTGGATTCCTGAATTAAACAAAGAATCTTATGTGCCAACTATCGTTAATATAGTCACAGTTCCTATTTCAGGAGCCCTGCCTAGTCTAAGGACACTTAAGATTCACTTATATAAAATAATTATTGGCCAATTCTTCTTTATGGCTCAGAAACATGGACTATTTTTAAAGCCGGTGAGCAGAACTTTGAAAGTAAAATTCTGCATAAAATCTTTGGAGCTGAGATCTATTTAAGGAACCAGACGTGGTCCAGAGCATGTTGCTCTGAAGCTGAGAATGATCTGCCAAAGAAAATAATGACAGATGTACTTCACAGAACAAGACGATGAGGAAGACCTTGCCTTCAATGAAATGATGGTGTGGCTTGTGATGCCAGGTCCATCCTATGGTTGCCCCACAGGATCGGAACAATTGGTCGAGGTTGGTGCAAGAGGCCAGGACTTGACATAGAGTTGTACCACTGACTTAATAACTATTTATAACTATTTTTTGTGTTGATCTTGACCACCACCCTGACTATCTTTCCCAAGTTTTTTAACTTCATTAACATCACTTTTTTTCTCCCACCTTCCCTTTCAATCAAATGTTAATTAATTTATAAACATTTTGGGTTTATTTTATACAAAAAACAACAATATTTTTTAATCAGTTATTATTCTATAACTTTATTATTAATTTATTTTATTATTCTAGTTATTATTCTGGGGCGTGTGTCCCAGAATATAGAATTTTTTTCAGTTGATTACATTTTTAAGAGGTAGGAACTTTTGCTGAGTCATGTTGACCATATCTCATTATCAATTTAGTATTGATTGCCTCGTGCATTAAAATTTTTCCACTACAGCCATTTCTATTTTATTTTTTAGTAACTCTGAAGTATGGTTCCTTCAGGTGCAATATGATAACTCCTTTTTCATGTGATTGTATTGGTGGCTTTTGTCATATTGGGGACAGGTTAAGGGTCATGTTAAGACTTTAGACACTGCTCCTGCTCCAATACTATACCTCAAGTGGTGAAACGGCAACAATTCTTTCTAAAAGTGTAAACCCAACAGTATGCATTTTTACACAAATTTAGTTGTCTATTTATAATCATATTTAAAAATAACTATAATGCTGAAAAAAAAGTAATTGCAACCCTCTCCTTCCTTAATTCTTCTTCCATTTTATAGGTATTTGCTCGTAAGTAGCACCTGACGACTAGTTGGAAGAAGTTAAACCTGTTCGTCTGGTGTATTTTTCCTCTATATAAGCTTCTGCCAATGTCTTGTAAAATCCAAGTGTTTCACCCTGGAAATTTGAACTTCTGGACACATAAATAATGCTAACTTCATGTGAATGGTTGTGTTATGGAATAAACTGTAGGAGATGATGAAATAAATATTAAGCTTTAATTAGTGCAACCTTAAATTTTATATAAATAAAGCAATAAATTTATTTTTAACAGAATAATACATTGAATGTTCTGAAAACATTAAGTAATATCAGTTAAAGAACAAAAGATTTAATTATTTCTGTTTAGATTGAAGAAATCATTTATATTTTAACATGTTGCATTTGTCGTTTTCAATTATTTTATAAATTATGAAGGAGAATCTTGGTTGAGGGTTCGGTCAATAAGTGAACGCACAATAAGAAAAAACTTATATAATGTATGCCGACGTTTTAGGCCATCATCAGGGCTAAGAAAAAACAAGATAACAATAAACATAACAGAGGCAGTACCAGTAATAACAAGAAAGTTAACAAATAGTAAGATGAAAAAGTATAAAGTATAAAGAAAAATATGTTGATCATAAGATGTTAATAAAGTATAAATAACGTTAATAAAGTATAAAGCAAAAATGTTAACCATAATGTGACAAATAATAATAAATGATAAGAAATAAAGAAAAATTTGTTAATGGATAATGACAAAAAAGTTATTTAAAATTATAGTGAAAATATAGATATTTAAAATATAGAAAGAAAGATAAATAAAATGAATGAAAAGAAAGATATAGTAAAATACATGAAAAATACTAATTATATTAACAGTAAAATGAAGATTTAGGAGTATGAAAAGTATCTCAAGATAATATGATAATATAAGTAATGCAAATGATTTCTATGCAAGATATAATGAAATACATGAAAAAATGCATGTAAAAAATAACAAAGTAAAAAAGTAGTAAGATATAAAATTATGTAAGCTTAAAGATAGAGTAATATAATCATAAGTAATAATCGTATGTGGGAAAGAAAAATAAAATAATAAGGATAGACAAACAGTTAACAGAATGGAAAGAATTAACAAGATGGGGAGGAATGAAAACAATAATAAATAACAAGCTAGAGCCGCACTCTTTTTCAGCTTCACTTTTTCAGGTATATTAAAAACTATAAAAATATATTATATGTAAAAGGTGTGAAAACGTGAAGCTATATTGCCGTTTTGATAAAGTTATTATAATTTTGATCCTGTTCCTAGAAAACGTCTAAATGAAATGAGACAAATTCTAAACAATGCAGTCGATTACCGAGAAAAATTTTCACCCCTTGAAGTATTTACAGTCAACAGGTAACCGGTTGTTTCGTTGAAAGTTCTGGTAGCCACCCCTATGAGTTCTAATAATTGAAGCATAGAAATGCAAAAGAGCCTAAGTGCCTTTAGAAAAGGTTTTCAAGATTCAACTTGAAAAATATTAAAGAAATATGATCTAATTAAAAAAAGTTAAATTAAGTCTGCAACCAGATTCAAGTAAACACCTGATATTTTAGATATGCTAACTAAAACATCAGCCTACCTCTATCAGTTCGTACAATAACTGCTCTGAATTTGGATCATATCCCCGTTTTAGTTTATTTTTCAACTGACATTTAAGACATTCCCTCTAGAAAGTCTCTGATTAAAGGAGTGATTGACTGGGACAGGTACAAAAATTTAATATACCAAAATATTTGCCTTAAAAAAAATCTTCCAAACTCTAAAGAAATTGATGAAAGTTATAGCAAACTGCATTAGTGTTTTAACTGTATATGAATTCAGGATTAAAAGAAAAGTGTTTTTAAATAACGTACCGAATTCAATCCTAAAAAAATAGAGGAAAAAATTCAGCAAGAAGAAGGTGGATGCGAAGTAAAAATCCTCAATTCAAAAGTAAGAGAACATTCTCTAATACGGATTGCGAAAGAGGTCCAACAAGAAGCAATTTATTAAATGACGGTGTTGATAAGTTTATTCAATTACCCCGACAGTACAACTTCCTCTGGAATTCACGATCCCAAAAGAAATTCAGGAACTGATTAGGAAGCTTATTACAAAGAAAAGTTCGGGTCATGATTTGATCCCAGTGATTGCTATAAAAAAATTACCCCGGAAAGCTGTTGTTCTTATAACCTCAATTTTTAATAGCTGTCTACGCATTGGATACATTCCTCATACCTAGAAGAAAGCTGAACTAGTTGTGATACATAAGCCAGGTAAAAATGCTAAAAAAGTCGGCGACTACAGGCCTATAAGCTTATTACCGATATTTGGAAAATTACTTGAAACATTCATAAAAAAGCGCCTTTCTTCTTTTTTTTCAAGTAATCGACATTATTCCGGACTTTCAATTTGGCTTCCAGCTTGGTCATTCTACCTCACACCAATTGGCAAGATTAACAGAATTTATAGTGAATGGCTTTGAAATGTAAAACACACACGCTAGTTACCTTTCTTGATTTTCAACAAGTGTTTGACAAGGTTTATGGTTTTCAATACAAACTAAAGAAAATAGATACTCCAAAATATTTGTATGACATTCTTCATTCCTTTTTCATAGACCGAACATTTTCTGTTAAAATAAACAACATAAACTCAACCATCAGACCAATCCATGCTGGCACTCCTCAAGGTTCAGTTCTTTCTCCCATCCTTTTTAACTTCTATCTTCATGACATCATTCAGTCTCCATTTACCTCCATAGCTATGTTTGCTGATGACACGACAGATTTTTCCCAGCACGAAGACATACTAACAGCCAGAAATACATTGCAAACTCATCTCAATAATTTAGAAAAATATTTTTCTAAATGGATGATCATCCTCAATGTTTAAAAATAAATAGCTAAAGTTTTTACTCTTAGACGACCAACAGACCCACCCGAACTGGTCCTTAACGGTAACAAATTGCAGTGGAATCCCTCTAACGAAGCAATAAAATACCTTGGGGTTCATCTAGATCGTCGCCTTACATGGAATCATCACATTAATACTAAATTAACACAGACCTATGCAAGACGGGCAATGCTCTATCCTATTATCAACAGAAAATCCAGACTAAAACCAGATACAACTATCTTACTATACGAAATAATAATACGACCATTACTGATGTACGGTTGTGAAATGTGGGATGCAGAATCATGTACAAAACGAAAAAAATTACAAACTCTTCAAAATAAGATTCTAAGGATTGCAGTAGATGCCCCCTAGTTCATAAGAAACAGTCAACTACACTGCGAGCTACAAGTTGAAACAATAAAAGAATTCATTAAAAAACGCTTCATCAAATACCATTCCGTTACCAAAGGTGCGATAGCTTATAACATAGGAATTCCAATGTCATCCCGTAGACTAAAGCCCAGACTAATACAAGATATTCTGTTGTGAAGTCTATTATTATTTTATCAGTATATAAATACATCATTTATATTATTTATTTGTATTAGTATTAATATTATTTTTTTAAATTAATTTATTTCATTTTAATATTATAATTATTTCTTTTTTTTCTCATATTTTATTTATTCATCTTTTTCTTCGTCTTACAATATTATCTTTTTAATTTTCCACTTTATCATTATAACTGCATTATCTGTTTTATTTAATTTATTATTATAATTATTTTTATGAGTTTTATAAATCTAAAATTAGTCCAAAATGCATCTTTTCTCTTTCGTTTGGAATAGTTTCGACTACAACGTTCATTTTAAAAAAGGGAAAGATTATGAAAATGTCGATTACCTCTCACGAAAAATTTTAACTGACGGGTTCATCGGTGAAGAAGTAAACTCCATCTGCTCCCAAACAGTTTTTCACATTTGAAAAACTGACTTTCAAGGAAAATTCAGAAGGAAATAGAGAATGATCATGACTTGAGCCAAATTATCGCCGATCTAATAACTGGCTCAATAGACTCCCAATTCACTACAAATGATGGAATTTTATTCCGGAATGATAAAGTTTTTGTATTATATTGGGATTATGAAGATGAAGCAGCTGGCCTGTCGTTACGTTTATTGGCCCGGAATAGATCATGATATTGAAAGATTAGTAACTTGGTATGAAAACTGTGGAACTCTTCTTCTATCGGCACAACAGGTGCATGAAGATGTGCACTTGGCCTGCTCAACAGCTGCTAACCACTTCTGTCTGTCTCTTGCATGGTTAACAGAAATCCTCAGTTGTCGAAAATCCTGTCCTAACCCATCCCTCCATCGGTCCCTTGGTCTACCACGTGGGCAAACACCTTCTGGAACATTCATATACAACCTATTGGCCATTCTTCCGTCACTCAGCCTCTTCCCATGGCCAAGCCACTTTAGTCTCTGTATCTTGATACAAGAGGAGATGCAGATTTCCTTGTAGAGTATAAAGTTCGCATTTTTTTATACGTTGCCGATGACCGTCCTCGCATACGAGCCCTTGAATGCTCCTCAGAATCACTCTTTCAAACCTATATTTCAGGTTGATGCTTTTATTGTTGAGGATCCACATTTCTCCACCATATGTGACCACTAGTCTTATAAGGATCTTGTACAGCATAAACTTCGTAGTACGACTTACAAGTTTACTTTTAATTAGTCTTGAGATGGAGAAATATGCTCTATTTCCTGCTGCAATTCTCCTTCTAACCTCTTCTTCTTCATCCAAGTTATCGTTAATAATAGAGCCAAGGTACTGAAAACTGCTGACAATTTCAAAACTGTAAGGGCCTATCCAATAGTTACTCTGCCTTTGAGCCTGCTGTTTTTTTCCTTATAACATAATCTTAGTCTTCCTCTCATTAATAAGTAGGCCACTCAGCTTTGCCTCTCCATCTCATTATCATCATAAGTGGCGCAACATCCCGTCACCGAGTCAAGGCCTCCGCCAGCCGGCTCGGTCTGTTAAAGCAGTTTCGGGTACCAAGAAGTCCCCGCGCGTTCGTCCATCTTCCATTTGGACGACCCACTCTTCGCTTGCCATGGAGCTCAACTTGACCACACCAACACCACCATACAGTCTGCCCCTGCTCCTCCTGTTCTCAAATGCTTCGTCTTGGCTTCGTTGATAGCTAGGCCAAGTTTTTTAGCTCCTTCCTCCAGGGCAAGGAACGCTTCTCTGAGAGCACGCTCAGATCTGACAGCAATGTCGAAGTCGTCGGCATAACCCAACAGCTGAACCGTGCTATTGAGCAGTGTGCCCCGTGTTTGAATACCTGATCGGCGTACTGGTCGCTCCACTGCGAAATTAAAAAGGAGGCATGCCAGGGCGTCTCCCTGTCTTAAACCACAGTTAGCATTATAGATTCGGAGAAGTCAGTTACAATGCAAACTACACTGTTCGAGCCCAACATAAGTCATCCGCACCAGATGGATCAACTTCTTGGGTATGTTCATTTCTTCTAACGCCTGATAGAGCTCCTGTTGGGTTACGTTTTTGTATGCAGATTTGAAGTAACAGGAAGATGTGATAAGTAACCATTTTGTTTTCTTTTGCCCTCAAGAATCTGTGAATGGGAATCTGACTCTCAAGGAGAAAATCTGTTCTGTGAATGATCTATCCCTCCTGAACCAGGCCTGGTACGCACCTATCTCCCTTTCAGCATGGGGGACGATTCTCTCTAAGAGGATGTTTGATAACACCTTAGTAGAGGGAAAATGGGCGAGCTGGCACACTTCTAGGAGCAGCCAATCAGAAGCCAGCATTTGGTCACGTGACCTATGGCGGGAAATTTGAATTTGAATTTTTGCCTCGACCTAACCTTAACTGCCACGTGGTCTTGCCTCGACCCTACCTTAACCACCACGTGGTCCCCCCTCGACCTAACCTTAACTGCTAGGCCACGCCCCAAATGGTCACGTGACCGTTAAGCCCCGCCCCTTTTTAGTCACGTGATCCAGTCACGTGACCCGCAGCGCATCCTGGTCTATGCTCCGCCCACATGTTTTAGTCACGTGATCCAGTCACGTGACCCATGGAACCGCCTGACCTATGCTCCGCCCACAAGATTTACCCCCTCCACCCATTGAAGGATCAGGTACCCACCTTATAGAGCATGAGTGTACCCGGCCGCCATTTTGTTTTTCTTACACCACCATTTTGTTTTTCTACTGTTTGAGGGACTTGAGTTTTTGTTGAAGGGTTAGACACCAACCTTATAGAGCATGAGTGTACCCGGCCGCCATTTTGTTTTTCTTACACCACCATTTTGTTTTTCTACAGTTTGAGAGACTTGAGGTTTTGTTGAAGGGTCAAGTACCCATCTTATAGAGCATGAGTGTACCCGACCGCCATTTTGTTTTTTATACATCGCCATTTTGTTTTTCTTACACCGCCATTTTGTTTTTCTACTGTTTGAGAGATTTGAGGTTTTGTTATATGGTCAGATACCCACTTTATAGTACGCAACCTCCCCAACGGTTATATAATCATAACCTATACGACGAAGGGTCAGGTGTCCACTTTATAGTCTGTAACCTCCTCTATGGTTATATAGTCATAACCTATACAATGAAGGGTCCGGTGCCCACTTTATACTCTGTAACCTTCTCAAAGGTTACATAACCTTTACATTGTTTTCGTGTTTGTGCAACCTTCTCAATGTTTACATAACCTTTAAAATATGTAGCTGTATCAACATGTAAACAGGTTGCATCTTGTATAGACAAGTTGGATTATGTCCAGGTGAAATACAAATATGGACCTTGAACTGTTTATCTCTAACATATAAATAAATAGCATAGTTTCTTAATCCTATAACTGCTTTTGGACTTTGAGCTCTTAATCCCAAACCTTTCTTATCTCGCTGAAACATAAACAAAACAACTTTTCAATGTACTATGTATTTTTAATGGCTGATAGTATAAGTAATGGTCTTAAAAGGATTAACTTGTCAATGTTCTACGTATTTTTATTCTCTCATAGTTAAATAATGGTCTTAAAAGGATTAACTTTTAATCCATTAAGTTCCTATCGAACTTTTAATCTTTAAAATATATTAACAAATCGAAACGATGGTATCACGTTGGCCAAAGAGGTTGCACCTTTTCATAGCTTTGAAATATTTTCAAAGTACACGAGTCGGTATTAATAACTGCGAACATGTCGCAGTAAATTTTAATTAATGAATATTAATTAATACTATTTCTTAATCACTTAAGGGCTTTTGAACTTTGAGCTGTTAATACCAAAACATAAAGAATGATTTAGGACTTCCGCTAAAAAGTAAACAAATTTTGCTTTCGCAATAATGCTCTATCTCTTAATCCTTCCTTTAAAAGTTAACAATGGACTTTGAACTGTTAATCCTCTATCATTACTCATCTCGCTGAAACATAAACAAAACAACTTTTTAATCTTATATATATTTTTATTCTCTAGTATAAACTATTAAAACGCCGTAAAAGAATTAAATATTAAATCCTTAAAGTTTTTTATCATTTACAAACAATGATAAAGAGCCTTTTAATCATTTCATAATATCTGGATAGATGACGTCATTATTATTAGCTAAAGTTTTGTACCTTTTTCAGTTCTCAATGTTTACATTTTATGCAATTTTTCCAAATTTTTACCTTTACCTATCTATTTCTTTATTAAATTTTCTATAACCTCCTCAATGTTTATACATTTTCTGTCCGCTAGGGCGCAGCACCTTACTCCAGTAGGGGATTTTCCTGGCGAGTTTACATAATGTCCTCAATGTCTATGATTTATGCAACCTTCCCAATGTTTACGTTTACCCACCTATTTGTTTACGTTTTCTTTAACCTTCCCAATATTTAAATTTTATGTAAATATAGTCTTCTCAACTGATTTTTTTTTGCCTTTCCTAAATTGTTTTTCCCCTTTTCTGAACTTGATTTAATTATAATTAACTACCCTGGTTCCTAATTGCACTCGTATCAGACCTTGCGATATCATCGGCTCCTTTCGGCTACTCTCGGATACCCTCGGAGCAGAGCGGCCGGGCCCCGATCATTGTCCTCGGTGACGCTTGTTCGTCCTCGTTTTTCCTCGGGCCCCCCACCTCGATCTCCCTAATCTGCCTTAGGATGCTCCCGATTCGAGAATAACCGAACTCCTCCGGCCTCATATGATCATCCAGAATCACTAGAAAAAATTTGAAAAAATCTCCTCTTCTCACCTGGACTTCTTCTCCTACGGTTCCAACCATTCATTTTACTCAGCACGTAGAGGTCTCTCGTCTGCGTACCCCTTGATCAACTCTAAATATTTACATTTTTCATAACTTGAAGTACCATAATTTTAGTGGTTTTTAGTAATTTTAGCGGTTTTTATTGATTTTAGTCATTTCTTATCAGCTTCTAATGGCAAAATACACTCCGGCAATAATATTATGCTTAATGTTTAACCGAATCCATCATTTTCTTTCAATTCATTGATAATATCTTTTGAGTAGGTCTTTTACTGCTTTACTGGTCTTTTACCTCTAATTTTTAACATAGCTTTATATTTTTTAGTATATTTTAACCAATTTTGGATATTATTTTTTGTTTTTATAATTGATTTTACATGTTACTTTATTGATTTTAGTCAATTTTAATGATTTTAGAAATAAAATAAAACGTTTTATTAGCAAATATTTGTATATAAATCTGTTTTGAGATGATTTATTATCTAGAGTTGATATTATTTGAGAATGTTGATGTAAGATGTGCTATATTTGGTCCCCATTTGTATGATATTATATTGTTGTTTTTTTTTCAATCCTAATGATGCCCGAATTAGCGAAACGTTGACTGATCAGATATTTACTGCTGTTTAAGAGACTCAAAACTTTATTCAGGATTCTTCCAGAAATATACTGATAATTTAGAATTAGAATTTAAGATAATTTTGAATATTAGAATGTTTGCCATCATCGGATGATAGATAATATTAACAGTAACTAATATGAGCATAATCGTGGCAGTTGGAGCACAATTCTGATCACACTTTCCCCCTTTAAAATTCCAAATATTTACATTATTCATAACTTGAAGTCCCATAATTTTAGTGGTTTTTAGTAATTTTAGCGGTTTTTATTGATTTTTAGTTATTTCTCATCAACTTCTAACGGCAAAATACAATTCGACAATAATAACATGCTTAATGTTTGACCGAATCCATCATTTTCTTTTACATTATTGATAATATCCTTTGAGTAGGTCTTTTACTGCATAGACTTTGATCTCTAATTTTTAACATAGCTTTATATTTTTTAGTATATTTTAACCAATTTTGGATATTATTTTTTTGTTTTTATAATTGATTTTGCCTGTTACTTTATTGATTTTAGTCAATTTTTAATGATTTTAGAAATAAAAAAAATTTTATTAGTAAATATTTGTATATAATACTGTTTTGAGATGATGTATTATCTGTAGTTGATATTATTTGAGAATGCTGATGTAAGATGTGCTATATTTGGTCCCCATTTGTATGATATTATGTTGTTTTTGTTTTTTTTTTCACTTCTAATAATGACCGAATTGGCGAAACGTTGACTGATCAAATATTTTCTGCTGTTTAAGAGATTCAAATCTTTATAAAATGAAATAAAATAATTTATATAATGAAATAATAACTATTTATTAGATATTTCTATATCGTCTCCGGGTCAAAATGTCTTGTTTTGTGCAGGAGACTGTCAATATTAAAATGTTTAGCATGATCGGATTATAGATAATACTAAAATTAACTCATATGAGCACAATCGTGGTAGTTATAGCACAATTATGACCACACTTTTTCCCAAAAATACCAAAAGTTCGCCTATGAGGCACCACTATCAGTACTTGTTTCCTCATCGAAGTTTGTTTATCGATTAATCAACAATCAGTTCAATCAATTTTGACGAGTCCATCTTGCTTTTGCACACTAACTTTCTGTTGGACAGAACATTTATGGACTTCACCAGGATGAGAACCATTGTTAAGAGGTGTTTCATAGCACCCTAGGATTTTAAAATGAGTAGCCGATAGAGGGAAAATGAGGTAGTTCGAGCACAATGCTGATCACACTTTCTACGAAGAATAGCATCAGGTCTCGTCTATGAGACATTTTTTCCCAGTTACTTTCGCCTTGCCGAGGTGTGTTTATTGGTAAGCACAGCAATCACATACTAGATTTGATTTGTTTTTATTAGATTGATATTTATTTTTTTATTAAGAGGCGGAAGCTGGACCTCATTAAGACTCCAATATCTTTTGGTAATCAACTCCAATCAATCCAAAATGTTGAATATTTCCTCGAAAAAACATAAATTTAACGGAAGGTATTAGCTCCGTCCTCATTTCATAATTCAAATTGTTTGATATCTTTCATGAAATGATAACTATTTATTAGATATTTCTATATCGTCTCCGGATCAAAATGTCTTGTTTTGTGTGGGTGACTGTAAATATTAGAATGTTTACCATCATCAAATGATAGATAATATTAACAGTGACTAATATGAACAAAATCGTGGTAGTTAGATTCTGATCACAGTTTCCTCCAAAAATACCATAAGTTCGTCTGTGAGGCACCTCTACTAGTACCTGTTCCCTCATCGAAGTTTGTTTATCAATAAATCAACAATCAAGATTATTTTAGACCATCTCCAACCATGTCTGACCACCCCAAACCACTCTTAACCATCTCAAACCATCTCTGACCATTGGATTATAGTCACATGTAATGTCCGCAGCTCGTATAACTTTTCAGAAAGTGACTAATGCCTTCTGTTAAATTTCTGTCTTTTCGGGGTAATATTTAATATTATGAGTTTATTCGAGTCGATTACCAAAAGATATTGGAGTCTTAAAGCAAGATGGAGTGGTTAAAATTGATTGAACTGATTGTTGATTTATTCAAATCTCTCAAACAGTAGAAAAACAAAATGGCGGTGTAAGAAAAACAAAATGGCGCTGTATAAAAAACAAAATGGCGGTCGGGTACACTCATGCTCTATAAGATGGGTACTTGACCCTTCAACAAAACCTCAAGTCCCTCAAACAGTAGAAAAACAAAATGGTGGTGTAAGAAAAACAAAATGGCGGCTGGGTACACTCATGCTCTATAAGGTGGGTACCTGATCCTTCAATGGGTGGAGGGGGTAAATCTTGTGGGCGGAGCATAGGTCAGGCGGTTCCATGGGTCACGTGACTGGATCACGTGACTAAAACATGTGGGCGGAGCATAGACCAGGATGCGCTGCGGGTCACGTGACTGGATCACGTGACTAAAAAGGGGCGGGGCTTAACGGTCACGTGACCATTTGGGGCGTGGCCTAGCAGTTAAGGTTAGGTCGAGGGGGGACCACGTGGTGGTTAAGGTAGGGTCGAGGCAAGACCACGTGGCAGTTAAGGTTAGGTCGAGGCAAAAATTCAAATTCAAATTTCCCGCCATAGGTCACGTGACCAAATGCTGGCTTCTGATTGGCTGCTCCTAGAAGTGTGCCAGCTCGCCCATTTTCCCTCTACTCACCTTGTAGGCACTTGATAGAAGAGCGATACCTCGATAATTGTCACACTCCATCTGGTCGCCTTTCTTATGAAGTGGACAAATAACACCTCGTCTCCAAGCTTTAAGCATTCTTTTTTCTTCCCACACTGTAAGGATGAGGTTGTGAAGCTCCTTCATGAGTCCCCCACCTCCGTGTCGCAGCATCTCCGCTCGTATACCGTCTGTTCCCGGTATCTTTTACCTCAAGACGGCTGCCTCAACTTCTTCCTCATCTGGTGGCTCTGAGTCATTTGGAATGTCTTCAACCCTCGAACCTGAAACGAGTCCCTCTCCTATATCCTCTTTGTAAAGGGTGTTCTTGAAGTGCCTCCCACATCTCTCCAGATTATCCTTCTTCACTGTTAATAGGTTTCCATCTACGTCCTTGCATGAGGTTACTTTTGGTTTGAAGACAGAACTCCCCTCGTTTACCTTCTGGAAGAAAAGCAGACTGTGGATCTCAACATTCTCCATTGTTTTATTCTCCCATGTCCTTTTCGGCGTATGTTATTTTCTTCTCTCCTTCTGCTTCTGTATTCCTCCTGGGATCGTCTGGTGTGACGCTGGAACATCTTCCTGTAAGCCTCTTTCTTCTTGTTTGTGGCAGCTAAGCATTCATTATCAAACCATGGAGATCTAGTATTTCTCGGTTGAGGTCCGAGCGTTTCCTCGGCTACTTTTTAAGGGACTCGGCTATTCCTGCCCAATGGTCGTCAAATGTATCAGCTCTCCTTCTCAATTCTTCTATCAGCTTATCTTCTAATCGCTGCTGATATTCTGCACTCTGTGCTTCGTTGTTCTGCTTCGATGCATCATATTTTTGTGGGACCAGCTCTGCTACATTTCTCTCGATTGATATTCGCGAACGGTTCCTGGCGATGCTCAAAAGATGATCTGAAAAATGTGATCGATTTGGTTAGTAACAGCTCCATTTAGAGATCTCCAGGTGGCTTTATGGATTTTCTTCCCAGGAAATTCCCAGTACTACCGACGACCAGACCATGTGCTGCAGAGAAGTCGATGAGCCTTCGTCCATTCCTATTTTCATGTAGTCTAAAGGCTCCTATTGTTGGACGATATATAGTTTCTTGGCCAACTTGGGCATTGAGGTCTCCTAGGACAATCTTGATTTCACTTTCGGGAGAGCTTCTAAAGGTATCTCCTAATGTATCATAGAACCTATCCTTATCCTCGCCTGATGCAGCTTCTGTTGGAGTGTGGCAGTTTAGGAGAGAAAAATTAAAAAACTTTCCCTTGATAGGAAGATACCATAAGCGAGGGAAGATAGGCCTAAACTTCAGAACAAGCTGTTATGCTCTTCCTCTGACCACAAATCCTGTACCAAAAGTATGGTGATTCTCATGTCAGCTGGATTATAGAGTGTGGTGTCTCTTTTCAAGCGAACCACGTCCAAGCCAGCGAACTTCCTGGATTGCTGCAATGTCAGCTTGATATTTGTCAACTTCTGTAAGGAGAAGTTCTGAAGCGCCAGAAGGACTCCTAGTCTATACAAACATAAAACGTTCCAATAGGCAAGTCGTATGTCATTATTGCGGTTCCTTGGTCTATTCCTGAAAATCAGTCCGGCTTTGTAGAGGTTTCGTGATTATTTAGTTTGACGGGAGCGGGCAATCAGCACGCTGCCCACGAGTCAGGTGGAGGCCATCCGGGACGGCTACCCAGGGCAGGTGACTCTGGGGAGTGTACTGTACGTGACCTTTGTCTATATTGATGGGTGTTGTAAATTGAGTACTGTGTGCGAGTTAGTTTAAGTGTTCCCCCAACCTGGAGGACCAGTCGCTGATTGCAGCCTGACGGCTGGGCGATGGGGCCGCTACTTCCCAACGCCACCTTGCCTCTCCATCTAGTGCTTCAAAAGCCATCCGTATGCTCTGAAGGGATCTCCCAATGATGGCTACATCATCTGCATAGGCTAGAACTTGTGACATTTTTGTGAATTCCTTCCTGGCACAATCCTGGTTTGTTGATGATTACTTGTTGAGCGATATTAAGTGATCTTGAACAGTTCACACGAACGTTTATAGTAATAACTAGAAATTCGGTCTATCAATAAAAGGAAATAAAACATATGGAAGCAGTAAAAAATTTGGCATAAGTAACTTCGAAACCTGATGAACGATCACCAAATCGATGAAATCCACCCCCTCCTCTCCTCCAAATAAATAATAAATATTTAAAAATTAATAAACAACAATTTAAAAAAAATAATTAAACTACATGAAATCAGCAGTTAATATAAATTCTCTAATAAACGAAAAAAATGTCGGAAGAATAAGCCAATATTATTTCAAAAATCATTATTGTAATTAAACTAATTCTTTTTCAATAATAAAATAAATAAAATGGAATTAATTCATGTTCGGTAGGGTTACATTTGAAATGGAAAAAGTTACAATTGAAATGGAAAAGGTTACAATTGAAATGGAAAATATTACAATCGAAATGGAAAATGTGACAATTGATTTGGAAAAGGTTTCATTTGAGTTGGAAATGCTATATTATAATAGGCCTGGGAAACTGTACAAAATGAATATCGACAATTTTAGAAAATTTTTCAATTCATGGAAAGCCTTCGATCAAATCATCCCAAAATCCAATTTTCTACTTTTTTAGCAGTTTGCAAGTGGTTATTCAACCATTGGGTCTACAGGCGCCATTCTTTGCCTGAATTAAAGCTAAATAGATTTTCTACAACTTCACCCCTAACGATTTTCATCGTAGGATCATAATTTTTCTCAATATTTGAATCAAACTTTGACCCCAATCTTATTTTACATGTTGGAAAAAATTACCGATTTTCGAAGTACTGTTTCTCAGGAACTATTGAAGCTACAGAGCTGCGGTTAAGCTAAACTTGTGCCAAATTTAGTCTACTTTAAAAAAAGGTAAGAACAGGTTTTTTTATCACACATTTTAGAAGCTATAAGTGAAAAACCAAAAAAGTGCGACAATTTCGCTATATTTTGCAAATATCTCAAAACGCATCAGGAATTTTTGTTATATATTTCCAGATTCGGATTCAGCACACCAAAAAACATAGGGAACGATGATAAAACTGAATGCTGGATTTTTCGCAACAAAAACTACCAATAGACTGGACTCTATTCCTTATAAACGATGCTAAACTTATTTTATTAAATTATTGTGAAGAAAAAAAAAGTTTTAAATTTTTATTTGAAGAGTGTTGAAAAGTTTTCAACGTTACATTTAAAGTTAAATTTTAAATCATTGTTGAATTCAACAATAGTTTATTTCTATGGCTTATTGATAATTAGCATTTCTACTTCAGTTAGATGATTGGATCTGTAGAAGTTTGCATATATTTAAAATTTTAGATTTACAAGATGGATGAGAATAGTACTCCCACTAACCTCGAAAGTCCCCCTACTACTGATGAAGAATTTACTATGGATGAGAATAGTACTCCTCCTAACCTCGAAAGTCCCCCAACTACTGATGAAGAATTTACTATGGATGAGAATAGTACTCCTCCTAACCTCGAAAGTCACCCCACCACTGATGAAGAATTTACTATAGATGAGAATAGTACTCCTCATAACCTCGAAAGTCACCCCACCACTGATGAAGAATATATGAATGATCGCGATGCTGAATCAGAAACAGATAATCTTTGTACAGAAGGTGATGAAAGTTTAGAAAACCTAAATGCCAGTTTGCATCCTTCCCCAAACCCAAGTGAAGTACTGAAGAATTCGTCTTCCAAAAATAATTCAGAAGATATAAGGCCATCGTTGATATTACCACTTGTCATAAAAGTTCCGGGCATTTTGAATATGGATCTCTGGAGGCGGAAATATACGGAAGAGGAATTCTCTGCAAAACCAAGGACTATGTCTTTTTGGCGAGCAGGTCTTATAAAGAATATAGGAACAGAGATAATAGCGAAACCCCTAGACAAAACGGATGCAGAAAGGCCCTCAGATGCTAGAGAATCAAATCAACTAGATCCAATGCAGGTTGAGTCTGATACAAAACAACCCAACCTGCCTAGTTTTGTCACCTCAGTCAAAGATAGAATGTCAATTTTTCGAGGACAAACCCCCACTAAATGTCTAGGGAAACTATTCAGTATTCTACATGACAAACTTATCACGGCACGCTGCAAACTGGAAGAGAAACATCAAAGTCATTTAGAAGATAGAAAATTAACCAAGAAATGTCTAGAAAAACGTAAGCTTATGTTAGATCAGGCGAGGAAGGACGCCTTAGTTGTGAATACAGAAGGCAAACTATTTGGCAGAGATTTATTATCAATAAACGAAGGAAATCCTTACACAGCCTTCATTGAAGTGGAGATTTTGAGCAGGTACTTAGCCGTATCACCAATAGAAACCAAAGCTTGTTTCGAAAAGGCTCCTGTGCACCGATTTGTAAGAAAAGTAGTAGAGGAACATAGCACAGTCGTATTTAGCAGATCCACCTGCATTCTTTGCCTGAAGGTATATATTTTCGTTTAGCAACATTTAAATTAATTTTAACCATATTCTTGCATGTTGTTATATCTATGTTGTAATATTGAAAGTAGAGATTGAATTTGAGAATTAGTTTTTTTTGGCCAAATCAAAGTAAAACAGTTATTTAAAAATAAATCGCGTGCGATTTTGAAACAAAAGGTTAAATTAATCGGTAATATTTATGCATTTTCGTTAAATTTAATTGTAAATTTAGACTTATATTTACTTGAAATAAAAGTCAAACGCCATTAAATAATTATTTGTTTTTAGTAAAAAAAATAACGGTAATTGTTCCGCAGTTACTTGTGGGCGTGATCTCTTGACAGGTTGGCTAATGCTGTTGGAACAGTCTGTACATCGAATGCCGAATCTGTTAATCTTAACTCACCTGCTTCCTTGAGCAAAATCCTCAATTATATCTAATCAGGTTTCCGTTCTGGTTATTCCACATAATCGGCTTTGCTGAAAATTACTCAAGAACTTTATTCCTCCATAGACCAACAGAAAATCACAATCTTTATCCTCTATGATTTTTCAAAATCCTTTGACTGTTTATTATACTATTCTCCTCTCTAAACTACACTATATTACCCTATCTAATAGTGCCTTATGCTGGTTCCACTATTTCCTATCTCACCGCTCTTTTCTGTATTCCCAACAAAGCTCTCTTATCACCGCTACTTCTCTCTGAAGGTGTTCCTCAGGGGATCTTCCCTCTCATCGCCTTTATTTTCCATCTATATAAATGAACTACGAAAATCTCATCCATCACTCCCAACATTACTTGTATGTAGATGACCTACAAATATTCTTATCCTTTCACCCTTCCGACATGCTCGAGGTGGCTCTTAAGCTCTAAGATGATATTAATAGTATTAACCACTAGGCTGCGGAAAATAAGTTGAGCCTGAAATTAAGTTTCAGCGAAAACTATGGTAATTCTCATTGGTTCAATACCCTCCCTTTATGCCCTTCCCCACAATACATTATTATACCTCTACAAAATTCTAATTGCACTCCAAAACAAAAAAAAAATCTCGGAGTTACCTTTGACCAAAACGTAATATGCAGTAAACCATATTTCCTAGATTTTCAGAAAATTCATATCAACCCTCAAACAGCTCCCAAGATTCCGTGAATCTTATTCTCGAAGTACCCTTCATCTTCAAGGATCCTCCCTCATTCTCCTTCATTTTTACTACGGATGCTTAAAGCTCAGGTACACAGAACGTGATCTCTCTAACTAATATATAAATGGTATATAAATGGATCACTGCTCGCTGCAATAGATCGCCTTCTGTGTAACATGTATAGTGCAGTAATTAGTAATACATTATATCGCCAGCTCGCTGCGGGCTGAGATCACAGATCGCCGCGACAGATTGTGTTCTGTGTGCCTGAGCCTTAAGTGTATGTATGGCTGTCTGAAGAGCAGGAGATGAGCCTAAAAAGATAAATGAATTGTTTCATAAGATTCATTTTCGGTCTTACCAGTGGCTCTCACATCTCTCACTGGTATTCCAAGCAAGGAGAGATATCTTTCCTAGTTTTCGACGAGAATATCTTCTTGGTACCATCTTATTCCGATCCCTAAAATCTAGAAATCCTTCTTATATTCTTGACTTCCTCATCCTGCGTTCTTACATTCATCTCTTAAATACAAGATCTTAACCTACCGATTTGTATATCTCCTCCCTGTAACTGCTTTCTTTGAAAAATCCTTATCATTCATGCTATCTTGTTTACGAAATCCTTACCCATCTCCATTCGACAATCTTCCGCGAGCATGTAAAGAATAAATAATTATGCAAATATGTATGTAAGTATTTATATTCAATTATATATATATATATATATATATATATATATATATATATATATATATATATATATATATATATAAAATTGAATATAAATACTTACATACATATTTGCATAATTATTTATTCTTTACATGCTCGCGGAAGATTGTCGAATGGAGATGGGTAAGGATTTCCTAAACAAGATAGCATATATATATATATATATATATATATATATATATATATATATATATATATATATATATATATATATATATATATATATATATATAATAGAAAAACTAATAAGAGAAAAACTTTTGACATTAAAATTTTAATTCAAACGAGCAGTGGAACAAGTGCTTATTTAAGTGATAACAATTCTATAAATTGAAAAATAAATTTCAAACATTATTATTGATATATGTAATAATTATAGTTTTTTAATAGAAAAATAATAAAAATATAATATTTCTGATTTAATTCAAGTTAGGCTGGAGGTTACATTCATAATAGATAAGTTTATATTTATAATTGAAATGATAAAGCTCTACAAGGCAACAATATTCATGCGGTAGCCATTCGGCAGGACTAATCTCTTTCAAGAGTGTTTTAACCCTTATTTTTAATAGCCAATTTTTGAATTGAGGAGCTTTCTATCAAAACTGGACATCTCCACTACAGCAAAACAAATTTCGATGAGTTCTGATAGTATCGTAACCTTGACTGAAAAAGTTACAGCACACTGAATATAACCTCACTGTCCGTAACCTCCTATATCATATGTTTACACATATATGATATTTGTTTTGGTGTAGAATGATGTACAACAGATAGGTATCCCAAAGCTGCACTCTTAAATGTGTTTTTTTTTTTTCATAGAAATGTGAATGGAAAGTTTGTTTTTTCAAGCAAAATTTAAGTTTAGAATGTTGAATAAATTAGTTTTTACGGTAACTTTTCAAATAAAAGTGGAAATGGAGATGCCCACTTTTGATACAAATCTTAAATTGAAGTACTATTGTTACACTACATGTTAATTATTATTTTACTTATTTTGTTGATATTTATATTATTTGTTATTTTCAGTTGCTTACGCTTTTAAATGATTCTGATATCGAGTATCTCAACTTTAGATTAGATAAAATGGGAGGTAAGTAATTTAATCTGATTAGCTATTTAAAATTTAGAATATAATTGTTTATGTGTCAAACATTTGTAAAAGCAAACCTAGAATAAATAAAAACGCTGCTCTTTGAAATATTTCTCTTTAGTTTTGAAGGGTGGTAGAGATTCAAATTGAATATTAACAATTCCAAATAGTCGGTTGTAAAGGATAATTGAATAAAAACCTGAATATTAAAAACATACTTATAACTGGACCTGAAGCTTGCCTGGCATTAAATCTGTAATGTTCTTTAATATACTTTATTTAACATCACTTAATACAATACATTAATACATCATTTAACAACATTAATACAATACATCAGTACACACAGCATAACAATACTTAATATAACCTACTCCTTTAACATATGTTATTGTCCCAACCCTCTACCAAAGAGGTTAGCTCTTCCCATGACATCCTCCCTTTTCTGTGATAGCAGGATCTTCTAATCGCAACAGTGACGGTTCGGCCTTCTGACAAGTCGTCCACTGTGAGTTCAATGCTCTTGTGGCACCTGCGGCGTTACCGGTGCTTCGGCGGGAGTTGTATTTCGTAGGTCAGTTCTATTTTCTGTTTGGTCAATTGGTGGGGGATGGTTCATGTTGATCTTCGTCGGCCTATCTTCCTCAAACTCCATCATGGGTGCAGGAACAAGAAAGACCCTGTTCCGGCGATACTTTTTACCATGGACTTCAACCAGTCCATGGTCAGTAATCTCTGTTCGTCACACCAAATGAAATTACCACCCCGTATTTTTTTATGTCCTTCACATATACCCACTCACCCACACTTAAGTGGCGTAGCGGACGGGCTCTATGATGCTTATCGAAGTACGCCTTCTGCCTCTCTTTCGCTTCTTTAAGAAATTTCTTATGCTTGCTCAATCCCTCCCATGATGGTTTAAGAAGTCTCGGTTCAACAGGTAATGTTGTCCTACTTTTTCTTCCGAACATAAGTTCTGCCGGGGAGTATCCGCCCTCCAATGGAGTCGATCGATGCGCCAATAGCCCCACAAAAGGGTTCTCATTCTTCTTTAAGCAGCGCTTAGCAATTTTTACGGCTGACTCTGCTTGACCATTAGACTGAGAAAATCTCGGACTCGACGTCACACATCTGAAGTTCCAAGAGTCAGCAAATTCATGGAACTCTGCTGAAGCAAACTGCGTTCCATTATCCGACCGAGGAACAAAGGGGATTCCATAACGAGCAAAAATTTCTTTCGTTGCTAGGATAATCGTAGAGAATCGAATATTAGGTAATGAAGACATTTCAATAAATTTGGAAAAATAATCTTGAACTACTAAGAAATAGTTTGATTTAAACTCTAAAATGCCAGCACCCACCACCTGCCAGGGACCCTCCGGTGGTTCAGAAGTTTGTAAGGGCTCTGTAACTTTCGCTTTGTGCTCCAGACATTTGGCACATGACTTCACTTTAAGTTTAATATCGACCGTGATTCCCGGCCACCACACCGACGTCCTAGCACGTGCCAAACACTTCACTATGCCCAAATGTCCGCTGTGAATGTGGAACACAATTTCTGATCTGTAATCCTTAGGTATAAACACCCTATGACCCTTCAAAATAAGACCATCATGGCACACTAAGTCTCCTTGCTCTTTGTAAAAATCGGTGTACTCCAAGTCCGACCAATCACCACTATCGATACATTCCTTTAATTTCCTGCATAATGGGTCCTTTTTCTGAGATAAACGGATTTTCTCCATACGTTTGTCGGGAAGATTTATAGACTGGATAACATGGGCCACTTTTAATTCCAAATCATCTTGATCCTCTCTGAATCAAGCGGTTCTCTTGACAAGGCATCTGCAATTATGAGATCTTTTCCGGCTATGTACACCACAGTGTAGTCAAATCTAGATAACCTCATCCGAAATAGCTGGAGCCTAGCAGTTAAATCTTGTATGGGTTTATCTCCTAACAACTGGACTAGACATTTATGATCCGTCCACAATGTGAACGAGAACCCGAGAACAAATTGAGCGAACCTTTCACATCCCCAGTTCAACGCTAATGCCTCCTTCTCCACTTGGGCGTATCTTCGTTCTGCTGGACTCATTCCTCGTACTTTTTGCTCTAACACTGCCCCTAGTCCATAGTTTGAAGCATCAGCCGAGATTCGAAGTGGACAATTGGGATCAAAAAGAAACAAAGCTGTCGCCGCACTTATCTTCGCCTTAATGTCTGAAAAACATCTAATATGTGCTTCCGACCAAATCCAATCGTGCTTTTCACTGAGAAGGCTTTTCAACGGTTCAGAAATTATAGACAGGTGGGGGATAAACTTCATCAAATAATTCGCCATACCCATGAAACGCCGCAGTTCACTACGATTTTTAGGCGGAGGCAAATCATTAATCGCTTTTACTTTGTTTGGGTCCGGCAAAACTTTACCGTGTGTAATTAAATGCCCCAAAAATGATATACTAGTCACTTTGAACTCACATTTATCAGCACTAAGTTTCACACCATTACTCTCCAATCGCTGTAGTAATCGTTGTAAGTTTCTATCGTGTTCCTCTGCTGTCTCCCCATAGACCAAAAAATCATCCGATAAATTGGAAACTCCCTCTAACCCTTCAATAACTATTGATGTCCTTTTTTGAAAATGTTCAGGGGCCGAAGTTATCCCGAAAGGGATGCGATTAAAGTAAAATCTCCCGAAGGGGGTTATAAAAGTTGTAAACTTTGCCGTCTAGGTTCTAAAGGCACCTGCCAGAAGCCACTATTGGCATCAAGACGACTAAAATATTGCCTATAAATGAAAGAGACTCCTCAACTGAGGGCAACTGGAGTTTTTCCCTAAGAACATTTTTGTTTAACTCAGTGTAATCGACAGCCAGTCGAATACTCCCATTCTTCTTCGGAATGACGACTATTGGTGAGCATCACTCCGTAGGTTCATCAATCTTCGTAATCACACCATCCTTTAACATTCGATCTAGCTCGTTTTTAACTTTGTATCTTAAATGGATAGGAATCCGAAGAGGACAACTAACTGAAAAGGGTCGGGCATTAGGCCTCAACTGAATACTATAAGGTGCCCCTTTTAACACACCCAGTCCCTTAAAAACTTTAGGGAAAAACTTTTTAATGTCTGCAAAACCCGAAAATGAAGCTTGCTCAACATTGCCAGACACCAGACCAAGACTCAAAGCCAAATCCCTACTCATTAATGGCTCCTTCTGGCTTTTAATAACATAAGCAATCTCCGCATGGACCATTGTCTGGTATTCCAACTTCATTTTAACCGAACCTAATACTTCTAATGGAGTGTCGCCAGCGCCCTTAAGCCGAAGTGATGTCCGGTGTATAGGTAGGTTTAATTTACTAGCGTGTCTTTCTCCCAGACACATAACATCAGCCCCAGTGTCCAATTTAAATTTTATGGGAACTCCCTGAACCTTGCATGTAACGAAAATTCCCTTACTGCGACTTGTTTCCTTTTTATTTTCTGAAATTCGCCGTTCTGATACCAGAATATTATCAATGCCTAGGTAACTTGCAGAAGACCTGGAAGACGTAGAAGTAGTGCCAGAAACTTCACTGACACGCTGACGATTACGGCAAATAATATGGCTGGTCGTTGCGATTGGACCTGTAGCAGCTGCAATGCCAGTTACAGTGAAGTAATGATTTTATTAAAGCTTGTTACAGGTTTGTGTGACCGCCAGTTACATACATAATACAATACATCAGTACACACAGCATAACAATACTTAATTTAACCTACTCCTTTAACATATGTTATTGTCCCAACCCTCTTCCCATGACAAAATCTTTTTGAAAACGATGCACATTTTGGGACACTTCACTCGCTGATGTATCGAATACTACTCAATCACAGCTAATACGCATGTTATTTACAATCATATTGATAACGTGCTACCCATCAAATCTATAAGATCTTTAAGAAAAATACAAAGACTACTTCAATGTAAACATCCTACATAGTTAGTGAGGAACCAATCAAAATATAGACATTAGATTCACACCGAACTTGTATAACAAGGCATTGGTTTCGATTCAGGACCGATACTTGGTAATTGCTGACAAAGCACTGGTACTATTGCGAATGGCTGCGTCTGCAAACGAATTTTTCCTTCGTGATGGCGAGGAGAAAAACACTTCGATATTGCGGCGACCCTTTTGCATGTTGGCCGAACAGCGTATTGAGCTCTGAAATTTGTCGTTGAATATGCAAAATCACTGAGAAACCAACATGGAATATCAACAAATATTCTAGAATAGGAAAGTGCTCTAATCATGTCGACTCATAAGAGGCAAATGTACTAAAAAAATTGAGATGAAATGTACAGCTCACTCGTTTTATTGTCTGGAGTTTTTCGACAAACTCACAATAGTTATACCACGTTTAACAACCGCTGATGAATTTAATGCATGTCTCAAATCATCAGTTTTACATGTGCAGATATTGACTTTCAACACCAATATGTGAGTACAACTACAGCTAACAGATGCATCCGCTGAACGTTTCGCAAAAAAATTGTTGGATATTGGAAATGGGCAACTGGCAATCGACAAATTTACACAATGTATCCATACATTGCCACCAAACTCCTGTAAAATTACAGCAACCACAGACAATTTGATTCACAAAGTTTCCCCAAATATCTCACATTATTACAAAAATCATCAGTGGCTCAGTGCACTTGATATATACAGCCGAAAACAACGAAGCTAATGCCATCAATTTCAGTATCCAAAACAAAATGCCAGGTGAAACGTATTAGACCATCGATACTGTAATGGATCAATACGAAGTTGTCAATTATTCAATTGAATTCTTGAATTCTCCTGATTTGCGAGGCATGCCAGTTTTCAATGCTAAAAGAAAATTGGAATGTCTACCATTCTTCTCCGAAACATCAATCCACCACATGTTGATGGTGAACAATATCATGGAAGCTAAAATTTTAAATGGAAAATTTAAAGGAGAGTATCAAGTGTTAGCACGCATCCCAATGAGTCCGACAGATATGCCATTTGAATTCAAACGTTTTAAGTTTTCAGTGCGACACATATTTTAAATGACCATCTACAAAGCACAGGGACAATCGCCAGTAGGGTGTGAACTAAATTTGTACATGTTTCTCACATGGACCATTGTATGTGGCCTACTTCTCGTCGGAAAACATTCTGATTTATTCGTGTACCTGCCAGACGGAAAAACAAAAAATATTGTGTATCCAAAATCACTTCAATAAACAGAATTAAAACACGAAATATTTCTTTCTTTCAGTGGTAGTACAATGAATTCCGGGTATAATATATCAGAGATTGACATTGAGAATTTTTTTAAAGGGAAAAAAATCAAATCATGACTAAATTTTTATTATTTAAAAATCATTTTTTGTCAAGAAGTACATATGATTAATTTGACAATAAATTAAAAAAAACCTGCTAATGAATATTGTTGAATGAAAAGAATAAAATTAAAAATAACTCTTATTTTTTAGGGCTATTTTTTCTGCTCAAAATTAAATTCAAAACGCTATAACTTGCTCAAAATTAGAGCTGGAGAATTGAGAGTGGCTCCATTTTATTCAGCGGGAAAAAAATATATTAATAGGCGGTCATTTAACCACTTTTTTGGCTAAATGATATGCTGAAAAATATATTACCGACAAACTAAATATAAAACCATAAAGTAAACAATTATATTTTTTCTACCTATTTGATGTTTAATCGTTAATTATTGTTTCAAAATATGTTAAAACAAGTTGTTTACTTCTATCTATAGAATTTTGTATTTATATCTTCCTTTATTCAGTCTTACTTAAATGCTCTCTTCAATTCCATCTTTTTTCTCCATATTATCTTAATTTATCAGTTGAGATTGTGAATTTACACAAACAGGAGGTAAAAAAAATAATATTTACGTTCCTTCGAATATAGTTCAAAATGACGTATTAGCTAGTGAAAAATCGCGAAAAGATTCAGATCATTTATATCACCATTTGTATGAATTGGAGCAAACTGCTCGTGTTAACATATTTTGAAACAATAATTAAGGATTACAGATCAAATTGGTAGAAAAAAATATAGTTGTACCATGAAGTAAGCTTTTATATTTGGTTTCTTAGTTTGTTTTCCATCATGTCGTATTTGTACTAAAGTGGTTAACCCTTAAATGAGCATAAGCCCTCAGATGCAGGATGAAAATTGTTGTACATTTAATCGCTGTAAATTGTTTTAAATTTGAAGTAAAGAAATTGTAAATTATACAGTAGAATAAAATATATTACAAACGATATTTTTTTCGTTTCTGCAAGTTCCTTTCATTGTTCTCATAATTATTAAATTATCTTAGCGAGAATGTAAAATGAAATAAAAATTGCATTAATGTTATCTCAAATAATAATATTAATTAGAATTTCCCATTCTGCCGTGGAAAAATCTACTAACAAATAAAAAAATATAAAACAATTTTCAACTACGTAAAATTTTCGTGAATGATGGCGGTACCTCAAATGGGCACTGGCCATATTTGTCCCACCAAAAACGAAATTTAGCTATAGCGCGCTGACAAACAATTCAAAATCTTAAACGTGTTTTTCTGTAGCTCCTACCATCTAGAATGGAACCAATGCCAATTCGTTGGCTCTAATTTTAAGCAAGTTATAGAGTTTTATTTTGAGCAAATAAAATATTCTTATTTCTATAAGAGTTATTTGTGACCTAAAAAAAATGCAATAAATGTGATAGTTATTTTTAAACTGTCAGTAAACGCTTAACTTTTATTTCAAGCAAATATAAATCATAAATTATCACTTAATTTTTAATAATAATACATAAATGTTAACGATTAATTTAACATTTAATCGTTAACATTTATTTAATTTAACATCTTTTTAAATTTAAAAAGTGCATGCGGCGAAATTACTATAGTATACAATACAATCAGCGGATTATTGCCGTCATTTGTTCCGATAAGCAGCATTCGTTTGATCCAAGAGAGTACAGTAGTTGGCAGCATTGACTGTTCGTGAAGGAAATCAAGCAAATGAACACCTTTTGAATATGGTTTTCTGTCAAACTCGTCTTCGCCCGGCGATCGTGGGGCTCATTTTCCATTACTTTTAATTTTCTCGCCCTTCATTGAAAGTTATTGGGCCAATGAAACATTCTTGCCTGTGAAAAGTGGGTTTTCCTAAACTGTGCACGCAGTCTCGGCAAAATATGATGCCCTCCCGGACCAAAACTAAATTATTCTGCGTTGCATAACTGACTTAGGTACTTCCTTCTTCCTCATCTTGCTTGCTGCTCCCCTGCTTGTTGCGAGGCCAAGCTAGTGGTTGCTTTCCACTCTCATAGATCACCTCTACTGTTCTGCTCATGACCCGAGTCACCCCATTCTTTTGCTGAACCGCCAGCTCAAAATTATCGTTGATATTTGAATGACCCGCAAATATATATTTACGAAGATGAATGAACATTTTTCATTATTTATATGTTTAAAATGTTTACAGAAATACCTAGGCGATATAAAGCTTTATTGAGTTTCTTTCTCTTCATATTGTCGTAGGCTGCCATAAAATCGATAAATAAATGGTGAGTCTTGAAGTTATGTTCTCGTCCTCTCTCGAGGATTGTCCTCAAGATGAAGGTTTGGTCTAGTACATATTTATCCTTTCTAAATCTGCTTCTATAACGATTAAGGTGGTTCTCTGCAAATGGTAGCAATCGTGCAAAGAGAATATTAGAGTATATTTATATGCAGACGGAAGTAGAGAGATACCTGTGAAGTTGGCACAGTTTCGTTTGTCATCTTTCTAATGTATAGGGCATATGAGAGATGAGCGCCATGTTGTTGGTATTCCTTTTTCTTTTAGTAGTTGTAATAATATAGAGGTATTAATATTCTGCAAAGTCTTAAAGAGCTTGTTCCCGCCCCACTTGAACAACTCAGCTGGGAGCACATCGGGGCCAGGAACTTTATTGTTCTTAAGTTTGTTTATGTCGTTTATTTCGATAGATATGTATACAAAAGTTTAATGGAACTGGTTATACTGGTTTCTTAGTTTAGTTATAATAATAGTTTGTTATAATGGTTATAATAATTTATAAAAATAAATTATCATTGTTTTATACTATGCATTTTAAACAATTTGTTGCAGTTTATGGGGATAGGGTATCCGACTATGTAAGAGCTGAATATACAAATAATTTACCTGCGAATGTCTATTTTCACGGAATGCATCCGGAGTTTGTTAGGAAATGCTACAGTGTCATCGAAAAGAATTCCGATTCAGATGCCATGATCGGATTATTTCCGGATACCTATGACCTAATTGTGGTAGGAGGTACATCCCTCGGACTTCAAACAGTGTTTGTACGTATACAAATTTCAATTAATCATTTCTATTTATGTTTTATAAGTAGAACAATAGATTAAGTTCAGACAACCGTATCAATATCAATATTTAAATGAAATTGAAACACACATTATAATTATTATTAATATTATTATAATTAAGATTTATAAAAATTGAAATTTGATTTAGGAAGCACGACTCCTGGGTGTAAAGGTTTGCTTGATCGAAAGTCCTCTGATGCCTGCAGCAGCTCGGCCAATAACCTTTTTGGGGAAATCAACTTTATCTGAGCCGGATGTCTCCAAAAAAATATTATATCATTTGCTATCCCTACGAAACCGAGCGAGGAAGTATCAAGGATATTACAGTTCGGATTCGATGCAAAACAGTAAAACATTATTTTATACTTAAACTATTTAAAATCAATTTCGTTTTTGACTAGATGTAATTATTTTGTCAAAATTAACCCACTCAATTGGCCGAAGTAATGCGAAAAAGTCCCATCCACAAACTCCCTACTTTCATAAAATCAAAAGTTTCGAATTTAATCTGATTATTACATTTACAGTATACTAGTAAAATCTTAGCCTCGACATTATGATAAATAATTTTATTTTTTTATATTACTTAAATTAAAATCAAACTCGTTGATTTTATGATAATTTTTCGTTTATGGATCTATCTAGCATAACTACGGCCAATTAATATGCTTTTGAAACAGTCATCTACTAGGGTTTATCATCGAATCGTAATATTTTTTAAAATTTCTGTTGTATAACATGTTTATTTGTGATGTGATATGTGAGTTATAAACATTTATGTTCAATAGGAACCGAGGAAAAAAGTCCTAAATACCGCTGAAATGAAAATTATTTTTTTTAGAATTCTGAGTCACAAGATTCATCTAGGGATCTGAAAAATTCACAGTACATACTTTATTCTGCATAAAATACCTATAAACGGGTCAAGAAAAATGTCTCAGGAGCCGATTCGACTCCCTCCCCCCTTATTCGGCTAGATCCTTTGAGCTCCTTGGCAAAATCTAATTCCTTATTTAAATTCAATGTATCAAATTCGTATGAATCCAGATCCGAATACTCCGTCAGAAAAACCACTGTTGGCCGGTATTATTGTTATTTTGGCCGGTATTTTGTGTAAATTAATTTTCTCATTCTACCAAATACTAAATTAATCATTCCCTTTTGTTTATTATTTGTTTCTCATTGTTCTTTACTTGGTGGTGTTCATTTATATTTCTTTTCTTTGTATTTTTCTATGGGATCTAGAATTCGAATATTTAAAAGTTATAGATGAAACTACAATGGATTACATTCTATATGTGTGGAAAAAGTGATACAGTGTACTTAAATTGGTAATTTAAAACGCGTTAAAATGCATGATGCAGACATATGTGCAAACGATAGCATATTTATCCGTTAGATAATTGACTAGGACAGGGTAAATGACTTGGGATTGATCGAAATTTTGTCATAAACCTAAATTAGTGGGTACTCAATATAATTTTATGAGATTTAGCCTTTATTGTCCAACCGAATAACTTACGTTTTACTAATTATTTTTTAATTAATTCTACTCACTTCTATATGGAGTTAATCTATTCATAATATTTACAGTTCACTCGGACTGGACGAAACTCGCAGAATCTGCACGCAGGTTGATAGCGAAAATAGGTCGGAACAATGTAAATTCCATCCACGATGTCGGAGCAGGTTTTCTGAGGTGTGGAGTGAAGTTCGTTGATCGTCACACAGTTGAGGTAATAAGATAGTTAGAGGAAATAAGAGTAAGTTTGCAAAATTATTTTTAGACTACAGTAACACGTCATAGCTCTATATATAGCTACATGAAAATACAATAATATATCTTTAAAATAGTATTGATGTGTTTCATAGCGATAAATCAGCTCGAGTATAATGGTCAAGTTGGCCATATGATAGTACTTTACTGTAACTAATTGTGTAAGTTCCAACGTCGACGAGTTTCATTAGTTAAAAAAAAACTAAAAGAACATTGTATTGTAAACAAAAGAAGAAGATATATAGTTCAAACGTATTTTTAAAATGGATTTTTGCTTGAGTTAAAGCGACAAAAATAAAAATAGTTTCTCATCGAACATATAAAAACAACTAAGCACGAATGGGATCAACTAATATTCGAGTGGTTAGAGAAAGTACTGAAAGATATGTGTTTTGGCTGTGTGAAAAATTCGTTTCTTTCTTTAACGTTAGGCAATATAATCCTAAATTCCTAACTTTAGCACCATTGGCGTAAGAATTTAGAGGCCCTTGGTAGCCAAGTTTTCAGGTTCTTACTAAGGTTCTTACTAAAAATTTTAAGATGTGGCTGTGTATTACATATAATAATACAATTCTAGTTATTAATTGTATTGCTGCATATAATATAATTTGATATTGTATCTCATTGTTATAAAGGGCAAATCGAGGCCCCTCTTGGGTCAAGGCTCCTAACATTTGCCACCTTGCCATCTGCTATTTACGCCTCTGCTTAGTACATGTATATTAGGATATTATGATTAAGGCACTCATTTAAAAATGTAAAATTGACACGAATCTATTTTGCCAGCATATCAATTTATATTGTTGTAACCCTCATAACACGATATTTATTCGAGGCTAAATATATCAACAAAAATTGTAAAGAAAATTTAATGTAAAATAGGACAACAAATTTGAAAATTGCCTATTCACAGCACTGAAAAATATTTACTTTTATTATCATCCCTGTAAAGAATAACAATATCAAACTCCTCGGTGTATATAAGCAATACAATTTCTTCCGATCCAATAGACCACATCCTCCTCGACAAAAGGCATGAATCACACAGATGTATGAAGTTACCGTGGAGTGGAATGCAACAGCAACCACTATTTGGTTGATGGAAAGTATAAGCAGAGACTGGCAGTAGTCCAAAAGCTGGTTTCAAATCCCACTTAAACTATGTCCTGTATAAAGAAAAAAATATATATATTGACAGATGAAGGTAGAATTCTAGAAAGGTGGGCTCGATATTACCAAAAGGAATTAAAGAGCTCTTCTCCCAGTGAGCTGAGCCTGGAAGATGAAGAAAGGAGAGACGAAATAAGGATGATGAGGTACCGCCGGAGAGATTATAGAAATCATAATTGACATTAAAAATAATAAATCTGCCGGCATTGACGGCTCAGTGAACATCTTTGGGAAGAGATGTATCACATATTATGGAATATATTAGGGCTCCAAAATAATATTGCACTTTTATTTGGAAAAAGTTCTTGTTCTAAAGTAAACTTTTTCTTAGGAACTGTTTTGAAACAGTTCATATAAGAACTTTTATGTTAAAACTTTTATCATAAGTTTCTATTGAAATTAAAAATTAAATGTTAAATAAAAAGGTAATAGGTTTTGAATTTTTTTTCTTTTATTTAGAATTTTGTTCATTATCTATGTTTTTGTTAAAAGACTTTTTAATTTTTTCAACGACAGCAGTCTCGAGGTTTCCCCCACCCCCTGTAGACCCTTCTCAAGCTTTGCCACATAAGTATGTGAAAACTTATATTTGAGAACTTATATTTAAAATGTTTTACATTTAGCATAAATAATTAACAGAATTAACCGAACTTTTATAGAAAGCTTTTAATGAAAAATGTTCTTAATGAACTTTTTATCAGAAGGTTCTTTTATGCGGAACTTTTATGTTAATATTTCAGTTGTAAAAGTTGGTGTAAAACAGTTAAACTGAAACTTTTTGAAAAAGTTCAGTAACTGTTTTAAGCCCTGGGATAAATGGATGGAAGAAAAGATATTGAGAGAATGGTCAGAAGCTGTTGTTTATAAAAAGGAAGGAAACTACACCGTGATAATTACCGAGCTATATCCCTCCTCAACATTGCATGCATGTTTTCTCATTAGCCTTATGCCGAAGAGTGGGCTGAACGATTGGTGAATACTAAAACGGTTTTAGGCAACGCAACGCTTCACCATTTATTTATCGACTTTAACAGGTTTATGGCAGTGTTGACAGAAAACAACTGCTAGTGGCACTAAAGAAGTTACATTTGCCCAAAAAACTTACCAATCTGATTAAAATGGCTCTTACAGACACGAGATGCCGAGTTTAAAGTCCTTCCTTCACATATCCTACGCATTCAAAGTGGAATGTGGTCTACGTCAAGATTTGGAATATAATATCAGGAAAATTAAAACCAAGCCAGAAGGAAACATCTGCAACAGATTAACCCAGCATATGGCTGATGCCGATGATGTAATAATATCGGCAAGATAACTGTCAGCATGAGCGGGAGCAATGGAAGAGTTAGAAACAGTAGTTAAAGAATTGGGCTTAGTAAGAAAAAAAAATTAAACATTTAAAGACCACCAGAGGTGGTGTTTTTAAGGAAGAAGGGATCAAGATAGGCGTACACAACTTCCCAGCTTGTAGGTCGTTCAAGTACCTTGGAGGAATCGTTATTCGAAATAATGAGACAGTGGAGGAAACTAAGGCAAGTATTGCTGCTGGCAATAAGTATATGTAAGGCCTTTATGCCATATGTAAGGCTCTATGATTCAAACACCTCTCCAGAAGTGCTATGCTGCTGATTATAGTTTTTTAATTAGGCCCACAGTAGCATACAGTAGTGAAACATGGGTTATGATTTTTGCTTGTGAGAATATGCTAGGAATGTGGGAGAGAAGAGTTCTACTGAAAATATTTGGTCTCGTACGAGGGAGTGATGGATATAAGATAAGAACGGACACCGAACTGAATGAGTTATTTGCCGAAGTGGATGTTGAAAGGGCCGTTTAGACTACAATATACAGCATTGCTGCCCAAGTATTTACGGATGGCCCGGCCATATTGCCTAGTTGCAGGATGTTGCCAAGTAGTTAGTTGCTGGTATTGTCCAGAGGGGTTGGAGAATATTTCATATAATCGGGCCATACCCGCCTCTGTCTATAAATTCTTCTCTCATACTCACTTTTTTCATTTTTCCTCTTCCTTCTAGAGGCGATTTTGTATTATTAGATTTTATTTCAATTGATTTTTAATATAAATTTATATAAATGTTTTTCAAAAATTATTTTGATATTATTTTATACTGCGGTGCTTCAAATGCCTATTATTATTATTTATTTTTTTTGAGATCTCAGAGTGCAAATATATTTTATTCAACTCAAGCTTGTATTTATTTTTTGAACATTAACATCTAATACAATAAGGCATAGTTATTAGTTCTTTAAAAATATATTTTCCATTATTTTAAATATTAATATATATATATATATATATATATATATATATATATATATATATATATATATATATATATATATATATATATATATATATATATATTTTAATAAAGGAATAAATGTTCAATCCTAGGTCAATAGAATGTTTTACGCAAGGGCCCCCTTAGAAATGGTGCTCTCCATAAAAAGGGTATATAAGTAGTCATGATGTTTTTTCAACCAAATAGTAATAAAATGGCCCTCTTTGCTATAAATTTTAAGTACTGGTTTAGGAATAACTGGTTGACATAATCAAATGAAAGGAGTTGTTGGGTAGCATAGAAATTATTAGTTTCAGTCTCACTAAATATTTTTATTAAATAACAAGGCATCTTTCGTAAATCTAAAAAACTTTTTGAATCCTTTCGAGTAGCAATTCACATGCAACTAAGCATTAAGTTTTTTAATTGTTTTTCATTGTCTGGATCATCTTTTGATTCCGGCTTAAATGAACAACTGTCTACCTCAGAATCTGTTGATGATACACTAATTGTTTCTTTATACCAGAAGTAACACAATTCACAGGTGATGTTGATGCATTTTTAAACATGAATAATTTTTCATCGAGATGTGAATTTGATGAAGGAATGTACTAAAAGCCACATTGAAAACATTATTTAGGAACAATTGTTCGTTTATTTTGAATCTGAAACTTCTTTTCTTTGGCACTTTCACTCCCACCACTATTTTTTCAGTCTATCACACGCTTCGATAGTTTGTTTCGTTACCGTCTGTTTTATTACGTTTACTGGAGCGATGGATAAAAGGACAAATGAAAAACAATGAGTACAAAATAGGTTTTGATAGGTTATAGTCTAGTATAGAACTCAAAACCGACGAAATGGCTGAGCCAATATAAACGAAGATCGTCACTGTCTGTATGTACACTTATTATTTTTTTTTAAATAACCCACATTTTTTTTAAACTACAGTCCGATTAAAATCCAGATAAACGTTTGGAATTTTGAATTTTCGAGTGTTCAATTTAATCATAACTTAAAATCCTGAAATATAATTCAAAGTGTAAATGTTCCAGAGATTTATCCATTCCCTTAAGTCCATTCTGTTACGGTGTGTGAACTAGAAGGAAGAAGTTGGAAAGCAGATTCGATCCTTTCCACCTCTTTATCTGCTTGCCCCGATATATCTCAGTACCCCTGCAGAGTTTCTTGTGATTGTGTTAGTGGCATTCCTTAATTTCTTCTAAGGACATGGTTAGCATTTTTATTTACCGTCTCCTGCGTTACGAATGCTTGAGAAAGTCAGGTTTTTTTATTTTTTTTAATGGCTTTGAATGCAGGTGTACTTATGAAAAACTACAGCAAACTTTTAATAAAATAAATAACACTATCAGCGTAATGGAAAGGACACTACACACATTTTTTTCAACATTTTAAAAATACTATAACACATCAAACACGCATAATACTCTACAGTTTAGCATTTCAGTAGATAGGTAAAAAGAAAAAAATTCTGAACTACCAAAGATCCAATCTAAATGATAATGTACCATATTTGTTAATTTCAGATTAGCACATCGTTCTACTGAATAATTCCTGAGCCCTTATTTTTTTTTAATGAGATAAGAATACTAATTGTGGAATTATTCTTCACTTGCACCCGTTCAATCTTCTTTCCACTGATAGGATATTCTATTGGCCGATTCTCATGTCTGTTGTCCGTTGCTCATGTAACCTTAAAGACTATCCAAATTTGAACATCTCAGGACTGATTTTTTAATATTTAATTCTCTGGACGGCTGATTAACCCTGGACCAAAGCATCCATAAACTATGGACAACTGGACCCCTAAGATATCCATAATCTATGGACAACTTGGCCCCTAAGGTATCCATAAGGAAGAATGGGCTATGATAAGATCAAATGGATATATTTAGGTTTACAAGTAACTCTATTTAGAAATATGAGATTTGTCAAAAAAATATGAGCTCATGTCTGGAGTGCAACTAGATATGTCCCTCACATGGATCGTGAGAATTACTTACTCGATGTTCAATGTTCATTCGTCCTAAATGGTTATATTAATAGTATGTATAGTAAAAAATGAGTAAAGTATTTTATTTATATCTATATGCATGTTTTAGATAACGAACTCCGAGTCTGAAAAGTATAGGCTGCGCTCCTCGTTCTTTGTAATGGCAAACCCTATGCAGCACAGGATACCAAATATACCAGGTAGTCAATATTGTTTTACTCCCGATCAAATATTTTCTTTGCCAAATACCCCAGGCAAAACATTGATTTACGGAGCATCTCGATCGGCTATAGAATATGCAGGGCTTCTTGGAAGCATGGGATTTCCTGTAACCGTGATGGTAAGTGAGTCCTTTACAAACCATATAAGTAAATCAATATTTTCATATTTAATTCTTTAGTGTTTGATATATCAATAGTTAACATGGATGAAAAAAGTACAATAAATATATGTTGTACGGTTATGTAATTTACAATAAATTTATTGCTTTTTAAAACGCAATATCAATACACTAAATCCGTAAAAATATTACAAAACATTCATAACATATGATATTTATGATCATTATAGAACTTAGAAACATAAAACAGAACACTTTCTCTGGTTTCTTAATTATTCAAAGTTCATTTTATCGTCCTAATATTTTTACTAAAATATTTAAACATACATTAGGTAAAAATTAAGGGACAAAACTATTAAAAATGAAATATTAATGGGGTAATATTTAAAAATAAAACAGCAAATTTTTTTAACACGTTTTGCTCTTTTTTATTCACATTTTCTCCACCGGCCAGCTTATTTCTTTCCTTAATAAGAGTTCTCTTGAAGTAAATTATAACGCCAATCGACTTCTAATATAGCCTATCATTGCTAATACTGGTCCGATCTCGATGACTTTTTGTTTGTACTGTAGGGAACCGAATTTCTTTTCTAGTGATCATATGTATAATCCTGTAAAAAATGGATACTTTTTGAGTTATACTCAAATAAAATTTAGTTTTCTTCATAACTTTTTTTCCAGATTTTTCTCGGGGATGTACTTTATATTATTACTTATATTATAAATAAATTAATTTTATGCTTGGTTTGAGGCCGGTAGATTGGGCAGGCACTTAGATGTCTACATCAAGATCTCGATGTATTCTGGTCTTTTGTTACCCGTCTGCTTACTGGTCCCATCCGAAAATCTCAACGGATTACAACTCTAAAACTGTGTATTGTGTTTCTTGGCGTATTTGCCAATTATTTTAATTTTAATAGAAGTAATTTTCATATTTGCTGTGTTTTTCTTCACAGCACTTTTTTGTTTATATATTATGGTCATTATTTACTTCTCTTCAGATTTTATCCATTGAATTATTATGGCTATAGCGTCTTCCCACCAAATAGTGTATATTTTCCTTTCTCCTCTCTAGCTTGTCCAGTGTCCTGACTATCCATCACGCCGGTTCCTAATCCTTGCTAGCTCACTGTGGCGAATTTCTGCAGTATTTTACCCCAAATGTTTTCCATATTGTTGCAGTTTCTGAAACATAGCTAACAACCTACATTCCTTCCTCTTCTGTGTCTCTACCTGATTATTCCTTTATCCACCGGACTGTTGGAGGTGTAGGTCTTAATGCCCATAATAGCCTGAAATCCCGAATCCTAGATATCTCACCCCAATCCACACATAAAATTCCTTTTCGTTGAAATTTCCTGCAATACACATACTCTTCTATATGCTATGGTGTATCGCTCTCCTTTGGTTCCTTTTGACTCAAACTTTGAATCAATCCTGTATAACTATTCTACAACAATATTTTAATATCCGGTGATCTTAATCCGGTAATCTCCTTTCTTACTCTAACGACAGACTACCTGGAAAATCTATTCTTCTCCGTCCATTTCTTCATTGTTACATTAACTCCTACCCATCACACTTGCTGATCCGACACCTAGTTGGACCAATATATCGTTCATTCAGCCATAAACTTCTTTCCACTTCTCAACTTTCTGTTGCATTCCTGTCCTCTCAAGGCCAAATATCATACAATTTCCAAACACGGAACTCTCTAAAACCACGACTTTCCATAACTTACACGCCCTCATCCGTGAAAACATTTAACCTTATGTTGAAACTCTGAAATAGAGCATTATCAGTTCTTGTTCTATTCATTCCATGGTTGACATCCTCAATTCCAAAATTATCAGTATCCTTAATACTCATGCCCAACTCAAACCCTCTTATGTACCGTCGCCGTACTGCTCCTGGTCTTGTTGCAGCTGTGTGAAGAAATCAGAAATCTGCAAAAGAGGCGTGACGCAACCCGTAGGCGATTTAGACCTACAATACTAGCAGATAACTATAAAGCGTTCAGAGTAGTTCGAAATTTGACTCAGACAAAAATCAGTTGAGCGAAATTCAACTACTTCTACAAAGTCTTGTAGATCTCTTTCCTCGATTCCTGATTCTAAATCAAAATGGCAACCTTAGAAAACTCTCATTGCAAATTCTCTTCCTTATTAGTCTTCTAAGTTTCACCTGATGAATTAAACTTATACTTTTTATCTGACTCCTTTAACATTTCTCCACCCTCTTCTTCCCACTTTTCCTTAGTCACAGCGTTAACCCTCATAATTTTTATTTTTCCCACACCTCTCCTACTGACGTTATTTCCTTCATAATTAAATATCGAACCAACTCCACAGGATTTGATGGAATACCCGTTAAACTGTTAAAATTATGCCTCCCTGAAATCCTAGCGGTTCTTCTTTTCATTTATAATTTTTCCCTCCAAAATTTATTATTTCCTTCCTCTTGGGAAAAAAGCGTTAGTCCATCCTCTTACCAAAACCTCTAACTATATATCTTATGGACATTCCGGATAAACGATTCTTCACTATTGCAATTAAACTTTCAACATTTTAACTATGGTTTTTTCTCCCAACGTCCAACGGAACCTCACGCTGTCCCCACTGTGCGGCGGACCGACAGATATTTTTATTTATTCCATTTTTGGACTCTTAAAACATATCTTACGTAAAACGTAAAACCTCAAATTTTTATGGAGGTTACATTTTTTTTCTTTGTCGTTTACAAAGGTTGATTATTGAAAATAATAAAGCAAAAAAGAAATTATGGCGAGCTATTTTATTATAAATTATATAAGTATTTAATAACAATATATTAAGTACTAAACAAACAAAAATTATCTAAATCTTTATCTTTTCAGGCACCAGCTAAAATCATGGAAGAATGTGACGGTAATATGGTAAAATGTATTAAGGATAACCTGAAAAATTACGGTGTAACTATAATTGATGATTGCGTTTTAACAGCCATCAAATTAGTAACTGATAATGGCGGCAAAGACAAAAACCAGATTTCCAGAAGTGATGAATCATTGTACAAGTTCATATGGAATCCACTACAAAAACGACTTCGAAAAAGAAATAAACAAACACGACGCCGAGGCCGTTTTGTACGTCAATGCAGTATTAATAAAGTGATTGAACAAGCTTTATTAGCATGGGATGTGTCTCCGAATGTAGTGAAGACCATCGCAGAAGCTGGTCCTGCAATGCGGCAGCTCGAGGAATTGAATGGAATCACTAAGTTTGATGCTGCTGCACATAATAAAAAAATAGAATCTCTCAGAAGACAAAAAGCTGCCATAAAACGATGGTTTGCTTACGGCGATACTGATAATAGATGTTTTGGACGCCTCAATCTGCGAAACGCTAGATCCAGACGGCTACGAAAACGTAGATTTCGAGGTGGAGGAAGAAACTCAAACGTTGGACGGAGTACTTTATTGAGAAAAAAAGGAAAAAAAAAATGTCAACGCAAATTTGTTACTCTGTTTCTTTCTCCATCTCCTAATGAACGAATAATGACTTTATTAGATTTCAGTAGGCATAAGAGACCTCCGCTACGCAAGACGGAAATCCGTTATGGTCCACACTACAGTTACAATCCTAAATCAAAAGTAGGCGTTTATTTTCCTGGTGGAACTGCACTAAGGCTTTCAAAAAAGAGTAAGTATTATAAGAATTTAAGACCTATTAAACCACACCAGAAACCCAAAAGGAGGAAAATGTTACCATTTTCAAGATGTGGACAGCCAGGAAAGGATGTTATAGCTTGCCTACAGAATTTGAAAATGTCATTGCAAGACACGGCCGTTGAAGGATATCATTCTGAGGACATTTCTTTAGAAGAAGAAAAAGGCATGCGAACTGATAATATTATACAAGAGTACAATATTAAACACTTTGAGATTGTGGATAATTTCAAATCTCATGTCCTAAAAGTAGATTTCGACGGCGATGTTACCTACAACTTCGATCACAAAATTTTTGAAAAATATGTAGTCAATTCTTTATACAACATTGACACAGCAATCAAACAAATTTTAATGATAAGTCGTGCAATAGATTTTAGAAGTGAATGTTTAACAATACTAAGATTCTTGACAAAAATTATTCAGACTATAAGAATATTTCACTTGTATATTAATTGGAAGATCGGAGATTGTAAAACGAAAATAAAAAAATCACGGAAGCGCCATCGAGACCCTTATAATGTATTACAATTTTTAAACAAAAATTTGATTGTTAAACTGAAATGTAAAGCTGTCCGAAAAAACATGTTTGAAGTTATAATGAATCTGGAAAGTATCTTGACGTTTACATTTATTTCAGCTTGCAATGCAATCGTAGAAGAATCAAATGAGTGCGACACTGAGAGCGAAGATGTGAGTACCATAGATTCTTCGCTCGGAGGAAGTTTTTACAGACCACGAAAAGGGACTAGAAATATTTCATCATTCGCCAGGAGAAGTAGTTCAAAGCGCAAATCTTACGGAAAGAAAGATGAACAAGTCCCATTCAATATTCGTAGATTCTGCAATAAAAGTCGGTACATCCGTACCTGCATGGGCGGACTAGTAGATATTGTCGATCCTTATTTATCAAATAAAGATGCAAGACTGTATTTTGAAGGAATTCAAAGTTCTCCTTTTGGATCTAACGCATATTATGAATTAAGAACAAAATCTTCTACACATGAACACAATTCACAACTTAAAAAGTCAATTACTCTGTTTGAACACCCTCCTAAGGTGAAAAAATTCAAGAAAATAGCACCTATAAAATCTGAAATTTCACAAAATATACTGAGTCGTTTAAAAAAGCAAAATGCTAATAAAAAAGCTATAGAAAAACAAATAATCACGCCAAAGGAAATCGTTCCTAGAAAGGATTCTTTAGTAAGTAAGGATATGCTGGACTTAAAGGATCCTTCACCACATCCTTTGCCTGACCGAAAAAAAATAGAAAATCTTCGAATACGCGGGGTTCGTTCTGAACTAGAATTTACGTGTTTTATAAGGGACAAAATTACACCAAAAACAGTAACTCATCGTGTTCATTTGATAAGACAGCCTAAAAGAAAATATGAAGAATCGGGTGAGAAATCGTTGACAGAAATTAAAATGCATAGCCAAATCATGATGAAACAAATTATTCATGATAACGATTCTAAAACTTCACAAAATATTGAAGATAACAAAATAAAATTCAATTTTAGGAACTTTGTCGCATTCAATTTCGGGCGTCGGTATAAACTGAAATGTAGTTTATCTCAACGTGATAAATATCTAAGTACACTTGTAATGCAAACAGATGCAAAAGCAAAACGATTTAAGCCTCTTAAATGGGGAAGTTTAGCAATGTATCAAAAAAAGGTTAGTAGAGACAGGAATACGTTCGTTCAAATTTTGAAACAGAAACAAAAGTTTCGACCAAAGCCTAGAGGCGAATTATTTTACAAATACGGGGTATACGATTCCATTACTGAAGGGTTAGGACTTAGTACGGCTCAGCCAAGATATACAAATAGCTTAGTTAGTTTAGTTAGTCTACAAAGACCATATCCAGAACTTCTTATATCATCGACCATAGATAATATTGACTTCGATCCCAGTATTCCTTCTGTCGGATCAGTATATAAAGAAATATCTTTGCGAACTGAGATCGAAGAGAAATCTACTAATAACTTGTGTAGAATAATGCAAAATAGGACACAATTTGAAGATTTATCACCGAGCCAAGGGGATGAAGTCAATTACAATAAAGAAACAGCGTCTCCTGGGATGCATTCCGATCCAACTTCAAAATTAGAACAACAAAATGGTCAATCCCACCCAGTTACTGATTTAGCACGCACGAGCACAATCGATAACTATCGTGAAAATCTTACTAAATCTGCAGTATCAACAGTCTGTCCGCGTCGAAAAATCGTGAAAAAAACAATTAAGCATGGAACTGAAAAAACGGTTTACCGGAAAGCCGAAATAGGAGGGAGGATAAGTGAAAGCAATTCTTCTTCATCCATTTCCGAAAAGTATACGTATACTTTGAAAGCAGCACCTCCTGGAATGGATAGATCGTTACCGGTAAATCTTGATTCGTATATTAAAGGGGAAGCTCCTGTTGTTGATTTGAGAAATCTTGGCTCCGTCGATCGGCGAAATGTAAATCTGAGGTCTGAACTATTTAGAGCTGTTTCACTGGATCTTTTTTCAAAATCACTAGATCGTTATGCATCACTTGTACGAGAATCTTTTATCAAGCTCTGTCGTAAAAAAGAAGCTCTAATAAAGAGTAAAAAGGAAAGAACCAGTGTTGTTTTAACTTCAAAAGATTATAAATCAAGATGCTGCAATACGACTGATGGATCTAGCCGATCAACAAAGCCTACACCTTTTGATATGGGAGTCGGTATGTTACAGAAAGACGGAGCTAATACAAAATATACCAAAAACATTAATCCTCAGACGAATGGAAAGACAAGACAACGAAAAAACAATAAAACCAAAAAACGGTTAAAGAAAAAGCGATGCCAATCGCTACATAGTAATCTGTTGAAATTACAACAATTATGTCGTGAACAATCCGAAGACGCATTAAATTTTGGAGTCATACCATTAGATGGGCGTGCCCAATTAGAATATCAACTCGATCAAAAACTTAAAAAAATCCGGGAAGAGGCAAAATCATTTATAGACCTCATAGAAGACCTAAAACAATATGCGATATTATCAAAAATTGTGAAGTTGTTTAAACTCCAGGAAAGATATAAGAGAAGGATTTCCGAACAGCCAATTGATGTTGAGCCACAGCTCTTTCCAGATCATTCAGTTTACAAGGTAAAAACCAAAAAATTAAATAAAAATGAATACTTTAAGTCCCTCTAGCATATTTATTGTTAATTTTATTAATACATACAAAATGCTTTACACCACTAGGCACTCTTTGAATAAATTCATTTATATGATTTTTTATAATATAAGAAAAAGTATAATTTTAAATTTTGTTTTAAGTTAATCTCTTAATATCGCACATTACATCCTCTTTTTTGAATGAATTCCGTAGAGTTTACGTTATTCTTAAATATCTCTATTAAAGTTGTATTTAATTTCTGCTCAGGTATTCATTAAGAATAATTGCTCGAATTACGTTTATATTGAATAATTCAAATTTCGAAATTATATAGGGAAGAGAAAACCGTCCCATTGTTTTTCGCCAATGCACATTCTATGCACATAAACTAACTTCTTGAAATTAGATTATTATAATTACTTATTTTACAACTGTAGTAGATTGTTATATTTACAAATAAACCAGATTAAAAAGAATTGAAAAGTAGACGCAGTGATGTTCTTTCTTTTTAAATTCGTATAAATCCGGGATAACTTATTATAATGTATTTTAAGGATAAAAGAATAAGCAAAAAATATAAAAAGCAAAAAAAAAATGTTATTAATAAGAATTACTCCAGCAATCGTATTATTCCTCTCCTGGCAAACGTGTCACACTATTATACTTTTCGTATCTAATAACCATCCTTAGAAGATGGGTTAGCCATTTTAGAAGTGTTTTAGGAACTTCCCAGGGTTCAACTCATGAAGGTGAATCTCCTGTTCTCGGCAATGGCTTCGAGTTTATCAAACCACCAGATGAAGATGAGATCAACGATGCGATCCAAAAACTAAAAAAAAAACAATAGAGTCCCAGGATCAGACAACATAGCTGTGGAACTTCTGAAAGTTGGAGGCAATGAGTTGCTTGCGACCTTCTCCATGGCATTTGGATAATTAAAACTATCCCAGAGGAATAGTGCACAAGTGTTATCATCCTCCTCCATAAAAATGGAGATCAAGCAAGTTGCTATAATTATCGAGGCATAATCCTAGTGAACTACACATACGAGATCTCTCCCTTCTGTTCAGCTAAGGTTTCCTTCCAGAAGACTTTTTGGGACATCATTATGGCAACGTGTCCGGCCCATCGGAGTCGTCCGAATTTGATAAATTTCACAAAATTCACTTCTCCAAATAGCTCGTACAGCTCTATATTTGTTCTTCTCCTCCACTCGTTACCAGCCTTGACTGGATCGAATATTCTTCGAAGAATTTTCTTTTCGAAGATGAGGATCCCTTTCTCTCTTGCCTTCGTTAGAATCCAGGTCTCTGAGGCGTAGATCAAAACTGGACGAATCAGAACCTTGTAGAGCATCATTAATGCTTTGAGCATCATTAATGGCATGAATGATTTTTTCAGTTCGCAGAGAGACCTTGCGATGATATCGATGTCATTCGCATATGCCAGTAATCGAGCTAATTTGCTGTCTATCTTACCACTGGTTTGGATCCCAGAATCTCTAATTACCTACTCAAGAGCTAAATTAAATAGCAGGCATACCAAAGTGTCACCTTGTCTAAGCCCTTTATTCGAGGAGAACTCCCTGGAAAGCTCTGTCTGAATTTTTACGGAGCATTTAACACCATCCATTGTCATCTTTATAAGCCTGATGATCTTGGGTGGGATCCCGAGTTCTTGAAGAGTAGCATAAAGTTTGGATCTCTTTATGCTATCATAGGCTGACTTGAAGTCAATGAATAGATGATGTGTCGTCTTCTATATTCAGTTGCTTTTTCTGAATAGTTCTGAGGCTGAAGATCTGGTCGGTGGTCGATTTGCCTTTCCTAAAACCAGCTTGGTAGTTTCCAATTTCCCTGTCAGCGAATGGGAGGAATTTGGCGAACAGTATGTTGGACAGCACTTTCTACGCTCACTGAAGGAGCATAATGCCTCCATAATTCCGGCAATCATAGGGCAAACTCTTACGCAAAGGCCCTCTTCGATTCTACGGGAGTTCTTTCTTCAATCCATATGGAAAGAATTAAGTCATATAGCTCTTTATGCAGAAGTGAATTCTTCATAAAGAGCTATATGATTAATCATCCTTTATAGGTGAATCCTGAGTCATATCCTTGAATACAATCCGGCTATTTCCCTTTGAGTTTTCATGATATATGTATTGAAGGGGAGTGAGTTATCAACCCACTGTCGCCGATCCAAATGGAGGCGCTGTCTCCTCAGAGCACCCTGACTTAATCCCCTTCCGGGGCGGCTACCTCGGGGAGGTAACTCTAGGGTATCTACTGTAGAGACGTTAGTCTGAAATGTAGGGTGTTGTGTATTGTTTAAGTGTAAATGGATGGGAATTAATGTAAGTGTCCCTTCAACCTGGACGACCAGTGGCTGTCTGAGGTACAATGAACGGGCGATGGGGCTGCCACCTCCCTACGCACGCCTTACGTTTTTAATTATTCGAAATATCAGACAAACATATAATTGCTGACCATCAATTCGGATTAAAAAATTAAACTAGACAACACAACAACTACAAAGAGTAACTGACTACATATCGACAGCACTAGAGCAGAAATCATATGCAACTGGAGTATTTCTGGATATCTCCCAAGTATTCGACAAAGTCTGACACCAGGACCATTTCTTTAAGCTCAAGACTGTACTACCACATATCTACTATTTAATTCTCTATTATTTTCTCTCAGACAGATTTTTCTCTGTACGACATGGTATGGTTCAGAGCTATCCTCAATTCGACCGATTTTAGCCGGTGTACCTCAGGGATCAATCCTTGCCCCACTACTGTATATAGCCTACACAGACAACATTGTTCAAAGTACCCATACCCTTACAGCTACACAGACGACACGGCTATCATTACTAGACACAAAAATTCTTTCTCTGTTTATTATTATTTTTGTTGTTGTTGTATCTGTTATTATGCCAGCCCATCTGCTGATTGTTGATATTTGTAGTTAACAGGTACGGATTAATAAATAAAAGTGAAAAATAAATTATATAATATATTTTTATAGCCTTTGAGGCATATCGCAAGTTAAAAGGAAAATTGTAGATGAAAGTGCACAGTGTGACGATAGCTGTGTGATCTCTGCCATTAAAATATTTGTTACAGTTTTTTATTTATTTTTTTTAAATTATATTATATTGTATATTAAATATTGTAAAATTATTTTTTCTAATAAATACTGGTTAATGTTATTATATAAATAAACGTGGCACTGATGTCCGCGATTATTTTATATTAATAATACAATTGTAGTTAATTAATAACGTGTTGGGGTGTAAAATATAATCATAGAAAAATTTATATTTAATTTTCAGGTAACAGGAAAATTTAAAAATGCCCTTCTTGACGACTTCAAGGGATATTTCAACACCATTATCATAGCTGGAAGACAGATGTGTCCAGCACAAGACATTAACTTTCATGATGTTGGTGTAACAACCTGCCATTTGTAAGATATCTATTTTTGTTTTTTCACTTATTTATTTATTGAAATTTACAACTGTATACTTACGACGTAAAACAAGTAAATGAGCTTTGGAGTTCAAATCCGTATCTCCTCCAAATAGACATAATAATGGTATTGTATTTGAACTATTGATTTTAAGATCGGGAGTTCAAGTAGTGATTTATTTTAACTTTTCGGGTTTATTTGATATTGTGGTCCATAATACGGTTATCGGTGCCGTAGTTTTTAAAAATACTATTGATTTGAAGATAGCGCGCTCAACCATTGATTAATTTTTAACTTCTATGATTTATTCGATACCGAGGTCTATTATTGGGTTATCTGTGACATTGTTTTTGAAAAACTATTGATTCTAATGATCGGGCAATCAAGTAACGATAAATTTTAACTTTTTGGATTTGTTAGATATTGAGATCTTACTGGGTATATCGGCGACGTTTTCAAATATTATTCTTTTATTTGCAAATTGAATAACTTTTTGAGTGATATTTGTCAAATGATAGTTCTTTCGAATAATTTTCATTGCTTTTTCATTAGAATAATTTTCATCCTTTGAATGCTTTTTCATTCGAATAGTTATCTAAGATGAAAGATGGCAGATAAATTTAAACTATTCGTTATATAAGGATAACGGATAATGCGGATCGAATTATCGAATAATAGATAATTTCATCCGTTATCTATTATCTATAGATAAATTTTTCCCCAATTCTGGCGTAGACCAAAGGTTCGGAATAAGGAATCAAGGTGATTATAGGAAAGAGGATTACCAGGAAGCAAGTATACAGCTGATAATATTATGTTAAACGGGCGAGAGCATAGGACTAGACTGCCCTCGTTAAAATGCCCTAACTCTAACCCTAACCCCGAATTCTGTATGTAAATACTTTTTTATAGTGTACCCAAACTGGCCTAAAAAATATATATATTTTTTTTGACACTAGGAAGGCCTAGGATTTAGGGTTTTCTTGTGTCATAAAACGGTTTAGTATTTGGACCCATCCGGGTACACTGCAAAAATGTATTTAGAAAAATGATTTGGAGTTACGGCCTTTTAGCTTATCAGGGTAGAATAGAAGTTGATTGAATGGTGTCTGTTGGAGTGGAAGGAATCTGGGAGTGAGGTAAAGACAAGAGCGTGCTTAGGATGTGTTTTCTGGGTGATATAATCTGTTTGTGGTCACGTATATAAAAGTAAGGGGGTCTTTTTGCTCATCGTGGTATACTGAGCGAGATTTTCGTAAGGATTTTTGTAAGTAGTGTGATGAGAAGTCTGATCGAACCTTGAAGGTCACGAAGGAAAGATTAATGGATTGATTTTATATTGGATGGATTTTGGCAAGGATTGAAATAGAAGGCAGTGTCGGGGTGGAGGATTAATATGTCAAGGTGGAAAGTTGAACCCTCCTATGAAATCGTTATGCAGGTTTCACATTTAAAAAAACAGAAACAGAAAAATATAAAAAACAAAACAAAAAGGAGAACACATAAATTAAAACAGAGAAAAGAAAAAAAAAAACTACTTCAAATAAATCGAGAATGACATTTACGTACAAACATACAGTGTGATAATAATTCTGATTGGGTGAGCAAAAGAAGGTTAAAAAGTAGGGATTTGAACAAGGAGGCAAGGTGCATGAAAAATAGCAGGAGGGATAGTTTTAGATTGAGGAAGTTCCAGTTAGGATGAATTTAATGTGTTAATATTCGTTGGGTTTCCTCTTTTGGTGTACAAAGAGAGAACGAATTTTTCTCTTGTTTTTCTAGTGGCCTCAGAAACGATGTTGGATCACTAACTATTCGGGTAATGTAATAAAGAAACGAGAATCAGCTGAATTGTTTAGTCAACAATTTCCCAAATTTTACAAATTTCCCATATTTCAAACATGGCTGAAATGGTGTTACAACCGCTTACAGCATGAAGAAATGAGATTGATTCTTGAAGTTTTGGATGAGTAATAAATTACGTACATCTTTGGACTTTCATCACCTAATTTTAAAGTTACCTTTATTTTCCTTCAACATGAGTGTTTCTTGGTCTTTTGGAGCCCGAGCTATTCTGTCTTGATGATGAATCAAATCACTGGGAGTTGTATTAGTGTAGCTTTATCCTCGTCAACTTTTACACATTGCTGTGTAGCGTAAGACAGCCTTCACACACTGGCATGTTCTTCCGCAACCTTAAGGGCAGCCGCACGAAACCAGGAATAATATTTTTTCCGGATCTGGTGCTCGGTTCATGAGAATTGGAAAGCGAGATGAGTTTGATTCCAGTGAACTCATCAGCAAGACAGAATAGCTAATGCTCCAGAAGATTATTCTACTCACGAATTCATACTCATGATGAAGGAAGATACAGCCAACATTAAAATTAGTTGGCAGAGTTCCAAAGATATGCGTTATTTATCACTCATACATGGCAAGGAATTGATTGAAGTAATATGTTTGTTTCAAAGGTATTTCTCATTTTGATTTTTTGAATCATCATACTCCAGCACTAAAATTTTTGTACAAAAGAGTATTAAAGTTGTGGAGAAACAGTTGAGAAAAATCATTAAAACAAAAAAAGTTGAAAATTAGGCCGAACTCATGCTCTAATGGGTTTTTATTTAATCTTCTTCCAACTCTAAAGCTTAAAAAATTCGTAAGACCTTTTTTTGTTTAGAATTTTACGAGGGATATTTTTAATTATAAAAGTTTTCTTTGAAAATTGAACAGTTTTGCTTTAAAATACTTTTTTTATAAATACTTAACAATTCATTCCGTGCCTAGAAAAGTACCTAAATTATATGTGATTGTTTCTTCTAATATTTATGTTTAAAATATTATTTTTTAGAATCACCCTCATAATGAAAGTCTGTATACAATTTACATATATTATTTTTTTTAGGAACGGAAAAATATACACCAATAGCCTTGACCAAACCACGGTTCCCACCATTTATAGCATTGGTGAATGCGTCTATGGATGGTCTTTTGAAAACTACGGCAGCGTGATTGCAGCACAGTACCTCGTAAGGGTAAGTGTTCAGATTTTTCAACTGTACTGTTAGTTGAATAAATTTACTTCAATTTGTAGCTAAGTTATACATTGACAATACCCCTTGTGATTGGTTCTCAATCGCCTATACACAATTGCCCCTAGTGTTAATGAACCCTTTTTATAAATTACAGGTCGGCTATTTGCCCTAACCACCCGAGTTTGTTTCTCGCGGATTAATTTTTCCCGAACTCTTGTCCATGTTTCCTGACGCTCAATTCTCGCCTTATATAGTTTCGCCGCTAACTCGGTGTTGTGTAGCCGTTCCACAGTGCCCCTACCCTTGATGTGATGGGGGATATTGAACCGCCATATGATGCCTAACGTTTTACTCTCATCTCGAATTATAGAGTCTAGAATTATAGCGAATTCTCTTCCGCTTTCCTCCCATTCGCGTAAGTAACGTAATGCAAACGGTTCCGCGGAGGTTTTCTTCTTTCTTGCGTTCACGACTAGATCTCGCGATAGCCAATCAGCGACCGCGTTTTCGACTCCTTTCTTGTGTATGGTATGGAAATTATACGCCGCAACGTGATACTCGCGCGGAAGATTCTTTCAGCGTACCCAGGTATACTAGAGGTTTGTGGTTGGTTAACAACTCAAGCCTTCTCCCGTATACGTAAGGACGAAAATGTTCTACGGCCCACACTACCGCTAAAATTTCACGTTCGATCGCGCTATATCGTCGTTCGGCATCGTTTAACTTTCGTCCCGCGTATGCTATGGATCTTTCACTTTCCTCAAAGTTCTGGGATAGGACGACTCCAACTGCGACCTCGCTTGCGTCCGTGGAACATTCTGTGAAAGTCAGAGAATGCTAGTAACGGTCGGGTCGTCAAAACCTCCCGGCATTTCCTTATACTTGATAACTGGTCGGGCCCGAGTTGAAACCGTTTCTCTTTTTTCAACAATTCTGTTAACGGGAGGGTCAGCTCCGCTATACCGGGGATGAATTTCCTATAATAATTTATCATGCCCAAAAACCGTCTGACTCCGCAGACATTCCTAGGCAATGGGGCTTCTTGGGTGGCTATCACACGCTCTTGGTCCGGTTGCACCCCGTTCCGCGAAACTATGTGTCCCAAAAACCCAATGTCACGTAATCCAAATCTAGATTTTTCGCGGGACAATTTAGGACCGACCTAGTGTATCCTGTCGAAGACTTGTCTCAAGTGTTTAACGTGTCCATCTTCAATCTTACTAAAATTAGATCGTCCATGTACACTTCCGAAAAGTCCTCGCCTAATCCCCTCTGTAGTTCGTCCATGAGACGTTGAAAAGTTAACGGGGTTCCCTTCAACCCAAATGGCATCCTAACGAATTCAAAGTGCCCACGTTCCCATGAAAACGCCGTCTTTCTTATATCCTCTTCGGCCATTCTAACCTGATGATATCCGCTCTTGAGATCTAGTGTACTGAAGACAGTTGCTCCCGACAGGCGATCAAGTATGTAAGGAAGGGGATACCGTTCGTCCTTCATTGCCTCGTTAAGTTTCCGATAGTCCACTACCACTCGGTATTGTTTCGCTTTTCCGCCTGGTTCAGCTTGCTTTTTCTCGACTACCCATAAGGGACTATTAAATGGATAATTACTACGTCTGATTATACTCTGTTTAAGGAGTTCCTCTAACTGTTCGCTAAGGATATCTCTCATAGCTTGGGGGTACCGCCTATCTTTGACATATACCGGGGTTTCCGTTTTGAGGTTGATCCTATGTACAGTTTTCCCTGTGGTCGGTAACACTTCCTCTTCCCTGTAAAACAATTATTTGTTGTGTTCCACCAACTGTACTATTGCCTATTTTGCGCACTCCACGACTTCAATGTTCTCGTTATTCCCCTCCGTTGTGGTTTGATACCTTCGCTTCCATATTTTGTAACACCAAGTTTTCTGGTGTTAACTCTCACCTTTAAACCTGCTCGCTGTAAAATGTCACATCCTATAATTAGGCCATATCCCTGCATTAATTTTTCAATGATGTGGATTTTGATAGGTGAGTCGCGCTCCGTTAATTCATTTAGATTTAAAAATGTTTCCCCCAAAGTTTGGTATCTACCGCTAACTATAGATACTACACATTTACACTGCTTGCGCTCGACCCAAATACCCAGTTTCTCTGATCCGCTCTTACTGATTAAAGAATTCGTGCTTCCCGTATCGATTAAAAATTTTATTTCTGATCCCCTTAGCCTCGCCACGGGCAACCTAGTCAACTGTCCCGTTCTCACGCTATTATTTACTATTAATTCGCTCAATTGGTTGCCCCGCCAGTTACAGTGCCCTCAATCCGCGCGAGGACGTCCCGCCTCTACTTCCGCTCCGGAAGATCCTCCCCTACAGGGATTCCCGCTACTTACCTCATGTCTCCTCGTAGGCGGGCTGCTGCGCTCAGAATGGGTACTCTCCTTCTCCGAGGACTCCTCACTTGTGTAGCGCCTGCCGCCCCTCCTTCCGGTCCGCCTGCTGCTCCAGTCCTGGTTGTTTACCTCCATCGGTTGTTTTTGTTCCCTTCAGTTCGTTCGTGGTTTGCGCCTCGGGCATTCCCTTGCTATATGCCCTCTCTTGCCGCATTCTTAGCACCTTGTGAGTTTGGACTGGGCTGCTATGTGGCTGGTTCGGTTACATTCATAGCAGCGCCGCTCTGATTTCCGCCTCCTGTCTTCCGGGACCTTACTCGGCCGTTTTTCAGAACCTCGATTGTTGGTAGCTTGTCTCCTCCTGCGCACACTCTATGAAACTCGGTCCCTCGGAAGTGAGCCTGGGCGGTCCACATAGTGATTCAGTTGTACCTTCATCACTCCTTTTAAAAATTCCATTTTCTGGGTCCCCTCCGCTTGGACAAAGGTTTCTATCATTTTCTCCATCAATCTATTATATAGCACGAGGAGTTTTTCAGCGAATTCTCCCCTCTGAGCCAGCTGATATTCTAGCTTCGCCAGTTGTTCTGCTTCCCCCATACTTGTTCACTGTATTAATAATTACTGATAATTAGCGTGAAAATATTACCTCTCAAATTTGGAGTTCTGAGACCGCTAACTGCTTAGGTCACGTGACTGTATCTCAGAAATCTCACGGGTTTCGGCACCAGTTACGATTAGACTGAACTGTACACTTAAGAAAAGGGAGTTTGGGGTAAAGTAACGCTACGACTTCTGGAAATGAACTAACTTTTTTAATGTTTTTTCATCTGGTATCTATGGATACAGAGCTTGTTGACAAACAATAGCTAACTTATCCTAAGAGCTACATAGTTCTTTCTATTATTTACGTCTTGTATACCGTTAACTTATATATATATATATATATATATATATATATATATATATATATATATATATATATATATATACATATACATATAGAGGTTTTATATGTATATATACATATACATATAAAACCTCTACCACTTGACCTATGAAGGGCCTTGGATTCAGTACTTGGTAAGGACCGTACTGTTTCTAAGCCTACGGTTGTGCAAGGAGATGATTTGGCCTTGGAGATCATGCTCAATTACCAGGTTTTCTCCCCAATTAAGGCTGGTGTGGTTAGGGGCCATTTTATAGGGCCACTTTATAGCGGCTGGGTGAGTCCCAGGAGGGTCTCTCGGATAACAGAATAAATAATTAATCTACCACAGCCGGTCTCGAACCCGGGGACCGGGAGCATAGTACCAAAGTGGCTTACCATTGTGCTACTCCGCTCATTATATATATATATATATATATATATATATATATATATATATATATATATATATATAAATATATATAGATAAATAAAGTATAAGTGGAGGAGGATTGTTGAGGAGGCCATGATCCTCCTCCACTCTGACCTTTCCTCTGAGGCTCTTCTCCATGTACCCACACCCAGGAATCTTAGATCGGCCTCCATCGTCCATATATATCGTCTATCTATATCGTCCAGCCATCGTAGTTTAGGCCAGCCTCTTCCTCTTTCTCCATCTGGACGACGTAATATGCTTTGGGAGTGTTTTTTGATTCATACGATGTACTTGGCCCAACGGTCTTCCCTTTTTAATACAAGGAACTATATTTGGTTCTCCATATAGATTCTTTAGTTCTGTGTTTGTCTTTATGCGGAAACGATTTACTTCTTTAGTTGGGCATATATCCTTCTTGGAATCTTTCTCTTCCTTTTACTAAGTAACTTCTCGCTGCTTATTATAGTCCATGCCTCACTACCGTACATTACAAATGGAAGAAGAACTATCTTATATACCCTTATTTTGAGGTTTCTGGGCATATCCTCGATTTTGAAAAACTTCCCAAAGCTACCAATAGCATTTATTTCCATTCTCAATTCTTGCTTTTATCTCTTCTTCCATTTTGTTATCTTCGGTTACAACTTTACCGAGATACTTGAATTTTTCTACACTCAAATCTACATCCTCTTCCTACAAGTTGAGCATTTCCTAGATGATAGCATGTGCTTTGGCTTATTTTCATTTATGATGAGCCCTGCCTTCCTAAGGCATTTCCACATTACAGGGCATATTTCCCTGCTCTTCAGATTCCGAAAATGCCTCTAAGAGCGCATTTTGACTTCTTCACGTGATGAGCACATCATCAGCATATGCAAGGTTCATATTATTATAAATACATCCTTTGGCCTTTGCTTTGTTTGCCCTCATAATTTTCTCGAACATTCTATTAAATAACACTGGGGATAGGAGGTCTCCCTGTTTAACTCCTTTTCGAATGACAAAGACATATCTCACTGTACTTCTACTAAACCTCTACTGTTTTGTAAGGTCATCCTCACCAGCCTTATACGTTTTGTGAGGCAACTGAGATACCTTAGATTTTCATAGACCTCCCTTCTTGTTAAGCTATCATAAGGCTGATTGTAGTCTATGAAGAGGTGGTGTAGTTTTACATTCCATTCGTTACATTTCTCTAGCATGTTCTTGATGGTGACATATATATATATATATATATATATATATATATATATATATATATATATATATATATATATATATATATATATATTACCAAGTCATATTCAGTCTTTTCCAAGTCAAATTCAATCTTTCAATTTCAAATTAAACCTTTTCCAAATCAAATTAAAACTTTTCCAAGACAAATTCAACCTTTTCCATTTCAAATTCAACCTTTTTAGATTTAAATAAATTAATATAATTCATGTTTGCATAATTATAATGCTTACAGTTATTTTTATTATCTATTATGTTTTATAAACAACGGGATTTGTTTTCGTGTGGTGTTCGTATCGATTTTTTATAAATTTTCGGATATCCTTGATAATTTTGAGATATCGTGCTCACAAATCGATTTATTTAACCTTTTTAAATGTTTTCGATGCTGAGGTCGATTATTGGGTAATCGATATGATAAGTTCCATCAATATAATGAGCCAGCATTAGTTTTCAAAAATGCTAATTACGAATTTCCTAGTAATTACTACTTTTACAGAATTCTTCGGAGCAGGGATCATTTATCAGATTTTTAAGTACTCAAATTTCTAATTTATTATAGTATTTTCGATGGCACACGCGCCTTTCGGTTTAATATTATTATCGCTTATTGCAAATATGCAGAGTAAGAAAATTTTAGAAAAGAACTTTAAAACCAAGAGCTGATCCTGTATAAATTAATTATAATGGAAATTAATGCCAAAAAAAAATCGAAAAAGTTAAAATATATTGTTACTTAGCACACATTCTTAGATTCGATAGTATTTTTATAAAAAGTTCCTCCGATTCATAATATTCGATCTCACTATCGAAGAAATCTAAAAAGCTAAAATGAATAGATAATTGAACGCGCGATCTTAAAATCGACAGTATTTTCATAATAAGTGGCTCCGATAACCCAATAATGGACCTAAATATCGAGGATATCCGAAAAGTTACCAAAAATCGATACGTTTGCAAGCGAACTTAAAATCGAACGTTATTTCGTAATTAGGGCCCAAAAATGGACCACAATATAGAGGATATCCGATAAGTAAAATAAATCGATGCGAATACCAAATGAATGAAATCATGTAGTTTATAAAAATAATAGATAATTAAAATAACCGTAAACAACATAATTATGCAAACATGAGTTATATAAATTTATTTAAATCGGAGAAGGTTGAATGTGAAATGGAAAAGGTGGAATTTGACTTGGAAAGGGTTGAATTTGACTCGGACAAGGTTTAATTGTAAATAGAAAAGGTTGATTTTAACTTGGGAAAAGTTGAATATAATCTTGGAAATGATATGTACAATTTATAAAAAAAACCGTAAATAAAAACAAAAATATTTTTTTTTTATTTTCACCTGGCCCGGTTGTGTCCAATCTCTGCTAGAAGTAAACTTTTATTTTTGCTTAACATTTTAAGAGTCGCTTTAATTATCACCGAACATGTTTAAGAGAGTTTTCTCACTTTCCCTTTCCCTCACATATATAGTTATTTCCAGCTCTATAGAACAGATCTATTTCAGTACCAAATAGCCTTTGTTATCGCGATAAACAAGTCTATAAGGCCAGGCGTAAAAATTAGATTTATTAACTAAGCAGAAAGGGAGAGGGGAGAGCAAAGGGGGCACCTGCCGTGGGCGGCAAATTTCAAACGAAATTTTAAGTTAAGTTTATGTAAAAAAATATTCTCTTCTTTTTTTCGATTGTTTTGACCTTAATTCAGTCACTAAAATGAGTTAATGTTATGAGATAAAATATATTACCTAAACTACTGTTATTGACTTTTATTAAGAGGGGAGTGAAAACAAGGGCGGAAAAATTAAACTTGTTCCCTCTGGTAGAAATCCTAGTTCCGGCCCTGATGGAGAGCTATAGGTGAATTTTGCACCGTATCGCTTAGGAATATTACACAACGTATGAATTTACCAATAAAAAATAAAGCCTGTTAATAGTTAGCAATTGTTAATATCAAAGTATGCAATTTCACGAATTTGATTTTCCGGACGCGTTTCCCGTCGAATGATTTTTATCGAAAAATTACTGTTAACGCCACCGCTGGTAAATTCAAATCATACATTGAATACATTTAAACCTTAGTGGGCAAATTGACAGCCTGGAAAGAATTCCCCAAAACATCAAGTTCTCTGGTACAATTTATAATTGCAAAACACATGGCAATGCAAAATCTCTCCACCACGTAAACCAAATAGATAATTACTCACAGTTTTAGTCTGGATTTTCCACTCACAAGAGCGACAGCTAATTGTAGCTCCAATTGCCCGACTTCCACAACACTTCACAAGGGAATTTACGGGCAGTCCTGCTACAAAGGACGCATCGAGATGACCAGTTCTTGGCTCCGCGAATCAACTCGCGCTTGATTTGAAGTGCTGATAGCGATTCATGCGATTCGATGGATTTATGCATTCCCTTGCAATCTAGTGGAATTTTCGGGAAACTACCCTAAGTGGCGCAAACAATTACCGTTTGGTGATTTTATAATTATTTATAGTAAAAAATTCAAGGGGAGGATTTTTATGGTAGCGGCTAACATTCGCATATAGCTAAATTACATTTTTTAAGGTCTATCATTTAATAACATCAGTGCATAATAACTCTTCACTTAAACCCAGTACTGAACCGGTTATTAATTAGTCGTTTTATCTTTTTAATATGGGATAAATATTTCAGCTGCAGTCTATTTCTGTAGTAAATGATCCCAAAAAGTTGCAGATTGGTATTAATAAGTAATGCAAAACCATTGGCCTGAACGTGCATTAGTTTGCAATTTAAAAGTTCAGGTTTAACTAGATTCAAGAGGTTTCTTAATTTATCACCAAAGAACACAACATAAAGGTTATTCATTTGGCTTGCGATAAGAATGGTAAAACTTTGAGGGGCAAAAGAATTCTCATAAAGTAATGAGTTTTTTTATGTAATATGTTGTAACGGCCGCAACGGTGCCCCGGGAAGCGACCATACGAACTAACACGAGACAGCTAGCGACTACTGGTTGAGAAAGACGAAACTGATCTGGCCTCGGCAATCGTACTAGGATAAACGTTTCTAGTGTAAATATGTTATTATTGTGAAAAACCATTATATTGTTGTTATGTATATATTATGTTGTAAAATTAGTAATAAAAGATTGTTCCCGTCGCTCGGTTATCCGCAGGATCCGGTGGCTGGTTCCCGTCGCCTGTACTTCCTATACCTTAACGGTTCCTGAAGGCTTGTTCTCTTCAGGAGTCGCGGTAACGTCAGAAGGCTGGTTCCCTTCGGTTACTCCCTTTCTCATTCTCCTTCCCAAGTCCTATACTTTTCCCTATCCTTCACACCATCTTAAAGAACACACAATATCGAGGCCTTCGGAAGTCAAGACACCCACAATGCCAAAATGAGCAACGACAAAGAAAGTTATCGTCAGAAGATAAGAAATGGAGACAAACTGATGATGTGCTGAGGCAAGTAGCTGACATAGTGAAGCAGCCGAGCACCAGACCTTACGAAGATTTAAAGGACAGGCTTATAAGGACTTACACGGAATCAAAGAATAGGAAAATCCAGAAAGAAGTTACTTGAGGGTAAACAACTAGGAGATGAGAAACCATCGTATTTTTTTGGATGCGCTCTCTCCCTAGTAACATGCAGGCTATATCCATCGGCACTAAGGATCTTGAGAAGCTAGCAGAAGTCGCGGACAAGATTCACGAGGTAGATACGCCCAGAGATGTTTGGCTCTGCAGCCCCAGAAAACAATACATCCTGGCTAGAAGGGATAGTAGAGAAGCTGGTCGAACTGCGCTAGCGTCGAGAGATAGCTACAGAGGACGTAGCAGAGAAAACGACCCCTACTCTACACGCCAGAGATCTTCAAGTAGAAGAAGGAACAAATCCAAGAAAGATGGAAGGCTGTGTTATTTTCAGTATAGATTTAAAGAAAAAACACATAGATATACAGCCTTGTGCTTGGGTAGAGAAGGAAACTAGGAAGCAGGAAAACTAAGTAAGATGCCAGAATTGGCGGGAACCGGCTCTGGAAGTCCTCAACGCCGCCTCTTTATGACAGACAAACGGACAAAAGCTCAATATTTAATTGACACTAGTGCCTCAATATCTATTGTCCGATTTCCTCGCAACAGCCGACAAAAACCGTCAGACTTCGTATTAATGGCGGCAAATAACACCCCCATAGAGATTTATGTGGACTTATCACACAAAACCTTGATTTTGGTCTTCGCCGACCTTATATATGGAAATTTGTCTTTGGAGACATCACAAAACCTATACTAGGGGCATAATTTTTATATGCAAACAAGCTAACTGTAGACTAGCATAATAGAAGACTTGTGGACCAGCGGGGTGAGGGTTCAGTACCCAAGGATTTGTCTTCACAGTCGCATCTCCCACCATCTCTACTGTACCAGGCGACTGTCCTTACGCGCATATGCTCAAACAGTTTCCGAATATCTGCAGACCTACACCAATCAGAAAACCGTCAAGAGGTATAGTTGAAGACGTGATTGAAGCTACAGGAAACACTGTGAGCAGCAAAGCCAGGCGATTGGCTTCAGCAAAATACAATAAGGTCAAGGAGGAGTTGAAGCGAATTATTAAAGGAGTTTGCCGACCCTCTAAATCACCATGGGCCTGTCCAATACATGTGATCGACAAGAAGGACGGGAGCATCCGAGTCTGTGGCGACTATCGACGTCTAAATGCACAGACAGTGCCAGACCGATATGTATTGCCTAATATAATGAACTTCACTACTCAGCAGGACGGAATGAAGATATTCTCAACACTGGACATAATGCGGGCATATCATCATATCCCATCGCAGAATAGGATATACCAAAGACCATGGTGTTTACACCCTTTGGATTATTTGAATTCACAAAAATGACATTTGGCCTTAGAAAGACGTTTCAGAGATTCGTAGATCATGCACTGCGAGAATTCGTCTTTGTATTTCCCTACTTAGATGATTTTATCATCGGATCTAAGGATAAACCGCAGCATGATGAGCACTTGACAATCATCTTCCAACGTCTTGATGAACTCGGACTTTCACTAAACATAAGCAAATGTGTTTTTGGATAACCGGAAGTAGACTTTTTGGGCTTCCGAGTAGACGATAAAGGCATCATACCTCTGCCTTCAAAAGTAAAAAGTATATTAGAATTACCACGACCAGAAAACATCTGCCAGCTGCGGAGATTTCTGGGAATACTCAGGTTTTATCATAATACCATACCTCATGCCGCTACGATCCAAGCTCCTCTCAATAAGCTACTCCACAACTGCAAGCGGAAGGATAAGACGCTCATAAATTGGACTCAAGAGACTATCCAAGCCTTCGAGGAAAGCAAGGAAAGTCTGAGTGAAGCCGCAAAACTTGCCCATCCTTCAACTGCCGGTGAACTAGCACTAGTATGTGTTTCTTCAGACATTGGAATTGGTTCGGTATTACAACAGAAGAAAGATGGCACCTGGTGCCCACTTGGATTGTTTTCCAGGGCACTATCAGCAACACAAAAGAATTAACATCGAAGTCGAAACATTAGTCGAAACATGTGATCGAGAGCTTTTAGCAATTTATGAGGCATTGCGTCACTTTAGATGACTCGTTGAAGTTTAGTCGTCAACTTTACGATCATTACTGATCACCTGATGGGAGTCAGAAATTGAAAAGCGGCCTCAGGGAACAGAGCTGAATGGCAGAAGCTCATCGAGGAGGCCAGGACCCATTGAGGGTTGTAGAGCCAATGAGATAGATAGATAGATATTGGTCACAGACTATTAATATACGCCTTTCAGGAAACCGAAGACAAGGCAAGTCCTTCACTTTTCTCTACCCTTCATACCTTCTTAAAGAACACGCAGTATCAAGACCTTTGGAAGTCAAGATCACCCTTCGATACAATGTGCTTAACTCTTTATAGCCTTTTTTCCCGATTTATTTTTCAATTGAGCAGTTAATAATTTATAAAGCTTACGGATCCAGAGAATATAATGATAATGCACTTTTCCTTTACTAGATAAGGGATATTTTTCGCTGTAAAGAAATTTTCTATCCATGACTTTTAAATAACCCAATAATATTCATTGTAAATTTCATTAGGAACGAAACATATCTCCCTGAGAAATGTTCTTTATCTTCCTTTAGATTTGCTTATTCTCGGCAGAGTATTGTAATTAATTAAAAAAACACGCTTTATTTCTTACAATCCGAATACTTAAGTTTTTAAATCCATGGGATCCTTTGAACCAGGTTTATTCCTCCTCGTGTGGAGGTCAAAAGTATACTTCGGAAATTCCAGAACTTATAGAGCAAGGTTGATTTTGTACCAAACTAGACGATTCGAATAGTAAGGTGATAAAAGGTAATGGAACTTTAATATTTCGAGTATTGACTACATGAAATTTGCAAGTTCATCATTCTGGAAAATAGAAACTAAGTGGTTAATACATTATAACCATGCAATGCCATTGTAACCATGTATGACAGCATTAATACGACTGCTAGTAGTGAGACGTCTATAGGGAAAATTGTGGTGTATATTTGATTTAAACTGATAATAAAATAACTAAAAAAATTCTGAGATTATTATAAGTTCATTTATGAATAAACTTACCGATAGTCATTAATTTAAGTTTTATCAATAGTATATGGTTTTAATAATTACTTGCAATCCATATTTCCAGAGATTATTCACAGATTTCGAAGAAACACCAGAAGTACAACTATGTATCAGGTCTGTTCATACCTACCCACTTCAATATGCTTTTGTTGGCTTAAGTGAAGAAGAAGCTAGAAAAAGATATCGCAATGTCGTTACATACATTGGATCTTTCAAAACATTACCAAGTAAGTGGTTTTCGAATGAAGACGCTCCTTCAATCCTGAAATTTGTTTGCCATATGGAAGCTCCGGAAGTAAGTATTTGTAATTCTATGGTATAATGATAGGAATGAATACCATTGATTAATTTCCTTTATAGATCAATCTAAGACTAACATAATTTTAATTATCGACTGCCTGAGTAATTGGTTATTTCATATAAAAAGAGACTTAAATTTATAATACGTATATTTTTCCTGAAAATAGTAATTTTTTTGAGATGCTTTAGTGAAAGATAGTAACCATTCTTCATTTCTTTGAAGTCATGCTGATAACTAATTTTGAACTGTATCTCTTTTCCTTTAACCTCTTTAATTTTTTCGAGTGACTTAATTTATTCATTTCCTTGAAAATACTGAATGTATGTACAGAGCTATTGGATGCAAAGCAAACATTATACATTTACGAGTAGTAGCTTAAATCAAGTGAGACCAAAGTAAGCGAAATATCTTACATGAAAATACAGTTCAATTTATTGATCTAACTAAGAAACTCGGCCATTTGCAAATTTCGACGTCATCGCCTCTTTGCAAATCAGGCCCTGACTGGCTCCTTTGTTACCTCTCGGCTAAAGCATGTGTTGATGATATTATCTGACATATCCTCTGCCTTCGACAATGAATGGTGGCCTTTCGTATTCCAGCAGCTGGAGGAGTTCGATGCTTCCAGCAACTTGTACTCCCTAGTCAATAGCTATCTCAGTGATGGGAGGGTCAAGGTTTGTTGTAGCTTCTTAGAGATTGAGAGAAGGATAAAGAGGGGCTATTAATAAATTTAACCGTGCTCCGTCCTCGGGCCACCCTGTGGAAACTGATGTTTGATCAGTTGTTGGGGGAACTGGACGCGGAGGGATTTCTGGGGACGGCTTACGTCGACTACCTGGCTATTATAGTGACAGCGAACAGCAAAGCCAGGCTCATCGCGAGAGAGAGCTTATCGCTGACGTGGTGACACCTTGGGATGAAACTCAAGTAAAAGTTCGACGTCACCCCACACCTTGGATACCTTCGAGATAAAGTGACCTGCTCCCCGAATGGGCTGTCGAGAATATTGGGAGTGAATTCTGGGGCCTGAATTACCCGTCTTCTAGAAACATCTATTGGGGAGCCTTACTCGGCACCCTGAGGCATGCTTTCCCTGCCTAGAGTCGTCATCTCACACAAATGCAAAAGAAGAAGTCGGCGACCATACAGAGACTGGCACTGCTGAGGTTCACCGAGGGATACAGAACTGTGTTGCATGAGACGGTGCAGGGATTAGCCGGAGAGATGCCCTTGGACATCATCCTGCGAGATAATAACATCAAATTCGATATTAAGAGGCAAGCACTTCCGGAGGAACTGCGGAAGAGCATAGGTGAGGGACCGAGGAGGCGGAAGGTGTTGAGGGAGAGCTCATTGGATGAGAAGAACAGACCGTGAGTCACTTGTGAAAAGGGCGACACCCTTAAGAATTATTCCTCTACTGTCTACTCCAGATTAGCGGCGAGGTGGGTCCACCCTGATTACTGGTTCTCATAGATTCTGACAGACCTTGTGTGTTTCCGGGAGAAGCTGCGTAAGCAATGCAAGAATATCAATCCCCGTTACCCCACCTGTGGTGTTCCTAATACAGCCGAGCATGCAGTAATATCCTGTGCCGCCATGGAAGGACATCGAGCCTGGCCATCCAGGAAAGCCGGAACCTGACCATCCTTGACCAGGCCGATTTCCCGAGTTTCGTAGATGAAAGGATCTTTATGCAATATATAGGAAGGTAGAGAGAGATGATGGGTCCTACATTGGAGCCGGCCGCCCGACGTAGAGGAGGCTGGACAGAGGCGACCTCAGCTGAGACCGCATGAGGAGGATTTGCAGGAAGTACAGAGGTGGCTCTGGTCAGAGTAGAGAGGAGGCACTGCCGAGGCCGCCCTGGCCACACAAATCAGGAAGGAAGAGACACAAAGGTATAGTCCCATCAGTGAAAGGTGTACAGCCGCGCACCAAGCTGCACCATTGAATACCCAATTATTTTCCCCATAATTGAAGATATCTTTAAACTATGTACAATAAGAGTTGTAAACAAAGCTGAGTTTTATTGCAGTGGCATACGTCAATCCCATATAAGTAAAAGCCCACTTCCGCCGAAACCCCGTAAGCCAGAAACGGCCAGGTAGGAGTAATAAAAAAGAAAAGAAGTAAAAGGTAGCCCTCGAATAAATTGTCTATCAGCTGGAGATATATCGATATTTTTTTATAATTAGCATACATCATTCCTTTGTTTTTAAATATATTTATCAATTGATCACTTTCCAGCGCTATTCGTAATCAGCACCTCAAAAAACATATAGAAGCAAATTTTCAGAAGTTCTCTAAAACATTCCACTGAGACCCTCAGCTCAATAATTTCGATCTTCCGCTTTATAATTTCAACTCGCGATCGCTTAAAAATTTAAACTCGCGGGGAAAAAATCATTAGAATCAAGATTGTAGGTAATTTACTCTTCTTTAAGGTAGTATAAAATGAATATCTGAATATATTCGAATAATACATGTTTTTCAAAGTTTAAGGAAAAAAAAAAATTGTTTTGCTTTTTTACATATAATATATTATATATTATGCGGGAGGCCTAGACTCAGAAATGAGTTGTTGAGTGTATACATATATTTCCGAGAAAAATTTGAGGTGACGAAGTTGAAATTCGTAGTCACCACCCTAAAAACCATAAATGAGCAAATTTTCATTACTTCACAACTTTCCAGCTAAACTCCTTTCTGGTCCCCAGTTGACAGGATCACTATGGGTTGAACGGCGTAACTTATTCCCCTTCCCCTTCCACTTCCTGGGGCGGCGGCAGCATTCCTTTGATATCTAAAAGTTCTGTTAGTTGGATTTGAAAAATGAAAAATGCGTTGGAATTAAGATAGTTTCATATACTGTCGCTTAATCAAACGATTTTGAAATTCATAAAAGTATTCCAAATTTCAACATATATTCTTTTGAAAATTTTGGAATAATATTTTTTCCCTAAGAAATTGAAGGAAAGCCATTAGATAGTTTCTATCTCTATCACACCTGCTGTGCCCTTTCGCCTTAATATCAATTTTTAAAGCACCCATACCTCTTTGGTGTGTTCGTCATTTAGAAACATCATACATTTTGAAAGACTCTCTATTTACAGTGTACGAACAGATTTTATTTTTTTAGGCTTTTAGTTATTCCAAGATATATATGATAAGAGTTGTTGGATCAATTTGTAGGATTGAGATATCTAATATTAAAATCGATATTAACGAAAATAAAATTTCTGCTTTAAAAATATACAATAAGTTTAATACTTTACGAAATAATTTTAATGAGATATTTCACATCTTACTTTGTTTCAGATGGAAAAAGTGGTAGGTATCCACTTTTATAATGAACAAGCATCTGACACCATACAAGGATATGCTGCGGCTATGAAAAATGGCCTATACTATAAGGAAGTTCAGGATTTGATAGCAATATGCCCAGTAAACACTGAAGTATGTCTAAGGCAAATTGCCTTTGTTATAGAATATAGCTATTAAAATCTAATTCATCAGTTATTACATATTTATAAATTAAGTACCTAGGACCTATAAAATACTGACTTTTACTTACCACACTGATTATGTGTGTAATATAGCCAACAGAGCTCTGTGTACTGCATATCCATATTTTAACAGAAATTCTAAATTAAGTACATAAATAAGTTATTATTTTACAAAGCCTGTCTACGACCAATCTTCTTAACTTATGCTTTTTCAATATTTAGCTACATATGCCAAACTAATTTTAAAAAATTAGAAATTTATCAAAATAAATGCCTAAAGAATAACTGAGAATTACCCTTCCTATACTAAAATTAAATCTATGCATAAGGAATTGGGAATATCATTCATAAAAGAATATATTACCAAGCTATGTAAACAATTTTTTTTTTTTAGTCTAACAAAAATCCACTCATAAAATTATTGGGAACTATACAAAAAATAATACAAAACGTTATGTAGATAAAATAACAAAAAAATTATTATTGTAAGACAATGTTTTTTTTTTCTTTTTTTAGAAATGAGAAAATAATTTATATGTTTCTTTTTTTCTTTCATTTTTTTATTAAGCATACTTATTAGTCTTACTGGTACAGCCTGGGCCGGATATAGGGAGGGCAAAGTGGACACTTGCCCCGGGCGGCAGAATTTAGGAGGCGGCATTTGGAGAATATTTTTTTTAAAATCCTTTTTTATATTAGTTTATGTACAATTTTAATTAATGCAAAAGAACAAAGCTCAAACTTACAGACTCGTGGCTTTGTGTTTGGAATCTTCCAATATTATCCTCTCGATTTTAATAATAATTATTGCCATAGATCTCAATATATGTAAAACATGTGGAATCAAGAAGAGATACAATTCAATATTCCTGTTTTGAAATGAAAGGCACGAGAAAATGAGACAATTGTTAGACAATGTTGTGCATTGTTTCATAGTGTGGACGTCTCAGAAGGCGGGGTCTCCAGTTATTCTCTTTGACCTTCCTCCACCCGATTTATTTTGTAATATTTTATTATAATGACGTGACCTACATAGAAAGTGTTGTTATTTATTGGAGATTTTTCGCAGCGAATATAAAATCGTATCAAGAAAAAAATATTTATCATTTAAAATATTTATAAATATTTATTTATAAGAGCTGTCCCAAAAATATAGTGTTCATGGCTAATATAACTGCAACCGTAACAAGGATTCTGTGCTAAAATTTCACGCGTCAACAAACGTAAAAGAAACACTAAGGCGTACCATATTACCCGCATCTCAACTAAGAAGCACCGATTTTAATTTTTTTTTTTTTTTATAAAATTGAATTTTGCTCATTTGGCTGTTGGAGGAGAGCAAATTGGAAATTGGTAGTGTATGACGAATATATAAAGATAGTAATTAACATTGTAATTTCTAGCACTGGTAAGTCAAAAACAAAATGGGGTTCCACATCGTCCCTACCATGTCTAAGTATAGAATGTGAAAAGATGCTATTTTCATAACCGTCACTCAGAAACGCACCAGGCGAGACACGTATTGTGGCAGTCTTAAGACGAGCTGCTTCCTCTTGAAAAAAATATCGGAAAGTGAATGCTATTTGTACATGTTCATCATTTTAATACTCAATTGTTTTGTATGTTTGATTTGACCTTAATTTAGTTAATCAAATGTGTTAATGTTATGATATGATAGTTATTTCGAAATATATTAACTAAAATACAATTATAAAATAGTTGATTTTTTTTTATTGGGAATTTGAGATGAGAAAAGGGGCGGAAAAATTAAGCTTGCCCTCCCTGGAGAATATCCTAGATCTGGCCCCGGGTACAGCATCAAACTTATGTTTATTATAACGAAATTATTATTTGAAAAAAAACAACATATTAATAAAAGATCTATACCTTATTTGACCATTTTTCAATGGCACACATGAATTTAAGGTTTAGGGGCGGTCATGTTAATGACGCAAGTCCCTTTACAAACTAATTGTTCATAGCGAACATAAATGTTAAGCAACTTCATTTGAATTAAAGTCATTATGTGCGGAATATAGTTGAGCAATTCAATTATAAACATGTAAAGTTAAAAACAATTAAAACCCATTAACAACAGTTGTGTTACAAAATTTAAGTTTTTGAATTGAATTTATCCTCGGCATCCACAGTATTACCGCACCAAGTTCTTCGTTGCTTCCTTCGTATACTATATTATATCATTTTATTTTACTGTTAGAACTCCCAAATAAATGTGCCATATCGTTACTGTCTTTCTCATTGTGTTAGTTAATGGTAGATTGCAGATTGGGGGGCTTGAGCGGTACGATATTGCGGGGCTCCCTTTGGTTAGGACGGAAGGCTGCTGAGTTTGAAAGGTATGGAATACCCCTATGGCCCTAGGGCCACCTGAAACCATAAAGTTATCTGTAATTTATAAGTCTTTTATTTAATTTTTCTATAGCGCGGGGCCCTGGACGATCGCCCACTTTACTTCCTCTGGATCCACCACTGTAGACGGAATTCAATTGAAGCAGTTCTATGGGTTGTATTTACGAGAAACACTACATGCGTTCATGATTCACACCTCTAATAAAAACCCACAAAAATTTCTTGAATGGAAAAAAAAATCTATTTTTTAGAACTGCCTAAATCGGTAAAAGATACATCGGATACATTTTAATAATTACTTTTCTATGGCTGAGAAACATCCCTTGAAGGAATCGCCCGAACCCAGGATGATGACAAGGGTTAGGATTTTTATGTTTTAGATATTTTTACCAAAGCAAAATGTTTACGATTCTCTTGGACCAAAATCCATCACAACCAATTTGAAGCAAAATATACCACTTTTAATTTTAAATATTTTAGCTTTTTCACTAATTTTAAAATATTTTCATAAGTAATTTGGACATTTCAGCAGGAAAATTATTTCTTTCAACATATTTGGCCTTAAATTACTTATTTTTTTATAAATATTCTGGAGATTTAGGAGGTAAAAAATTACTTTGACGTCAATTGGAGGAAGTAGCGAAGAGGAGAGGGTTATCCCAATAATTATTCTAGGAACGTTATGTGTTATCGATCCACATCTGACAATCGTGCCTGAATCTCCAAGCTAGACAGAAGCCCATAAGGCAGAAGACTGAAGATGTCATTTAAAAATATCCGGCCTAGTTATAATGCAGAGTATAGCTGATGTTTACCAGGACAAAAACAAACAGGGGATAGGAAAACCCACCGAATCAGATGTTGAGGAAATTGCCTCATTAAGGGTGCTCCCATCACCTCAATCGACGTAGATAGGTCATTTACCTGATACAATACAATTATGAGGAACAACCGGCGGAGATTTCTCTTAAAATTCTAAAAATGGACTTAGTTTGTGCCAATTTCACCTGCATTTGGCGAATGCTGAATACTTGACTAATTTGGAGTTTTTTGTTGTTTTTCTTTAATTTAATTTTCTTTGTTCCTTAGTTTTACCAATTTTGTAGATGTTCTTTTAAATACATATTAAATGATATAAAGTACATATTCACACACCAATAATATTTTATTGGTGTATTTATAATATTTTATAATAAATATTTTATTATATATTTCACATATATTTTTAAATATTTCTGAAATAATAACCACATATTTATGTACTCATTTTGTATTGTTTACCATATAAAAATCCTAACCCTAATGATCTCTAACATGAATACAATAATTATAATCATTTATATACTTATTTTAAAAAAATACATATTAACTAGAATCATTTATTATGGTTAATATTTATATATAATTTAAATGCATGTTTTTTGTATGTTTGTTTTTTTTCAGTGCCTATTTCAATTTGATATGGACAGAAAAGAATATGAAAACTTGGAAATCCATGAAACTGAGATTTTTGAATCTAATTCTAGTTCACAAAGCGAAAGTATTTCTCCTTATGAAGAAACGGAATCTGTATGCCCTGAGGATCTCAAACCGAAAGAAGTAGTAACGGAAAGCTCAAAAGACTCAGATGAACACACATCATACAGTTCAGATGATACATACAGTGACGAGCACGATAGCTTCGAATACAGCCATGAAGATTCAATCATTGAAAATGAAGACCAAGGTATACCTGAAATTCTACTCGAGGAGGAAATAAACGAACAAGAAGATATTCAATATGAGGAAGAAATTGAAGAAGAAATTGAATCGGAAGAAGAAATTCAATTCAAAGAACAAATTGAAAGTGACGAAGAAATTGAAGATGAAGAAGAAACTAATTCAGCTGAAACAGAAGATGACGAGTTCGAAGAACTGTCTCTCCATACTGCTCCAGTCAGCCAACAAAAAAGGAATAATTTAGATTCCGTGGAAGGTTCTGTATTTCGTTCGCAATCTGAACACGATAGATTAACAATAGACACCTCAGAAACTGAGTTTATGAGTATATGCACCCCAGAGGAGCAAAGTTCTAATACACCACATTACACGCCGGAAGATATATCCATTGATGAAGATTCTTTTACACCTGAAGGATTTTTTATCTGTACGGACGGAGATGAAGTTAAAGAAATCATTAACGAAAGATCATCGATGAGGTGTGTTGATGAAAAAGAAAGCTCAGTTGTTGGTGAAAAAGGAAGCTCAGTTATTGATCAAAAAGAAAGGTCAGTTGTTGGTGAAAAAGAAAGCTCAGTTGCTGATGAAAAAGAAAGCTCAGTTGTTGATGAAAAAGAAAGCTCATTATCAGAAGACACATCATCAGATTCTTTCCGCACGGCAACCGGTTACGACTCAGCATCGGTTTGGAGTTCAGAAGTAAATGAATCATCCTCGGAATCGGAGAACTCTAGTCTTTCTGGACGTATCTCACACCTTCCAATCCAAGATTCCGGTGAAGGTTTTAAAGATGACACCCTGGAAAAATCGAATTCAAGTATATTTCACCTTTCACCGTGCCCGTCTGATTCAACACTAAAGTTGGAATTGAACTTCAAACTAGAATCTGTCTGCGTTGATGCTATAATTTTCAACAGTCTATATGAGTCGGATTCAGATTCAAACGATTCCATGACATACAAACAAATATCAAAATCCGAGGAAGAATATGTGTCTAAAAAGTGCCCAATAGAATCCATGAACCTAACTGACACGGGTAACCTAAAATCTTCCGTTGAAAAGATCATCGGTAAAAGTGGAGAAGAGCGAAAATCACATTATTCTGAAGGGCACATTAATAGAGCTATTGTAAACAAAGAAATGGAAACAACTGACACGAAGTTTCAATCTACAAATACATCGAAACAAAGACAAAACATTCTAGAGGTTCATTCACCACCAACAGCCCAAGAAGAATCAGATAGATCACCTGTAAACAAACAAGCAACCTACATCGATGCGGTGTCTATTAATCAAGTTACGAACGAACGCAATTTGGATCCTATGATGCTTTCATCAACACGGCCTCCCGAAGGAGAATCAGATTCCAAAAAATTAAAAGGGTCTCAAAAGAGATTAATGAAATATAAAGGCGGAGTTCACGTCAAAAAAAGAGGCATCAGTGGCAGAGAAAACAAAAAACAAAATGTAGATACAACAGGAGTGCAAAATGACTGCGCAAAAAGTTCTGGCAATTCTCAAGTAATGAGCACAGTGAGTTTTTTTAACTTCTAATTTATAGATCTATTCACACACATTTTTTAATGCATTATTATCATTATTTTAAAAATAGCTGTGTGCTACTGATTTTTTTTTGGGGAAGGGGATGTAAAAGTATCTTTGCTTTTAATTCTATATCTGAATGGTTGTATTTTTTGGTAAGTTCGTAGTGGGTTAAAGCACCTGCAAAAATGCAAAAATGCATCAGCCTACAAACCCAAAGGTTGTGGGTTCGAATCACGGTCCCAGGATTCCACAGGCAATAATAAAATAATTAAAAATAAAAAAAGACATTAATTAATTAATTATGGAGGAAGATAACGCTACCCGATTACTTAGGCCAATATGGCGCCGGTTCGATTCCCGCATAGAGACAGTAATGTCCTTACCCTGAGAGTCAAAGGGAGGTGAGCGACCCCTCTGTCTGACATAGCTCCTGGCCCTCCAGGTCGGGGGTTGGGAATAGGGCTAATAACCCTATCCCGTCAAAAAACAACTATTACGAAACCATTAACATGGTAACGACCCCGGCTTTGTATAATGGACTCCATCTTGGATCATGGAATGTTCGGAGCTTATACAGACCAGGAGCCGCCCAAACGGTAGTGAATAAAGTAAAAAGGTACATTATACCGTTAACAGCCATACAAGAGGTGAGATGGCCAGAAGGTGGTGAAACCACTATGATGGCCACACACTGTTCTACACAGGGAGAAATGCCAAGAACGGAACAGCTGGTACTGGATTTATAGTTAGTACAGCTGCAAGGAAATCAGTTATAAACTTCACCCCGATTAATGAGAGGATAAGTGTATTACGAATTAGAGGTCGCTGGTTTAATACCACGATTATTAACGTATATGCACCAACTGAAGATAAAGATGATGAGGTGAAGAATGATTTCTATGATCCGCTAGAAAAAGTAGTGGACCAGGCTCAAAAATATGACATCAAATTAGTCATAGGTGACTTCAACGCCAAGATAGACAGAGGACCCCAATTCAGGCCCATTATCGGAGGCCAAAGCCTTCACGAAACGAGCAATGACAATGGAGTGAGATGTCTGGCAGCAGCAAAGCGTCTGGTGGTCAGTAGCACGATGTTCCCGCACAGACATCCACAAGTACACCTGGGTAAGCCCTAAAGGTGCTAAAAACCAAATTGACCACGTGCTGATAGATAAGAGACATCAGAGCTCCATCCAAGACACAAGAAGCTACCGTGGAGCAGGCTGTGCTTTGGACCACACTCTGATTAGGATCAAATTCTGTCAGAGGCTGAAGCGAATCAACAAAGTAGGGGACCATGTGGAAAGAAGCAGGTACGAAGTCCATAATCTGAAAAATCCTGAATTAAAAGCTAAATTCCAAATTGAGCTGAAGAATAAATTCGAACCCTTGGACTCAGAGAGCCTCACGGTTGATCAAGGAAGTAAGGAAGTAATAGGTATTCAGGAGAAACGAAAAGCCAAGAAGTGGTTCACAGAAACATGTGAAAAGGCAGTGGAGAATAGAAGAAAAATGGAAGTTCTCTCCCTAGCCATAGCTGATCAAGCCACGCTGGAAAAATACGCCGCCGCCAGAACCAAGACAAACAGAATAATAAGAAAAGCAAAAAGAGAATTCCTCAAAGAAAGACTGAAAACTATAGAGGACAACTGGCAGGCCGGAAATATATGCGAATTCTACGCAGACATCAGGAAAGAAAGGGTAGGATAAAAAGCGAGAATCACGCAAATGCGAGGAAAATATGGCAAACTGACGATATCAAAAGAAAAGGTATTAAGCATCTGGAAAGAACATTTCCAGCAGCTTCTCAACCGAGGGAACCCCACAAACGAAGAAGACATGGACCACGCGGAAGACCTCGACCCGAAAGAGGTTGAAAAACCAGACATTCTGGATGTGGAAATAGCTATCGACAGGCTTAAAAGAAGAAAGGCTCCAGGGTTGGACAGCATACCATCAAAGCTGTTTAAAGATGGAGGCGAAACTCTAAGAGCCAAGCTATTAGAACTAATCCAGAAAATATGGGAGGAGGAAAGGATACCGGAGGCTTGGAACACAGGTCTAATATGGCCTATCCTAAAGAAGGGGTCCATGTATGAATGTGATAACTACAGAGGCATAGCACTCCTTCCGGTTGCTTATAAGATAATCCTGCTAAACCGGATATATCCCCACTATGAAAATACAATAGGCGACCACCAAGCAGGATTCAGAAGAGGAAGGAGCACGCTAGACCAGATCTTTATCCTAAAACAGGTACTCGAAAAAAGTTGGGAAGTAGAGCAGGATGTTCACGCCTTATTTGTCGATTTCAAAGCAGCATATGATTCCATGGACAGAAACTGCCTATGGAAAATCATGACTGAGCTGGGTATTCCCGGGAAATTGGTGAGATCGACGAAGGCGTGTACAAACGACCCCAAATGTAGAGCTCTGATACAAGGAGATGTGTCTGAAGCCTTTGAAGTTAGAAGAGGTGTGAGACAGGGAGATGGACTCTCGCCGATGCTGTTTAACTTAGCTCTTGAGAAGGTGATTAGAACAACATCATACGAAAATGGAGGGGTGCACGTCGGAATGAAATACAAAATCCTAGCGTACGCGGACGACATAGCTGTCCTTGGAATCAATGAAGAGGACATTGACTTGCTAAGACTCTGTTAAGAGAAGCAGAGCAAATCGGCTTGCAAGTAAATGAAGATATAACAAAATATATGATAGTTAGCCGAAAAATCCACCCCAACAATAGTATCTGCATGGATGGCAGAACATTCCCGAAAGTAGACAGCTTTAAATGCCTCGGCTCCACAATAACCTCAGTCAATGACCAACACAAACAAAATAATGGAAAGGGTTAGGTTTCAAGGAACAGGGTTAAACCCAACCTTATCTGAGTTTTATTTTTGATTGGTATGATTTCAAGTCAATTTTTTTTCTTACCTCCCTCATGTTTTAGTGGGTCGTTCTCGTTTTATAAGTTAAATAGTGAAATCCATCCTTTATTGTTAGGAATAATGATATTTAAAAACCTATCATTTCGAAGTATTTAGTGTGAATAGTGTTGTAATGATAATGCAATGTAATGTAATGATCATACTATTATATAGTTAAATAAGTCGAAGATTCAAAAGGGTTTATAAAAAGGATTAAGGACAGGTTCTGTAACTATTTTCTATCCCAACTATAACGAACATGCTCCAACTGAGACATCTGAAGAGATGGATAAAGAAAAGTTCTATGAGGATCTTACTAAAGCACTTGACAACTGCCCAAAGCATGATTCACGCATCATATAAAGGCCCAAGTTGGAAGAGAAGAAGCCTATCGTACCATCACTGGAAGCCATAGCTTACACACCGAATCCAACAACAATGGCCACGGACTAAAAAGCTTCGCAGCATGCAATGGATTGATAATTGGAAGTACTTTATTCCCGAGAAAGAATATCCACAAAATGACGTGGAGGTCACCTATTGGTGTTATTAAAAACCAGATTGACAACCTGCCAATAGATGAACGCAATAGATCAAGCTTGCCAGGTGTAAGATCTCATCGACGTCCAAATATTGACACTGACCACTACCTCGTACTAGCAAGAATTAGACCCAGAATTACCTTGAAAGGATACTGTGGGAGTCAAATACAGGGGAGGTACGAAGTCAGGAAACTGAAAAACGAGGAAAAATTGGGATCATATCAGCGAGAACTTTATTGCAGAGTGAAGGCTGAACTGCAGAAGGAAGGTACAAATATCGATGAACAATGGTCAGCCAGCTCACAAGCTATCTATGCTGTGGCAGAAAGAACCTTAGGATTCAAACGAAAAGAAATACAGCCTATGTGGTTTGATCAGGAATGCTTGGAGGCCACCAACACCAAGAATGAAGCCAATAGGAAAATGGTTGGCAGGCACATTAGACTATCAGCCGAGTTATATCGAGAGAGGAGAAGAAAAAGAAATTGTATCCATCCAATTTATTCCTGGCATTCCTTCTATATTATTAATGCATAAGAAATTGATCGATTATGTATATAACCTACCGTATGTATGTATATAACATGTCGTATATAACATACGACCAATTATGTTTGATGGATACAGGCTCAATAATAATAAATCATGCACAGTTCTTACTTGTTTCATATAGAATAATTACCCACTCTTGGCTTTCTACCTATGGCTTTCATCTAAATAAAATTTAATAATAAGATGAAAGAAAACAACAACGAAGTGGTGGTTCATAAACTGAAACTAATTTAAGCCAATAATTTATTTATTGATCATAGAATACAGTTTTGTATTTTTAAATTTAATAAATGCGTCTTTTAAAAACTATAATTTCCATAAACATATATTTTTTTTTATTATAATAAACAATGTTTATTTTGTAGGTTCCTGTTACTGCTGGCCCGAGCGTTGAAATAGAAAATTTCGGGTCAACAGAATCTACTCATAATGCATCAGAAACCACAGCACATCCATCTGAGATTTGGAAAACCATGAAGTTCAGAAACATTAGCACTGCCGCACGGAATGTGCTTACCAGGTGGATCAGAAGAATTGATTTTTATTGAATTAATAAAGATTAATAACAACCTAATTTTGTTAATTACTGTGAAACTAATTATTTATTTGAATTCAATCTCGTTTGTTGTGTGATACATCTCTACATGCTTACCATAATATAGTTGTGATTTATCAGATCAATTAAGTTTATGGTTTTTCCTTAATTGAATAAATATTTGTGTTGAAATATACGCAGGAATATGATTTTTCATTTTCAAATGGGCTTGGTGTAAGGAAAAGTTGGTCGGGGGTGCGGTCAATGAAGAAAAACACACTAAAAATGCAACTTATTTTTTTATTGTGTGCCAATGGTTCGGCCTAAGTAGTAAAACGTTCCATATGACTGACTAATGGCGAATTCCAAACAACTAGTTAATTTTAGCGAAATTGGTTTTAGGTTGTTTTGCGAATTAGGATTTAAAAAAAAAAAAAAAAACCGACAGACACGAAACCAAATTTGTTCAGAAAGGTACACCGTAAAATGCAATAGGAAATTTTTATTTTAGAGGTCAACAAATTTTTAGCTTACAAAAGTGATTACAATGCCTTCCGCTAGTTTCGATAGCCCAGAAATAACTTGAGGCAGCAAATGCATATAAATGTTTTTAAATCACCACAAAATTGTTTTTTCATTTACTGCCTCATGATGCTTCCGAGCTATCGAATACCGGAAGCTATTTTAACCACCTTTGTGAGCTGGAAAATTGCTGTCCTCCAAAATCAAAATTTCATTTTGCATTTTACGTTTTACCATTCTGAAAAAAATTGGTTCTCAAATCCCTTCATTTTTATTGATATAGGTTTCCCATGTGCCAATGACGTTTCCCACTGCAAAATTGGTTCAAAAATCACTTCTTTGTTATTGATATAGGTTTTCCACGTGACAATGACGTTTTTTCTTCTAGGGTGATTATCCAGATTGGTACTCTTTCTTTTTTTTTTCTATCATATCTGTTACTTTGAGAATTTTTATTTTTTTTAATGCTAAGTATTTTTTTATGTAATCATTTTCAAAACTTGGTGGAGCTCCATTTATGATAATTTTTAGTTTAATTTCGTGTGTATCAGTGAAATTCTTGTCCTTTTTCAGATAACTGATCTTGAACTTTTTTGAAGCTTTCTGAATTATATGTAATGTAAATGGTTTTGTTACTTCTGTATTTATGTTTATTTCGCCTATTTTATTTTCATGTATTGATTTTAAAAGTTGTTCGTAATATTTTAATTCCTGTGTTATTTGCTGGATCATCTAAAGATTCCTGGTAATCTTCATCATCAGATAAAATTGAAAAACTATTACTTTGTCACGGTAGACAATTAATGATCACATGTGATAAAAAATGAGGAGGTTACAGTGAGAAGTTTTGTAAAAAAGGGTTAACTGGTCGGGTACTGTTCTAATTTAACAGCATGCCCTTTGGCCTACACAACGCACCCGCAACTTGGCAAAGATTGATAGATCAGGTGCTTGGGCCTGAGCTGGAACCATATATTTTTGTTTATTTGGACGATGTTGTCGTGGTGACACCAGACTTTTCTTTGCATATCGAGACCCTTAAAAAGGTCTTGGAGGGTATCAACAACGCTGGTCTAACTTTGAATCGAGAAAAATGTAAGTTCGCTCGAGAGGAGCTAAGGTATCTCGGATACCTAGTAGATAGAAAGGGATTAAGAGTTGACCTGGAAAAAGTAGCCAGTATCTTTAACTACCCCCGCCCGAAGACAATACGTCAAATTCGGGCGTTCACAGAAGATTGATTCCAGATTTTGCCTCTAGGATGGCGCCACTAACGCATCTTCTGCGTAAGGGTCAGAAACAAGAAGACGCCTTCTTAGATATTAAAACGAAGTTGGAGGAAGCACCTGTATTGGCATGTCCAGATTTTACGAGGACATGTTGGATTAGGAGCAATTGTATGTCAAGAGCTTGATGAAGGAGAGAAGGTTATCGCGTATGCTAACAGAGCCGAACAAAAACTCTCCGCAACAGAGTTGGAATGTTTAGCAGTGATTTGGGCCATCGAAAAGTTTAGATCCTATATCGAAGGTACTAAATTTACGGTGATCATGGATCATCATTCTCTGATGTGGCTTCATCGTCTGCAAGATCCTTCTGGTCGATTAGCTCGATGGGCGCTGCGGCTTCAGAATTATGATTACCGGACACAGCACAGACCAGGGAAAGAACACATGGTAGCTTGTGCAGTTCTCAAGCGATTCCACGAGGACCCGACTGCAGGACATATGGGGGTGAACAAGACGAAGAAGAGGATTACTCTTTATTATTTCTGGCGGAGCCTGATCCGAGACGTCGCTAGGTTTGTGAAAAATGATCATATGTGCCAAATTATGAAACCGGAACAAAGAGCTCCTGCGGGCTTAATAGGAATGACTCCTGTGCCTTCAAAATCCTGGCAGGTAATTTCCACAGACCTCATGGGACCATTTCCACTTTCTTCGAAGCAGAATCGGTATTTACTGGTGGTAACTGATTACCTAACCAAATTTATCCTGCTTTTCCCTTTAAGACAGACGACTGCACAGGCAGTAACGAAACGACGTATTCCTAATTTTTGGTGTACCTGATGCGAGTATACTGTGACAATGGCATTCAGTACACTAGCGAAAAATTCAAGAATATAAATACATGCTGAGGAAATATGGCACTGCTTGTCGGTATAACCTAGCATATCATCGCCCAGGCCAACCCTACTGAGAGGGTAAATACCCTATCAAGACAGGGTAAATCACCCTGATCAAGACAATGATTTTGTCTTATGTTAGAGATAAGCATCGATCCTGGGATAAACATATCGTGGAGTTCGGCTTTGCTTTGAGGACAGCCAGCCATGAGACAATTGGGTACACTCCTGCTCTTCTAAGCTTTGGCAGCGAGCTAGTCAGCCACGCCTCTCAATATATTGTTTGTGATGGACCGGAGACCATAACTAGGATCGACGAGAAGCTCAAAACGATCATGGAAGATGCCCAAAGTCGATTGCCTCAGGCCCAAGAAAACAATGCCCGACATTATAATCTTCGATGGAGACCAGCCCGGTTGATTGAAGGCCAGAAAGTATTGGCGAAAACGCATCCTATATCGGACTTAAGTAAGTACTATTAGACAATTAATGATCAAATGTGATAAAAAATGAGGAGGCTACAGTGAGAAGTTTTGTAAAAAAAAGGGTTAAAAAATTGCATGAAAACGTCTTAACCGTTGGCCTAGTTTTGTGCATCCTTATTCTGTACATTGAACCCATTGGTGTGGGATGTTGAAGAACTGAAAACTGATCAGGGTGAGAATCCATTCCAGCTGAACAGTGAAAGAGGACTATTTCAAGTGTAAATGATACGAGTAAGTTTAGTTATTGTTATAGCTCATTTTATATTTTATATTGACTGATTTGCAGAATGTGTAAATATTACAGAATTGAAATTCTGTATTTATTAAATTGTACAAAGTTAAATAAAATGTTTTTTATTGGTGAATTATTACTAAATAAAATTTTAAGAATATTTTACATTTAATTAGACAAGTCTAGTTAAACCCGCTCCCCAATAGCGCAAAAAATCAGATATCTAACCAAAAAGTAGTAGGTAAGTTACAACTTACCAGGTAGATTGTATGGGTTCATTTTTCTTTTTCTTTTTTGTAGTTGCCGATATGTCCATATTAGGCTGAATTTGGGCCCATGAGGGTCAAGAACATGAATAAAATTTATTTTGAAACTAACACTAATTTGTAATAGTTTTTATACAACTGCATTGAAATAAAAAGTTTTAGGTAATGTTGCGTGAATGATATAGGCTCTGAGCGATCCAAGAGTCGGGCAGATACTGACACTGACTACTATAAATTAACACAATTATTTATCAATCATTTATTTTTTTCCACCCTGCACTCCCTACATATCCCACTTCCCATGCGCATTCAGAGTGGTAAAATACAAAACAAAGTACAACCGAATTAAGTCGACGTTTCTCCTCACAAGTAAATACGGTAAACTTTCATTATTGACCGATATATAATGTGAATTGTTCGCAAGGGCCAACTAGTATTATTCAATTGTAGTTTTTTTTAATACTATCGATCTTAAGATAGCGCATTCACCTATCTATTGGGGTGATTAAAAAAATAACCGTTTCAAAGATTAAAATGAAGTTTATTTTTTTCTTACATAAAATTTCTTCTAACTTTCGAAATCCATTATGTTCTATGTTAGTTGCCAGCTGTTCGATTCCCTGCCGGTACCACTCTTTGGGTTTCGACTAGAAAAAGTCTTCTCCTCCAATGTTTGAAATGTTTTCTCCTTAAGAATGTGAGCCATTGCAGTGGGTGCGGCAGAAGTTCGATGGCATCCATTTCAGCTGTTTTTTGCTTCGTGTGCGGCCAGGCGTTGTTCAGCTGCAGCAAAACATTCTTCCTATTCACCAACGCCAGGTATCGCCTCTCATCGTCAAAACTTCGTGCATTCGTTGCAAGGGTTCCGATAAAGTTCGAAAAAACGTCCTTCCGGAATTAAGAGTTTGATAGTGGATTGCAATTATCAGTGTGATTAAACTACACCTTCACAATTTAAAAAAACTGACAGAATTGTCTTTTTTTCAAATTGACTTCGCCTTGCGACCGGTAGAACAGGCTGGCCTCGGTCTATTCACTGTCCTGATGTTTTAGGATTGCGCCAGTTTATCCACTTTTCGTCGCTGGTGACAATCCTTTTAATGAAACGTTCGCTATTTGGATTTTGAAGGAGCAAACGGCATGTTTCCAGGCGACGTTTGGCTTTTGCATGAAGTGGAACTTGTCTACGTGCTCTCTTATCTTTACCTAATTGGTGTAAGTGACCATTCACACTTGAATGAATTAGATACATACAGGGTAGACCTAGCTGCCATTCAGGAAATTAAATGGATAGGATAAGAAGGAACTGGAGTACTGGAAAAGCGTTCCCACACAGTCTACTAACATTTTCATGACAAGCATCATATTCTAGAAGCAGGTTTTGTAGTGAGAGATAGAGCATGAGGGCTTGTCATTGTTAAGGGAAAATTGGCGAATAAAGGAAACATTTTTCGACTACTGCCTAATGAGCTGTCATGCATCTACAGAAGTATCTCCAGACGACGCGTGTCGGATTTACACAGCCTCTGACTCCGTACCTGGCTCTATTTTTTCATTGTCTATTATATTTTAGGGGCCTCAGGTCTCATTTATTTGTGTCCCCCATCTCGGCACCAGCTGCGTGCCATCGAGGACGTACCAGGAGGCCGCCCAGCGGGATTAAGCCCGCTCCAAGCTCTCCTCCACCCCCACTAACTAGTCATCGACTGTGAGGGACTGACATACTGAAGCGGACACAACATAACTTCCGCTAGAGTTCCGAGGAGACGCAGTATTCACTTTTTTTTTTTTTATTTTATTTATTTTTTTTTTTTCCGGATCCCTCAAACAAAAGAAAAAACATAAAATTAGTAACATTATAACATCATGCAAATAAAAACTAAGAGCGGGCAGTATAGGACTTCAATGGAAGTCTTAAGTCAGAAAAAAAAGAAAAAATAAATAAATAAATAAATAAATAAATAAAAACTATGACTCAGAATACATACATTACCTTATTCTACCTGTGAGTATTTGAAGGTGGATCATATACATATCAGGGATTATCTTTTCCTATTAGGATTTCTCTAATGAATCGGAGGTGAGGGGCCTCCTCGTGACTCGTAGTGCAAAAATATAAAAATTAATAATAATAATAATAATAATAAAAATAAGTGGTGGATAGGAGAGGATGGAATGCGGGAGGGGAGATTGTGGGAGTTGGGGGTAGGTGAGAGAAAGGAAGGGGGAGAAGACTATTTAAGTGGGTTGTTGGATGATGTTGATCGGGTTGGTTGGGCCCTTACGACCCTGCCATCTGGCAGGAAGGGGGGATGGTGTGAAGGCTCGGAAGAGTGGGTTGAGGAAGCGGGGAGGTTGTCAAAGAATTTGACGTGTCGCCTTGTGATGTGTTGTTGTATAGTATCCAATTGTAGTTCGTTATGTATGAGTTTCATGTTTTGTCTTTCGAGTGACGTACGTTTTGTGATCTTCTGTAGCATGCTGTTTTGAAATGTTTGGAGGGACTTCAGGGCTGTGGGGTATAGGTGATGAAGCAGGGGTGCACCGTGTAGTAGTGTGGGTCTGAGTATGACCTTGTATATTAGGATTTTGAGTCTGAGTGACAGCCCTGATGAGTAGAGTAGGTGTTTGAGTTGGTGTGCTGTGGCTCTGGCTATATGTGTTTTGTGTTTTATGTGTGCTGTGAATGATAAGTGTGTTTCGAGTTTCATACCGAGGTATGTGAGGTGTCTTTTGTTCTGTATTGTTTGACCGTTTAGTTTAGGTTGTTTAGTGGGTGTTTTCTTGTAAGAGAATACAATGGCGTCAGTTTTTGCGTGTTGATGTGTATGTTTATGTTTTGTAGTTGTTCTGTAATCAGTTGGGCTACAGTTTGGGCCTTGCGCATAGCGTGGTCTGCATTCATGCTTGCTGTGTATATAGCAATATCATAAGCATACGCAGCAATTTGAACATCTTCAATCTTTTGCCCTACTATATGGGCTGTATATATGTTAAATAGGACAGGCGCAAGGGGTCTTTGGTCCTGTACCAGCAGTTTTTAATGTTATTTCGTTGTTTGATGAGTGTAAGTATGTGTGCCGGTGGTTTGCGCAGGTGTATAGGAGTGGGGGTGAATGTGGGTATGGCTGTAGTGGCTGCCTCGTTTATGATGTTTTGTAGTGTGTCTATGGCAGTGTCTATGTCTTGGATTTTTGTGAGTGGTGTTATGTTGGGTATGTTAGTGTATACTGTATTTTTGTATTGTTTCCAGTCTGCTTGTTGGAAATTGTATTTGTGGTGAGTGGGTGGGGTTCTTGTTGTGTCCCTGCCGAGTTTGTATAATACGGGAATGTGGTCATTGTCACTGAATTCCAATGCTGTATAGTGTGTGAATCTGTGTGATTGTTGTGTGAATAGAAGATCCAGTGTGGATGTGTATGCCGGGTTTGAGTGATGTCTGAATGTGTATGCATTAGGATGAATAATAGTGTACCTTGTTTTTGTCAGATGATTTCCTAATGCATTTGGTCGACTACAGTTCCAGGTGTGATGTTTGGCATTGAGGTCTCCTACAATGATATGTTGTCTGTCGGTTTCAGTTTCTTGTAGCAGTGTCTTGGTGGTGTCAAGTGTTCCTCCTGGACGCCTGTATATGCATGTGATTTTGTATGTGTGTTTGAGTTTGACTTGAATGGTGATTGCTGTATGTTTTTCGTCATTGAGTGTGTTGTTGTTTACCAGTCGTGATGGGACGTCATAACGCACCAGGAGTGCGACGCCACCGTGTCCGGGGGTTTGTGAGTCAAGTCTGTATGTGTGGTAACCGCGAAAGTGTATGTGTGTTTGTTGAGTTTTGTGTCTGTGAGTGCGACAACTGATGGCCTGTGAGAGGCCAGGAGGGATTCAAGCTCGAGCTTACTTTTTGCGAGCCCTGTTATGTTATAATTAATGATAGAATGTCTATCCATTTTTTGTTCCTGAGAAAACTTGTTGAAGCACAATGTTCAACGTGCTCATCAGGGTGTGCATCATGGTATTCATGTCGCTGAACATGGAGACCAGGCCATCAACCCATGGGGGTTGATCCGTGGACGATTGGGAGGGTTGGGGTGGGGCCGATGGGGCCGGTGGTCCGTTAAAAACAACCCCTGCATAGGAGCGTGGGTGGTAGCAGCGCTGGATGCGGTCTGCTGAGTTATGTTAGGTCTGATGACCTTTGTTTGCGCCTTGGTCTTAATAAGTTTGACCCTAGTAGGGCATTCGCGATATGAGGCCACACGTGGGCCACCGCAGTTTGCACACTTTGGGGGAATATTTCGGGGACACTCTGCTGTTACGTGGTTATCACCACAGCGTACGCATTTGATGATGCGCCCGCAGAAGTTTTTGGTATGGCCGAATTCCTGGCAGTTATGGCACTGCCTGGGGCCAGCAATGTTTTTCATTTTTTCGACTGAATAGATAATGTGGTCTATTGCACCCACTTTATCTATGTCTTTGAGCGTGACATTATGTTCTGTCGTAAATATAAGAAAGGATAATTCGGTTTTAACACCGTTTGGACTCGTCTTTCGCATTCTCCATATAGACTTAAACCCAGGAAGACGGGTCTGGAATGCGTTTTGTAATGATGTTAGGGAGTGATCTAATTCAAACCCTTTAACTATAAATTTTTTGAGTGGTTTTGTGCCCCGAAGAGCATATGAATGGTAATCAATATCCTTGTTATCGTTTAGTAGTTCGATAGTATTATCATAGTCAGTCTTGGTTGAGACGAATATTTTTGTCTCGACCTTGGTGGAACGTATGGAAAAGTTCTCAATTCCGTTATTAAGGAATGAGTTTTTAAGTTCAACCGCCGAAATGGCTGGCCTGATTATAATGGGGGGGGGGGGTTGTATGTTTTGTTGTTTGTAGTGTTGGCCGTTGTTGGTGGTATAGTATTGGCCGTGCTCGTAGAAGGTTGGGTGTTTAAGAATGCTGCGAAGGTGTTGGATGTTTCAATGGGTGTGATCGCGGCGTGTGTTGGCCTGGGTTTTACTGTGATTTTACGCTTTGGAGTGATAAAACCTTCCGCGTCGAGAGTGTTGTGTCTCTTAAGAGATTTTGATTTCTGTATTTGTGTGGTGTTTGTTTTCGTGTTGTTATCTGTTGCAGCTTGTGTAGTAGATCCAGGATTGTGGATCCAGGATCCAGCAAACAAACTGCGATCGAAGGTATTGAACTTTTACAGTTATTAGTTATTGAATTAGTTATTGAACTTTAAATTTTACAGCACTGAAATCGTGCTGTAATCTTAATATTAGTGTCTGTTTAATTTATTTTGCATAATCACACAATGCACATATCAATTCTAATTTTCAAATATATCATTTATCAATTCAATATTTAAAATACGAATGGATAGATTTGTCTCGAACATTCTAGAACGCGTGCGTGGTGGGTATAAATGTTGCATCTTGTTCCCGCCAGTCGAGTCGATCCTTTTACCTCAACCGCAAATGTGTACATTGTAATTTGCGTGTTATCTGCAATTAACGATATTATACAGTCTTATAGCAGTAGAATTATACAGTGTATATACAGAATCATGGATACATTTTTAAGGGAACGTTAGCGAGCATTAAACTATAGTGAAGCATCAAAAAATGCACTGACGACAGTGGTTCTGAAGATAAAATCAAGAAAGTATTTTGAGGAATATTTAAATTTTGGGTTTACCAGAACCCAATGGAGAGTAAATGGAGAAGAAATACCTGTGTGTCATTTGCTCAAAAATTTTGGCAGCAGACAGAATGAAACCCTAATAAACCTAAAGGATATTTAGAAACACTTCGTGAGTGCGTTAGCGAACCCTGAGAATTCTTCGAATTAAAATTAAAATCATATGAAAAGCAAAAATCACATTTCAAAAAAACTTTGCCTATGAATGAAAAATCTACACTTACCTTTTGCATAGTTTCATATCAAATAGCCTGATTTAAAAATCCTCACAACATCGGTGAAGATGGTACAAAAAATTGTACCATACCTCCATCAAATAATCTGTTACCCGGCGAATTGGTGGTACAGCTGGTACTGCATCATCTTTTCGGAAAGATGCGTGACAATTTATTTTCTATTCAGCTTGATGAGGCAACATATAGCAATAAAGATGCTCATTTAATTGCCTATGCTCGTTTTTGTTATGGTATTTCAGCAGTAGAAGAACTACTATTTTGCAAACCAATGGACTCAAAACAACATCACTTGCATTATTAGGTATCTTAAATGATTTTCTAAACCAGACAAATATAGAGTGGAAAAGTTGCGTCGGAAACGCACAGATGGTATTGCAGATCTCGTGCATTGTCTGGACGATTCCTAAGTGTACAAGCATTTGTGAAACAAAAATCTCCAGAGTTTATCTGGACGCATTGCCTGCCTGATTCATAGAGAAGCTGGCATCCAAAGAGATAAGTCCTGGTCAAAATACTGTGCTAACGACGGTGATTACCGTAGTAAATTATATAAAAATGAGACCCCTAAAATCAAGAATGTTTTCTGCATTTTGTAAAGATATTGTTGCAGCAGATCCAGCGTTATTATTTTATTGCGAAGCAAGATGGTTATCACATGAGAGATTTTTGTAACATGCTTATGAATTAGGAGATGAAATAGCCACTTTTCTAGAAGAGGTAAACTAACTGGAAGCCAAGATGTTTCGAGATGGTTTATTTCTGATGAAATTGAGTTACTTGGTCGACATATTTGGGAAATTAAACACCTCGAATCTACAACTCCAAGGAACAAATACACATTAGTTCGATATGAGTGATAAAGTTAATGCTTTATTTAGAAAAATAGAATTGTGAAGCAGAAATGTAGAGCAAAAAAAAGTAAGTGTGCTTAGGACCACACGCTGGAAGTATAAACTTCTTTTTATCTTAAACAATGTGAATTATTTATATCACTTACCTTATCAAAAGAAATCAAAACTAGAAAGAGAAGTGGGTTCTCCGGGCCTAAGGCCATTAGGGATAAAACCAGTGTGTTTCTGGGACAACAGATCGCAGCACTGAAACACATAATCTTTCGGCCGATCGTCACTTCTCACTACTTCGTTCCACCAAGGTCGAGAAAAAATATTCGTCTCAACCAAGACCGACTATGACAATACTATTGAACTCCTAAACGATAACAAGGATATTGGTTACCATTCATATGCTCCTCGGGGCACAAAACCACTTAAAAAATTTATCGTAAAAGGGTTTGACTCCATATGGCCCCGTCTTCCCGGTTTTAAATCCATATGGAGAATGAGAAAGACAAATCCAAACGGTGTTAAAACCGAACTATCGTATCTAATACTGACGACAGAACATAATGTCACACTTAAATACATAGATAAAGTGGGTGCAATAGACCACATGATCTATTCAGTTGAGAAACTGAAAAACATTGCTGGCCCCAGGCAGTGCCATAACTGCCAGGAATTCGGCCATACAAAAAATTTCTGCGGGCGCATCATCAAATGCGTACGTTGTGGTGACAAACATGAAACAGCAGAGTGTCCCCGAAACATTCCCCCAAAATGTGCAAACTGCGGTGGCCCACATGTGGCCTCTTACCGCGAATGCCCAACCAGGCTTAACCTTATTAAGACCAAGGTCCAAACAAAGGTCATCAGACCTACCATAACCCAGCAGACCGCACCTAGCGCTGCTACCACCACCTCTGACCCACACTCCTATGCAGGGGTTGTTTTTAACGGACCACCGGCCCCACTCCAACCCTCCCAATCGTCCACGGATCAACCCCCATGGGTTGATAGCCTGGTCTCCATGTTCAGCGACATGAATACCATTATGCACACCCTGATGAGCACGTTGAACATTGTGCTTCAACAAGTTTCCTCAGGAACAAAAAATGGATAGACATTCTATCATTAATTATAACATAACAGGGCTCGCAAAGCGAGAGCTCGAGCTAGAATCCCTCCTGGCCTCTCACAGGCCATCAGTTGTCGCACTGACAGACACAAAACTCAACAGACAAACACACATACACTTTCGCGGTTACCAGACATACAGACTTGACTCACAAACCCCCGGACATGGTGGTGTCGCACTCCTGGTGCGTTATGACGTCCCATCACGACTGGTAAACAACAATACACTCAATGACGAAAAACATACAGCAATCACCATACAAGTCAAACTCAAAAACACATACAAAATCACATGCATATACGACAACATATCATTGCAGGAGACCTCAACGCTAAACATCACACATGGAACTGCAGTAGGCCAAATGTATTAGGAAATCATCTGACTAAAACAAAGTACACTATTATTCATCCTAATGCATACACATTCAGACATCACTCAAACCCGGCATACACATCCACACTGGATCTCCTACTCACACAACAATCACACAGATTCACACACTGCACAACATTGGAATTCAGTGACAATGACCACATTCCCGTACTATACCAACTTGGCCGGGACACAACACGAACCCCACCCACCTACCACAAATACAATTTCCAACAAGCAGACTGGAAACAATTCAAAAATATAATATACACTAACATACCCAACATATCACCACTCACAAAAACCCAAGATATAGACACTGCCATAAGCACATCATTAACGAGGCAGCCACTAACGCTATACCCACATTCACACCCACTCCTATACACCTGCGCATTTGAAGCCACAACAGGGGAGCCAGAGCAGGTTGCTGCGCCCACACAGTCTAGGGTGCTGCGACCTTATCAGCTCCCCTCTAGCCTTCCAAGCAGAAGGGAGAACTCTGATGAAGAGACCTCCCGCTCTCGATTGACTCGATCGATCGAGATGGAACGGCTAAATCAGCCTACAAATAGCAGAGCACCTAAAGGGGAAGGAGAGGAGCTCAAAGCCGCTGCCTTAGCAAGAGCTAAGCAGAAAAAGAAAATTTACAGGCAAAAGAAAAGGCGGGCCGAGGCCATTCAAAGACAAGCCGAAAGGGAGGCCATCAGGACGAGGCGTCAAAACCCCGTTTCTGACCCGGCTACCCACAGGCGGCCTAGTACCAGCGGGCGCCCCGCGGGCCGTTCCCCTCTGGCTCGGCTTGGAGGGCGCGGCCCGGGGACAGTCCTCGAACCGATTCGGGAGAGGGAGGACGGGGCTTTGCCTCCGTCCACCCCTCCTTCCCGACGCGGAGGGGACTCAGCGAGCGCCTCAAGAGCAGGTCCGTCTATACCATACCAGAAAAGGATTAGGCCTATGGAGGAGTCTCCACCGACCGATACGCGTCGGCAAGACTCTAAAAGAGCAAGATCCTCTCCCAAGAGGACCAATGAGCCTGCAGCGGGACCATCTCAGCAGAGCGCCCAGGAGGATCAGGGGAAACCCCGATCCTACAGGGATGCTGCTGCTACCAGCACAAGGGCCTTGCAGGTGGTCATTATGGGGAGCCAGGAGGGTGCCCCCATTACTCAGGAAGAGGCCCAACTCATCCGAAGGCTCCTCATAGCCGAAATTGAGAGGAGGGCTTATGAGCCAAGACCTAGAAGTAGACCTCTTGAATTCATCAACTCAGGTTATCAGGCGGAACCGGGATGGTTCCTCCTAACCTGCAAAAATGAAGAAACCAGAGACTGGCTTCTCAGTTGGGTACCTCCTACGGACCGTGGGTTTGTAGTGAGGCGGTCCGCCGAGGCTCCCTGGCCCACTAGAATTGCTATTGGGCTGGGGGCTGTGGTGATCGAACCCGGCAGATTGGTCAGCCTCCTGGAATTTCAGAACCCAGAACTGGCGGGAACCAACCAGTGGCAGTTTCTGGGAGTGGAAGGCGATCCGGGACATCTGAGGGGCATCTTCAGAGTCTCAACCAGCACGATCGCCTGGCTGGAGGCGAACGGATGGCGGATCATCTATGAGCTGGTGTCGCTGACCGTCTGGAGAACGCCTTCGGCTCCGGCTAGACAACAGCCCCCACAGGAGGATCAAGGCGCCAATAGGCCCCTGCTCCTCCCACCTCCTTCTCCTCCACCTGCCACAATCATGGATAACGCTGGGATCGAGGTAAGACAAATTAATTTACAGCATAACAAGTCGGCTACGGCTGAATTAGCGAAGCTTCTTTCGGGGGTGAAATCCACCCTCGTTTTAATACAAGAACCTTATTGTTTTAGGGGAATGATTAAAGGACTTGGGGGTATCGGCGGAAGAATCATCCGCCCACCCTCATGCGAAGCACCAAGGTCATGTATCTGGGTCTCTAAAGACCTTCAGATACTACCTTTGTCCCAGATTAGCACGAAGGATGTGGTGGCCCTGGCCATAACTACCAAGGTCAGTAATATTAAGCTTAAAATGATTATTGCCTCCATATATGTACCCCATAATTTGGATCCAACTTATCATTACATAGAAAGTCTCTTCCGCTTTGCAAGGAAGAATGATCTACCTCTCTTAGTAGGCGGAGACGTTAATGCCCATCACCGTGTGTGGGGCAGTTCAGACACGAACGAGCGAGGGGAAACCTTGCTCGAATATATAGCCTCTACAAATTTAGAGATATTAAACAGAGGTAGCGAAGCTACCTTTGTCACTCGAGTCATAAGCGAGGTTCTGGATATCACACTCGCTTCTAGTCAGATTAAAGACCTCTGCAAAGACTGGAAGATCGCCTCGGATATTACACTGTCCGACCATAGGATGATCTCATTCAAGATTAACTCTGAACAAACCTCCCCAACTCTGAAGAGAAACCCCAGAAACACTGAGTGGAATCTATTCAGGGAAAGGTTGGATAGATGCCCATACATCCCTATGGGCAGACTTCAAACCAAAGTTCAGATAGAGGAAGAAACTACACTCTTAGAGAGAATAGTACAAGACGCATACGAGGCGGCCTGCCCCATAAAGGCAGAACCCAGGAAAAAGATCAGATGGTGGTCCATTGAGCTGTCTAAGCTACAAAAGGCTACAAGAAAGGCCTATAATAAGGCATATAAATCAAAGCAGAAGGCTGACTGGGATCTGTACCGGGTCGCCTCTAACTCATACAAAAAAGAAATAAGGAAGCATAAACGGGAGGGCTGGCGTAAGTTCTGTAGCAATATAGAATGCACGCCAGAAGCCTCTCTCCTAGTTAAGCTGCTTGGGAATGACGCCCAACAGCCACTGGGAGCCTTAAAGAAACCTAACGGACTCTGGACCTCCAACTTGGTGGACACCTTGTCTCACCTGATGGAGACCCACTTTCCGGGTTGCAGTATCACCAATTCAGTCAACCCTCCCTCAAGTATGTACCCTGGCAGTGATACTAACGACACAGAGGAGGATTGGGCTCTGGCAGAGTCCATAGTCAGTGACGGGGCCATTAGGTGGGCAGTCGGTGAGCTCAAGCCGTATAAAGCCCCAGGCACTGACGGTATCCTTCCATGTATGCTCAAAGAGGGCCTCAATGCTCTGCTCCCCCGAATCAGAGCACTTCTAGGAGCCTCTCTAGCCATCGGGTACATTCCAGAATCCTGGAGGAAATCCCTAATAGCTTTTATCCCGAAGAATAGTAAGGAGGATTACAGTGTTGCTAAGGCTTTTCGACCTATCAGCCTATCCTCCTTTCTTTTTAAGATCCTTGAGAAGCTGGTAGCAGTATACCTTACAAGTAAGGTTCTACCTCTCCATCCCCTTCACCCTCAACAGCATGCTTACCTCCAGGGAAAATCAACAGAAACTGCCCTACATTCCCTAGTTGGAAAAATAGAAAAGGCCTTGGTATACAAGGAATCCGCCTTAGGGCTCTTTTTCGATGTTGAAGGGGCATTCGACAGAACCAGGCCTGAGGCAGTTTGTAGAGCTTTAAAAGAAATATCTGCCCCACCTACTATAGCCAGATGGGTCGGATTTGTTTTGAAGAACAGAATAATAGTCGTCTCAGAAGAGGGCACCAGACTAGAGACGCAGGCCTTCACAGGCTGCCCCCAAGGGAGCTGCATCTCCCCACTGCTCTGGTGCCTTGTAATGGACAAGTTATTAAGAAGACTAGAGGAGGCCGGATTCTCTGCCCAGGCATTTGCAGATGACGGAGTAATCCTCATAACTGGTAAGTTTATTGCCACCATCTTTGAGCGCATGCAGGTAGCTTGCGATATTGTTCAGACTTGGTGTAACGAAGTTAGACTTTCAGTAAATCCAACTAAGACTGAGTTGATTCTCTTTACAAAGAAACGGAAGCTGGACGCTTTTAGGGCTCCTACCTTTTTCGGCAAACAGCTCCAATTAAGTCAACAAGTCAAATACCTCGGGATTATTTTGGATTCCAAACTAAACTGGGGTTCTCATTTGACTGAAACCAAAAGGAAAGCAATAGCATCCTTTTGGCACGTTAGACGCGCTGTGGGCACAACCTGGGGCTTTAAGCCTAGGGTTATGCACTGGATATACACAGCGATTATTAGACCTAGAATTCAATATGGAAGCATAGTGTGGTGGACAGCCTTGAATAGGGCCTCCCATGTTCGTACACTCAGCCGTATTCAAAGGATGGCATGTATGAGCATTACGGGAGCGTTTCGTACCACACCTACTAAGGCTCTAGAGGTCCTCCTGTACCTAACACCGCTTCACCTATGGCTGAGGGGCGAAGCGGTTAAGGCCTATCTAAGAATTAAGGAAAACAGACAGTGGCAAGAGCGGGGCGAACTCACGGGCCACTCAGTTATTGCCAAGGTGGTGGAAAAGGAGATTCCTATCCTCCAATACTGTTGCCCTCAACTTAATAGAAATCTTACTCTAGACTCTAAAGTGAGATACTCTTATCCTAGTATATCCGACTGGGAAAGGGGTTCAATTGCCACTCAAACAGGCAACCTATCCTGCTTCACGGACGGATCATGGAAGGACTCGACCGGATTAGCAGGAGCGGGCGTCTACATAGAGGATTTAGGCATTAACATAAGTCTACCACTAGGTAAACACTCTACTGTGTTTCAAGCAGAAGTGTTCGCGATACTGTCTGCGGCCACATGCACGGAGGTCATCGGCTGCGACAGGGCCGGAATTACTATCTACTCAGACAGCCAATCGGCTCTCCTAGCCCTGGAATCCTCTAGGGTGACTTCCGCATTGGTAAAAGAGTGCAAACAGGCATTAGATCTACTTGCCTGCTCGAAGAGACTGGAATTAGTCTGGGTTCCTGGACATAAAGGAATCAAAGGCAATGAAATAGCCGACAAGCTTGCAAGAGAAGGTGCTGAGAACCCTTTTTTTGGGCCAGAACCTTCAGTAGGCATCTCTAAAAGATATCAGCGGAAGAAGGTCCAGGATTGGACATGGAATTTAGCAGGTAAGGAGTGGAGAGGGTGTAGGGGCCTTAGACAGGCTAAGGAACTAATTAAAAAACCCTCTGCTTCTAGAACCAAATGGCTGCTGGGCCTCAACAGAAAGGAACTCCGACTGCTTATAGGGGTACTTACAGGGCACTGCAGACTTAAAAGACACTTAAAGATATGTGGAATAGCGGGAGATGAGACCTGCCACTCCTGTGGGCAGGCACCTGAAACTGCTCTACACTACATAGCCGAATGTGATAGATATGCGTCACTGAGATACAGACTGTTAGGATCTGACAGAATCAGAATACAAGAGGCTCCCTCCATCGAATGGACATTCCTTCTGAATTTCATTAGGAAAACCAGAAGGTTCGATATGGAGGGTTAAATAGCTATTTCTATTGGTAATCCTCCGGGGTTGGCAAAAAGGACCATCAGGCCCACTTGCCGGACTTTGTCCCCCCGCCCTTGCCAGTACCAGTAACAGTATACACCTGCGCAAACCTCCAGCACACATACTTACACTCATCATACAACGAAACAACATTAAAAACTGCTGGTACAGGACCAAAGACCCCACATACAGATCGATCATAAACAGTCTCACTAGACAAATCACTTCCCTAATGTCACAGTGGAAAACATCTTTATGGCAACTCCGCCGTACCCACAGCGATCCCAAAATTCTGGAAATTAGTCAGAAGCCACAACACCAAATCCAAATCGGTGAAAATAAAGCGTGGCGATGAGCTTCTCACTCCCGCAGATCAGGCCAACATACTTGCCGACTACTATGTAGAACGTGACAAAGCACGTACAGTCACAACATATCATCATATCCCAGTGGCTGATACTGCATATAACAGTATCTTTTCCACGTATAAACAACTGCTATCACCATGTAGCCAAACTACAGTATGATGCAGCCAATAACCTTAGTCGAAACCTGGCCACGGCAATGATCTCTTTAGATTGCACGCAGGCTTTTGACTCTGTATCCCACTCCACCCTAATTGATAAACTCAGGCTTCACCACTTCCCGGACCAACTGGTCGACATTATTGGATCCTATATCAGTGACCGGACTTTCTCTGTACATGTAAATTCTGATACCTCTGCACCCCGCCCAGTCACCTACGGTGTCCCACAGGGATCGGTCCTTGCGCCTGTCCTATTCAACATATATACAGCCCATCTAGTAGGGCAAAAGATTGACGATGTTCAAATCGCTGCATATGAAGATGATATTGCTATATTCATAGCAAGCATGAAATGCGCTGTGCGAAATGCGCAAGGCCCAAACTGTAGCCCAACTGATACAAAACAACTACAAAACAGAAACATACACATCAACACGCAAAAAACTGACGCCATTGTATTCTCTTACAAGAAAACACTCACCAAACAACCTAAACTAAACGGTCAAACAATACAGAACAAAAGACACCTCACATACATCGGTATGAAACTCGAACCACATCTATCATTCACATCCCACATAAAACACCGAACACATATAGCTAGAGCCACAGCACACCAACTCAAACACTTACTCTACTCACCAGGGCTGTCACTCAGACTCAAAATCCTAATCTACAAAGCCATCCTTAGACCCATACTACTATACGGTGCACCCCTACTTCATCACCTATACCCCACAGTCCTGAAGTCCCTCCAAACATTTCAAAACAGCGTGCTACAGAAGATCACAAAAAGGACGTCACTTGAAAGACGAAACATGAAACTCATCCATAACGAAGTACAATTAGATACTATACAACAGCACATCACAAGGCGACACGTCAAATTCTTTGATAACTTCCCCGCTTCCTTCAACCCACTCTTCCGAGCCATCACTCCATCCCCCTTCCTGCCGGATGGCAGGGTCGTAAGGGCCCAATCAACCCTATCAACATCATCCAACAACCCACTTAAATAGTCTTCTCCCCTCCCCTTCCCCCACCTATCCCAACTCCCACAATCTCCCCTCCCAACTCCCATCTTCTCCTATCCATCATCTATTTTATTATTATTATTATTATTATTAATGTTTTATGTTTTTTGCACTATTACAAGTCACGAGGAGGCCCCTCACCTCCGATTCATTAGAAAAATCCTAATAGGAAAAGATGATCACTGGTATGTATATAGCGGACCCATCTTCAAATACTCACAGGTAGAATAAGGTAATGTATGTATTCTGAACCATAGTTTTTACTTGCATGATGTTATAATGTTACTAATTTTATGTTTTTCTTTTGTTTGAGGGATCCGGAAAAAAAAAAAAAAATCTCACTACTATAATATTTTTAAAATTTAAAAAATGGAATGAATTAAGCAACAAAAATCTAGAGAGCTGCTATTTTAAATTATTTTTATTTTGCTTACTTATTGAATATTTTGATCAGTTTTATGAAAAAAGAAAACATCAAATAAATGACGGGATAAACTGTGCCGGTAGTTGCGCATCCCGAATACCGACAGATCTTGCTTCTTAGAATATCTACGGAAATAGTAATTCGATTTTGAAGGTTGAGGTGTCATTCGATCAAGCATTAACACCTTTAGTTTTTAAAGTGGTCGCGCGAGCGATGTCAACGGATAACTTTTAGAAAATCCGATTTTTCCCTCTCTATTGCCGTTCTTGAATTCATAGCTTCTCAAAGAATTGAGCCACAATTTTCTATGGCATATCGTTTTAAAGAGGATTATCCAGGCTTCATTTTGGCTTGCTCACAATTTACCAAGTCATTTTAGTTTGCGAAAAAAATTAATCCAAAGTTTCACAGAGGTGATTTCCGAATTCGTATTAAAATATTTGAAAAAGAGAAAGTGCTAGACCTATACTATGACGAAACGAAATGTATCAGGGTTATTCCTGTTTAAAACGATATGCATATCACAATCGTACCTCGTTCCGTCAAAGACTTACAAGGAAAAGAACGGACGAAGACGTCAAAAGTCGTCGTCCGAGAGTGTCCTAAGGGCTGCGCACTGCACCGCGTGGTCTCCACTCCTGTTATTATTGCATATTATTACATTGTCATCCACTCCTAAGATATGTTCCAAATTTTAAGTCTCTACCTCATCGGGAAGATAATAAACAGATGAGAAATTGTAGGCTGGATTTAGGTAGGGTACGGTATGGTGTTGACGCTGGCGGCACGTGACGCGAGTTTGCTTTTTTGCCCCATCCCAAAAGTGCCCAACGGGCCAAAAGAAGTTGAAGGACTGGGGGACACCCATAGTTCCTGTTGCCAAGCCAAACGGGTCTATCAGGCTGTGTGCGGACTACAAGTCTACAATAAACTCTCATCTAAAAGACGACCACTATCTAGTGCCCAAGATAGAAGACATATTTTCCAGCACGAGTGGAGGTAGGTATTTCTTCACTCTTGATGTACGTCAATCCTATCTACATGTAACCATGGACGAGGAAAGTTTGAGACATCAAGCCATAAGTTAATATGTATTGATATTGGACAATATTATCCTTAATATGATTTAACAAGCACCAGGTGCGAACAAAAGATGATAAGGGACGAGCAGGTAGGTAGAAAGGTAACTGACAGGCCAAGACAGATGTCACCACAGCTCTTACCCTCAGATATAAGAAATAAGTTAATTTAAAATCCTACCGAGAAGTGGACAGTGTGACAAAGCCAAGATGGTTTGTCTCGGAAGACTTTATAAATTTTAAGAAAAAAGCCCCCCTTGGGTCCCAACTGGCCTCGAGGAAAAAGTGTAGGCGGCCTGGGAAGGGTGTTATTCGATTAGAGTTATCTTAATGCATTCGCGGAGACTGAACCACCCAGGGGCTGTCAGGACAAGGGGTGGAGCCATCCGTTGAAATCCCAGAATTTCCTCCCTCTATAAAACTAGTCGGCCAATGATGACAAGAGTGCCGCCCACGGCCGGGGAGTTAACCAACGAACAACGTCTTCGGCCCCCTCTTAGGAAGAACAAGACAGAAAGGGGGAGAGAAGCCGTGGAGTCAGGAAAAATGAGGACTTCCTCTCTGATCTCGCTTGACGCAGGACTTCTTCTCTGATCAGGCTTGAGGTCTGAACTTAGTGAATAACTACTAACCTTCCTCTGAAGATGACAGATGCTCTGGCTCCATGACTTAAAATATGCAGGGGAACCCGATGGAGAGATGCTGAGGGGCCATCTACACCTATTATTACAGATAAGAGATTTATGTTAGAGCAGTTAATGGCTAGGTCTAGTCTGAATCATTCCATGGTTAACCGTTTATTGTAATAGTTTATTATTTTAATTTTGAGGAATAAAGATAAATGTTAGAAAGGAGGTTGTTCTTTAGTAACTATGCCCATTATTAATTTAAATATATTTCATTAAGTATGATAGCAGTAAATTTGATTATCATTATTATTAAACTTAAAAGTAGGAACATTATCTTGGCTAATTATTAAATAATGTTAACCACAAATCAGGCCCTTGGATAGGTATCCAATTTAGAGGACAAAGTAAGTAATTCCTATTTATTCATAATCTTACATAATTTTGGGATAATCATCCGCAATGATTGGCCAATGGCATCCCTATTTATAGACTAATATAGTAGCAGCTAAATAGATATAAACTCAACCTAGATAAAACATAGCAAAGTACACATTTAGGTACATTTAAAGTCAATAGACTTATGTTCGGAACTGAGGTGACTTATGCAGTTCGTCGATTTTAAGGGTGCATACGACAGTATTAACAGAGCCAAGCTTTTTGAAGCCATGAAGGAATTAGGAATACCGTCTAAACTTACCCGACACATTATGATGATTTCAGAAAACGTTAAATGTGCTGTCCGAATACAATCTGAACTCTCTCCAGAGTTCACAGCAAGAAGAGGAGTGAGGCAGGGTGACGGCCAGGCTTGCTTATTATTTAATTTTACACTGGGAAAAGTGGACAGAGGCTCGGGTATCCAAACTGATGTTACTATATACAACAGACTAGTACAGATTCTTGCCTTTGCAGATGATTTAGACATTATATCTAGACCACAAAAATTCCTAAAAGTGGCTTTCATTGCTCTCACGAATGCAGCCCAGGAGATAGGTTTGGTTATAAACCAAGAAAAAACGAAATATATGAAGGCGGCGGGACTTGTAGCAGATGTTGAGCAATATACTGAAATAGGCCCCTACATATTTGACAGAGTGGACCAATTCTCCTATTTGGGATCAGTAGTGAACTCCTCTAATAACGTGGGCTTAGAAATAAGAATAAGAATGATGAATGCCAATAGGTGCTATCACGGACTGCCTAGACACCTTTGCAGTTCACAAATCTCTAGGCAAACTAAAGTCATGCTATATAAAACACTTATTAGACCGGTCCTTACTTATGCTACAGAGACGTGAACCCTTACTAAAGCAGAAGAGAAAGAGCTGCAGACTATTTGAGACTTTGAAAGAATGGTTCTTTGACGTATTTTTGGTGCCTTAAAGGAGGGAGACCAATGGAGGAGACGCAAGAACCAAGAGGCTTATCAGCTCTTTTATGAACCAGTGGTTGTGCACCTGATTAAATTATCAAGGCTAAGGTGAGTTGGGCACTTAGCGCGAATGGCTGATGAAGAAGTCGCAAAGAAGTTGTTAGAGGGAAACCTGGACAGAAAAAGAGGTAGAGGTAGGCCCAGGGTGGATTGATGCCGTTAACTAGGATGCATGGTCCTTGCTGCGAAATATAATTTAGTTTTGAAAAGCTTAAAAAAATCGATACACTTCAAGCCACTTTTGGTTTAATATTTTCAACAATGAACCCTTATAATCAGCCAAGAAAAAAAAATGTAACCCTAAATAAACCCATCCGGCCGCCGTCCGCGGCTTTCCCTAAGCCTACTGAACCGATATTTTTGAAATTTGAAACCTAAGTCACAGGTCACCCGAGGAGGATTTTTGGAACTCGACATTACTATTGGACTTTTCATTTCAAAATGGCGGCCGATTTTATAACTCGTAACTCGGCCATTAATAGCGAATATCTTAAAAACTATAGCGGACACGAAGAAAATGAATTTTACCAGTCTATACCCTATCATCTATAAGGCGTTAGTATGTAAAAAATGATCTGTATTTATTCACTGAAGTGATTGGTACATATTTAAATTTAGATAACATCTTTGATTTCACATGTTGCGAATGTTTCACCATTAAAAATTTTATTTTTTAATTAGGTTCAATTTTTAACCTTCCATCATATAAGTTTTCGTATCTATTTTGTCTTTCTTATTAAGAAAATCTCGCACTTTTTCCTGCCAAGTTTAATTTTCTCAATAATAGCTACAATCTTTAGAATGCTTTGATCATCGGCTGTTTTAATTTTAATTTTGTTACCAATTTCACCGAATTCTTTGTAATTTTTAGCAAAGAATGAATATTACCGATTCTAGTCAGGTCTCCCATCTCGTTATTACTGAATGTGGGGATAATGGTTTACATGGAAGAATCTCTATGTACTTATTTAACCTAGCAGGTGCTTTTAGAAACATTTTTTTTTCCCCGTCGTTAACTGATTTATCTATCGATAAATGATCTTCTAAATTTTTCAGCCAGTCAGTTGCGGGCATAGGCAGCGTCAGTTGCAGCGTCCATTACGGGAACCAAAATAAAATAGGAAAAAATACTTTTAAAAGCTTACCTGCCTTAACCATGTATGGAGCTGCGTCAGTTAATAAAAGAAGAACTTTATCGTTAAATTCTAATCGGTGGAAATAAATTTTAAGCTACCGTTAGTGAAACGGCTAACAGTTTCGCAATTTGTTTTTAGAAGACATTTACACGATATTAAAAATGGACTTGATTGCTTTCACTTAAACTCCAAATAATAAATGGGCAACATAGAAACCACGGTTTCGTCAACAATTAAATAAACATAGTTTTACTCATATATAATTGTTATAATTATTTTATAGGAGGATGTCAAAAATTTTTTTCGTAAAATAGGGGAAGGTGTTGTGGGACAGATGTACCAAGTGTTGGAGGTACATTTAAATGATTTATATTTAGTTTAAAGAATAAAAGATAATTATCATAATTTTTTTTTAAAAGGTTACTCCGACTTCTTGAAACTTATTGTAAACATCATTAAAAAAAATAAAATGTTTTAGAGACAGTTTAAAAGGTTGTAAGCCTTTATTTTGTCGCTTTTCAAACATTTTAACTGGGCCCATTCAAGCTGTAACAACACTCACTCAACACTCAGAGGAACTGAAAATAATTCCGAGTGAGATGGAAGGACTGCAAATTAAAATAGCTCACCTAGATGGGAAGTCGAATTGGTCTTCATGAAAGTATAAGATAAGTATTCTCCTCCAGCGTATAGAGGGAGGTGTGGAGGTTGTCGAAGGAACCTTATTGAAGTCAACAACCTTGGAAGACTCCGCGGCTCCAGATAAGGTAGCTATATAAGAAAGATATAAGATATAAGAAAGCTGACAGTAATGCATTTCTTTTACTGACTATCCATATGTCTGAGGAGACTTCGGAAAAAGTAATGCGTCACACAACATCTCGTTAAGTATGGTTAGGACTTCATAGGCTATTGATAGACCAGATTAAGATAAAGTCTATGATCGTTGCATGGAGTTTTTTTAATTATAATAATTAAGATAGTGACGATATTGGGACTTACATTTCAAAGTTAAAGAACATGTGGTCTTCTATTTGTAAGGGTCTTAAACGGACTACATCTGCACCTGTGATCCATCTGAGCTATTATTAGTTTGAAAAATATTAGGTACTTTGCCGCCTGGATATTTCGCATTTAGATCCAGTTGGCTGTTAATGAACAAGACAGAGCGAAATATTGAAAATTCAACAACCCAGCTTCGTGCCTTCGAAAAACTGTTTTCAGCTTAAATGGTGGAGATGTGCGCGAAGCATTCCTTTCGTCATTTAAGCCAGATGTAAAGAAAGAGTCTTGGAAGGAGTCCACAGCAAGTAAGGGTCCGGGACAAAAGCTGATTTCCTGTCACTATTGTGGCCAGGTTGGACACATTGTACGGAAGTTTCCTAAGTGGTTGGCTGATGTGAAGCCTCCTAAACGCAATAGTAATAGTAATCCTAAACTCAGCTGTTGGTGTTAGCATGTCCATTATGCCAGCCACTACAGTCAATGACCAGGTAATACAGTTGATATGTAGATTACGGTGCAACCAACCACGTGACATTCAGGGAGGATATTTTCGAAACCTTTAAGAGGTTCTCTGCTCATCATACCGTCACAACTGCAAATGGCGATTCCATTGAAGCTGTAGGGAAAGGCAGTGTTATCATATATCCATGGTTCAAGGCAAATGGAAAACAAATATATTAAATGATGTTTGGTTAGTGCCAAAATTATGTAAGAATTTGTTTTCTGTCTTAGCAGCTCAAGATAGGCATCCTAAAAATGAATTCGTTTCGAATAAAAGGGCAACTGAAATTATTGAGAATGAAAAAAAAAATTGGGGGCTTTACAGGCTTTATGTAAGGTCGTGTGCCACTAAAATAAACGATGCGTTAGGGAAAAGATTTTTGACACATTGTGGATTAAGGTTGAATTAGAGAGTGAGCTCTGTGAGGGCTGCAAATTTGGAAAAGCCCATCGACTGAGATTCGGCACACATCCAAGGGCTCAAGTCCCCGGAGAACTTATACATTCAGAGGTTGGTGGACTTTTCGATAATTCGATTTAAGGAAATAGATATTTCGACAGAGAATTCCAACTTTTCAATTCATTTAAAAGAAAAAAAAAAACATAAATCCATCAGACTCAGGATTTAAATTAATAAATCACGTTAAAAACAGCCTCAAATTAAATATATATGAAGCACTTGAAATAATAAAATCCTTCAAATCCAATCCTATAGATTTTTGCTTAAATGACCAAATAAATATCTTTTAAGAATCGAGTTGGATTTGTACTCTTTTTGAAATTTAGATATTATGAATCTTTCATTAAAGTAAATTTGGAAATATTTATTAAGGATAAACCGCTGAATATTCAATTATTGGCGTATTTCTGACCTCATGATGATGTTTACGGGAATGCAACTCAGCCATTGTTCCGAATATTAAAAATATTAGTTATGAAAATTGATTGATAATGAACGTTCTTTAAAGTTGATTATTACAGAGATTGGCTTAAAACGCACTGAAAGCAAGTTACTGAGGAAAATCTTAAAAAAGCCCACTATGTCTAATGATGTTATTTCGATTTCTTGGCGTCAGTTGCGGGTAATTACAAATGTTTTATAGGAATCAATTTGGATTTGTACTCTTCCAGATATTTGGGTATAATGCATCCTTCATTAATGTACATTTCGAAATATTTATTAAGGATAAACCTCTGAATAATCAACTTTTTGGGTATTCCTGACCTTTTGCCGATGTTTACGGGAGTGCAACTCAGCCACTGTTCCGAATATTAAAAATATTAGTTATGAAAATTGATTGATAGTGAACGTTCTTAAACGTTGCTAATTTCAGAGATTGGTCTATATCGCACTGAAAACCAGTTACTAAGGAAAATCTAAAATAAAGACCACTTTGTCCAATGATGTTGTTTCGATATCTTGGCATTAATTGTGGGTTATTACAAATATTTCATAGGAATCAACTTGGATTTGTACTCTTCCAGATATTTGGGTATAATGCATCCTTCATTAATGTACATTTCGAAATATTTATTAAGGATAAACCTCTGAATAATCAACTGTTTGGGTATTCCTGACCTTTTGCCGATGATAACGGTTCTGCAACTCAGCCACTGTTCCGAATATTAAAAATATTAGTTATGAAAATTGATTGATAATGGATGTTCTTTAAAGTTGATTATTACAGAGATTGGCTTAAAACGCACTGAAAGCAAGTTACTGAGGAAAATCTTAAAAAAGCCCACTTTGTCTAATGATGTTATTTCGATATCTTGGCGTCAGTTGCGGGTAATTACAAAAGTTTTATAGGAATCAATTTGGATTTGTACTCTTCCAGATATTTGGATATAATGCATCGTTCATTAATGTGCATTTCGAAATATTTATTAAGGATAAACCTCCGAATAATTAACCTTTATTGTATTCTTGACCTTTTGCCGATGTTTACGGTCCTGCAACTAAGCTACTGTTCCGAATATTAAAAATATTACATATGGAACGTGATTGATAATGAATGTTCTTAAACGTTGCTAATTTCAGAGATTGGTCTATATCGCACTGAAAACCAGTTACTAAGGAAAATCTAAAATAAAGACCACTTTGTCTAATGATGTTGTTTTGATATGTTGGCATTAATTGTGGGTAATTACAAATATTTCATAGGAATCTACTTGGATTTGTACTCTTCCAGATATTTGGGTATAATGCATCCTTCATTAATGTACATTTCGAAATATTTATTAAGTATAAACCTCTGAATAATCAACTTTTTGGGTATTCCTGACCTTTTGCCGATGATAACGGTTCTGCAACTCAGCCACTGTTCCGAATATTAAAAATATTACTTATGAAACGTGATTGATAATGAATGTTCTTAAACGTTGCTTATTTCAGAGATTGGCCTAAAACGCACTGAAAGCCAGTTACTGAGGAAAATTTAAAAAAAAAGCCCACTTTGTATAATGATGTTATTTCGATTTCTTGGCGTCAGTTGCGGGTAATTACAAATATTTTTAGGAATCAACTTGGGTTTGTACTCTTCCAGAAATTTGGATATAATGCATCTTTCATTAGTGTGCATTTCGAAACATTTATTAAAGATAAACATCGGAATATTCAAATATATGAAAATTTCTGACCTTTTGCTGAAGTTTACGGGCCTGCAACTCAGCCACTGTTCCGAATATTAAAAATATTACTTTTGGAACTTGATTGATAATGAACGTTCTTAAACGTTACTAATTTCAGAGATTGGTCTAAAACGCAATAAATGCCATTTACTAAGGAAAATCTAAAAAAAAATGACCACTTTTTCTAATGATGTTGTTTCGATATCTTGACATCAATTATGGGTAATTACAAATATTTTATAGGAATCAATTTGGATTTGTACCATTCCAGATATTTGGATATAATGCATCGTTCGTTAATGTGCATTTCGAAATATTTATTAAGGATAAACCTCTGAATAATCAACTTTTTCGGTATTCCTGACCTTTTGCCGATGTTTACGGTCCTTCAACTAAGCCACTGTTCCGAATATTATAAATATTACATATGGAACGTGATTGATAATGAATATTCTCAAACGTTGCTTATTTCAGAGATTGGTCTATATCGCACTGAAAACCAGTTACTAAGGAAAATCTAAAATAAAGACCACTTTGTCTAATGATGTTGTTTCGATTTCTAGGCATCAGTTTGGGGTAATTACAAATATTTTTTAGGAATCGAGTTGGACTGCTTCTTTCTGAAATTTCGATATAATGTATCTTTCATAAATGAGAATATCGATATATTTATTAAGGATGAACCGCTGAATATTCAATTATGGGCGTATTTCTGACCTTTTACTGATGTTTACGGGAATGCAACTCAGCCATTGTTCCGAATATTAAAAATATTAGTTATGAAAATTGATTGATAATGAACGTTCTTTAAAGTTGATTATTACAGAGATTGGCTTAAAACGCACTGAAAGCAAGTTACTGAGGAAAATCTTAAAAAAGCCCACTTTGTCTAATGATGTTTTTTCGATTTCTTGGCGTCAGTTGCGGGAAATTACAAATGTTTTTAGGAATCAACTTGGGTTTGTACTCCTTCAGAAATTTGGATGTAATGCATCGTTCATTAATGTGCATTTCGAAATATTTATTAAGGATAAACCTCCGAATAATTAACCTTTATTGTATTCTTGACCTTTTGCCGATGTTTATGGTCCTGCAACTAAGCCACTGTTCCGATTATTAAAAATATTACTTATGGAACTTGTTTGATAATGAACGTTCTTAAACGTTGCTTATTTCAGAGATTGGTCTAAAACGCACTGAATGCCAGTTACTAAGGACAATCTAAAATAAAGACCACTTCGTCTAATGATGTTGTTTCGATATCTTGGCATCAGTTGGGGTTAATTACAAATATTTTATAGGAATCAAGTTGGATTTGTACTCTTCCTGAAATTTGGATATAATGCATCTTTCATTGAAGTGCATTTCGAAATATTTATTAAGGATAAACCTCTGAATATTCAACTTTTTGGGTATTCTTGACCTTTTGATGGTGTTTACGGTTTTCTTCTAAAAGTTGGGTGATTTATAATCTATTCTACACTTTATCATAATTAAATGTAAATATACTTTATTCTTTAAGTTTACATCATTTTAGTGTTATTCTTACACAGAATATAGATACTGGAATACCGCCTAAAAGATTTTTACGAGGGGCATCATCCTTACACTCAACCCTCTTGGACTTGGGACCGGACTATGGTGGAGTTAAAAATGTTTGCTGAACATTGCTGATATAATGATCACGGAGAATGTTGAGAAACATCTTTTCCGTGTTGATCATTTTTTACTTCTTCCTTTACAAGAGATAATTTTCAGAATATTTTCAATAGACGTGTGAATCGTATGACAAATCAAAGCCTGTTTTACCTTTGTCACGATGTTAGTGGAACAACGCTGATATACTGAGCACGAAAGTTTTATGCAGGCTTAAGCTGCTAAAGATCAATCGCAGCCTGTTCTACCCCAGTGTGTCGTATTTTTTTGGTTTGGAATTGATGTTTTTGTAGATATGGCAGTGTTTTCGGTTGATGTTGGTGGAACAACCCTTGCATATTGATCTCGAAAATTTTAGGTATGCTTAAGTAGCTTCAGATCAATCGCAGCCTATTCCACCCCAGTGTGTCTTGTTTCTCGTCTTTAGTACTATAGTTGGTTTTAGATAAGCCTATGATCTCGGTTGATGTTAGTGGAACAACGCTGGCATATTGATCTCGAAAATTGCAGGTGGACATAAGTAGCTAAAGATCAATCGAAGCCTGTTCCAATCCAGTGTTCCGTATTTTTTTCGTCTGGAATTGATGTGGTTTGTAGATATAGCAGTGATCTCGGTTGATGTTAGTGGAACAACGATGGCATATTTATCTTGAATATTTCTGGTGGGCATAAGTAGCTTCAGATCAATCGCTGCCTGTTCCACTCCAGTGAGCAGTGTTTCTGTTCTTTCGAATTGTAATTGTTTTTAGTTAACACAGTGGTATCTGCCGATGTAAATGGAACATCGCAATTCTATTCAGGGACAGTCAGCCTATTCATTATTTTAGTTTTTCCCGTTTAGTCAATCCGGAGTTTTTCACTATACAATATGAGTAGTTCATGAGTATTGATCCAATGGCATGCAAATGGTTTGTATATGGAGGTTTCGATTTTAAATCCGATGACTTTTTTAGCATATGATGGACAAAAACTGTTGTGTTCTATACAATAAACAAATTCAAAATAATGTTAATACGATTTCAAAACCACCGAAACGCTACAATGAATCATTTAATGAATGTTATATTAAATAAACATTACGATAATTATTTTCCTAGCAGCGAAATTATTAATAAATATATTAGAAATCGCAGCCTGTTCTACTCCAGTGTGTCGTATTTTTCTTGTCTCGAATTGATGTTTTTGTAGATAAGACAGTGGTTTCATTTGACGTTAGTGGAACAACGTTGACATATTGATCACGAAAGTTTTATGTAGGTATAAGCAGCTAAAGATCAATCGCTGCCTGATCCACTCCAGTGTACCGTGTTTCTCTTCTTTCTAACTGTAGTTGTTTGTAGATAAGGCTGTGATCTCGGTTGATGTTAGTGGAACAACGCTGACATATTGATCACGAGAATTTTAAGGATACATAAGTAGCTTAAGGTCAGTCCCAGCATGTTCCGCTTCTGTATGCCGTATTTCCCTTCTTATAAATCGTAGTACTAGTAGTACCCGGTAGAACTAGTTCCAAATGTTATACATTCACCTTCAGTTCTAAAAATATACAAAAATTCCAAAATAAGCAATTCAAAATACAGTTTGGTATTATTATACGTATTAAATTAAATTTAATATAGATTAGTATTATAAAACATTATGCATTATGAATTTAAATAAGACAAGAAATCAAATACAAGTTGGTACTCACCAAGGTTTAAATGGATTATATCAAACAGAAAAGTTTGTACTGCTTTCTTCTCGCACTGAACTAACAATGAAAGAAAGCTGGGATGTTTATAGGTAAACGTTTTAAGGATCAGGGTTTAAATAATGCCAGTAATATCGGTGAGTAATTGGTTTTTCTGTTATAGATGGGAATAAATTTAAGATTGGACTATTAAAGATATTTAAGTGGTCATTTTTTTTTAGATTTTCCTTAGTAAATGGAATTTATTGCGTTTTAGACCAATCTCTGAAATCAGAAAGGTTTAAGAACGTTCATTATCAATCAAGTTCCAAAAGTAATATTTTTAATATTCGGAACAGTGGCTGAGTTGCAGACCGTCAAGAATACCCAATAAGTTGATTATTCAGAGGTTTATCCTTAATAAATATTTCGAAATGCACGTTAATGAACGATGCATTATATCCAAATATCTGGAATAGTACAAATCCAAATTGATTCCTATAAAATATTTGTAATACCCATAATTGATGTCAAGATATCGAAACAACATCATTAGACAAAGTGGTCTTTTTTTTTAGATTTTCCTTAGTAAATGGCATTTATTGCGTTTTAGACCAATCTCTGAAATCAGAAACGTTTAAGAACGTTCATTATCAATCAAGTTCCAAAAGTAATATTTTTAATATTCGGAACAGTGGCTGAGTTGCAGGCCCGTAAACTTCAGCAAAAGGTCAGAAATACTCAAATAGTTGAATATTCCGAGGTTTATCCTTAATAAATGTTTCGAAATGCACACTAATGAAAGATGCATTATATCCAAATTTCTGGAAGAGTACAAACCCAAGTTGATTCCTAAAAATATTTGTAATTACCCGCAACTGACGCCAAGAAATCGAAATAACATCATTATACAAAGTGGTCTTTTTTTTTAATTTTCCTAAGTAACTGGCTTTCAGTGCGTTTTAGACCAATCTCTGAAATAAGAAACTTTTAAGAACGTTCATTATCAATCATGTTCCAAAAGAAATATTTTTAATATTCGTAACAGTGGATGAGTTGCATTCCCGTAACCATCAGCAAATGGTCAGAAATACGCCAATAATTGAATATTCAGCGGTTCATCCTTAATAAATATATCGAAATTCACATTAATGAATGATGCATTATATCTAAATTTCAGAAAGAAGGAGTCCAACTCGATTCCTAAAAAACATTTGTAATTACCCACAGCTGAAGCCAAGATATCGAAACATCATTAGACAAAGTGGTATTTTTTTTAGATTTTCCTCAGTAACCTTCTTTCGGTGCGTTTTATGCCAGTCTCTGAAATAAGCAACTTTAAAGCACGTTCATTATCAACCAAGTTTTATAAGTTATATTTTTAATATTCGGAACAGTGGCTGAGTTGCAGGACAGTAATCATCGGCATAGGTCAAGAATACCTAAAAAGTTGATTATTAAGAGGTTTATCCTTAATAAATATTTCGAAATGCACATTAATGAACGATGCATTATATCCAAATATCTGGAAGAGTACAAATCCAATTTGATTCCCATAAAATATTTGTAATTACCCACAATTGATCCCAAGATATCGATACAACATCATTAGACAAAGTGGTCTTTTTATTCAGCGGTTTATCCTTAATAAATATTTTGAAATCCACATTACTGAAAGATGCATTATATCTAAATTTTAGAAAGTGTACAAATCCAACTCGATTCCTATATAATATATTTAATTAACCACAATTGATTCCAAGATATCGAAACAACATCATTAGACAAAGTGGTTCTTTTTTTTTAGATTCTCCTTAGTAAATGGCTTTCAGTGCGTTTTAGACCAATCTCTGAAATAAGCAACGTTTAAGAACGTTCATTATCAAACACGTTCCATAACACATTTCCATAAACACGTTCCAAGTAATATTTTTAATATTCAGAACAGTGGCTTAGTTGCAGGACCATAAACATCGGCAAAAGGTCAAGAATACCCAAAGAGTTGATAATTCGGAGGTTTATCCTTAATAAATATTTCGAATGCACATTAATGAAGGATGCATTATATCCAAATATCTGGAAGAGTACAAATCCAACTCGATTCTTAAAAAATGTTTTTAATTGCCCCCAACTGATGCCATGATATCAAAATAACATCATTGGACAAAGTGGGCTTTTTTTCAGATTTTCCTCAGTAAGGGGCTTTCAGTGCGTTTTATGCCAATATGTGTAATAGGAAGCTTTAAAGAACGTTCATTGTCAATCAAGTTCCAAGAGTAATATCTTTAATGTTTGGAACAATGGCTGAGGTGCAGGCCCGTAAACATCATCATGAGGTCAGAAATACGCCAATAATTGAATATTCAGCGGTTTATCCCTAATAAATATTTCCAAATTTACTTTAATGAAAGATTCATAATATCTAAATTTCAAAAAGAGTACAAATCCAACTCGATTGTTAAAAAATGTTTATAATTGCCCCCAATTGATGCCAAGATATCAAAATAACATCATTAGACAAAGTAGGCTTTATTTCAGATTTTCCTCAGTAAGGGGCTTTCAGTGCGTTTTATGCCAATATGTGTAATAATCAACATTAAAGAACGTTCATTTTCAATGAAGTATCATTACTAATATTTTTAATGTTCGGAACAGTGGCTGAGGTGCAGACCCGTAAACTTCAGCAAAAGGTCAGAAATACGCATATAATTGAATATTTAGCGGTTTATCCTTAACAAATATTTCGAATTGCGCATTAATGAAAGATTCATAATATCCATATATAGAAAGAGTACAAACCCGACTTGATACCTATAAAATATTTATAATTACCCCCAACTGATGCCAAGATATCGAAATTACATCATTAGACAAATTCGGATTTTTTTAGGACATTCCTCCGTAACGGGCATTCAGTGCGTTTTATGCCAATCTCTGAAATAAGCACCTATAAAGAACATTCATTATCTATCATGTTTCATAAGTATAATTTTTAATATTCGGAACAGTAGCTGGGTTGCAGGCCCATTAACATCATCATGAAGTCAGAAATAATTGAATATTCAGCGGTTTATCCTTAATAAATATTTCGAAATGCACTTTAATGAAAGATTTATAATATCTAAATTTCAAAAAGAGTACAAATCCAACTCGATTCTTAAAAAATGTTTATAATTGCCCCCAACTGATGCCAAGATATCGAAATTACATCATTAGACAAATTCGGATTTTTTTAGGACTTTCCTCCGTAACGGGCACTCAGTGCGTTTTATGCCAATCTCTGTAATAATCAACATTAAAGAACGTTCATTATCAATGAAGTATCATAAGTAATATTTTTAATGTTCGGAACAGTGGCTGAGTTGCAGACCCGTGAACATCAGCAAAAGGTCAGAAATACGCCAATAATTGAATATTCAGCGGTTTATCCTGAACAAATATTTCGAAATGCACTTTAATGAAACATGCATTATATCCAAATATCTGGAAGAGTACAAATCCAACTCGATTCTTAAAAAATGTTTATAATTACCCCCAACTGATGCCAAGATATCGAAATTACATCATTAGTCAAATTCGGATTTTTTTAGGACTTTCCTCAGTAACGGGCATTCAGCGCGTTTTATGCCAATCTCTGTAATAATCAACATTAAAGAACGTTCATTATCAATGAAGTATCGTAAGTAACATTTTTAATGTTCGGAACAGTGGCTGAGTTGCAGACCCGTAAACATCAGCAAAAGGTCAGAAATACACCAATAATTGAATATTCAGCGGTTTATCCTTAACAAATATTTCGAAATGCACTTTAATGAAACATGCTTTATATCCAAATATCTGGAAGAGTACAAATCCAACTCGATTCTTACAAAATGTTTTTAATTGCCCCCAACTGATGCCATGATATCAAAATAACATCATTAGACAATGTGGGCTTTATTTCAGATTTTCCTCAGTAAGGGGATTTCAGTGCGTTTTATGCTAATATGTGTAATAAGAAACTTTAAAGAACGTTCATTGTCAATCAAGTTCCATGAGTAATATCTTTAATATTCGGAACAGTGGCTGAGGTGCAGGCCTGTAAACATCATCATGAGGTCAGAAATACGCCAATAATTGAATATTCCGCGGTTTATCCTTAATAAATATTTCACAATTTACTTTAATGAAAGATTCATAATATCTAAATTTCAAAAGGAGTACAAACCCAACTTGATACCTATAAAATATTTATAATTACCCCCAACTGATGCCAAGATATGGAAATTACATCATTAGACAAATTCGGATTTTTTTAGGACATTACTCAGTAACGGACATTCAGTGCGTTTTATGCCAATCTCTGTAATAATCAACATTAAAGAACGTTCATTATCAATGAAGTATCGTAAGTATTATTTTAAATGTTCGGAATAGTGGCTGAGTTGCAGACCCCTAAACATCAGCAAAAGGTCAGATATACGCCAATAATTGAATATTCAGCGGTTTATCCTTAACAAATATTTCGAAATGCACTTTAATGAAACATGCATTATATCCAAATATCTGGAAGAGTACAAATCCAACTCGATTCTTAAAAAATGTTTATAATTACCCCCAACTGATGCCATGATATCAAAATAACATCATTAGACAAAGTGGTCTTTTTTTTAGATTTTCCTCAGTAACCTTCTTTCGGTGCGTTTTATGCCAGTCTCTGAAATAAGCAACTTTAAAGAACGTTCATTATCAACCAAGTTTTATAAGTTATATTTTTAATATTCGGAACAGTGGCTGAGTTGCAGGACAGTAATCATCGGCATAGGTCAAGAATACCTAAAAAGTTGATTATTAAGAGGTTTATCCTTAATAAATATTTCGAAATGCACATTAATGAACGATGCATTATATCCAAATATCTGGAAGAGTACAAATCCAATTTGATTCCCATAAAATATTTGTAATTACCCACAATTGATCCCAAGACATCGAAACAACATCATTAGACAAAGTGGTCTTTTTATTCAGCGGTTTATCCTTAATAAATATTTTGAAATCCACATTACTGAAAGATGCATTATATCTAAATTTTAGAAAGTGTACAAATCCAACTCGATTCCTATATAATATATGTAATTAACCACAATTGATTCCAAGATATCGAAACAACATCATTAGACAAAGTGGTTCTTTTTTTTAGATTCTCCTTAGTAAATGGCTTTCAGTGCGTTTTAGACCAATCTCTGAAATAAGCAACGTTTAAGAACGTTCATTATCAAACACGTTCCATAAGTAATATTTTTAATATTCAGAACAGTATCTTAGTTGCAGGACCATAAACATCGGCAAAAGGTCAAGAATACCCAAAGAGTTGATTATTCGGAGGTTTATCCTTAATAAATATTTCGAATGCACATTAATGAAGGATGCATTATATCCAAATATCTGGAAGAGTACAAATCCAACTCGATTCTTAAAAAATGTTTTTAATTGCCCCCAACTGATGCCATGATATCAAAATAACATCATTCGACAAAGTGGGCTTTTTTTCAAATTTTCCTCAGTAAGGGGCTTTCAGTGCGTTTTATGCCAATATGTGTAATAGGAAGCTTTAAAGAACGTTCATTGTCAATCAAGTTCCAAGAGTAATATCTTTAATGTTCGGAACAGTAGCTGGGTTGCAGGCCCATTAACATCATCATGAGGTCAGAAATAATTGAATATTCAGCGGTTTATCCTTAATAAATATTTCGAAATGCACTTTAATGAAAGATTTATAATATCTAAATTTCAAAAAGAGTACAAATCCAACTCGATTCTTAAAAAATGTTTATAATTGCCCCCAACTGATGCCAAGATATCGAAATTACATCATTAGACAAATTCGGATTTTTTTAGGACTTTCCTCCGAAACGGGCATTCAGTGCGTATTATGCCAATCTCTGTAATAATCAACATTAAAGAACGTTCATTATCAATGAAGTATCATAAGTAATATTTTTAATGTTCGGAACAGTGGCTGAGTTGCAGACCCGTGAACATCAGCAAAAGGTCAGAAATACGCCAATAATTGAATATTCAGCGGTTTATCCTTAACAAATATTTCGAAATGCACTTTAATGAAACATGCATTATATCCAAATATCTGGAAGAGTACAAATCCAACTCGATTCTTAAAAAATGTTTATAATTACCCCCAACTGATGCCAAGATATCGAAATTACATCATTAGTCAAATTCGGATTTTTTTAGGACTTTCCTCAGTAACGGGCATTCAGCGCGTTTTATGCCAATCTCTGTAATAATCAACATTAAAGAACGTTCATTATCAATGAAGTATCGTAAGTAACATTTTTAATGTTCGGAACAGTGGCTGAGTTGCAGACCCGTAAACATCAGCAAAAGGTCAGAAATACACCAATAATTGAATATTCAGCGGTTTATCCTTAACAAATATTTCGAAATGCACTTTAATGAAACATGCTTTATATCCAAATATCTGGAAGAGTACAAATCCAACTCGATTCTTACAAAATGTTTTTAATTGCCCCCAACTGATGCCATGATATCAAAATAACATCATTAGACAAAGTGGGCTTTATTTCAGATTTTCCTCAGTAAGGGGATTTCAGTGCGTTTTATGCCAATATGTGTAATAAGAAACTTTAAAGAACGTTCATTGTCAATCATGTTCCATGAGTAATATCTTTAATATTCGGAACAGTGGCTGAGGTGCAGGCCTGTAAACATCATCATGAGGTCAGAAATACGCCAATAATTGAATATTCCGCGGTTTATCCTTAATAAATATTTCCAAAGTTACTTTAATGAAAGATTCATAATATCTAAATTTCAAAAGGAGTACAAACCCAACTTGATACCTATAAAATATTTATAATTACCCCCAACTGATGCCAAGATATCGAAATTACATCATTAGACAAATTCGGATTTTTTTAGGACTTTACTCAGTAACGGACATTCAGTGCGTTTTATGCCAATCTCTGTAATAATCAACATTAAAGAACGTTCATTATCAATGAAGTATCGTAAGTATTATTTTTAATGTTCGGAATAGTGGCTGAGTTGCAGACCCCTAAACATCAGCAAAAGGTCAGATATACGCCAATAATTGAATATTCAGCGGTTTATCCTTAACAAATATTTCGAAATGCACTTTAATGAAACATGCATTATATCCAAATATCTGGAAGAGTACAAATCCAACTCGATTCCTATATAATATATGTAATTAACCACAATTGATTCCAAGATATCGAAACAACATCATTAGACAAAGTGGTTCTTTTTTTTTAGATTCTCCTTAGTAAATGGCTTTCAGTGCGTTTTAGACCAATCTCTGAAATAAGCAACGTTTAAGAACGTTCATTATCAAACACGTTCCATAAGTAATATTTTTAATATTCAGAACAGTGGCTTAGTTGCAGGACCATAAACATCGGCAAAAGGTCAAGAATACCCAAAGAGTTGATTATTCGGAGGTTTATCCTTAATAAATATTTCGAATGCACATTAATGAAGGATGCATTATATCCAAATATCTGGAAGAGTACAAATCCAACTCGATTATTAAAAAATGTTTTTAATTGCCCCCAACTGATGCCATGATATCAAAATAACATCATTCGACAAAGTGGGCTTTTTTTCAAATTTTCCTCAGTAAGGGGCTTTCAGTGCGTTTTATGCCAATATGTGTAATAGGAAGCTTTAAAGAACGTTCATTGTCAATCAAGTTCCAAGAGTAATATCTTTAATGTTTGGAACAGTGGCTGAGGTGCAGGCCCGTAAACATCATCATGAGGTCAGAAATACGCCAATAATTGAATATTCAGCGGTTTATCCTTAATAAATATTTCCAAATTTACTTTAATAAAAGATTCATAATATCTAAATTTCAAAAAGAGTACAAATCCAACTCGAATCTTAAAAAATGTTTATAATTGCCCCCAATTGATGCCAAGATATCAAAATAACATCATTAGACAAAGTAGGCTTTATTTCAGATTTTCCTCAGTTAGGGGCTTTCAGTGCGTTTTATGCCAATATGTGAAATAATCAACATTAAAGAACGTTCATTTTCAATGAAGTATCATTACTAATATTTTTAATGTTCGGAACAGTGGCTGAGGTGCAGACCTGTAAACTTCAGCAAAAGGTCAGAAATACGCATATAATTGAATATTTAGCGGTTTATCCTTAACAAATATTTCGAATTGCGCATTAATGAAAGATTCTTAATATCCATATATAGAAAGAGTACAAACCCGACTTGATACCTATAAAATATTTATAATTACCCCCAACTGATGCCAAGATATCGAAATTACATCATTAGACCAATTCGGATTTTTTTAGGACATTCCTCCGTAACGGGCATTCAGTGCGTTTTATGCCAATATCTGTAATAATCAAAATTAAAGAACGTTCATTATCAATGAAGTATCATAAGTAATATTTTTAATGTTCGGAACAGTGGCTGAGTTGCAGACCCGTAAACATCAGCAAAAGGTCAGAAATACGCCAATAATTGAATATTCAGCGGTTTATCCTTAACAAATATTTCGAAATGCACTTTTATGAAACATGCATTATATCCAAATATCTGGAAGAGTACAAATAAAACTCGATTCTTAAAAAATGTTTATAATTACCACCAACTGATGCCAAGATATCGAAATTACATCATTAGACAAATTCGGATTTTTTTAGGACTTTCCTCAGTAACGGGCATTCAACGCGTTTTATGCCAATCTCTGTAATAATCAACATTAAAGAACGTTCATTATCAATGAAGTATCGTAAGTAATATTTTTAATGTTCGGAACAGTGGCTGAGTTGCAGACCCCTAAACATCAGCAAAAGGTCAGAAATACGCCAATAATTGAATATTCAGCGGTTTATCCTTACCAAATATTTCGAAATGCACTTTAATGAAACATGCTTTATATCCAAATATCTGGAAGAGTACAAATCCAACTCGATTCTTAAAAAATGTTTTTAATTGCCCCCAACTGATGCCATGATATCAAAATAACATCATTAGACAAAGTGGGCTTTTTTTCAGATTTTCCTCAGTAAGGGGCTTTCAGTGCGTTTTATGCCAATATGTGTAATAGGAAACTTTAAAGAACGTTCATTGTCAATCAAGTTCCAAGAGTAATATCTTTAATATTTGGAACAGTGGCTGAGGTGCAGGCCCGTAAACATCATCATGAGGTCAGAAATACGCCAATAATTGAATATTCAGCGGTTTATCCTTAATAAATATTTCCAAATTTACTTTAATGAAAGATTCATAATATCTAAATTTGAAATAGAGTACAAACCCAACTTGATACCTATAAAATATTTATAATTACCCCCAACTGATGGCAAGATATCGAAATAACATCATTAGACAAATTCGGATTTTTCAGGACTTTCCTCAGTAACGGGCATTCAGTGCGTTTTATGCCAATCTCTGTAATAATCAACATTAAAGAACGTTCATTATCAATAAAGTATCATATGTAATATTTTTAATGTTCGGAACAGTGGCTGAGTTGCAGACCCGTATACATCAGCAAAAGGTCAGAAATACGCCAATAATTGAATATTCAGCGGTTTGTCCTTCAAAAATATTTCGAAATCCAGTTTGATGAAACATGCATTATATCCAAATATCTGGAAGAGTACAAATCCAACCCGATTCTTAAAATATGTTTATAATTGCCCCCAACTGATGCCAAGATATCAAAATAACATCATTAGACAAAGTGGGCTTTATTTCAGATTTTCCTCAGTAAGGGGCTTTCAGTGCGTTTTATGCCAATATGTGTAATAATCAACATTAAAGAACGTTCATTTTCAATGAAGTATCATTACTAATATTTTTAATGTTCGGAACAGTGGCTGAGGTGCAGACCCGTAAACATCAGCAAAAGGTCAGAAATACACCAATAATTGAATATTCTGCGGTTTATCCTTAATAAATATTTCGAAATGCACATTAATGAAAGATGCATTATATCTAAATTTCAGAAAGAGTACAAATCCAACTTGATACCTATAAAAAATTTATAATTACCTCCAACTGATGCCAGGATATCGAAATAATATCATTGGAGAAAGAGGTCTTTTTTTTTTATATTCCTCACTAACTGGCTTTCTGTGCATTTTAGGCCAATCTCTGAAATAAGCAACTATAAAGAACATTCATTATCTATCATGTTTCATAAGTATAATTTTTAATATTCGGAACAGTAGCTGGGTCGCAGGCCCATTAACATCAGCAAGAGGTCAGAAATACTCGAAAAGTTGAATATTCAGCGGTTTATCCTTTATAATTATTTCGAAATGAACTAAAATGAAGGATTCATAATATCTAAATTTCAGAAAGAGTACAAACCCGACTTGATACCTATAAAATATTTATAATTACCCCCAACTGATGCCAAGATATCGAAATTACATCATTAGACAAATTCGGATTTTTTTAGGACTTTCCTCCGTAACGGGCATTCAGTGCGTTTTATGCCAATCTCTGTAATAATCAACATTAAAGAACGTTCATTATCAATGAAGTATCATAAGTAATATTTTTAATGTTCGGAACAGTGGCTGAGTTGCAGACCCGTGAACATCAGCAAAAGGTCAGAAATAAGCCAATAATTGAATATTCAGCGGTTTATCCTGAACAAATATTTCGAAATGCACTTTAATGAAACATGCATTATATCCAAATATCTGGAACAGTACAATTCCAACTCGATTCTTAAAAAAATGTTTATAATTACCCCCAACTGATGCCAAGATATCGAAATTACATCATTAGACAAATTCGGATTTTTTATGACTTTCCTCAGTAACGGGCATTCAGTGCGTTTTATGCCAATCTCTGTAATGATCAACATTAAAGAACGTTCATTATCAATGAAGTATCATAAGTAATATTTTTAATGTTCGGAACAGTGGCTGAGTTGCAGACTCGTAAACATCAGCAAAAGGTCAGAAATACGAATATAATTGAATATTTAGCGGTTTATCCTTAATAAATATTTCCAAATTTACTTTAATGAAAGATTCATAATATCTAAATTTCAAAAGGAGTACAAACCCAACTTGATACCTATAAAATATTTATAATTACCCCCAACTTATGCCAAGATATCGAAATTACATCATTAGACAAATTCGGATTTTTTTAGGACTTTACTCAGTAACGGACATTCAGTGCGTTTTATGCCAATCTCTGTAATAATCAACATTAAAGAACGTTCATTATCAATGAAGTATCGTAAGTAATATTTTTAATGTTCGGAACAGTGGCTTAGTTGCAGACACCTAAACATCAGCAAAAGGTCAGAAATACGCCAATAATTGAATATTCAGCGGTTTATCCTTAACAAATATTTTGAAATGCACTTTAATGAAACATGCATTATATCCAAATATCTGGAAGAGTACAAATCCAACTCGATTCTTAAAAAATGTTTATAATTGCCCCCAACTGATGCCATGATATCAAAATAACATCATTAGTCAAAGTGGGCTTTTTTTCAGATTTTCCTCAGTAAGGGGCTTTCAGTGCGTTTTATGCCATTATGTGTAATAAGAAACTTTTAAGAACGTCAATTGTCAATCAAGTTCCATGAGTAATATCTTTAATATTCGGAACATTGGCTGAGGTGCAGGCCCGTAAACTTCATAATAAGGTCAGAAATACGACAATAATTGAATATTCAGCGGTTTATCCTTAATAAATATTACGAAATGCACATTAATGAAAGATGCTTTATATCTAAATTTCAGAAAGAGTACAAATCCAACTTGATTCCTATAAAATATTTATATTTACCCCCAACTGATGCCAAGATATCGAAATAACATCATTAGACAAAGTTGTCTTTTTTATGTTTTTCCTCAGTAACTAGCTTTCAGTGCGTTTTAAGCCAATCTCTGTAATAATCAACATTAAAGAACGTTCATTTTCAATGAAGTTCCATGAGTAATATCTTTAATATTCGGAACAGTAGCTGAGGTGCAGGCCCGTAAACATCATCATGAGGTCAGATATACGCCAATAATTGAATATTCCGCGGTTTATCCTTAATAAATATTTCCAAATTTACGTTAATGAAGGATGCATTATATCTAAATTTCAGAAAAAGTACAAATCCAACTTGATTCCTATAAAATATTTATAATTACCCCCAACTGATGCCAAGATATCGAAATAACATCATTAGAAAAAGTGGTCTTTTTTAAGTTTTTCCTCAGTAACTAGCTTTCAGTGCGTTTTATGCCAATCTCTGTAATAATCAACATTTAAGAACTTTCATTATCAATGAAGTATCATAAGTAATATTTTTAATGTTCGGAACAGTGGCTGAGTTGCAGACCCGTAAACATTAGCAAAAGGTCAGAAATACACCAATAATTGAATATTCAGCGGTTTATCCTTAACAAATATTTCGAAATGCACTTTAATGAAACATGCATTATATCCAAATATCTGAAAGAGTACAAATCCAACTCGATTCTTACAAAATGTATATAATTGCCCCCAACTGATGCCATGATATCAAAATAACATCATTAGACAATGTGGGCTTTATTTCAGATTTTCCTCAGTAAGGGGCTTTCAGTGCGTTTTATGGCAATATGTGTAATAAGAAACTTTAAAGAACGTTCATTGTCAATCAAGTTCCAGGAGTAATATCTTTAATATTCGGAACATTGGCTGAGGTGCAGGCCCGTAAACATCATCATGAGGTCAGAAATACGCCAATAATTAAATATTCAGCGGTTTATCCTTAATAAATATTTCCAAATTTACGTTAATGAAAGATGCATTATATCTAAATTTCAGAAAGAGTAGAAATCCAACTTGATTCTTAAAAAATGTTTATAATTGCCCCCAACTGATGCCATGATATCGAAATAACATCATTAGTCAAAGTGGGCTTTTTTTCAGATTTTCCTCAGTTAGGGGCTTTCAGTGCGTTTTATGCCAATATGTGTAATAGAAACTTTTAAGAACGTCAATTGTCAATCAAGTTCCATGAGTAATATCTTTAATATTCGGAACATTGGCTGAGGTGCAGGCCCGTAAACATCATCATGAGGTCAGAAATACGCCAATAATTAAATATTCAGCGGTTTATCCTAAATAAATATGTCCAAATTTACTTTAATGAAAGATTCATAATATCTAAATTTCAAAAAGAGTACAAATCCAACTCGATTATTAATAAATGTTTATAATTGCCCCCAACTGATGCCAAGATATCAAAATAACATCATTAGACAAAGTGGGCTTTATTTCAGATTTTCCTCAGTAAGGGGCTTTCAGTGCGTTTTATGCCAATATGTGTAATAATCAACATTAAAGAACGTTCATTTTCAATGAAGTATCATAAGTAATATTTTTAATGTTCGGAACAGTAGCTGAGTTGCAGACCCGTAAACATTAGCAAAACGTCAGAAATACACCAATAATTGAATATTCAGCGGTTTATCCTTAACAAATATTTCGAAATGCACTTTAATGAAACATGCATTATATCCAAATATCTGGAAGAGTACAAATCCAACTCGATTCTTACAAAATGTGTATAATTGCCCCCAACTGATGCCATGATATCAAAATAACATCATTAGACAAAGTGGGCTTTATTTCAGATTTTCCTCAGTAAGGGGATTTCAGTGCGTTTTATGCCAATATGTGTAATAAGGAACTTTAAAGAACGTTCATTGTCAATCAAGTTCCATGAGTAATATCTTTAATATTCGGAACAGTGGCTGAGGTGCAGGCCTGTAAACATCATCATGAGGTCAGAAATACGACAATAATTGAATATTCCGCGGTTTATCCTTAATAAATATTTCCAAATTTACTTTAATGAAAGATTCATAATATCTAAATTTCAAAAGGAGTACAAACCCAACTTGATACCTATAAAATATTTATAATTACCCCCAACTGATGCCAAGATATCGAAATTACATCCATAGACAAATTCGGATTTTTTTAGGACTTTACTCAGTAACGGACATTCAGTGCGTTTTATGCCAATCTCTGTAATAATCAACATTAAAGAACGTTCATTATCAATGAAGTATCATAAGTAATATTTTTAATGTTCGGAACAGTGGCTTAGTTGCAGACACCTAAACATCAGCAAAAGGTCAGAAATACGCCAATAATTGAATATTCAGCGGTTTATCCTTAACAAATATTTTGAAATGCACTTTAATGAAACATGCATTATATCCAAATATCTGGAAGAGTACAAATCCAACTCGATTCTTAAAAAATGTTTATAATTGCCCCCAACTGATGCCATGATATCAAAATAACATCATTAGTCAAAGTGGGCTTTTTTTCAGATTTTCCTCAGTAAGGGGCTTTCAGTGCGTTTTATGCCATTATGTGTAATAAGAAACTTTTAAGAACGTCAATTGTCAATCAAGTTCCATGAGTAATATCTTTAATATTCGGAACATTGGCTGAGGTGCAGGCCCGTAAACTTCATAATAAGGTCAGAAATACGACAATAATTGAATATTCAGCGGTTTATCCTTAATAAATATTTCGAAATGCACATTAATGAAAGATGCATTATATCTAAATTTCAGAAAGAGTACAAATCTAACTTGATTCCTATAAAATATTTATATTTACCCCCAACTGATGCCAAGATATCGAAATAACATCATTAGACAAAGTGGTCTTTTTTATGTTTTTCCTCAGTAACTAGCTTTCAGTGCGTTTTAAGCCAATCTCTGTAATAATCAACATTAAAGAACGTTCATTTTCAATGAAGTTCCATGAGTAATATCTTTAATATTCGGAACAGTAGCTGAGGTGCAGGCCCGTACACATCATCATGAGGTCAGATATACGCCAATAATTGAATATTCAGCGGTTTATCCTAAATAAATATGTCCAAATTTACTTTAATGAAAGATTCATAATATCTAAATTTCAAAAAGAGTACAAATCCAACTCGATTATTAATAAATGTTTATAATTGCCCCCAACTGATGCCAAGATATCAAAATAACATCATTAGACAAAGTGGGCTTTATTTCAGATTTTCCTCAGTAAGGGGCTTTCAGTGCGTTTTATGCCAATATGTGTAATAATCAACATTAAAGAACGTTCATTTTCAATGAAGTATCATAAGTAATATTTTTAATGTTCGGAACAGTAGCTGAGTTGCAGACCCGTAAACATTAGCAAAACGTCAGAAATACACCAATAATTGAATATTCAGCGGTTTATCCTTAACAAATATTTCGAAATGCACTTTAATGAAACATGCATTATATCCAAATATCTGGAAGAGTACAAATCCAACTCGATTCTTACAAAATGTGTATAATTGCCCCCAACTGATGCCATGATATCAAAATAACATCATTAGACAAAGTGGGCTTTATTTCAGATTTTCCTCAGTAAGGGGATTTCAGTGCGTTTTATGCCAATATGTGTAATAAGGAACTTTAAAGAACGTTCATTGTCAATCAAGTTCCATGAGTAATATCTTTAATATTCGGAACAGTGGCTGAGGTGCAGGCCTGTAAACATCATCATGAGGTCAGAAATACGACAATAATTGAATATTCCGCGGTTTATCCTTAATAAATATTTCCAAATTTACTTTAATGAAAGATTCATAATATCTAAATTTCAAAAGGAGTACAAACCCAACTTGATACCTATAAAATATTTATAATTACCCCCAACTGATGCCAAGATATCGAAATTACATCCATAGACAAATTCGGATTTTTTTAGGACTTTACTCAGTAACGGACATTCAGTGCGTTTTATGCCAATCTCTGTAATAATCAACATTAAAGAACGTTCATTATCAATGAAGTATCATAAGTAATATTTTTAATGTTCGGAACAGTGGCTTAGTTGCAGACACCTAAACATCAGCAAAAGGTCAGAAATACGCCAATAATTGAATATTCAGCGGTTTATCCTTAACAAATATTTTGAAATGCACTTTAATGAAACATGCATTATATCCAAATATCTGGAAGAGTACAAATCCAACTCGATTCTTAAAAAATGTTTATAATTGCCCCCAACTGATGCCATGATATCAAAATAACATCATTAGTCAAAGTGGGCTTTTTTTCAGATTTTCCTCAGTAAGGGGCTTTCAGTGCGTTTTATGCCATTATGTGTAATAAGAAACTTTTAAGAACGTCAATTGTCAATCAAGTTCCATGAGTAATATCTTTAATATTCGGAACATTGGCTGAGGTGCAGGCCCGTAAACTTCATAATAAGGTCAGAAATACGACAATAATTGAATATTCAGCGGTTTATCCTTAATAAATATTTCGAAATGCACATTAATGAAAGATGCATTATATCTAAATTTCAGAAAGAGTACAAATCTAACTTGATTCCTATAAAATATTTATATTTACCCCCAACTGATGCCAAGATATCGAAATAACATCATTAGACAAAGTGGTCTTTTTTATGTTTTTCCTCAGTAACTAGCTTTCAGTGCGTTTTAAGCCAATCTCTGTAATAATCAACATTAAAGAACGTTCATTTTCAATGAAGTTCCATGAGTAATATCTTTAATATTCGGAACAGTAGCTGAGGTGCAGGCCCGTACACATCATCATGAGGTCAGATATACTCCAATAATTGAATATTCCGCGGTTTATCCTTAATAAATATTTCCAAATTTACTTTAATGAAGGATGCATTATATCTAAATTTCAGAAAGAGTACAAATCCAACTTGATTCCTATAAAATATTTATAATTACCCCCAACTGATGCCAAGATATCGAAATAACATCATTAGAAAAAGTGGTCTTTTTTAAGTTTTTCCTCAGTTACTAGCTTTCAGTGCGTTTTATGCCAATCTCTGTAATAATCAACATTTAAGAACTTTCATTATCAATGAAGTATCATAAGTAATATTTTTAATGTTCGGAACAGTGGCTGAGTTGCAGACCCGTAAACATTAGCAAAAGGTCAGAAATACACCAATAATTGAATATTCAGCGGTTTATCCTTAACAAATATTTCGAAATGCACTTTAATGAAACATGCATTATATCCAAATATCTGGAAGAGTACAAATCCAACTCGATACTTACAAAATGTTTATAATTGCCCCCAACTGATGCCATGATATCAAAATAACATCATTAGACAAAGTGGGCTTTATTTCAGATTTTCCTCATTAAGGGGCTTTCAGTGCGTTTTATGCCAATATGTGTAATAAGAAACTTTAAAGAACGTTCATTGTCAATCAAGTTCCAGGAGTAATATCTTTAATATTCGGAACATTGGCTGAGGTGCAGGCCCGTAAACATCATCATGAGGTCAGAAATACGCCAATAATTAAATATTCAGCGGTTTATCCTTAATAAATATTTCCAAATTTACGTTAATGAAAGATGCATTATATCTAAATTTCAGAAAGAGTAGAAATCCAACTTGATTCTTAAAAAATGTTTATAATTGCCCCCAACTGATGCCATGATATCGAAATAACATCATTAGTCAAAGTGGGCTTTTTTTCAGATTTTCCTCAGTAAGGGGCTTTCAGTGCGTTTTATGCCAATATGTGTAATAGAAACTTTTAAGAACGTCAATTGTCAATCAAGTTCCATGAGTAATATCTTTAATATTCGGAACATTGGCTGAGGTGCAGGCCCGTAAACATCATCATGAGGTCAGAAATACGCCAATAATTAAATATTCAGCGGTTTATCCTTAATAAATATGTCCAAATTTACTTTAATGAAAGATTCATAATATCTAAATTTCAAAAAGAGTACAAATCCAACTCGATTCTTAAAAAATGTTTATAATTGCCCCCAACTGATGCCTAGATATCAAAATAACATCATTAGACAAAGTGGGCTTTATTTTAGATTTTCCTCAGTAAGGGGCTTTCAGTGCGTTTTATGCCAATATGTGTAATAATCAACATTAAAGAACGCTCATTTTCAATGAAGTATCATTACTAATTTTTTTAATGTTCGGAACAGTGGCTGAGGTGCAGACCCGTAAACTTTAGCAAAAGGTCAGAAATACGCATATAATTGAATATTCAGCGGTTTATCCTTCATAATTATTTCGAAATGAACTTATATGAAAGATGCATTATATCTTAATTTCAGGAGAGTAAAGATCCAACTTGATTCCTATAAAATATTTATATTAACCCCCAACTGATGCCAAGATATCGAAATAACATCATTAGGAAAAGTGGTCTTTTTTAAGTTTTTCCTCAGTAACTAGCTTTCAGTGCGTTTTATGCCAATCTCAGTAATAATCAACATTAAAGAACTTTCATTATCAATGAAGTATCATAAGTAATATTTTTAATGTTCGGAACAGTAGCAGAGTTGCAGACCCGTAAACATTAGCAAAAGGTCAGAAATACACCAATAATTGAATATTCAGCGGTTTATCCTTAACAAATATTTCGAAATGCACTTTAATGAAACATGCATTATATCCAAATATCTGGAAGAGTACAAATCCAACTCGATTCTTACAAAATGTTTATAATTGCCCCCAACTGATGCCATGATATCAAAATAACATCATTAGACAAAGTGGGCTTTATTTCAGATTTTCCTCATTAAGGGGCTTTCAGTGCGTTTTATGCCAATATGTGTAATAAGAAACTTTAAAGAACGTTCATTGTCAATCAAGTTCCAAGAGTAATATCTTTAATATTCGGAACATTGGCTGAGGTGCAGGCCCGTAAACATCATAATGAGGTCAGAAATACGCCAATAATTAAATATTCAGCGGTTTATCCTTAATAAATATTTCCAAATTTACTTTAATGAAAGATTCATAATATCTAAATTTCAAAAGGAGTACAAATCCAACTCGATTCTTTAAAAATGTTTATAATTGCCCCCAACTGATGCCAAGATATCAAAATAACATCATTAGACAAAGTGGCTTTATTTCAGATTTTCCTCAGTAAGGGGCTTTCAGTGCGTTTTATGCCAATATGTGTAATAATCAACATTAAAGAACGTTCATTTTCAATGAAGTATCATTACTAATATTTTTAATGTTCGGAACAGTGGCTGAGGTGCAGACCCGTAAACTTCAGCAAAAGGTCAGAAATACGAATATAATTGAATATTTAGCGGTTTATCCTTAACAAATATTTCGAATTGCGCATTAATGAAAGATTCATAATATCCATATATAGAAAGAGTACAATCCCGACTTGATACCTATAAAATATTTATAATTGCCCCCAACTGATGCCATGATATCAAAATAACATCATTAGACAAAGTGGGCTTTATTTCAGATTTTCCTCAGTAAGGGGATTTTAGTGCGTTTTATGCCAATATGTGTAATATGAAACTTTAAAGAACGTTCATTGTCAATCAAGTTCCATGAGTAATATCTTTAATATTCGGAACAGTGGCTGAGGTGCAGGCCTGTAAACATCATCATGAGGTCAGAAATACGCCAATAATTGAATATTCCGCGGTTTATCCTTAATAAATATTTCCAAATTTACTTTAATGAAAGATTCATAATATCTAAATTTCAAAAGGAGTACAAACCCAACTTGATACCTATAAAATATTTATAATTACCCCCAACTGATGCCAAGATATTGAAATTACATCATTAGACAAATTCGGATTTTTTTAGGACTTTACTCAGTAACGGACATTCAGTGCGTTTTATGCCAATCTCTGTAATAATCAACATTAAAGAACGTTCATTTTCAATGAAGTATCATTACTAATATTTTTAATGTTCGGAACAGTGGCTGAGTTGCAGACCCGTAAACATCAGCAAAAGGTCAGAAATACCCACATAATTGAATTTTTAGCGGTTTATCCTTAACAAATATTTCGAATTGCGCATTAATGAAACATGCATTATATCCAAATATCTGGAAGAGTACAAATCCAACTTTATTCCTATAAAATATTTATAATTACCCCCAACTGATGCCAAGATATCGAAATAACATCATTAGACAAAGTGGTCTTTTTTAAGTTTTTCCTCAGTAACTAGCTTCCAGTGCGTTTTAAGCCAATCTCTGTAATAATCAACATTAAAGAACGTTCATTTTCAATGAAGTTCCATGAGTAATATCTTTAATATTCGGAACAGTAGCTGAGGTGCAGACCCGTAAACTTCAGCAAAAGGTCAGAAATACGCATATAATTGAATATTCAGCGGTTTATCCTTCATAATTATTTCGAAATGAACTTATATGAAAGATGCATTATATCTTAATTTCAGAAAGAGTAAAGATCCAACTTGATTCCTATAAAATATTTATATTAACCCCCAACTGATGCCAAGATATCGAAATAACATCATTAGAAATAGCGGTCTTTTTTAAGTTTTTCCTCAGTAACTAGCTTTCAGTGCGTTTTATGCCAATCTCAGTAATAATCAACATTAAAGAACTTTCATTATCAATGAAGTATCATAAGTAATATTTTTAATGTTCGGAACAGTAGCAGAGTTGCAGACCCGTAAACATTAGCAAAAGGTCAGAAATACACCAATTATTGAATATGCAGCGGTTTATCCTTAACAAATATTTCGAAATGCACTTTAATGAAACATGCATTATATCCAAATATCTGGAATAGTACAAATCCAACTCGATTCTTACTAAATGTTTATAATTGCCATCAACTGATGCTATGATATCAAAATAACATCATTAGACAAAGTGGGCTTTATTTCAGATTTTCCTCATTAAGGGGCTTTCAGTGCGTTATATGCCAATATGTGTAATAAGAAACTTTAAAGAACGTTCATTGTCAATCAAGTTCCAGGAGTAATATCTTTAATATTCGGAACAGTGGCTGAGGTGCAGGCCTGTAAACATCATCATGAGGTCAGAAATACGCCAATAATTGAATATTCCGCGGTTTATCCTTAATAAATATTTCCAAATTTACTTTAATGAAAGATTCATAATATCTAAATTTCAAAAGGAGTACAAACCCAACTTGATACCTATAAAATATTTATAATTACCCCCAACTGATGCCAAGATATCGAAATTACATCATTAGACAAATTCGGATTTTTTTAGGACTTTACTCAGTAACGGACATTCAGTGCGTTTTATGCCAATCTCTGTAATAATCAACATTAAAGAACGTTCATTATCAATGAAGTATCGTAAGTAATATTTTTAATGTTCGGAACAGTGGCTTAGTTGCAGACACCTAAACATCAGCAAAAGGTCAGAAATACGCCAATAATTGAATATTCAGCGGTTTATCCTTAACAAATATTTTGAAATGCACTTTAATGAAACATGCATTATATCCAAATATCTGGAAGAGTACAAATCCAACTCGATTCTTAAAAAATGTTTATAATTGCCCCCAACTGATGCCATGATATCAAAATAACATCATTAGTCAAAGTGGGCTTTTTTTCAGATTTTCCTCAGTAAGGGGCTTTCAGTGCGTTTTATGCCATTATGTGTAATAAGAAACTTTTAAGAACGTCAATTGTCAATCAAGTTCCATGAGTAATATCTTTAATATTCGGAACATTGGCTGAGGTGCAGGCCCGTAAACTTCATAATAAGGTCAGAAATACGACAATAATTGAATATTCAGCGGTTTATCCTTAATAAATATTTCGAAATGCACATTAATGAAAGATGCATTATATCTAAATTTCAGAAAGAGTACAAATCTAACTTGATTCCTATAAAATATTTATATTTACCCCCATCTGATGCCAAGATATCGAAATAACATCATTAGACAAAGTGGTCTTTTTTATGTTTTTCCTCAGTAACTAGCTTTCAGTGCGTTTTAAGCCAATCTCTGTAATAATCAACATTAAAGAACGTTCATTTTCAATGAAGTTCCATGAGTAATATCTTTAATATTCGGAACAGTAGCTGAGGTGCAGACCCGTAAACTTCAGCAAAAGGTCAGAAATACGCATATAATTGAATATTCAGCGGTTTATCCTTCATAATTATTTCGAAATGAACTTATATGAAAGATGCATTATATCTTAATTTCAGAAAGAGTAAAGATCCAACTTGATTCCTATAAAATATTTATATTAACCCCCAACTGATGCCAAGATATCGAAATAACATCATTAGAAATAGCGGTCTTTTTTAAGTTTTTCCTCAGTAACTAGCTTTCAGTGCGTTTTATGCCAATCTCAGTAATAATCAACATTAAAGAACTTTCATTATCAATGAAGTATCATAAGTAATATTTTTAATGTTCGGAACAGTAGCAGAGTTGCAGACCCGTAAACATTAGCAAAAGGTCAGAAATACACCAATTATTGAATATGCAGCGGTTTATCCTTAACAAATATTTCGAAATGCACTTTAATGAAACATGCATTATATCCAAATATCTGGAATAGTACAAATCCAACTCGATTCTTACAAAATGTTTTTAATTGCCCCCAACTGATGCTATGATATCAAAATAACATCATTAGACAAAGTGGGCTTTATTTCAGATTTTCCTCATTAAGGGGCTTTCAGTGCGTTATATGCCAATATGTGTAATAAGAAACTTTAAAGAACGTTCATTGTCAATCAAGTTCCAGGAGTAATATCTTTAATATTCGGAACATTGGCTGAGGTGCAGGCCCGTAAACATCATCATGAGGTCAGAAATACGGCAATAATTAAATATTCAGCGGTTTATCCTTAATAAATATTTCCAAATTTACGTTAATGAAAGATGCATTATATCTAAATTTCAGAAAGAGTAGAAATCCAACTTGATTCTTAAAAAATGTTTATAACTGCCCCCAACTGATGCCATGATATCGAAATAACATCATTAGTCAAAGTGGGCTTTTTTTCAGATTTTCCTAAGTAAGGGGCTTTCAGTGCGTTTTATGCCAATATGTGTAATAGAAACTTTTAAGAACGTCAATTGTCAATCAAGTTCCATGAGTAATATCTTTAATATTCGGAACATTGGCTGAGGTGCAGGCCCGTAAACATCATCATGAGGTCAGAAATACGCCAATAATTAAATATTCAGCGGTTTATCCTTAATAAATATGTCCAAATTAACTTTAATGAAAGATTCATAATATCTAAATTTCAAAAAGAGTACAAATCCAACTCGATTCTTAAAAAATGTTTATAATTGCTCCCAACTGATGCCAAGATATCAAAATAACATCATTAGACAAAGTGGGCTTTATTTCAGATTTTCCTCAGTAAGGGGCTTTCAGTGCGTTTTATGCCAATATGTGTAATAATCAACATTAAAGAACGTTCATTTTCAATGAAGTTCCATGAGTAATATCTTTAATATTCGGAACATTGGCTGAGGTGCAGGCCCGTAAACATCATCATGAGGTCAGAAATACGCCAATAATTAAATATTCAGCGGTTTATCCTAAATAAATATGTCCAAATTTACTTTAATGAAAGATTCATAATATCTAAATTTCAAAAAGAGTACAAATCCAACTCGATTCTTAAAAAATGTTTATAATTGCTCCCAACTGATGCCAAGATATCAAAATAACATCATTAGACAAAGTGGGCTTTATTTCAGATTTTCCTCATTAAGGGGCTTTCAGTGCGTTTTATGCCAATATGTGTAATAAGAAACTTTAAAGAACGTTCATTGTCAATCAAGTTCCAAGAGTAATATCTTTAATATTCGGAACATTGGCTGAGGTGCAGGCCCGTAAACATCATAATGAGGTCAGAAATACGCCAATAATTAAATATTCAGCGGTTTATCCTTAATAAATATTTCCAAATTTACTTTAATGAAAGATTCATAATATCTAAATTTCAAAAGGAGTACAAATCCAACTCGATTCTTTAAAAATGTTTATAATTGCCCCCAACTGATGCCATGATATCAAAATAACATCATTAGACAAAGTGGGCTTTATTTCAGATTTTCCTCAGTAAGGGGCTTTCAGTGCGTTTTATGCCAATATGTGTAATAAGAAACTTGAAAGAACGTTCATTGTCAATCAAGTTCCAGGAGTAATATCTTTAATATTCGGAACAGTGGCTGAGGTGCAGGCCCTTAAACTTCATAATATGGTCAGAAATACGCCAATAATTGAATATTCCGCGGTTTATCCTTAATAAATATTTCCAAATTTACTTTAATGAAAGATTCATAATATCTAAATTTCAGAAAGAGTACAAATCCAACTTGATTCCTATAAAATATTTATAATTACCCCCAACTGATGCCAAGATATAGAAATAACATCATTAGACAAAGTGGGCTTTTTTTTTAAGTTTTTCCTCAGTAACTAGCTTTCAGTGCGTTTTAAGCCAATCTCTGTAATAATCAACATTAAAGAACGTTCATTTTCAATGAAGTATCATTACTAATATTTTTAATGTTCGGAACAGTGGCTGAGTTGCAGACCCGTAAACATCAGCAAAAGGTCAGAAATACCCACATAATTGAATTTTTAGCGGTTTATCCTTAACAAATATTTCGAATTGCGCATTAATGAAACATGCATTATATCCAAATATCTGGAAGAGTACAAATCCAACTTTATTCCTATAAAATATTTATAATTACCCCCAACTGATGCCAAGATATCGAAATAATATCATTAGACAAAGTGGTCTTTTTTAAGTTTTTCCTCAGTAACTAGCTTCCAGTGCGTTTTAAGCCAATCTCTGTAATAATCAACATTAAAGAACATTCATTTTCAATGAAGTTCCATGAGTAATATCTTTAATATTCGGAACAGTGGCTGAGGTGCAGGCCTGTAAACTTCAGCATACGGTCAGAAAAACGACATTAATTGAATATTCAGCGGTTTATCCTTAATAAATTTTTCGAAATGCACATTAATGAAAGATGCATTATATCTAAATTTCTGAAAGAGTACAAATCCAACTTGATACCTATAAAATATTTATAATTACCCCCAACAGATGCCAAGATTTCGAAATTACATCATTAGACAAATTCGGATTTTTTTAGGACTTTCCTCAGTAACGGGCATTCAGTGCGTTTTATGCCAATCTCTGTAAGGATCAACATTAAAGAACGTTCATTATCAATGAAGTATCATAAGTAATATTTTTGATGTTCGGATCAGTGGCTGAGTTGCAGACCCGTAAACATCAGCAAAAGGTCAGAAATACGCCAATAACTGAATATTCAGCGGTTTATCCTTAACAAATTTTTCGAAATGCACTTTAATGAAACATGCATTATATCCAAATATCTGGTAGAGTACATATCCAACTCGATTCTTAAATAATGTTTATAATTGCCCCCAACTGATGCCATGATATCAAAATAACATCATTAGCCAAAGTGGGCTTTTTTTTCAGATTTTCCTCAGTAAGGGGCTTTCAGTGCGTTTTATGAAGATACGTGTAATGAGAAACTTTAAAGAACGTCAATTGTCAATCAAGTTCCATGAGTAATATCTTTAATATTCGGAACAGTGGCTGAGGTGCAGGCCCTTAAACTTCATAATATGGTCAGAAATACGCCAATAATTGAATATTCAGCGGTTTATCCTTAATAAATATTTCGAAATGCACATTAATGAAAGTTGCATTATATCTAAATTTCAGAAAGAGTACAAATCCAACTTGATACCTATATAATATTTATAATTACCCCCAAATGATGCCATGATATCAAAATAACATCATTAGTCAAAGTGGGCTTTTTTTCAGATTTTCCTCAGTAAGGGGCTTTCAGTGCGTTTTATGCCAATATGTGTAATAGAAACTTTTAAGAACGTCAATTGTCAATCAAGTTGCATGAGTAATATCTTTAATATTCGGAACATTGGCTGAGGTGCAGGCCCGTAAACTTCATAATAAGGTCAGAAATACGACAATAATTGAATATTCAGCGGTTTATCCTTAATAAATATTTCGAAATGCACATTAATGAAAGATGCATTACTTCTAAATTTCAGAAAGAGTACAAATCCAACTTGATACCTATAAAATATTTATAATTACCTCCAACTGATGCCAGGATATCGATATAACATCATTGGACAAAGAGGTCTTTTTTTTTTATATTCCTCACTAACTGGCTTTTTGTGCATTTTAGGCTAATCTCTGAAATAAGCAACTATAAAGAACATTCATTTTCTATCAAGTTTCATAAGTATAATTTTTAATATTCGTAACAGCAGCTGGGTTGCAGGCTCATTAACAACAGCAAGAGGTCAGAAATACTCTAAAAGTTGAATATTCAGCGGTTTATCCTTTATAATTATTTCGAAATGAACTTATATGAAAGATGCATTATATCTTAATTTCAGAAAGAGAACAAATCCAACTTGATTCCTATAAAATATTTATAATTACCCCCAACTGATGCCAAGATATAGAAATAATATCATTAGACAAAGTGGGCTTTTTTTTAAGTTTTTCCTCAGTAACTAGCTTTCAGTGCGTTTTAAGCCAATCTCACTAATAATCAACATTAAAGAACATTTATTTTCAATGAAGTTCCATGAGTAATATCTTTAATATTCGGAACAGAGGCTGAGGTGCAGGCCCGTAAACATCATCATGAGGTCAGAAATACGCCAATAATTGAATATTCCGCGGTGTATCCTTAATAAATATTTCCAAATTTACGTTAATGATAGATGCATTATATCTAAATTTCAGAAAGAGTACAAATCCAACTTGATTCTTAAAAAATATTTATAATTACCCCCAACTGATGCCAAGATATCGAAATAACATCATTAGACAAAGTGGTCTTTTTTAAGTATTTCCTCAGTAACTAGCTTTCAGTGCGTTTTAAGCCAATCTCTGTAATAATCAACATTAAAGAACGTTCATTTTCAATGAAGTATCATTACTAATATTTTTAATGTTCGGAACAGTGGCTGAGTTGCAGACCCGTAAACATCAGCAAAAGGTCAGAAATACCCATATAATTGAATTTTTAGCGGTTTATCCTTAACAAATATTTCGAATTGCGCATTAATGAAACATGCATTATATCCAAATATCTGGAAGAGTACAAATTCAACTCGATTCCTATAAAATATTTATAATTACCCCCAACTGATGCCAAGATATAGAAATAATATCATTAGACAAAGTGGGCTTTTTTTTTAAGTTTTTCCTCAGTAACTAGCTTTCAGTGCGTTTTAAGCCAATCTCACTAATAATCAACATTAAAGAACATTTATTTTCAATGAAGTTCCATGAGTAATATCTTTAATATTCGGAACAGAGGCTGAGGTGCAGGCCCGTAAACATCATCATGAGGTCAGAAATACGCCAATAATTGAATATTCCGCGGTGTATCCTTAATAAATATTTCCAAATTTACGTTAATGATAGATGCATTATATCTAAATTTCAGAAAGAGTACAAATCCAACTTGATTCTTAAAAAATATTTATAATTACCCCCAACTGATGCTATGATATCAAAATAACATCATTAGACAAAGTGGGCTTTATTTCAGATTTTCCTCATTAAGGGGCTTTCAGTGCGTTATATGCCAATATGTGTAATAAGAAACTTTAAAGAACGTTCATTGTCAATCAAGTTCCAGGAGTAATATCTTTAATATTCGGAACATTGGCTGAGGTGCAGGCCCGTAAACATCATCATGAGGTCAGAAATACGGCAATAATTAAATATTCAGCGGTTTATCCTTAATAAATATTTCCAAATTTACGTTAATGAAAGATGCATTATATCTAAATTTCAGAAAGAGTAGAAATCCAACTTGATTCTTAAAAAATGTTTATAACTGCCCCCAACTGATGCCATGATATCGAAATAACATCATTAGTCAAAGTGGGCTTTTTTTCAGATTTTCCTCAGTAAGGGGCTTTCAGTGCGTTTTATGCCAATATGTGTAATAGAAACTTTTAAGAACGTCAATTGTCAATCAAGTTCCATGAGTAATATCTTTAATATTCGGAACATTGGCTGAGGTGCAGGCCCGTAAACATCATCATGAGGTCAGAAATACGCCAATAATTAAATATTCAGCGGTTTATCCTTAATAAATATGTCCAAATTTACTTTAATGAAAGATTCATAATATCTAAATTTCAAAAAGAGTACAAATCCAACTCGATTCTTAAAAAATGTTTATAATTGCTCCCAACTGATGCCAAGATATCAAAATAACATCATTAGACAAAGTGGGCTTTATTTCAGATTTTCCTCAGTAAGGGGCTTTCAGTGCGTTTTATGCCAATATGTGTAATAATCAACATTAAAGAACGTTCATTTTCAATGAAGTTCCATGAGTAATATCTTTAATATTCGGAACATTGGCTGAGGTGCAGGCCCGTAAACATCATCATGAGGTCAGAAATACGCCAATAATTAAATATTCAGCGGTTTATCCTAAATAAATATGTCCAAATTTACTTTAATGAAAGATTCATAATATCTAAATTTCAAAAAGAGTACAAATCCAACTCGATTCTTAAAAAATGTTTATAAATGCTCCCAACTGATGCCAAGATATCAAAATAACATCATTAGACAAAGTGGGCTTTATTTCAGATTTTCCTCATTAAGGGGCTTTCAGTGCGTTTTATGCCAATATGTGTAATAAGAAACTTTAAAGAACGTTCATTGTCAATCAAGTCCCAAGAGTAATATCTTTAATATTCGGAACATTGGCTGAGGTGCAGGCCCGTAAACATCATAATGAGGTCAGAAATACGCCAATAATTAAATATTCAGCGGTTTATCCTTAATAAATATTTCCAAATTTACTTTAATGAAAGATTCATAATATCTAAATTTCAAAAGGAGTACAAATCCAACTCGATTCTTTAAAAATGTTTATAATTGCCCCCAACTGATGCCATGATATCAAAATAACATCATTAGACAAAGTGGGCTTTATTTCAGATTTTCCTCAGTAAGGGGCTTTCAGTGCGTTTTATGCCAATATGTGTAATAAGAAACTTGAAAGAACGTTCATTGTCAATCAAGTTCCAGGAGTAATATCTTTAATATTCGGAACAGAGGCTGAGGTGCAGGCCCGTAAACATCATCATGAGGTCAGAAATACGCCAATAATTGAATATTCCGCGGTGTATCCTTAATAAATATTTCCAAATTTACGTTAATGATAGATGCATTATATCTAAATTTCAGAAAGAGTACAAATCCAACTTGATTCTTAAAAAATATTTATAATTACCCCCAACTGATGCCAAGATATCGAAATAACATCATTAGACAAAGTGGTCTTTTTTAAGTATTTCCTCAGTAACTAGCTTTCAGTGCGTTTTAAGCCAATCTCTGTAATAATCAACATTAAAGAACGTTCATTTTCAATGAAGTATCATTACTAATATTTTTAATGTTCGGAACAGTGGCTGAGTTGCAGACCCGTAAACATCAGCAAAAGGTCAGAAATACCCATATAATTGAATTTTTAGCGGTTTATCCTTAACAAATATTTCGAATTGCGCATTAATGAAACATGCATTATATCCAAATATCTGGAAGAGTACAAATTCAACTCGATTCTTAAAAAATGTTTATAATTACCCCCAACTGATGCCAAGATATCGAAATTACATCATTAGACAAATTCGGATTTTTGTATGACTTTCCTCAGTAACGGGCATTCAGTGCGTTTTATGCCAATCTCTGTAATGATCAACATTAAAGAACGTTCATTATCAATGAAGTATCATAAGTATAATTTTTAATATTCGGAACAGTAGCTGGGTTGCAGGCCCATTAACATCAGCAAGAGGTCAGAAATACTCGAAAAGTTGAATATTCAGCGGTTTATCCTTTATAATTATTTCGAAATGAACTTAAATGAAGGATTCATAATATCTAAATTTCAGAAAGAGTACAAACCCGACTTGATACCTATAAAATATTTATAATTACCCCCAACTGATGCCAAGATATCGAAATTACATCATTAGACAAATTCGGATTTTTTTAGGACTTTCCTCCGTAGCGGGCATTCAGTGCGTTTTATGCCAATCTCTGTAATAATCAACATTAAAGAACGTTCATTATCAATGAAGTATCATAAGTAATATTTTTAATGTTGGGAACAGTGGCTGAGTTGCAGACCCGTGAACATCAGCAAAAGGTCAGAAATACGCCAATAATTGAATATTCAGCGGTTTATCCTGAACAAATATTTCGAAATGCACTTTAATGAAACATGCATTATATCCAAATATCTGGAAGAGTACAAATTCAACTCGATTCTTAAAAAATGTTTATAATTACCCCCAACTGATGCCAAGATATCGAAATTACATCATTAGACAAATTCGGATTTTTGTATGACTTTCCTCAGTAACGGGCATTCAGTGCGTTTTATGCCAATCTCTGTAATGATCAACATTAAAGAACGTTCATTATCAATGAAGTATCATAAGTAATATTTTTGATGTTCGGATCAGTGGCTGAGTTGCAGACCCGTAAACATCAGCAAATGGTCAGAAATACGCCAATAACTGAATATTCAGCGGTTTATCCTTAACAAATATTTCGAAATGCACTTTAATGAAACATGCATTATATCCAAATATCTGGTAGAGTACATATCCAACTCGATTCTTAAATAATGTTTATAATTGCCCCCAACTGATGCCATGATATCAAAATAACATCATTAGCCAAAGTGGGCTTATTTTTCAGATTTTCCTCAGTAAGGGGCTTTCAGTGCGTTTTATGAAGATACGTGTAATGAGAAACTTTAAAGAACGTCAATTGTCAATCAAGTTCCATGAGTAATATCTTTAATATTCGGAACAGTGGCTGAGGTGCAGGCCCTTAAACTTCATAATATGGTCAGAAATACGCCAATAATTGAATATTCAGCGGTTTATCCTTAATAAATATTTCGAAATGCACATTAATGAAAGATGCATTATATCTAAATTTCAGAAAGAGTACAAATCCAACTTGATACCTATAAAATATTTATAATTAACTCCAACTGATGCCAGGATATCGAAATAACATCATTGGACAAAGTGGTCTTTTTTTTTATATTCCTCACTAACTGGCTTTCAGTGCAATTTAGGCCAATCTCTGAAATAAGCAACTATAAAGAACATTCATAATCTATCATGCTTCATAAGTATAATTTTTAATATTCGGAACAGTGGCTGAGGTGCAGGCCCGTAAACGTCATCATAAGGTCAGAAATACGACAATAATACAATATTCAGCGGTTTATCCTTAATAAATATTTCGAAATGCACATTAATGAAAGTTGCATTATATCTAAATTTCAGAAAGAGTACAAATCCAACTTGATACCTATATAATATTTATAATTACCCCCAAATGATGCCATGATATCAAAATAACATCATTAGTCAAAGTGAGCTTTTTTTCAGATTTTCCTCAGTGAGGGGCTTTCAGTGCGTTTTATGCCAATATGTGTAATAGAAACTTTTAAGAACGTCAATTGTCAATCAAGTTCCATGAGTAATATCTTTAATATTCGGAACATTGGCTGAGGTGCAGGCCCGTAAACTTCATAATAAGGTCAGAAATACGACAATAATTGAATATTCAGCGGTTTATCCTTAATAAATATTTCGAAATGCACATTAATGAAAGATGCATTATATCTAAATTTCAGAAAGAGTACAAATCCAACTTGATACCTATAAAATATTTATAATTACCTCCAACTGATGCCAGGATATCGATATAACATCATTGGACAAAGAGGTCTTTTTTTTTTATATTCCTCACTAACTGGCTTTCTGTGCATTTTAGGCTAATCTCTGAAATAAGCAACTATAAAGAACATTCATTTTCTATCAAGTTTCATAAGTATAATTTTTAATATTCGTAACAGTAGCTGGGTTGCAGGCCCATTAACAACAGCAAGAGGTCAGAAATACTCTAAAAGTTGAATATTCAGCGGTTTATCCTTTATAATTATTTCGAAATGAACTTATATGAAAGATGCATTATATCTTAATTTCAGAAAGAGAACAAATCCAACTTGATTCCTATAAAATATTTATAATTACCCCCAACTGATGCCAAGATATAGAAATAATATCAATAGACAAAGTGGGCTTTTTTTTAAGTTTTTCCTCAGTAACTAGCTTTCAGTGCGTTTTAAGCCAATCTCACTAATAATCAACATTAAAGAACATTTATTTTCAATGAAGTTCCATGAGTAATATCTTTAATATTCGGAACAGAGGCTGAGGTGCAGGCCCGTAAACATCATCATGAGGTCAGAAATACGCCAATAATTGAATATTCCGCGGTGTATCCTTAATAAATATTTCCAAATTTACGTTAATGAAAGATGCATTATATCTAAATTTCAGAAAGAGTACAAATCCAACTTGATTCTTAAAAAATATTTATAATTACCCCCAACTGATGCCAAGATATCGAAATAACATCATTAGACAAAGTGGTCTTTTTTAAGTATTTCCTCAGTAACTAGCTTTCAGTGCGTTTTAAGCCAATCTCTGTAATAATCAACATTAAAGAACGTTCATTTTCAATGAAGTATCATTACTAATATTTTTAATGTTCGGAACAGTGGCTGAGTTGCAGACCCGTAAACATCAGCAAAAGGTCAGAAATACGCCAATAATTGAATATTCAGCGGATTATCCTTAACAAATATTTTGAAATGCACTTTAATGAAACATGCATTATATCCAGATATCTGGAAGAGTACAAATCCAACTCGATTCTTAAAAAATGTTTATAATTGTCCCCAACTGATGCCTGATATCAAAATAACATCATTAGTCAAAGTGGGCAATTTTTCAGATTTTCCTCAGTAAGGGGCTTTCAGTGCGTTTTATGCCAATATGTGTAATAAGAAACTTTTAAGAACGTCAATTGTCAATCAAGTTCCATGAGTAATATCTTTAATATTCGGAACATTGGCTGAGGTGCAGGCCCGTAAACTTCATAATAAGGTCAGAAATACGACAATAATTGAATATTCAGCGGTTTATCCTTAATAAATATTTCGAAATGCACATTAATGAAAGATGCATTATATCTAAATTTCAGAAAGAGTACAAATCCAACTTGATACCTATAAAATATTTATAATTACCTCCAAGCCAGGATATCGAAATAACATCATTGGACAAAGAGGTATTTTTTTTTGATATTCCTCACTAACTGGCTTTCTGTGCATTTTAGGCCAATCTCTGAAATAAGCAACTATAAAGAACATTCATTTTCTATCATGTTTCATAAGTATAATTTTTAATATTCGGAACAGTAGCTGGGCTGCAGGCCCATTAACACCAGCATGAGGTCAGAAATACTCTAAAAGTTGAATATTCAGCGGTTTATCCTTCATAATTATTTCGAATTGAACTTATATGAAAGATGCATTATATCTTAATTTCTGAAAGAGTAAAAATCCAACTTGATTCCTATAAAATATTTATATTTACCCCCAACTGATGCCAAGATACCGAAATAACATCATTAGACAAAGTGGCCTTTTTTATGTTTTTCCTCAGTAACTAGCTTTCAGTGCGTTTTAAGCCAATCTCTGTAATAATCACCATTAAAGAACGTTCATTTTCAATGAAGTTCCATGAGTAATATCTTTAATATTCGGAACAGTGGCTGAGATGCAGGCCCGTAAACATCATCATGAGGTCAGATATACGCCAATAATTGAATATTCCGCGGTTTATCCTTAATAAATATTTCCAAATTTACTTTAATGAAGGATGCATTATATCTAAATTTCAGAAAGAGTACAAATCCAGCTTGATTCCTATAAAATATTTATAATTACCCCCAACTGATGCCAAGATATCGAAATAACATCATTAGACAAAGTGGTCTTTTTGAAGTTTTTCCTCAGTAACTAGCTTTCAGTGCGTTTTAAGCCAATCTCTGTAATAATCACCATTAAAGAACGTTCATTTTCAATGAAGTTCCATGAGTAATATCTTTAATATTCGGAACAGTGGCTGAGATGCAGGCCCGTAAACATCATCATGAGGTCAGATATACGCCAATAATTGAATATTCCGCGGTTTATCCTTAATAAATATTTCCAAATTTACTTTAATGAAGGATGCATTATATCTAAATTTCAGAAAGAGTACAAATCCAGCTTGATTCCTATAAAATATTTATAATTACCCCCAACTGATGCCAAGATATCGAAATAACATCATTAGAAAAAGTGGTCTTTTTGAAGTTTTTCCTCAGTAACTAGCTTTCAGTGCGTTTTATGCCAATCTCTGTAATATTCAACATTAAAGAACTTTCATTATCAATGAAGTATCATAAGTAACATTTTTAATGTTCGGAACAGTGGCTGAGTTGCAGACCCGTAAACATTAGCAAAAGGTCAGAAATACACCAATAATTGAATATTCAGCGGTTTATCCTTAACAAACATTTCGAAATGCACTTTAATGAAACATGCATTATATCCGAATATCTGGAAGAGTACAAATCCAACTCGATTCTTACAAAATGTTTATAATTACCCCCAACTGATGCCAAGATATCGAAATTACATCATTAGACAAATTCGGATTTTTTTAAGACTTTCCTCAGTAACGGGCATTCAGTGCGTTTTATGCCAATCTCTGTAATGATCAACATTAAAGAACGTTCATTATCAATGAAGTATCATAAGTAATATTTTTAATGTTGGGAACAGTGGCTGAGTTGCAGACCCGTGAACATCAGCAAAAGGTCAGAAATACGCCAATTATTGAATATTCAGCGGTTTATCCTTAACAAATATTTCGAAATGCACTTTAATGAAACATGCATTATATCCAAATATCTGGAAGAGTATAAATCCAACTCGATTCTTAAAAAATGTTTATAATTACCCCCAACTGATGCCAAGATATCGAAATTACATCATTAGACAAATTCGGATTTTTTTATGACTTTCCTCAGTAACGGGCATTCAGTGCGTTTTATGTCAATCTCTGTAATGATCAACATTAAAAGACGTTCATTATCAATGAAGTATCATAAGTAATATTTTTAATGTTCGGAACAGTGGCTGAGTTGCAGACTCGTAAACATCAGCAAAAGGTCAGAAATACGTATATAATTGAATATTTAGCGGTTTATTCTTAACAAATATTTCGAATTGAGCGTTAATGAAACATGCATTATATCCAAATATCTGGAAGAGTACAAATCCAACCCGATTCTTAAAAAATGTTTATAATTGCCCCCAACTCATGCCAATATATCAAAATAACATCATTAGACAAAGTGGCTTTATTTCAGATTTTCCTCAGTAAGGGGCTTTCAGTGCGTTTTATGCCAATATGTGTAATAATCTACATTAAAGAACGTTCATTTTCAATGAAGTATCATTTCTAATATTTTTAATGTTCGGAACAGTGGCTGAGGTGCAGACCCGTAAACTTCAGCAAAAGGTCAGAAATACGAATATAATTGAATATTTAGCGGTTTATCCTTAACAAATATTTCGAATTGCGCATTAATGAAAGATTCATAATATCCATATATAGAAAGAGTACAAATCCAACTCGATTCTTACAAAATGTTTATAATTGCCCCCAACTGATGCCATGATATCAAAATAACATCATTAGACAAAGTGGGCTTTATTTCAGATTTTCCTCAGTAAGGGGATTTCAGTGCGTTTTATGCCAATATGTGTAATAAGAAACTTTAAAGAATGTTCATTGTCAATCACGTTCCATGAGTAATATCTTTAATATTCGGAACAGTGGCTGAGGTGCAGGCCTGTAAACATCATCATGAGGTCAGAAATACGCCAATAATTGAATATTCCGCGGTTTATCCTTAATAAATATTTCCAAATTTACTTTAATGAAAGATTCATAATATCTAAATTTCAAAAGGAGTACAAACCCAACTTGATACCTATAAAATATTTATAATTACCCCCAACTGATGCCAAGATATCGAAATTACATCATTAGACAAATTCGGTTTTTTTTAGGACTTTACTCAGTAACGGACATTCAGTGCGTTTTATGCCAATCTCTGTAATAATCAACATTAAAGAACGTTCATTATCAATGAAGTATCATAAGTAATATTTTTAATGTTCGGAACAGTGGCTGAGTTGCAGACACCTAAACATCAGCAAAAGGTCAGAAATACGCCAATAATTGAATATTCAGCGGTTTATCCTTAACAAATATTTTGAAATGCACTTTAATGAAACATGCATTATATCCAAATATCTGGAAGAGTACAAATCCAACTTGATTCTTAAAAAATGTTTATAATTGCCCCCAACTGATGCCATGATATCGAAATAACATCATTAGACAAATTCGGATTTTTTTAGGACATTCCTCAGTAACGGGCATTCAGTGCGTTTTATGCCAATCTCTGTAATAATCAACATTGAAGAACGTGAATTGTCAATCAAGTTCCATGAGTATTATCTTTAATATTCGGAACAGTGGCTGAGTTGCAGACCCGTAAACATCAGCAAAAGGTCAGAAATACACCAATAATTGAATATTCAGCGGTTTATCCTTAACAAATATTTCGAAATGCACTTTAATGAAACATGCATTATATCCAAATATCTGGAAGAGTACAAATCCAACTCGATTCTTACAAAATGTTTATAATTGCCCCCAACTGATGCCATGATATCAAAATAACATCATTAGACAAAGTGGGCTTTATTTCAGATTTTCCTCAGTAAGGGGATTTCAGTGCGTTTTATGCCAATATGTGTAATAAGAAACTTTAAAGAACGTTCATTGTCAATCAAGTTCCATGAGTAACATCTTTAATATTCTGAACAGTGGCTGAGGTGCAGGCCTGTAAACATCATCATGAGGTCAGAAATACGCCAATAATTAAATATTCAGCGGTTTAACCTTAATAAATATGTCCAAATTTACTTTAATGAAAGATTCATAATATCTAAATTTCAAAAAGAGTACAAATCCAACTCGATTCTTAAAAAATGTTTATAATTGCCCCCAACTGATGCCAAGATATCAAAATAACATCATTAGACAAAGTGGGCTTTATTTCTGATTTTCCTGAGTAAGGGGCTTTCAGTGCGTTTTATGCCAATATGTGTAATAATCAACATTAAAGAACGTTCATTTTCAATGAAGTATCATTACTAATATTTTTAATGTTCGGAACAGTGGCTAAGGTGCAGACCCGTAAACTTCAGCAAAAGGTCAGAAATACGCATATAATTGAATATTCAGCGGTTTATCCTTCATAATTATTTCGAAATGAACTTATATGAAGGATGCATTATATCTAAATTTCAGAAAGAGTACAAATCCAACTTGATTCCTATAAAATATTTATAATTACCAACAACTGATGCCAAGATATCGAAATAAAATCATTAGAAAAAGTGGTCTTTTTTAAGTTTTTCCTCAGTAACTAGCTTTCAGTGCCTTTTTTGCCAATCTCTGTAATAATCAACATTAAAGAACTTTCATTATCAATGAAGTATCATAAGTAATATTTTTAATGTTCGGAACAGTAGCTGAGTTGCAGACCCGTAAACATTAGCAAAAGGTCAGAAATACACCAATAATTGAATATTCAGCGGTTTATCCTTAACAAATATTTCGAAATGCACTTTTATGAAACATGCATTATATCCAAATATCTGGAAGAGTACAAATACAACTCGATTCTTACAAAATGTTTATAATTGCCCCCAACTGATGCCATGATATCAAAATAACATCATTAGACAAAGTGGGCTTTATTTCAGATTTTCCTCAGTAACTGGCTTTCAGTGCGTTTTATGCCAATATGTGTAATAAGAAACTTTAATGAACGTTCATTGTCAATCAAGTTCCATGAGTAATATCTTTAATATTCGGAACAGTGACTGAGGTGCAGGCCTGTAAACATCATCATGAGGTCAGAAATACGCCAATAATTGAATATTCCGCGGTTTATCCTTAATAAATATTTCCAAATTTACTTTAATGAAAGATTCATAATATCTAAATTCCAGAAGGAGTACAAACCCAACATGATACCTATAAAATATTTATAATTACCCCCAACTGATGCCAAGATATCGAAATTACATCATTAGACAAATTCGGATTTTTTTAGGACTTTACTCAGTAACGGACATTCAGTGCGTTTTATGCCAATCTCTGTAATAATCAACATTAAAGAACGTTCATTATCAATGAAGTATCATAAGTAATATTTATAATGTTCGGAACAGTGGCTGAGTTGCAGACACCTAAACATCAGCAAAAGGTCAGAAATACGCCAATAATTGAATATTCAGCGGTTTATCCTTCATAATTATTTCGAAATGAACTTATATGAAGGATGCATTATATCTAAATTTCAGAAAGAGTACAAATCCAACTTGATTCCTATAAAATATTTATAATTACCAACAACTGATGCCAAGATATCGAAATAAAATCATTAGAAAAAGTGGTCTTTTTTTAGTTTTTCCTCAGTAACTAGCTTTCAGTGCGTTTTATGCCAATCTCTGTAATAATCAACATTACAGAACTTTCATTATCAATGAAGTATCATAAGTAATATTTTTAATGTTCGGAACAGTAGCTGAGTTGCAGACCCGTAAACATTAGCAAAAGGTCAGAAATACACCAATAATTGGATATTCAGCGGTTTATCCTTAACAAATATTTCGAAATGCACTTTTATGAAACATGCATTATATCCAAATATCTGGAAGAGTACAAATACAACTCGATTCTTACAAAATGTTTATAATTGCCCCCAACTGATGCCATGATATCAAAATAACATCATTAGACAAAGTGGGCTTTATTTCAGATTTTCCTCAGTAACTGGCTTTCAGTGCGTTTTATGCCAATATGTGTAATAAGAAACTTTAATGAACGTTCATTGTCAATCAAGTTCCATGAGTAATATCTTTAATATTCGGAACAGTGACTGAGGTGCAGGCCTGTAAACATCATCATGAGGTCAGAAATACGCCAATAATTGAATATTCCGCGGTTTATCCTTAATAAATATTTCCAAATTTACTTTAATGAAAGATTCATAATATCTAAATTCCAGAAGGAGTACAAACCCAACATGATACCTATAAAATATTTATAATTACCCCCAACTGATGCCAAGATATCGAAATTACATCATTAGACAAATTCGGATTTTTTTAGGACTTTACTCAGTAACGGACATTCAGTGCGTTTTATGCCAATCTCTGTAATAATCAACATTAAAGAACGTTCATTATCAATGAAGTATCATAAGTAATATCTATAATATTCGGAACAGTGGCTGAGGTGCAGGCCCGTAAACATCATCATGAGGTCAGAAATACGCCAATAATTGAATATTCCGCGGTGTATCCTTAACAAATATTTCGAATTGCGCATTAATGAAACATGCATTATATCCAAATATCTGGAAGAGTACAAATTCAACTTTATTCCTATAAAATATTTATAATTACCCCCATCTGATGCCAAGATATCGAAATAACATCATTAGACAAAGTGGTCTTTTTTTAGTTTTTCCTCAGTAACTAGCTTTCAGTGCGTTTTAAGCCAATCTCTGTAATAATCAACATTAAAGAACATTCATTTTCAATGAAGTTCCATGAGTAATATCTTTAATATTCGGAACAGTGGCTGAGGTGCAGGCCTGTAAACTTCAGCATACGGTCAGAAATACGACATTAATTGAATATTCAGCGGTTTATCCTTAATAAATTTTTCGAAATGCACATTAATGAAAGATGCATTATATCTAAATTTCTGAAAGAGTACAAATCCAACTTGATACCTATAAAATATTTATAATTACCCCCAACTGATGCCAAGATTTCGAAATTACATCATTAGACAAATTCGGATTTTTTTAGGACTTTCCTCAGTAACGGGCATTCAGTGCGTTTTATGCCAATCTCTGTAATGATCAACATTAAAGAACGTTCATTATCAATGAAGTATCATAAGTAATATTTTTAATGTTCGGAACAGTGGCTGAGTTGCAGACCCGTAAACATCAGCAAAAGGTCAGAAATACGCCAATAACTGAATATTCAGCGGTATATCCTTAATAAATATTTCGAAATGCACATAAATGAAAGATGCATTATATCCAAATATCTGGTAGAGTACATATCCAACTCGATTCTTAAATAATGTTTATAATTGCCCCCAACTGATGCCATGATATCAAAATAACATCATTAGCCAAAGTGGGCTTTTTTTTCAGATTTTCCTCAGTAAGGGGCTTTCAGTGCGTTTTATGAAGATACGTGTAATGAGAAACTTTAAAGAACGTCAATTGTCAATCAAGTTCCATGAGTAATATCTTTAATATTCGGAACAGTGGCTGAGGTGCAGGCCCTTAAACTTCATAATATGGTCAGAAATACGCCAATAATTGAATATTCAGCGGTTTATCCTTAATAAATATTTCGAGATGCACATTAATGAAAGATGCATTATATCTAAATTTCAGAAAGAGTACAAATCCAACTTGATACCAATAAAATATTTATAATTACCCCCAACTGATGCCATGATATCAAAATAACATCATTAGTCAAAGTGGGCTTTTTTCAGATTTTCCTCAGTAAGGGGCTTTCAGTGCGTTTTATGCCAATATGTGTAATAGAAACTTTTAAGAACGTCAATTGTCAATCAAGTTCCATGAGTAATATCTTTAATATTCGGAACATTGGCTGAGGTGCAGTCCCGTAAACTTCATAATAAGGTCAGAAATACGACAATAATTGAATATTCAGCGGTTTATCCTTAATAAATATTTCGAAATGCACATTAATGAAAGATGCATTATATCTAAATTTCAGAAAGAGTACAAATCCAACTTGATACCTATAAAATATTTATAATTACCTCCAACTGATGCCAGGATATCGAAATAACATCATTAGACAAAGTGGTCTTTTTTAAGTTTTTCCTCAGTAACTAGCTTTCAGTGCGTTTTAAGCCAATCTCTGTAATAATCAACATTAAAGAACATTCATTTTCAATGAAGTTCCATGAGTAATATCTTTAATATTCGGAACAGTGGCTGAGGTGCAGGCCTGTAAACTTCAGCATACGGTCAGAAATACGACATTAATTGAATATTCAGCGGTTTATCCTTAATAAATATTTCGAAATGCACATTAATGAAAGATGCATTATATCTAAATTTCTGAAAGAGTACAAATCCAACTTGATACCTATAAAATATTTATAATTACCCCCAACTGATGCCAAGATTTCGAAATTACATCATTAGACAAATTCGGATTTTTTTAGGACTTTCCTCAGTAACGGGCATTCAGTGCGTTTTATGCCAATCTCTGTAATGATCAACATTAAAGAACGTTCATTATCAATGAAGTATCATAAGTAATATTTTTAATGTTCGGAACAGTGGCTGAGTTGCAGACCCGTAAACATCAGCAAAAGGTCAGAAATACGCCAATAACTGAATATTCAGCGGTATATCCTTAATAAATATTTCGAAATGCACATTAATGAAAGATGCATTATATCCAAATATCTGGAAGAGTACAAATACAACTCGATTCTTACAAAATGTTTATAATTGCCCCCAACTGATGCCATGATATCAAAATAACATCATTAGACAAAGTGGGCTTTATTTCAGATTTTCCTCAGTAACTGGCTTTCAGTGCGTTTTATGCCAATATGTGTAATAAGAAACTTTAATGAACGTTCATTGTCAATCAAGTTCCATGAGTAATATCTTTAATATTCGGAACAGTGACTGAGGTGCAGGCCTGTAAACATCATCATGAGGTCAGAAATACGCCAATAATTGAATATTCCGCGGTTTATCCTTAATAAATATTTCCAAATTTACTTTAATGAAAGATTCATAATATCTAAATTCCAGAAGGAGTACAAACCCAACATGATACCTATAAAATATTTATAATTACCCTCAACTGATGCCAAGATATCGAAATTACATCATTAGACAAATTCGGATTTTTTTAGGACTTTACTCAGTAACGGACATTCAGTGCGTTTTATGCCAATCTCTGTAATAATCAACATTAAAGAACGTTCATTATCAATGAAGTATCATAAGTAATATTTATAATGTTCGGAACAGTGGCTGAGTTGCAGACACCTAAACATCAGCAAAAGGTCAGAAATACGCCAATAATTGAATATTCAGCGGTTTATCCTTAACAAATATTTTGAAATGCACTATAATGAAACATGTATTATATCCAAATATCTGGAAGAGTACAAATCCAACTCGATTCTTAAAAAATGTATATGATTGCCTTCAACTGATGCCATGTTATTAAAATAACATCATTAGTCAAAGTGGGCTTTTTTTCAGTTTTTCCTCAGTAACTAGCTTTCAGTGCGTTTTAAGCCAATCTCTGTAATAATCAACATTAAAGAACATTCATTTTCAATGAAGTTCCATGAGTAATATCTTTAATATTCGGAACAGTGGCTGAGGTGCAGGCCCGTTAACATCATCATGAGGTCAGAAATACGCCAATAATTGAATATTCCGCGGTGTATCCTTAACAAATATTTCGAATTGCGCATTAATGAAACATGCATTATATCCAAATATCTGGAAGAGTACAAATACAACTCGATTCTTACAAAATGTTTATAATTGCCCCCAACTGATGCCATGATATCAAAATAACATCATTAGACAAAGTGGGCTTTATTTCAGATTTTCCTCAGTAACTGGCTTTCAGTGCGTTTTATGCCAATATGTGTAATAAGAAACTTTAATGAACGTTCATTGTCAATCAAGTTCCATGAGTAATATCTTTAATATTCGGAACAGTGACTGAGGTGCAGGCCTGTAAACATCATCATGAGGTCAGAAATACGCCAATAATTGAATATTCCGCGGTTTATCCTTAATAAATATTTCCAAATTTACTTTAATGAAAGATTCATAATATCTAAATTCCAGAAGGAGTACAAACCCAACATGATACCTATAAAATATTTATAATTACCCCCAACTGATGCCAAGATATCGAAATTACATCATTAGACAAATTCGGATTTTTTTAGGACTTTACTCAGTAACGGACATTCAGTGCGTTTTATGCCAATCTCTGTAATAATCAACATTAAAGAACGTTCATTATCAATGAAGTATCATAAGTAATATCTATAATATTCGGAACAGTGGCTGAGGTGCAGGCCCGTAAACATCATCATGAGGTCAGAAATACGCCAATAATTGAATATTCCGCGGTGTATCCTTAACAAATATTTCGAATTGCGCATTAATGAAACATGCATTATATCCAAATATCTGGAAGAGTACAAATTCAACTTTATTCCTATAAAATATTTATAATTACCCCCATCTGATGCCAAGATATCGAAATAACATCATTAGACAAAGTGGTCTTTTTTTAGTTTTTCCTCAGTAACTAGCTTTCAGTGCGTTTTAAGCCAATCTCTGTAATAATCAACATTAAAGAACATTCATTTTCAATGAAGTTCCATGAGTAATATCTTTAATATTCGGAACAGTGGCTGAGGTGCAGGCCTGTAAACTTCAGCATACGGTCAGAAATACGACATTAATTGAATATTCAGCGGTTTATCCTTAATAAATTTTTCGAAATGCACATTAATGAAAGATGCATTATATCTAAATTTCTGAAAGAGTACAAATCCAACTTGATACCTATAAAATATTTATAATTACCCCCAACTGATGCCAAGATTTCGAAATTACATCATTAGACAAATTCGGATTTTTTTAGGACTTTCCTCAGTAACGGGCATTCAGTGCGTTTTATGCCAATCTCTGTAATGATCAACATTAAAGAACGTTCATTATCAATGAAGTATCATAAGTAATATTTTTAATGTTCGGAACAGTGGCTGAGTTGCAGACCCGTAAACATCAGCAAAAGGTCAGAAATACGCCAATAACTGAATATTCAGCGGTATATCCTTAATAAATATTTCGAAATGCACATAAATGAAAGATGCATTATATCCAAATATCTGGTAGAGTACATATCCAACTCGATTCTTAAATAATGTTTATAATTGCCCCCAACTGATGCCATGATATCAAAATAACATCATTAGCCAAAGTGGGCTTTTTTTTCAGATTTTCCTCAGTAAGGGGCTTTCAGTGCGTTTTATGAAGATACGTGTAATGAGAAACTTTAAAGAACGTCAATTGTCAATCAAGTTCCATGAGTAATATCTTTAATATTCGGAACAGTGGCTGAGGTGCAGGCCCTTAAACTTCATAATATGGTCAGAAATACGCCAATAATTGAATATTCAGCGGTTTATCCTTAATAAATATTTCGAGATGCACATTAATGAAAGATGCATTATATCTAAATTTCAGAAAGAGTACAAATCCAACTTGATACCAATAAAATATTTATAATTACCCCCAACTGATGCCATGATATCAAAATAACATCATTAGTCAAAGTGGGCTTTTTTCAGATTTTCCTCAGTAAGGGGCTTTCAGTGCGTTTTATGCCAATATGTGTAATAGAAACTTTTAAGAACGTCAATTGTCAATCAAGTTCCATGAGTAATATCTTTAATATTCGGAACATTGGCTGAGGTGCAGTCCCGTAAACTTCATAATAAGGTCAGAAATACGACAATAATTGAATATTCAGCGGTTTATCCTTAATAAATATTTCGAAATGCACATTAATGAAAGATGCATTATATCTAAATTTCAGAAAGAGTACAAATCCAACTTGATACCTATAAAATATTTATAATTACCTCCAACTGATGCCAGGATATCGAAATAACATCATTAGACAAAGTGGTCTTTTTTAAGTTTTTCCTCAGTAACTAGCTTTCAGTGCGTTTTAAGCCAATCTCTGTAATAATCAACATTAAAGAACATTCATTTTCAATGAAGTTCCATGAGTAATATCTTTAATATTCGGAACAGTGGCTGAGGTGCAGGCCTGTAAACTTCAGCATACGGTCAGAAATACGACATTAATTGAATATTCAGCGGATTATCCTTAATAAATTTTTCGAAATGCACATTAATGAAAGATGCATTATATCTAAATTTCTGAAAGAGTACAAATCCAACTTGATACCTATAAAATATTTATAATTACCCCCAACTGATGCCAAGATTTCGAAATTACATCATTAGACAAATTCGGATTTTTTTAGGACTTTCCTCAGTAACGGGCATTCAGTGCGTTTTATGCCAATCTCTGTAATAATCAACATTAAAGAACGTTCATTATCAATGAAGTATCGTAAGTAATATTTTTAATGTTCGGAACAGTGGCTTAGTTGCAGACACCTAAACATCAGCAAAAGGTCAGAAATACGCCAATAATTGAATATTCAGCGGTTTATCCTTAACAAATATTTTGAAATGCACTTTAATGAAACATGCATTATATCCAAATATCTGGAAGAGTACAAATCCAACTCGATTCTTAAAAAATGTTTATAATTGCCCCCAACTGATGCCATGATATCAAAATAACATCATTAGTCAAAGTGGGCTTTTTTTCAGATTTTCCTCAGTAAGGGGCTTTCAGTGCGTGTTATGCCTATACGTGTAATGAGAAACTTTAAAGAACGTCAATTGTAAATCAAGTTCCATGAGTAATTTCTTAAATATTCGGAACAGTGGCTGAGGTGCAGGCCCGTAAACTTCATAATAAGGTCAGAAATACGACAATAATTGAATATTCAGCGATTTATCTTTAATGAATATTTCGAAATGCACATTAATGAATGATGCATTATAGCTAAATTTCAGAAAGAGTACAAATCCAACTTGATTCCTATAAAATATTTATAATTACCTCCAACTAAAGTCAGGATATCGAAATAACATCATTGGACAAAGTGGTCTTCTTTTTTTATATTCCTCACTAACTGGCTTTCTGTGCATTTTAGGCCAATCTCTGAAATAAGCAACTATAAAGAACATTCATTATCTATCATGTTTTTTAAGTATAATTTCTAATATTCGGAACAGTAGCTGGGTTGCAGGCCCATTAACATCAGCAAGATGTCAGAAATACACGAAGAGTTGAATATTCAGCGGTTTATCCTTTATAATTTTTTCGAAATGAACTTTAATGAAAGATGCATTATATCCAAATATCTGGAAGAGTACAAATCCAACTTGATACCTATAAAACATTTATAATTACCCCCAACTGATGCCAAGATATCGAAATTACATCATTAGACAAATTCGGATTTTTTTAGGACTTTACTCAGTAACGGACATTCAGTGCGTTTTATGTCAATCTCTGTAATAATCAACATTAAAGAACGTTCATTATCAATGAAGTATCGTAAGTAATATTTTTAATGTTCGGAACAGTGGCTTAGTTGCAGACACCTAAACATCAGCAAAAGGTCAGAAATACGCCAATAATTGAATATTCAGCAGTTTATCCTTAACAAATATTTTGAAATGCACTTTAATGAAACATGCATTATATCCAAATATCTGGAAGAGTACAAATCCAACTCGATTCTTAAAAAATGTTTATAATTGCCCCCAACTGATGCCATGATATCAAAATAACATCATTAGTCAAAGTGGGCTTTTTTTCAGATTTTCCTCAGTAAGGGGCTTTCAGTGCGTTTTATGCCATTATGTGTAATAAGAAACTTTTAAGAACGTCAATTGTCAATCAAGTTCCATGAGTAATATCTTTAATATTCGGAACATTGGCTGAGGTGCAGGCCCGTAAACTTCATAATAAGGTCAGAAATACGACAATAATTGAATATTCAGCGGTTTATCCTTAATAAATATTTCGAAATGCACATTAATGAAAGATGCATTATATCTAAATTTCAGAAAGAGTACAAATCTAACTTGATTCCTATAAAATTTTTATATTTACCCCCAACTGATGCCAAGATATCGAAATAACATCATTAGACAAAGTGGTCTTTTTTATGTTTTTCCTCAGTAACTAGCTTTCAGTGCGTTTTAAGCCAATCTCTGTAATAATCAACATTAAAGAACGTTCATTTTCAATGAAGTTCCATGAGTAATATCTTTAATATTCGGAACAGTAGCTGAGGTGCAGGCCCGTACACATCATCATGAGGTCAGATATACGCCAATAATTGAATATTCCGCGGTTTATCCTTAATAAATATTCCCAAATATACTTTAATGAAGGATGCATTATATCTAAATTTCAGAAAGAGTACAAATCCAACTTGATTCCTATAAAATATTTATAATTACCCCCAACTGATGCCAAGATATCGAAATAACATCATTAGAAAAAGTGGTCTTTTTTAAGTTTTTCCTCAGTAACTAGCTTTCAGTGCGTTTTATGCCAATCTCTGTAATAATCAACATTTAAGAACTTTCATTATCAATGAAGTATCATAAGTAATATTTTTAATGTTCGGAACAGTGGCTGAGTTGCAGACCCGTAAACATTAGCAAAAGGTCAGAAATACACCAATAATTGAATATTCAGCGGTTTATCCTTAACAAATATTTCGAAATGCACTTTAATGAAACATGCATTATATCCAAATATCTGGAAGAGTACAAATCCAACTCGATTCTTACAAAATGTTTATAATTGCCCCCAACTGATGCCATGATATCAAAATAACATCATTAGACAAAGTGGGCTTTATTTCAGATTTACCTCATTAAGGGGCTTTCAGTGCGTTTTATGCCAATATGTGTAATAAGAAACTTTAAAGAACGTTCATTGTCAATCAAGTTCCAGGAGTAATATCTTTTATATTCGGAACATTGGCTGAGGTGCAGGCCCGTAAACATCATCATGAGGTCAGAAATACGCCAATAATTAAATATTCAGCGGTTTATCCTTAATAAATATTTCCAAATTTACGTTAATGAAAGATGCATTATATCTAAATTTCAGAAAGAGTAGAAATCCAACTTGATTCTTAAAAAATGTTTATAATTGCCCCCAACTGATGCCATGATATCGAAATAACATCATAAGTCAAAGTGGGCTTTTTTTCAGATTTTCCTCAGTAAGGGGCTTTCAGTGGGTTTTATGCCAATATGTGTAATAGAAACTTTTAAGAACGTCAATTGTCAATCAAGTTCCATGAGTAATATCTTTAATATTCGGAACATTGGCTGAGGTGCAGGCCCGTAAACATCATCATGAGGTCAGAAATACGCCAATAATTAAATATTCAGCGGTTTATCCTTAATAAATATGTCCAAATTTACTTTAATGAAAGATTCATAATATCTAAATTTCAGAAAGAGTACAAATCCAACTTGATTCCTATAAAATATTTATATTTACCCCCAACTGATGCCAAGATATCGAAATAACATCATTAGACAAAGTTGTCTTTTTTATGTTTTTCCTCAGTAACTAGCTTTCAGTGCGTTTTAAGCCAATCTCTGTTATAATCAACATTAAAGAACGTTCATTTTCAATGAAGTTCCATGAGTAATATCTTTAATATTCGGAACAGTAGCTGAGGTGCAGGCCCGTAAACATCATCATGAGGTCAGATATACGCCAATAATTGAATATTCCGCGGTTTATCCTTAATAAATTTTTCCAAATTTACGTTAATGAAGGATGCATTATATCTAAATTTCAGAAAGAGTACAAATCCAACTTGATTCCTATAAAATATTTATAATTACCCCCAACTGATGCCAAGATATCGAAATAACATCATTAGAAAAAGTGGTCTTTTTTAAGTTTTTCCTCAGTAACTAGCTTTCAGTGCGTTTTATGCCAATCTCTGTAATAATCAACGTTTAAGAACTTTCATTATCAATGAAGTATCATAAGTAATATTTTTAATGTTCGGTACAGTGGCTGAGTTGCAGACCCGTAAACATTAGCAAAAGGTCAGAAATACACCAATAATTGAATATTCAGCGGTTTATCCTTAACAAATATTTCGAAATGCACTTTAATGAAACATGCATTATATCCAAATATCTGGAAGAGTACAAATCCAACTTGATACCTATAAAATATTTATAATTACCCCCAACTGATGCCAAGATTTCGAAAAAACATCATTAGACAAATTCGGATTTTTTTAGGACTTTCGTCAGTAACGGGCATTCAGTGCGTTTTATGCCAATCTCTGTAATGATCAACATTAAAGAACGTTCATTATCAATGAAGTATCATAAGTAATATTTTTAATGTTCGGAACAGTGGCTGAGTTGCAGACCCGTAAACATCAGCAAAAGGTCAGAAATACACCAATAATTGAATATTCAGCGGTTTATCCTTAACAAATATTTCGAAATGCACATTAATGAAACATGCATTATATCCAAATATCTGGAAGGGTACAAATCCAACTCGATTCTTAAAAAATGTTTATAATTGCCCCCAACTGATGCCATGATATCAAGATAACATCATTAGACATATTGGGTATTTTTTCAGATTTTCCTCAGTAAGGGGCTTTCAGTGCGTGTTATGCCTATATCTGTAATAAGAAACTTTAAAGAACGTTCATTGTCAATAAAGTTTCATGAGTAATATCTTTAATATTCGGAACAGTGGCTGAGGTGCAGGCCTGTAAACATCATCATGAGGTCAGAAATTCCCCAATAATTGAATATTCTGCGGTTGATCCTTAACAAATATTTCGAAATGCACTTTAATGAAAGATGCATTATATCTAAATTTCAGAAAGAGTACAAACCCAACTTGATACCTATAAAATATTTATAATTACCTCGAACTGATGTCAGGATATCGAAATAACATCATTGGACAAAGTGGTCTTTTTTTTTTATATTCCTCACTAACTGGCTTTCAGTGCATTTTAGGCCAATCTCTGAAATAAGCAACTATAAACAACATTCATTATCTATCATGTTTTATAAGTATAATTTTTAATATTCGGAACAGTAGCTGGGTTGCAGGCCCATTAACATCAGCAAGAGGTCAGAAATACTCGAAAAGTTGAATATTCAGCGGTTTATCCTTAACAAATATTTCGAAATGCACTTTAATGAAACATGCATTATATCCAAATATCTGGAAGGGTACAAATCCAACTCGATTCTTAAAAAATGTTTATAATTGCCCCCAACTGATGCTATGATATCAAAATAACATCATTAGACAAAGTGGGCTTTATTTCAGATTATCCTCAGTAAGGGGCTTTCAGTGCGTTTTATGCCAATATGTGTAATAATAAACTTTAAAGAACGTTCATTGTTAATTAAGTTCCATGAGTAATTTCTTTAATATTCGGAACAGTGGCTGAGGTGCAGGCCCGTAAACTTCATAATAAGGTCAGAAATACGACAATAATTGAATATTCAGCGGTTTATCCTTAATAAATATTTCCAAATTTTCTTTAATGAAAGATTCATAATATCTAAATTTCAAAAAGAGTACAAACCCAACTTGATACCTATAAAATATTTATAATTACCCCCAACTGATGCCAAGATATCGAAATTACATCATTAGACAAATTCGGATTTTTTTAGGACTTTCCTCAGTAACGGGCATTCAGTGCGTTTTATGCCAATCTCTGTAATATTCAACATTAAAGAACGTTCATTATCAATGAAGTATCATAAGTAATATTTTTAATGTTCGGAACAGTGGCTGAGTTTCAGACCCGTAAACATCAGCAAAAGGTCAGAAATACGCCAATAATTGAATATTCAGCGGATTGTCCTTAACAGATATTTCGAAAAGCACTTTAATGAAACATGCATTATATCCAAATATCTGGAAGAGTACAAATCCAACTCGATTCTTAAAAAATGTTTATAATTGCCCCCAACTGATGCCATGATATCAAAATAACATCATTAGACAAAGTGGGCTTTTTTTCAGATTTTCCTCAGTAAGGGGCTTTCAGTGCGTTTTATGCCAATAAGTGTAATGAGAAACTTTAAAGAACGTCAATTGTCAATCAAGTTCCATGAGTAATATCTTTAATATTCGGAACAGTGGCTGAGGTGCAGGCCCGTAAACTTCATAATAAGGTCAGAAATACGACAATAATTGAATATTCAGCAATTTATCCTTAATAAATATTTCGAAATGCACATTAATGAAAGATGCATTATATCTAAATTTCAGAAAGAGTACAAATCCAACTTGATACCTATAAAATATTTATAATTACCTCCAACTGATGCCATGATATCAAAATAACATCATTAGACAAAGTGGGCTTTTTTTTCAGATTTTCCTCAGTAAGGGGCTTTCAGTGCATTTAAGACCAATCTCTGAAATAAGCAACTATAAAGAACAATCATTTTCTATCAAGTTTCATAAGTATAATTTTTAATATTCGTAACAGTAGCTGGGTTGCAGGCCCACTAACATCAGCAAGAGGTAAGAAATACTCGAAAAGTTGAATATTCAGCGGTTTATCCTTTAAAAATTTTTTCGAAATGAACTTTAATGAAAGATGCATTATAATTAAATTTCAGAGAGTACAAATCCAACTTGATTCCTATTAAATATTTTTAATTACCCCCAACTGATGCCAAGATATCGATATAACATCATTAGACAAAGTGGGCTTTTTTTCAGTTTTTCCTCAGTAACTAGCTTTCAGTGCGTTTTATGCCAATACGTGTAATGAGAAACTTTAAAGAACGTCAATTGTCAATCAAGTTCCATGAGTAATATCTTTTATATTCGGAACAGTGGCTGAGGTGCAGGCCCGTAAACTTCATAATAAGGTCAGAAATACGCCAATAATTAAATATTCAGCGATTTATCCTTAATAAATATTTCGAAATGCACTTTAATGAAACATGCATTATATCCAAATATCTGGAGGAGTACAAATCCAACTCGATTCTTAAAAAATGTTTATAATTGCCCCCAACTGATGCCATGATATCAAAATAACATCATTAGACAAAGTGGGCTTTATTTCAGATTTTCCTCAGTAAGGGGCTTTCAGTGCGTTTTATGCCAATACGTGTAATGAGAAACTTTAAAGAACGTCAATTGTAAATCAAGTTCCATGAGTAATTTCTTAAATATTCGGAACAGTGGCTGAGGTGCAGGCCCGTAAACTTCATAATAAGGTCAGAAATACGACAATAATTGAATATTCAGCGATTTATCCTTAATAAATATTTCGAAATGCACATTAATGAATGATGCATTATAGCTAAATTTCAGAAAGAGTACAAATCCAACTTGATTCCTATAAAATATTTATAATTACCTCCAACTAAAGTCAGGATATCGAAATAACATCATTGGACAAAGTGGTCTTCTTTTTTTATATTCCTCACTAACTGGCTTTCAGTGCATTTTAGGCCAATCTCTGAAATAAGCAACTATAAAGAACATTCATTATCTATCATGTTTTTTAAGTATAATTTCTAATATTCGGAACAGTAGCTGGGTTGCAGGCCCATTAACATCAGCAAGATGTCAGAAATACACGAAGAGTTGAATATTCAGCGGTTTATCCTTTATAATTTTTTCGAAATGAACTTTAATGAAAGATGCATTATATCCAAATATCTGGAAGAGTACAAATCCAACTTGATACCTATAAAACATTTATAATTACCCCCAACTGATGCCAAGATATCGAAATTACATCATTAGACAAATTCGGATTTTTTTAGGACTTTACTCAGTAACGGACATTCAGTGCGTTTTATGCCAATCTCTGTAATAATCAACATTAAAGAACGTTCATTATCAATGAAGTATCGTAAGTAATATTTTTAATGTTCGGAACAGTGGCTTAGTTGCAGACACCTAAACATCAGCAAAAGGTCAGAAATACGCCAATAATTGAATATTCAGCGGTTTATCCTTAACAAATATTTTGAAATGCACTTTAATGAAACATGCATTATATCCAAATATCTGGAAGAGTACAAATCCAACTCGATTCTTAAAAAATGTTTATAATTGCCCCCAACTGATGCCATGATATCAAAATAACATCATTAGTCAAAGTGGGCTTTTTTTCAGATTTTCCTCAGTAAGGGGCTTTCAGTGCGTTTTATGCCATTATGTGTAATAAGAAACTTTTAAGAACGTCAATTGTCAATCAAGTTCCATGAGTAATATCTTTAATATTCGGAACATTGGCTGAGGTGCAGGCCCGTAAACTTCATAATAAGGTCAGAAATACGACAATAATTGAATATTCAGCGGTTTATCCTTAATAAATATTTCGAAATGCACATTAATGAAAGATGCATTATATCTAAATTTCAGAAAGAGTACAAATCTAACTTGATTCCTATAAAATTTTTATATTTACCCCCAACTGATGCCAAGATATCGAAATAACATCATTAGACAAAGTGGTCTTTTTTATGTTTTTCCTCAGTAACTAGCTTTCAGTGCGTTTTATGCCAATCTCTGTAATAATCAACATTAAAGAACGTTCATTTTCAATGAAGTTCCATGAGTAATATCTTTAATATTCGGAACAGTAGCTGAGGTGCAGGCCCGTACACATCATCATGAGGTCAGATATACGCCAATAATTGAATATTCCGCGGTTTATCCTTAATAAATATTCCCAAATTTACTTTAATGAAGGATGCATTATATCTAAATTTCAGAAAGAGTACAAATCCAACTTGATTCCTATAAAATATTTATAATTACCCCCAACTGATGCCAAGATATCGAAATAACATCATTAGAAAAAGTGGTCTTTTTTAAGTTTTTCCTCAGTAACTAGCTTTCAGTGCGTTTTATGCCAATCTCTGTAATAATCAACATTTAAGAACTTTCATTATCAATGAAGTATCATAAGTAATATTTTTAATGTTCGGAACAGTGGCTGAGTTGCAGACCCGTAAACATTAGCAAAAGGTCAGAAATACACCAATAATTGAATATTCAGCGGTTTATCCTTAACAAATATTTCGAAATGCACTTTAATGAAACATGCATTATATCCAAATATCTGGAAGAGTACAAATCCAACTCGATTCTTACAAAATGTTTATAATTGCCCCCAACTGATGCCATGATATCAAAATAACATCATTAGACAAAGTGGGCTTTATTTCAGATTTTCCTCATTAAGGGGCTTTCAGTGCGTTTTATGCCAATATGTGTAATAAAAAACTTTAAAGAACGTTCATTGTCAATCAAGTTCCAGGAGTAATATCTTTTATATTCGGAACATTGGCTGAGGTGCAGGCCCGTAAACATCATCATGAGGTCAGAAATACGCCAATAATTAAATATTCAGCGGTTTATCCTTAATAAATATTTCCAAATTTACGTTAATGAAAGATGCATTATATCTAAATTTCAGAAAGAGTAGAAATCCAACTTGATTCTTAAAAAATGTTTATAATTGCCCCCAACTGATGCCATGATATCGAAATAACATCATTAGTCAAAGTGGGCTTTTTTTCAGATTTTCCTCAGTAAGGGGCTTTCAGTGCGTTTTATGCCAATATGTGTAATAGAAACTTTTAAGAACGTCAATTGTCAATCAAGTTCCATGAGTAATATCTTTAATATTCGGAACATTGGCTGAGGTGCAGGCCCGTAAACATCATCATGAGGTCAGAAATACGCCAATAATTAAATATTCAGCGGTTTATCCTTAATAAATATGTCCAAATTTACTTTAATGAAAGATTCATAATATCTAAATTTCAGAAAGAGTACAAATCCAACTTGATTCCTATAAAATATTTATATTTACCCCCAACTGATGCCAAGATATCGAAATAACATCATTAGACAAAGTTGTCTTTTTTATGTTTTTCCTCAGTAACTAGCTTTCAGTGCGTTTTAAGCCAATCTCTGTAATAATCAACATTAAAGAACGTTCATTTTCAATATAGATCCATGAGTAATATCTTTAATATTCGGAACAGTAGCTGAGGTGCAGGCCCGTAAACATCATCATGAGGTCAGATATACGCCAATAATTGAATATTCCGCGGTTTATCCTTAATAAATATTTCCAAATTTACGTTAATGAAGGATGCATTATATCTAAATTTCAGAAAGAGTACAAATCCAACTTGATTCCTATAAAATATTTATAATTACCCCCAACTGATGCCAAGATATCGAAATAATATCATTAGAAAAAGTGGTCTTTTTTAAGTTTTTCCTCAGTAACTAGCTTTCAGTGCGTTTTATGCCAATCTCTGTAATAATCAACATTTAAGAACTTTCATTATCAATGAAGTATCATAAGTAATATTTTTAATGTTCGGTACAGTGGCTGAGTTGCAGACCCGTAAACATTAGCAAAAGGTCAGAAATACACCAATAATTGAATATTCAGCGGTTTATCCTTAACAAATATTTCGAAATGCACTTTAATGAAACATGCATTATATCCAAATATCTGGAAGAGTACAAATCCAACTCGATTCTTACAAAATGTGCATAATTGCCCCCAACTGATGCCAAGATATCGAAATTACATCATTAGACAAATTCGGATTTTTTTAGGACTTTCCTCAGTAACGGGCATTCAGTGCGTTTTAACCCAATCTCTGTAATAATCAACATTAAAGAACGTCAATTGTCAATCAAGTTCCATGAGTATTATCTTTAATATTCGGAACAGTGGCTGAGGTGCAGGCCCGTAAACATCATCATGAGGTCAGAAATACGCCAATAATTGAATATTCCGCGGTGTATGCTTAATAAATATTTCCAAATTTACGTTAATGAAAGATGCATTATATCTAAATTTCAGAAAGAGTACAAATCCAATTTGATTCTTAAAAAATGTTTATAATTGCCCCCAACTGATGCCATGATATCACAATAACATCATTAGTCAAAGTGGGCTTTTTTTCAGATTTTCCTCAGTAAGGGGCTTTCAGTGCGTTTTATGCCAATACGTGTAATAGAAACTTTTAAGAACGTCAATTGTCAATCAAGTTCCATGAGTAATATCTTTAATATTCGGAACATTGGCTGAGGTGCAGGCCCGTAAACTTCACAATAAGGTCAGAAATACGACAATAATTGAATATTCAGGGGTTTATCCTTATTAAATATTTCGAAATGCACATTAATGAAAGATGCATTATATCTAAATTTCAGAAAGAGTACAAATCCAACTTGATACCTATAAAATATTTATAATTACCTCCAACTGATGCCAGGATATCGATATAACATCATTGGACAAAGAGGTCTTTTTTTTTTATATTCCTCACTAACTGGCTTTCTGTGCATTTTAGGCCAATCTCTGAAATAAGCAACTATAAAGAACATTCATTTTCTATCAAGTTTCATAAGTATAATTTTTAATATTCGTAACAGTAGCTGGGTTGCAGGCCCACTAACATCAGCAAGAGGTCAGAAATACTCTAAAAGTTGAATATTCAGCGGTTTGTCCTTTATAATTATTTCGAAATGAACTTATATGAAAGATGCATTATATCTTAATTTCAGAAAGAGTACAAATCCAACTTGATTCCTATAAAATATTTATAATTACCCCCAACTGATGCCAAGATATAGAAATAACTTCATTAGACAAAGTGGTCTTTTTTAAGTTTTTCCTCAGTAACTAGCTTCCAGTGCGTTTTAAGCCAATCTCTGTAATAATCAACATTAAAGAACATTCATTTTCAATGAAGTTCCATGAGTAATATCTTTAATATTCGGAACAGTGGCTGAGGTGCAGGCCTGTAAACTTCAGCATACGGTCAGAAATACGACATTAATTGAATATTCAGCGGTTTATCCTTAATAAATTTTTCGAAATGCACATTAATGAAAGATGCATTATATCCAAATTTCTGAAAGTGTACAAATCCAACTTGATTCCTATAAAATATTTATAATTACCCCCAACTGATGCCAAGATATAGAAATAACATCATTAGACAAAGTGGGCTTTTTTTTTAAGTTTATCCTCAGTAACTAGCTTTCAGTGCGTTTTAAGCCAATCTCTGTAATAATCAACATTAAAGAACGTTCATTTTCAATGAAGTATCATTACTAATATTTTTAATGTTCGGAACAGTGGCTGAGTTGCAGACCCATAAACATCAGCAAAAGGTCAGAAATACCCACATAATTGAATTTTTAGCGGTTTATCCTTAACAAATATTTCGAATTGCGCATTAATGAAACATGCATTGTATCCAAATATCTGGAAGAGTACAAATCCAACTTTATTCCTATAAAATATTTATAATTACCCCCAACTGATGCCAAGATATCGAAATAACATCATTAGACAAAGTGGTCTTTTTTAAGTTTTTCCTCAGTAACTAGCTTCCAGTGCGTTTTAAGCCAATCTCTGTAATAATCAACATTAAAGAACATTCATTTTCAATGAAGTTCCATGAGTAATATCTTTAATATTCGGAACAGTGGCTGAGGTGCAGGCCTGTAAACTTCAGCATACGGTCAGAAATACGACATTAATTGAATATTCAGCGGTTTATCCTTAATAAATTTTTCGAAATGCACATTAATGAAAGATGCATTATATCTAAATTTCTGAAAGAGTACAAATCCAACTTGATACCTATAAAATATTTATAATTACCCCCAACTGATGCCAAGATTTCGAAATTACATCATTAGACAAATTCGGATTTTTTTAGGACTTTCCTCAGTAACGGGCATTCAGTGCGTTTTATGCCAATCTCTGTAATGATCAACATTAAAGAACGTTCATTATCAATGAAGTATCATAAGTAATATTTTTGATGTTCGGAACAGTGGCTGAGTTGCAGACCCGTAAACATCAGCAAAAGGTCAGAAATACGCCAATAACTGAATATTCAGCGGTTTATCCTTAACAAATATTTCGAAATGCACTTTAATGAAACATGCATTATATCCAAATATCTGGTAGAGTACATATCCAACTCGATTCTTAAATAATGTTTATAATTGCCCTCTACTGATGCCATGATATCAAAATAACATCATTAGACAAAGTGGGCTTTTTTTCAGATTTTCCTCAGTAAGGGGCTTTCAGTGCGTTTTATGCCAATATGTGTAATAGAAACTTTTAAGAACGTCAATTGTCAATCAAGTTCCATGAGTAATATCTTTAATATTCGGAACATTGGCTGATGTGCAGGCCCGTAAACTTCATAATAAGGTCAGAAATACGACAATAATTGAATATTCAGGGGTTTATCCTTATTAAATATTTCGAAATGCACATTAATGAAAGATGCATTATATCTAAATTTCAGAAAGAGTACAAATCCAACTTGATACCTATAAAATATTTATAATTACCTCCAACTGATGCCAGGATATCGATATAACATCATTGGACAAAGAGGTCTTTTTTTTTTATATTCCTCACTAACTGGCTTTCTGTGCATTTTAGGCCAATCTCTGAAATAAGCAACTATAAAGAACATTCATTTTCTATCAAGTTTCATAAGTATAATTTTTAATATTCGTAACAGTAGCTGGGTTGCAGGCCCACTAACATCAGCAAGAGTTCAGAAATACTCTAAAAGTTGAATATTCAGCGGTTTATCCTTTATAATTATTTCGAAATGAACTTATATGAAAGATGCATTATATCTTAATTTCAGAAAGAGTACAAATCCAACTTGATTCCTATAAAATATTTATAATTACCCCCAACTGATGCCAAGATATCGAAATAACATCATTAGACAAAGTGGTCTTTTTTAAGTTTTTCCTCAGTAACTAGCTTCCAGTGCGTTTTAAGCCAATCTCTGTAATAATCAACATTAAAGAACATTCATTTTCAATGAAGTTCCATGAGTAATATCTTTAATATTCGGAACAGTGGCTGAGGTGCAGGCCTGTAAACTTCAGCATACGGTCAGAAATACGACATTAATTGAATATTCAGCGGTTTATCCTTAATAAATTTTTCGAAATGCACATTAATGAAAGATGCATTATATCTAAATTTCTGAAAGAGTACAAATCCAACTTGATACCTATAAAATATTTATAATTACCCCCAACTGATGCCAAGATTTCGAAATTACATCATTAGACAAATTCGGATTTTTTTAGGACTTTCCTCAGTAACGGGCATTCAGTGCGTTTTATGCCAATCTCTGTAATAATCAACATTAAAGAACGTTCATTATCAATGAAGTATCGTAAGTAATATTTTTAATGTTCGGAACAGTGGCTTAGTTGCAGACACCTAAACATCAGCAAAAGGTCAGAAATACGCCAATAATTGAATATTCAGCGGTTTATCCTTAACAAATATTTTGAAATGCACTTTAATGAAACATGCATTATATCCAAATATCTGGAAGAGTACAAATCCAACTCGATTCTTAAAAAATGTTTATAATTGCCCCCAACTGATGCCATGATATCAAAATAACATCATTAGTCAAAGTGGGCTTTTTTTCAGATTTTCCTCAGTAAGGGGCTTTCAGTGCGTTTTATGCCATTATGTGTAATAAGAAACTTTTAAGAACGTCAATTGTCAATCAAGTTCCATGAGTAGTATCTTTAATATTCGGAACATTGGCTGAGGTGCAGGCCCGTAAACTTCATAATGAGGTCAGAAATACGACAATAATTGAATATTCAGCGGTTTATCCTTAATAAATATTTCGAAATGCACATTAATGAAAGATGCATTATATCTAAATTTCAGAAAGAGTACAAATCTAACTTGATTCCTATAAAATTTTTATATTTACCCCCAACTGATGCCAAGATATCGAAATAACATCATTAGACAAAGTGGTCTTTTTTATGTTTTTCCTCAGTAACTAGCTTTCAGTGCGTTTTAAGCCAATCTCTGTAATAATCAACATTAAAGAACGTTCATTTTCAATGAAGTTCCATGAGTAATATCTTTAATATTCGGAACAGTAGCTGAGGTGCAGGCCCGTACACATCATCATGAGGTCAGATATACGCCAATAATTGAATATTCCGCGGTTTATCCTTAATAAATATTCCCAAATTTACTTTAATGAAGGATGCATTATATCTAAATTTCAGAAAGAGTACAAATCCAACTTGATTCCTATAAAATATTTATAATTACCCCCAACTGATGCCAAGATATCGAAATAACATCATTAGAAAAAGTGGTCTTTTTTAAGTTTTTCCTCAGTAACTAGCTTTCAGTGCGTTTTATGCCAATCTCTGTAATAATCAACATTTAAGAACTTTCATTATCAATGAAGTATCATAAGTAATATTTTTAATGTTCGGAACAGTGGCTGAGTTGCAGACCCGTAAACATTAGCAAAAGGTCAGAAATACACCAATAATTGAATATTCAGCGGTTTATCCTTAACAAATATTTCGAAATGCACTTTAATGAAACATGCATTATATCCAAATATCTGGAAGAGTACAAATCAAACTCGATTCTTACAAAATGTTTATAATTGCCCCCAACTGATGCCATGATATCAAAATAACATCATTAGACAAAGTGGGCTTTATTACAGATTTTCCTCATTAAGGGGCTTTCAGTGCGTTTTATGCCAATATGTGTAATAAGAAACTTTAAAGAACGTTCATTGTCAATCAAGTTCCAGGAGTAATATCTTTTATATTCGGAACATTGGCTGAGGTGCAGGCCCGTAAACATCATCATGAGGTCAGAAATACGCCAATAATTAAATATTCAGCGGTTTATCCTTAATAAATATTTCCAAATTTACGTTAATGAAAGATGCATTATATCTAAATTTCAGAAAGAGTAGAAATCCAACTTGATTCTTAAAAAATGTTTATAATTGCCCCCAACTGATGCCATGATATCGAAATAACATCATTAGTCAAAGTGGGCTTTTTTTCAGATTTTCCTCAGTAAGGGGCTTTCAGTGCGTTTTATGCCAATATGTGTAATAGAAACTTTTAAGAACGTCAATTGTAAATCAAGTTCCATGAGTAATATCTTTAATATTCGGAACATTGGCTGAGGTGCAGGCCCGTAAACATCATCATGAGGTCAGAAATACGCCAATAATTAAATATTCAGCGGTTTATCCTTAATAAATATGTCCAAATTTACTTTAATGAAAGATTCATAATATCTAAATTTCAGAAAGAGTACAAATCCAACTTGATTCCTATAAAATATTTATATTTACCCCCAACTGATGCCAAGATATCGAAATAACATCATTAGACAAAGTTGTCTTTTTTATGTTTTTCCTCAGTAACTAGCTTTCAGTGCGTTTTAAGCCAATCTCTGTAATATTCAACATTAAAGAACGTTCATTTTCAATGAAGTTCCATGAGTAATATCTTTAATATTCGGAACAGTAGCTGAGGTGCAGGCCCGTAAACATCATCATGAGGTCAGATATACGCCAATAATTGAATATTCCGCGGTTTATCCTTAATAAATATTTCCAAATTTACGTTAATGAAGGATGCATTATATCTAAATTTCAGAAAGAGTACAAATCCAACTTGATTCCTATAAAATATTTATAATTACCCCCAACTGATGCCAAGATATCGAAATAACATCATTAGAAAAAGTGGTCTTTTTTAAGTTTTTCCTCAGTAACTAGCTTTCAGTGCGTTTTATGCCAATCTCTGTAATAATCAACATTTAAGAACTTTCATAATCAATGAAGTATCATAAGTAATATTTTTAATGTTCGGTACAGTGGCTGAGTTGCAGACCCGTAAACATTAGCAAAAGGTCAGAAATACACCAATAATTGAATATTCAGCGGTTTATCCTTAACAAATATTTCGAAATGCACTTTAATGAAACATGCATTATATCCAAATATCTGGAAGAGTACAAATCCAACTCGATTCTTACAAAATGTGCATAATTGCCCCCAACTGATGCCATGATATCAAAATAACATCATTAGACAAAGTGGGCTTTATTTCAGATTTTCCTCAGTAAGGGGCTTTCAGTGCGTTTTATGCCAATATGTGTAATAAGAAACTTTAAAGAACGTTCATTGTCAATCAAGTTCCAGGAGTAATATCTTTAATATTCGGAACAGTGGCTGAGGTGCAGGCCCTTAAACTTCATAATATGGTCAGAAATACGCCAATAATTGAATATTCCGCGGTTTATCCTTAATAAATATTTCCAAATTTACTTTAATGAAAGATTCATAATATCTAAATTTCAGAAAGAGTACAAATCCAATTTGATTCTTAAAAAATGTTTATAATTGCCCCCAACTGATGCCATGATATCACAATAACATCATTAGTCAAAGTGGGCTTTTTTTCAGATTTTCCTCAGTAAGGGGCTTTCAGTGCGTTTTATGCCAATACGTGTAATAGAAACTTTTAAGAACGTCAATTGTCAATCAAGTTCCATGAGTAATATCTTTAATATTCGGAACATTGGCTGAGGTGCAGGCCCGTAAACTTCACAATAAGGTCAGAAATACGACAATAATTGAATATTCAGGGGTTTATCCTTATTAAATATTTCGAAATGCACATTAATGAAAGATGCATTATATCTAAATTTCAGAAAGAGTACAAATCCAACTTGATACCTATAAAATATTTATAATTACCTCCAACTGATGCCAGGATATCGATATAACATCATTGGACAAAGAGGTCTTTTTTTTTTTATATTCCTCACTAACTGGCTTTCTGTGCATTTTAGGCCAATCTCTGAAATAAGCAACTATAAAGAACATTCATTTTCTATCAAGTTTCATAAGTATAATTTTTAATATTCGTAACAGTAGCTGGGTTGCAGGCCCACTAACATCAGCAAGAGGTCAGAAATACTCTAAAAGTTGAATATTCAGCGGTTTATCCTTTATAATTATTTCGAAATGAACTTATATGAAAGATGCATTATATCTTAATTTCAGAAAGAGTACAAATCCAACTTGATTCCTATAAAATATTTATAATTACCCCCAACTGATGCCAAGATATAGAAATAACATCATTAGACAAAGTGGGCTTTTTTTTTAAGTTTATCCTCAGTAACTAGCTTTCAGTGCGTTTTAAGCCAATCTCTGTAATAATCAACATTAAAGAACGTTCATTTTCAATGAAGTATCATTACTAATATTTTTAATGTTCGGAACAGTGGCTGAGTTGCAGACCCGTAAACATCAGCAAAAGGTCAGAAATACGCCAATAACTGAATATTCAGCGGTTTATCCTTAACAAATATTTCGAAATGCACTTTAATGAAACATGCATTATATCCAAATATCTGGTAGAGTACATATCCAACTCGATTCTTAAATAATGTTTATAATTGCCCCCTACTGATGCCATGATATGAAAATAACATCATTAGCCAAAGTGGGCTTTTTTTTCAGATTTTCCTCAGTAAGGGGCTTACAGTGCGTTTTATGAAGATACGTGTAATGAGAAACTTTAAAGAACGTCAATTGTCAATCAAGTTCCATGAGTAATATCTTTAATATTCGGAACATTGGCTGAGGTGCAGGCCCGTAAACTTCATAATAAGGTCAGAAATACGACAATAATTGAATATTCAGGGGTTTATCCTTATTAAATATTTCGAAATGCACATTAATGAAAGATGCATTATATCTTAATTTCAGAAAGAGTACAAATCCAACTTGATTCCTATAAAATATTTATAATTACCCCCAACTGATGCCAAGATATAGAAATAACATCATTAGACAAAGTGGGCTTTTTTTTTAAGTTTATCCTCAGTAACTAGCTTTCAGTGCGTTTTAAGCCAATCTCTGTAATAATCAACATTAAAGAACGTTCATTTTCAATGAAGTATCATTACTAATATTTTTAATGTTCGGAACAGTGGCTGAGTTGCAGACCCATAAACATCAGCAAAAGGTCAGAAATACCCACATAATTGAATTTTTAGCGGTTTATCCTTAACAAATATTTCGAATTGCGCATTAATGAAACATGCATTATATCCAAATATCTGGAAGAGTACAAATCCAACTTTATTCCTATAAAATATTTATAATTACCCCCAACTGATGCCAAGATATCGAAATAACATCATTAGACAAAGTGGTCTTTTTTAAGTTTTTCCTCAGTAACTAGCTTCCAGTGCGTTTTAAGCCAATCTCTGTAATAATCAACATTAAAGAACATTCATTTTCAATGAAGTTCCATGAGTAATATCTTTAAACTTCGGAACAGTGGCTGAGGTGCAGGCCTGTAAACTTCAGCATACGGTCAGAAATACGACATTAATTGAATATTCAGCGGTTTATCCTTAATAAATTTTTCGAAATGCACATTAATGAAAGATGCATTATATCTAAATTTCTGAAAGAGTACAAATCCAACTTGATACCTATAAAATATTTATAATTACCCCCAACTGATGCCAAGATTTCGAAATTACATCATTAGACAAATTCGGATTTTTTTAGGACTTTCCTCAGTAACGGGCATTCAGTGCGTTTTATGCCAATCTCTGTAATGATCAACATTAAAGAACGTTCATTATCAATGAAGTATCATAAGTAATATTTTTGATGTTCGGAACAGTGGCTGAGTTGCAGACCCGTAAACATCATCAAGAGGTCAGAAATACGCCAATAACTGAATATTCAGCGGTTTATCCTTAACAAATATTTCGAAATGCACTTTAATGAAACCTGCATTATATCCAAATATCTGGTAGAGTACATATCCAACTCGATTCTTAAATAATGTTTATAATTGCCCTCTACTGATGCCATGATATCAAAATAACATCATTAGACAAAGTGGGCTTTTTTTCAGATTTTCCTCAGTAAGGGGCTTTCAGTGCGTTTTATGCCAATATGTGTAATAGAAACTTTTAAGAACGTCAATTGTCAATCAAGTTCCATGAGTAATATCTTTAATATTCGGAACATTGGCTGAGGTGCAGGCCCGTAAACTTCATAATAAGGTCAGAAATACGACAATAATTGAATATTCAGGGGTTTATCCTTATTAAATATTTCGAAATGCACATTAATGAAAGATGCATTATATCTAAATTTCAGAAAGAGTACAAATCCAACTTGATACCTATAAAATATTTATAATTACCTCCAACTGATGCCAGGATATCGATATAACATCATTGGACAAAGAGGTCTTTTTTTTTTATATTCCTCACTAACTGGCTTTCTGTGCATTTTAGGCCAATCTCTGAAATAAGCAACTATAAAGAACATTCATTTTCTATCAAGTTTCATAAGTATAATTTTTAATATTCGTAACAGTAGCTGGGTTGCAGGCCCACTAACATCAGCAAGAGGTCAGAAATACTCTAAAAGTTGAATATTCAGCGGTTTATCCTTTATAATTATTTCGAAATGAACTTATATGAAAGATGCATTATATCTTAATTTCAGAAAGAGTACAAATCCAACTTGATTCCTATAAAATATTTATAATTACCCCCAACTGATGCCAAGATATAGAAATAACATCATTAGACAAAGTGGGCTTTTTTTTTAAGTTTATCCTCAGTAACTAGCTTTCAGTGCGTTTTAAGCCAATCTCTGTAATAATCAACATTCAAGAACGTTCATTTTCAATGAAGTATCATTACTAATATTTTTAATGTTCGGAACAGTGGCTGAGTTGCAGACCCATAAACATCAGCAAAAGGTCAGAAATACCCACATAATTGAATTTTTAGCGGTTTATCCTTAACAAATATTTCGAATTGCGCATTAATGAAACATGCATTATATCCAAATATCTGGAAGAGTACAAATCCAACTTTATTCCTATAAAATATTTATAATTACCCCCAACTGATGCCAAGATATCGAAATAACATCATTAGACAAAGTGGTCTTTTTTAAGTTTTTCCTCAGTAACTAGCTTCCAGTGCGTTTTAAGCCAATCTCTGTAATAATCAACATTAAAGAACATTCATTTTCAATGAAGTTCCATGAGTAATATCTTTAATATTCGGAACAGTGGCTGAGGTGCAGGCCTGTAAACTTCAGCATACGGTCAGAAATACGACATTAATTGAATATTCAGCGGTTTATCCTTAATAAATTTTTCGAAATGCACATTAATGAAAGATGCATTATATCTAAATTTCTGAAAGAGTACAAATCCAACTTGATACCTATAAAATATTTATAATTACCCCCAACTGATGCCAAGATTTCGAAATTACATCATTAGACAAATTCGGATTTTTTTAGGACTTTCCTCAGTAACGGGCATTCAGTGCGTTTTATGCCAATCTCTGTAATGATCAACATTAAAGAACGTTCATTATCAATGAAGTATCATAAGTAATATTTTTGATGTTCGGAACAGTGGCTGAGTTGCAGACCCGCAATCATCAGCAAAAGGTCAGAAATACGCCAATAACTGAATATTCAGAGGTTTATCCTTAACAAATATTTCGAAATGCACTTTAATGAAACATGCATTATATCCAAATATCTGGTAGAGTACATATCCAACTCGATTCTTAAATAATGTTTATAATTGCCCTCTACTGATGCCATGATATCAAAATAACATCATTAGACAAAGTGGGCTTTTTTTCAGATTTTCCTCAGTAAGGGGCTTTCAGTGCGTTTTATGCCAATATGTGTAATAGAAACTTTTAAGAACGTCAATTGTCAATCAAGTTCCATGAGTAATATCTTTAATATTCGGAACATTGGCTGAGGTGCAGGCCCGTAAACTTCATAATAAGGTCAGAAATACGACAATAATTGAATATTCAGGGGTTTATCCTTTATAATTATTTCGAAATGAACTTATATGAAAGATGCATTATATCTTAATTTCAGAAAGAGTACAAATCCAACTTGATTCCTATAAAATATTTATAATTACCCCCAACTGATGCCAAGATATAGAAATAACATCATTAGACAAAGTGGGCTTTTTTTTTAAGTTTATCCTCAGTAACTAGCTTTCAGTGCGTTTTAAGCCAATCTCTGTAATAATCAACATTCAAGAACGTTCATTTTCAATGAAGTATCATTACTAATATTTTTAATGTTCGGAACAGTGGCTGAGTTGCAGACCCATAAACATCAGCAAAAGGTCAGAAATACCCACATAATTGAATTTTTAGCGGTTTATCCTTAACAAATATTTCGAATTGCGCATTTATGAAACATGCATTATATCCAAATATCTGGAAGAGTACAAATCCAACTTTATTCCTATAAAATATTTATAATTACCCCCAACTGATGCCAAGATATCGAAATAACATCATTAGACAAAGTGGTCTTTTTTAAGTTTTTCCTCAGTAACTAGCTTCCAGTGCGTTTTAAGCCAATCTCTGTAATAATCAACATTAAAGAACATTCATTTTCAATGAAGTTCCATGAGTAATATCTTTAATATTCGGAACAGTGGCTGAGGTGCAGGCCTGTAAACTTCAGCATACGGTCAGAAATACGACATTAATTGAATATTCAGCGGTTTATCCTTAATAAATTTTTCGAAATGCACATTAATGAAAGATGCATTATATCTAAATTTCTGAAAGAGTACAAATCCAACTTGATACCTATAAAATATTTATAATTACCCCCAACTGATGCCAAGATTTCGAAATTACATCATTAGACAAATTCGGATTTTTTTAGGACTTTCCTCAGTAACGGGCATTCAGTGCGTTTTATGCCAATCTCTGTAATGATCAACATTAAAGAACGTTCATTATCAATGAAGTATCATAAGTAATATTTTTGATGTTCGGAACAGTGGCTGAGTTGCAGACCCGTAAACATCAGCAAAAGGTCAGAAATACCCACATAATTGAATTTTTAGCGGTTTATCCTTAACAAATATTTCGAATTGCGCATTAATGAAACATGCATTATATCCAAATATCTGGTAGAGTACATATCCAACTCGATTCTTAAATAATGTTTATAATTGCCCTCTACTGATGCCATGATATCAAAATATCATCATTAGACAAAGTGGGCTTTTTTTCAGATTTTCCTCAGTAAGGGGCTTTCAGTGCGTTTTATGCCAATATGTGTAATAGAAACTTTTAAGAACGTCAATTGTCAATCAAGTTCCATGAGTAATATCTTTAATATTCGGAACATTGGCTGAGGTGCAGGCCCGTAAACTTCATAATAAGGTCAGAAATACGACAATAATTGAATATTCAGGGGTTTATCCTTATTAAATATTTCGAAATGCACATTAATGAAAGATGCATTATATCTAAATTTCAGAAAGAGTACAAATCCAACTTGATACCTATAAAATATTTATAATTACCTCCAACTGATGCCAGGATATCGATATAACATCATTGGACAAAGAGGTCTTTTTTTTTTATATTCCTCACTAACTGGCTTTCTGTGCATTTTAGGCCAATCTCTGAAATAAGCAACTATAAAGATCATTCATTTTCTATCAAGTTTCATAAGTATAATTTTTAATATTCGTAACAGTAGCTGGGTTGCAGGCCCACTAACATCAGCAAGAGGTCAGAAATACTCTAAAAGTTGAATATTCAGCGGTTTATCCTTTATAATTATTTCGAAATGAACTTATATGAAAGATGCATTATATCTTAATTTCAGAAAGAGTACAAATCCAACTTGATTCCTATAAAATATTTATAATTACCCCCAACTGATGCCAAGATATAGAAATAACATCATTAGACAAAGTGGGCTTTTTTTTTAAGTTTATCCTCAGTAACTAGCTTTCAGTGCGTTTATGCCAATCTCTGTAATAATCAACATTAAAGAACGTTCATTTTCAATGAAGTATCATTACTAATATTTTTAATGTTCGGAACAGTGGCTGAGTTGCAGACCCATAAACATCAGCAAAAGGTCAGAAATACCCACATAATTGAATTTTTAGCGGTTTATCCTTAACAAATATTTCGAATTGCGCATTAATGAAACATGCATTATATCCAAATATCTGGAAGAGTACAAATCCAACTTTATTCCTATAAAATATTTATAATTACCCCCAACTGATGCCAAGATATCGAAATAACATCATTAGACAAAGTGGTCTTTTTTAAGTTTTTCCTCAGTAACTAGCTTCCAGTGCGTTTTAAGCCAATCTCTGTAATAATCAACATTAAAGAACATTCATTTTCAATGAAGTTCCATGAGTAATATCTTTAAACTTCGGAACAGTGGCTGAGGTGCAGGCCTGTAAACTTCAGCATACGGTCAGAAATACGACATTAATTGAATATTCAGCGGTTTATCCTTAATAAATTTTTCGAAATGCACATTAATGAAAGATGCATTATATCTAAATTTCTGAAAGAGTACAAATCCAACTTGATACCTATAAAATATTTATAATTACCCCCAACTGATGCCAAGATTTCGAAATTACATCATTAGACAAATTCGGATTTTTTAGGACTTTCCTCAGTAACGGGCATTCAGTGCGTTTTATGCCAATCTCTGTAATGTTCAACATTAAAGAACGTTCATTATCAATGAAGTATCATAAGTAATATTTTTGATGTTCGGAACAGTGGCTGAGTTGCAGACCCGTAAACATCAGCAAAAGGTCAGAAATACGCCAATAACTGAATATTCAGCGGTTTATCCTTAACAAATATTTCGAAATGCACTTTAATGAAACATGCATTATATCCAAATATCTGGTAGAGTACATATCCAACTCGATTCTTAAATAATGTTTATAATTGCCCCCTACTGATGCCATGATATGAAAATAACATCATTAGCCAAAGTGGGCTTTTTTTTCAGATTTTTCTCAGTAAGGGGCTTTCAGTGCGTTTTATGAAGATACGTGTAATGAGAAACTTTAAAGAACGTTAATTGTCAATCAAGTTCCATGAGTAATATCTTTAATATTCGGAACATTGGCTGAGGTGCAGGCCCGTAAACTTCATAATAAGGTCAGAAATACGACAATAATTGAATATTCAGGGGTTTATCCTTATTAAATATTTCGAAATGCACATTAATGAAAGATGCATTATATCTTAATTTCAGAAAGAGTACAAATCCAACTTGATTCCTATAAAATATTTATAATTACCCCCAACTGATGCCAAGATATAGAAATAACATCATTAGACAAAGTGGGCTTTTTTTTTAAGTTTATCCTCAGTAACTAGCTTTCAGTGCGTTTTAAGCCAATCTCTGTAATAATCAACATTAAAGAACGTTCATTTTCAATGAAGTATCATTACTAATATTTTTAATGTTCGGAACAGTGGCTGAGTTGCAGACCCATAAACATCAGCAAAAGGTCAGAAATACCCACATAATTGAATTTTTAGCGGTTTATCCTTAACAAATATTTCGAATTGCGCATTAATGAAACATACATTATATCCAAATATCTGGAAGAGTACAAATCCAACTTTATTCCTATAAAATATTTATAATTACCCCCAACTGATGCCAAGATATCGAAATAACATCATTAGACAAAGTGGTCTTTTTTAAGTTTTTCCTCAGTAACTAGCTTCCAGTGCGTTTTAAGCCAATCTCTGTAATAATCAACATTAAAGAACATTCATTTTCAATGAAGTTCCATGAGTAATATCTTTAATATTCGGAACAGTGGCTGAGGTGCAGGCCTGTAAACTTCAGCATACGGTCAGAAATACGACATTAATTGAATATTCAGCGGTTTATCCTTAATAAATTTTTCGAAATGCACATTAATGAAAGATGCATTATATCTAAATTTCTGAAAGAGTACAAATCCAACTTGATACCTATAAAATATTTATAATTACCCCCAACTGATGCCAAGATTTCGAAATTACATCATTAGACAAATTCGGATTTTTTTAGGACTTTCCTCAGTAACGGGCATTCAGTGCGTTTTATGCCAATCTCTGTAATGATCAACATTAAAGAACGTTCATTATCAATGAAGTATCATAAGTAATATTTTTGATGTTCGGAACAGTGGCTGAGTTGCAGACCCGTAAACATCAGCAAAAGGTCAGAAATACGCCAATAACTGAATATTCAGCGGTTTATCCTTAACAAATATTTCGAAATGCACTTTAATGAAACATGCATTATATCCAAATATCTGGTAGAGTACATATCCAACTCGATTCTTAAATAATGTTTATAATTGCCCTCTACTGATGCCATGATATCAAAATAACATCATTAGACAAAGTGGGCTTTTTTTCAGATTTTCCTCAGTAAGGGGCTTTCAGTGCGTTTTATGCCAATATGTGTAATAGAAACATTTAAGAACGTCAATTGTCAATCAAGTTCCATGAGTAATATCTTTAATATTCGGAACATTGGCTGAGGTGCAGGCCCGTAAACTTCATAATAAGGTCAGAAATACGACAATAATTGAATATTCAGGGGTTTATCCTTATTAAATATTTCGAAATGCACATTAATGAAAGATGCATTATATCTAAATTTCAGAAAGAGTACAAATCCAACTTGATACCTATAAAATATTTATAATTACCTCCAACTGATGCCAGGATATCGATATAACATCATTGGACAAAGAGGTCTTTTTTTTTTATATTCCTCACTAACTGGCTTTCTGTGCATTTTAGGCCAATCTCTGAAATAAGCAACTATAAAGAACATTCATTTTCTATCAAGTTTCATAAGTATAATTTTAAATATTCGTAACAGTAGCTGGGTTGCAGGCCCACTAACATCAGCAAGAGGTCAGAAATACTCTAAAAGTTGAATATTCAGCGGTTTATCCTTTATAATTATTTCGAAATGAACTTATATGAAAGATGCATTATATCTTAATTTCAGAAAGAGTACAAATCCAACTTGATTCCTATAAAATATTTATAATTACCCCCAACTGATGCCAAGATATAGAAATAACATCATTAGACAAAGTGGGCTTTTTTTTTAAGTTTATCCTCAGTAACTAGCTTTCAGTGCGTTTTAAGCCAATCTCTGTAATAATCAACATTAAAGAACGTTCATTTTCAATGAAGTATCATTACTAATATTTTTAATGTTCGGAACAGTGGCTGAGTTGCAGACCCATAAACATCAGCAAAAGGTCAGAAATACCCACATAATTGAATTTTTAGCGGTTTATCCTTAACAAATATTTCGAATTGCGCATTAATGAAACATGCATTATATCCAAATATCTGGAAGAGTACAAATCCAACTTTATTCCTATAAAATATTTATAATTACCCCCAACTGATGCCAAGATATCGAAATAACATCATTAGACAAAGTGGTCTTTTTTAAGTTTTTCCTCAGTAACTAGCTTCCAGTGCGTTTTAAGCTAATCTCTGTAATAATCAACATTAAAGAACATTCATTTTCAATGAAGTTCCATATGTAATATCTTTAATATTCGGAACAGTGGCTGAGGTGCAGGCCTGTAAACTTCAGCATACGGTCAGAAATACGACATTAATTGAATATTCAGCGGTTTATCCTTAATAAATTTTTCGAAATGCACATTAATGAAAGATGCATTATATCTAAATTTCTGAAAGAGTACAAATCCAACTTGATACCTATAAAATATTTATAATTACCCCCAACTGATGCCAAGATTTCGAAATTACATCATTAGACAAATTCGGATTTTTTTAGGACTTTCCTCAGTAACGGGCATTCAGTGCGTTTTATGCCAATCTCTGTAATGATCAACATTAAAGAACGTTCATTATCAATGAAGTATCATAAGTAATATTTTTGATGTTCGGAACAGTGGCTGAGTTGCAGACCCGTAAACATCAGCAAAAGGTCAGAAATACGCCAATAACTGAATATTCAGCGGTTTATCCTTAACAAATATTTCGAAATGCACTTTAATGAAACATGGATTATATCCAAATATCTGGTAGAGTACATATCCAACTCGATTCTTAAATAATGTTTATAATTGCCCCCTACTGATGCCATGATATCAAAATAACATCATTAGCCAAAGTGGGCTTTTTTTTTTGTTTTTCCTCACTAAGGGGCTTTCAGTGCGTTTTATGAAGATACGTGTAATGAGATACTTTAAAGAACGTCAATTGTCAATCAAGTTCCATGAGTAATATCTTTAATATTCGGAACAGTGGCTGAGGTGCAGGCTCTTAAACTTCATAATATGGTCAGAAATACGCCAATAATTGAATATTCAGCGGTTTATCCTTAACAAATATTTTGAAATGCACTTTAATGAAACATGCATTATATCCAAATATCTGGAAGAGTACAAATCCAACTCGATTCTTAAAAAATGTTTATAATTGCCCCCAACTGATGCCATGATATCAAAATAACATCATTAGTCAAAGTGGGCTTTTTTTCAGATTTTCCTCAGTAAGGGGCTTTCAGTGCGTTTTATGCCATTATGTGTAATAAGAAACTTTTAAGAACGTCAATTGTCAATCAAGTTCCATGAGTAATATCTTTAATATTCGGAACATTGGCTGAGGTGCAGGCCCGTAAAGTTCATAATAAGGTCAGAAATACGACAATAATTGAATATTCAGCGGTTTATCCTTAATAAATATTTCGAAATGCACATTAATGAAAGATGCATTATATCTAAATTTCAGAAAGAGTACAAATCCAACTTGATTCCTATAAAATATTTATATTTACCCCCAACTGATGCCAAGATTTCGAAATAACATCATTAGACAAAGTTGTCTTTTTTATGTTTTTCCTCAGTAACTAGCTTTCAGTGCGTTTAAAGCCAATCTCTGTAATAATCAACATTAAAGAACGTTCATTTTCAATGAAGTTCCATGAGTAATATCTTTAATATTCGGAACAGTAGCTGAGGTGCAGGCCCGTAAACATCATCATGAGGTCAGATATACGCCAATAATTGAATATTCCGCGGTTTATCCTTAATAAACATTTCCAAATTTACGTTAATGAAGGATGCATTATATCTAAATTTCAGAAAGAGTACAAATCCAACTTGATTCCTATAAAATATTTATAATTACCCCCAACTGATGCCAAGATATCGAAATAACATCATTAGAAAAAGTGGTCTTTTTTAAGTTTTTCCTCAGTAACTAGCTTTCAGTGCGTTTTATGCCAATCTCTGTAATAATCAACATTTAAGAACTTTCATTATCAATGAAGTATCATAAGTAATATTTTTGATGTTCGGAACAGTGGCTGAGTTGCAGACCCGTAAACATCAGCAAAAGGTCAGAAATACGCCAATAACTGAATATTCAGCGGTTTATCCTTAACAAATATTTCGAAATGCACTTTAATGAAACATGGATTATATCCAAATATCTGGTAGAGTACATATCCAACTCGATTCTTAAATAATGTTTATAATTGCCCCCTACTGATGCCATGATATGAAAATAACATCATTAGCCAAAGTGGGCTTTTTTTTTTGTTTTTCCTCACTAAGGGGCTTTCAGTGCGTTTTATGAAGATACGTGTAATGAGATACTTTAAAGAACGTCAATTGTCAATCAAGTTCCATGAGTAATATCTTTAATATTCGGAACAGTGGCTGAGGTGCAGGCTCTTAAACTTCATAATATGGTCAGAAATACGCCAATAATTGAATATTCAGCGGTTTATCCTTAACAAATATTTTGAAATGCACTTTAATGAAACATGCATTATATCCAAATATCTGGAAGAGTACAAATCCAACTCGATTCTTAATAAATGTTTATAATTGCCCCCAACTGATGCCAAGATATCAAAATAACATCATTAGACAAAGTGGGCTTTATTTCAGATTTTCCTCAGTAAGGGGCTTTCAGTGCGTTTTATGCCAATATGTGTAATAATCAACATTAAAGAACGTTCATTTTCAATGAAGTATCATTACTAATATTTTTAATGTTCGGAACAGTGGCTGAGGTGCAGACCCGTAAACTTCAGTAAAAGGTCAGAAATACGCATATAATTGAATATTCAGCGGTTTATCCTTCATAATTATTTCGAAATGAACATATATGAAAGATGCATTATATCTTAATTTCAGAAAGAGTAAAGATCCAACTTGATTCCTATAAAATATTTATATTAACCCCCAACTGATGCCAAGATATCGAAATAACATCATTAGAAAAAGTGGTCTTTTTTAAGTTTTTCCTCAGTAACTAGCTTTCAGTGCGTTTTATGCCAATATTCAGTAATAATCAACATTAAAGAACTTTCATTATCAATGAAGTATCATAAGTAATATTTTTAATGTTCGGAACAGTAGCTGAGTTGCAGACCCGTAAACATTAGCAAAAGGTCAGAAATACACCAATAATTGAATATTCAGCGGTTTATCCTTAACAAATATTTCGAAATGCACTTTAATGAAACATGCATTATATCCAAATATCTGGAAGAGTACAAATCCAACTCGATTCTTACAAAATGTGTATAATTGCCCCCAACTGATGCTATGATATCAAAATAACATCATTAGACAATGTGGGCTTTATTTCAGATTTTCCTCAGTAAGGGGCTTTCAGTGCGTTTTATGCCAATATGTGTAATAAGAAACTTTAAAGAACGTTCATTGTCAATCAAGTTCCAGGAGTAATATCTTTAATATTCGGAACATTGGCTGAGGTGGAGGCCCGTAAACATCATCATGAGGTCAGAAATACGCCAATAATTAAATATTCAGCGGTTTATCCTTAATAAATATTTCCAAATTTACTTTAATGAAAGATTCATAATATCTAAATTTCAAAAGGAATACAAACCCAACTTGATACCTATAAAATATTTATAATTACCCCCAACTGATGCCAAGATATCGAAATTACATCATTAGACAAATTCGGATTTTTTTAGGACATTCCTCAGTAACGGGCATTCAGTGCGTTTTATGCCAATCTCTGTAATGATCAACATTAAAGAACGTTCATTATCAATGAAGTATCATAAGTAATATTTTTAATGTTCGGAACAGTGGCTGAGTTGCAGACTCGTAAACATCAGCAAAAGGTCAGAAATACGTATATAATTGAATATTTAGCGGTTTATTCTTAACAAATATTTCGAATTGCGCGTTAATGAAACATGCATTATATCCAAATATCTGGAAGAGTACAAATCCAACTCGATTCTTAAAAAATGTTTATAATTGCCCCCAACTGATGCCAAGATATCAAAATAACATCATTAGACAAAGTGGCTTTATTTCAGATTTTCCTCAGTAAGGGGCTTTCAGTGCGTTTTATGCCAATATGTGTAATAATCAACATTAAAGAACGTTCATTTTCAATGAAGTATCATTACTAATATTTTTAATGTTCGGAACAGTGGCTGAGGTGCAGACCCGTAAACTTCAGCAAAAGGTCAGAAATACGAATATAATTGAATATTTAGCGGTTTATCCTTAACAAATATTTCGAATTGCGCATTAATGAAAGATTCATAATATCCATATATAGAAAGAGTACAAACCCGACTTGATACCTATAAAATATTTATAATTGCCCCCAACTGATGCCATGATATCGAAATAACATCATTAGACAAAGTGGGCTTTATTTCAGATTTTCCTCAGTAAGGGGATTTCAGTGCGTTTTATGCCAATATGTGTAATAAGAAACTTTAAAGAACGTTCATTGTCAATCAAGTTCCATGAGTAATATCTTTAATATTCGGAACAGTGGCTGAGGTGCAGGCCTGTAAACATCATCATGAGGTCAGAAATACGCCAATAATTGAATATTCCGCGGTTTATCCTAAATAAATATTTCCAAATTTACTTTAATGAAAGATTCATAATATCTAAATTTCAAAAGGAGTACAAACCCAACTTGATACCTATAAAATATTTATAATTACCCCCAACTGATGCCAAGATATCGAAATTACATCATTAGACAAATTCGGATTTTTTTAGGACTTTACTCAGTAACGGACATTCAGTGCGTTATATGCCAATCTCTGTAATAATCAACATTAAAGAACGTTCATTATCAATGAAGTATCGTAAGTAATATTTTTAATGTTCGGAACAGTGGCTTAGTTGCAGACACCTAAACATCAGCAAAAGGTCAGAAATACGCCAATAATTGAATATTCAGCGGTTTACCCTTAACAAATATTTTGAAATGCACTCTAATGAAACATGCATTATATCCAAATATCTGGAAGAGTACAAATCCAACTCGATTCTTAAAAAATGTTTATAATTGCCCCCAACTGATGCCATGATATCAAAATAACATCATTAGTCAAAGTGGGCTTTTTTTCAGATTTTCCTCAGTAAGGGGCTTTCAGTGCGTTTTATGCCATTATGTGTAATAAGAAACTTTTAAGAACGTCAATTGTCAATCAAGTTCCATGAGTAATATCTTTAATATTCGGAACATTGGCTGAGGTGCAGGCCCGTAAACTTCATAATAAGGTCAGAAATACGACAATAATTGAATATTCAGCGGTTTATCCTTAATAAATATTTCGAAATGCACATTAATGAAAGATGCATTATATCTAAATTTCAGAAAGAGTACAAATCTAACTTGATTCCTATAAAATATTTATATTTACCCCCAACTGATGCCAAGATATCGAAATAACATCATTAGACAAAGTGGTCTTTTTTATGTTTTTCCTCAGTAACTAGCTTTCAGTGCGTTTTAAGCCAATCTCTGTAATAATCAACATTAAAGAACGTTCATTTTCAATGAAGTTCCATGAGTAATATCTTTAATATTCGGAACAGTAGCTGAGGTGCAGGCCCGTACACATCATCATGAGGTCAGATATACGCCAATAATTGAATATTCCGCGGTTTATCCTTAATAAATATTTCCAAATTTACTTTAATGAAGGATGCATTATATCTAAATTTCAGAAAGAGTACAAATCCAACTTGATTCCTATAAAATATTTATAATTACACCCAACTGATGCCAAGATATCGAAATAACATCATTAGAAAAAGTGGTCTTTTTTAAGTTTTTCCTCAGTAACTAGCTTTCAGTGCGTTTTATGCCAATCTCTGTAATAATCAACATTTAAGAACTTTCATTATCAATGAAGTATCATAAGTAATATTTTTAATGTTCGGAACAGTGGCTGAGTTGCAGACCCGTAAACATTAGCAAAAGGTCAGAAATACACCAATAATTGAATATTCAGCGGTTTATCCTTAACAAATATTTCGAAATGCACTTTAATGAAACATGCATTATATCCAAATATCTGGAAGAGTACAAATCCAACTCGATTCTTAAAAAATGTTTATAATTGCCCCCAACTGATGCCATGATATCGAAATAACATCATTAGTCAAAGTGGGCTTTTTTTCAGATTTTCCTCAGTAAGGGGCTTTCAGTGCGTTTTATGCCAATATGTGTAATAGAAACTTTTAAGAACGTCAATTGTTAATCAAGTTCCATGAGTAATATCTTTAATATTCGGAACATTGGCTGAGGTGCAGGCCCGTAAACATCATCATGAGGTCAGAAATACGCCAATAATTAAATATTCAGCGGTTTATCCTTAATAAATATGTCCAAATTTACTTTAATGAAAGATTCATAATATCTAAATTTCAAAAAGAGTACAAATCCAACTCGATTCTTAAAAAATGTTTATAATTGCCCCCAACTGATGCTAAGATATCAAAATAACATCATTAGACAAAGTGGGCTTTATTTCAGATTTTCCTCAGTACGGGGCATTCAGTGCGTTTTATGCCAATATGTGTAATAATCAACATTAAAGAACGTTCATTTTCAATGAAGTTCCATGAGTAATATCTTTAATATTCGGAACATTGGCTGAGGTGCAGGCCCGTAAACATCATCATGAGGTCAGGAATACGCCAATAATTAAATATTCAGCGGTTTATCCTTAATAAATATGTCCAAATTTATTTTAATGAAAGATTCATAATATCTAAATTTCAAAAAGAGTACAAATCCAACTCGATTCTTACAAAATGTTTATAATTGCCCCCAACTGATGCCATGATATCAAAATAACATCATTAGACAAAGTGGGCTTTATTTCAGATTTTCCTCAGTAAGGGGCTTTCAGTGCGTTTTATGCCAATATGTGTAATAAGAAACTTTAAAGAACGTTCATTGTCAATCAAGTTCCAGGAGTAATATCTTTAATATTCGGAACAGTGGCTGAGGTGCAGGCCCTTAAACTTCATAATATGGTCAGAAATACGCCAATAATTGAATATTCCGCGGTTTATCCTTAATAAATATTTCCAAATTTACTTTAATGAAAGATTCATAATATCTAAATTTCAAAAGGAGTACAAACCCAACTTGATACCTAAAGAATATTTATAATTACACCCAACTGATGCCAAGATATCGAAATTACATCATTAGACAAATTCGGATTTTTTTAGGACTTTCCTCCGTAACGGGCATTCAGTGCGTTTTATGCCAATCTCTGTAATAATCAACATTAAAGAACGTTCATTATCAATGAAGTATCATAAGTAATATTTTTAATGTTGGGAACAGTGGCTGAGTTGCAGACCCGTGAACATCAGCAAAAGGTCAGAAATACGCAAATAATTGAATATTCAGCGGTTTATCCTGAACAAATATTTCGAAATGCACTTTAATGAAACATGCATTATATCCAAATATCTGGAAGAGTACAAATTCAACTCGATTCTTAAAAAATGTTTATAATTACCCCCAACTGATGCCAAGATATCGAAATTACATCATTAGACAAATTCGGATTTTTGTATGACTTTCCTCAGTAACGGGCATTCAGTGCGTTTTATGCCAATCTCTGTAATGATCAACATTAAAGAACGTTCATTATCAATGAAGTATCATAAGTAATATTTTTAATGTTGGGAACAGTGGCTGAGTTGCAGACCCGTGAACATCAGCAAAAGGTCAGAAATACGCCAATAATTGAATATTCAGCGGTTTATCCTTAACAAATATTTCGAAATGCACTTTAATGAAACATTCATTATATCCAAATATCTGGAAGAGTACAAATCCAACTCGATTCTTAAAAAATGTTTATAATTACCCCCAACTGATGCCAAGATATCGAAATTACATCATTAGACAAATTCGGATTTTTTTATGACTTTCCTCAGTAACGGGCATTCAGTGCGTTTTATGCCAATCTCTGTAATGATCAACATTAAAGAACGTTCATTATCAATGAAGTATCATAAGTAATATTTTTAATGTTCGGAACAGTGGCTGAGTTGCAGACTCGTAAACATCAGCAAAAGGTCAGAAATACGTATATAATTGAATATTTAGCGGTTTATTCTTAACAAATATTTCGAATTGCGCGTTAATGAAACATGCATTATATCCAAATATCTGGAAGAGTACAAATCCAACTCGATTCTTACAAAATGTTTATAATTGCCCCCAACTGATGCCAAGATATCAAAATAACATCATTAGACAAAGTGGCTTTATTTCAGATTTTCCTCAGTAAGGGGCTTTCAGTGCGTTTTATGCCAATATGTGTAATAATCTACATTAAAGAACGTCCTTTTTGAATGAAGTATCATTACTAATATTTTTTATGTTCGGAACAGTAGCTGGGTTGCAGGCCCATTAACAACAGCAAGAGGTCAGAAATACTCTAAAAGTTGAATATTCAGCGGTTTATCCTTTATAATTATTTCGAAATGAACTTATATGAAAGATGCATTATATCTTAATTTCAGAAAGAGTACAAATCCAACTTGATTCCTATAAAATATTTATAATTACCCCCAACTGATGCCAAGATATAGAAATAATATCATTAGACAAAGTGGGCTTTTTTTAAAGTTTTTCCTCAGTAACTAGCTTTCAGTGCGTTTTAAGCCAATCTCTGTAATAATCAACATTAAAGAACGTTCATTTTCAATGAAGTTCCATGAGTAATATCTTTAATATTCGGAACATTGGCTGAGGTGCAGGCCCGTAAACATCATCATGAGGTCAGGAATACGCCAATAATTAAATATTCAGCGGTTTATCCTTAATAAATTTTTCGAAATGCACATTAATGAAAGATGCATTATATCTAAATTTCTGAAAGAGTACAAATCCAACTTGATACCTATAAAATATTTATAATTACCCCCAACTGATGCCAAGATTTCGAAATTACATCATTAGACAAATTCGGATTTTTTTAGGACTTTCCTCAGTAACGGGCATTCAGTGCGTTTTATGCCAATCTCTGTAATGATCAACATTAAAGAACGTTCATTATCAATGAAGTATCTTAAGTAATATTTTTGATGTTCGGAACAGTGGCTGAGTTGCAGACCCGTAAACATCAGCAAAAGGTCAGAAATACGCCAATAACTGAATATTCAGCGGTTTATCCTAAACAAATATTTCGAAATGCACTTTAATGAAACATGCATTATATCCAAATATCTGGTAGAGTACATATCCAACTCGATTCTTAAATAATGTTTATAATTGCCCCCAACTGATGCCATGATATCAAAATAACATCATTAGCCAAAGTGGGCTTTTTTTTCAGATTTTCCTCTGTAAGGGGCTTTCAGTGCGTTTTATGAAGATACGTGTAATGAGAAACATTAAAGAACGTCAATTGTCAATCAAGTTCCATGAGTAATATCTTTAATATTCGGAACAGTGGCTGAGGTGCAGGCCCTTAAACTTCATAATATGGTCAGAAATACGCCAATAATTGAATATTCAGCGGTTTATCCTTAATAAATATTTCGAAATGCACATTAATGAAAGATGCATTATATCTAAATTTCAGAAAGAGTACAAATCCAACTTGATACCTATAAATTATTTATAATTACCTCCAACTGATGCCAGGATATCGAAATAACATCATTGGACAAAGTGGTCTTATTTTTTATATTCCTCAGTAACGGGCATTCAGTGCGTTTTATGCCATTCTCTGTAATGATCAACATTAAAGAACGTTCATTATCAATGAAGTATCTTAAGTAATATTTTTGATGTTCGGAACAGTGGCTGAGTTGCAGACCCGTAAACATCAGCAAAAGGTCAGAAATACGCCAATAACTGAATATTCAGCGGTTTATCCTAAACAAATATTTCGAAATGCACTTTAATGAAACATGCATTATATCCAAATATCTGGTAGAGTACATATCCAACTCGATTCTTAAATAATGTTTATAATTGCCCCCAACTGATGCCATGATATCAAAATAACATCATTAGCCAAAGTGGGCTTTTTTTTCAGATTTTCCTCTGTAAGGGGCTTTCAGTGCGTTTTATGAAGATACGTGTAATGAGAAACATTAAAGAACGTCAATTGTCAATCAAGTTCCATGAGTAATATCTTTAATATTCGGAACAGTGGCTGAGGTGCAGGCCCTTAAACTTCATAATATGGTCAGAAATACGCCAATAATTGAATATTCAGCGGTTTATCCTTAATAAATATTTCGAAATGCACATTAATGAAAGATGCATTATATCTAAATTTCAGAAAGAGTACAAATCCAACTTGATACCTATAAATTATTTATAATTACCTCCAACTGATGCCAGGATATCGAAATAACATCATTGGACAAAGTGGTCTTATTTTTTATATTCCTCAGTAACGGGCATTCAGTGCGTTTTATGCCAATCTCTGTAATGATCAACATTAAAGAACGTTCATTATCAATGAAGTATCTTAAGTAATATTTTTGATGTTCGGAACAGTGGCTGAGTTGCAGACCCGTAAACATCAGCAAAAGGTCAGAAATACGCCAATAACTGAATATTCAGCGGTTTATCCTAAACAAATATTTCGAAATGCACTTTAATGAAACATGCATTATATCCAAATATCTGGTAGAGTACATATCCAACTCGATTCTTAAATAATGTTTATAATTGCCCCCAACTGATGCCATGATATCAAAATAACATCATTAGCCAAAGTGGGCTTTTTTTTCAGATTTTCCTCTGTAAGGGGCTTTCAGTGCGTTTTATGAAGATACGTGTAATGAGAAACATTAAAGAACGTCAATTGTCAATCAAGTTCCATGAGTAATATCTTTAATATTCGGAACAGTGGCTGAGGTGCAGGCCCTTAAACTTCATAATATGGTCAGAAATACGCCAATAATTGAATATTCAGCGGTTTATCCTTAATAAATATTTCGAAATGCACATTAATGAAAGATGCATTATATCTAAATTTCAGAAAGAGTACAAATCCAACTTGATACCTATAAATTATTTATAATTACCTCCAACTGATGCCAGGATATCGAAATAACATCATTGGACAAAGTGGTCTTATTTTTTATATTCCTCACTAACTGGCTTTCAGTGCAATTTAGGCCAATCTCTGAAATAAGCAACTATAAAGAACATTCATAATCTATCATGCTTCATAAGTATAATTTTTAATATTCGGAACAGTGGCTGAGGTGCAGGCCCGTAAACGTCATCATGAGGTCAGAAATACGACAATAATACAATATTCAGCGGTTTATCCTTAATAAATATTTCGAAATGCACATTAATGAAAGTCGCATTATATCTAAATTTCAGAAAGAGTACAAATCCAACTTGATACCTATATAATATTTATAATTACCCCCAACTGATGCCATGATATCAAAATAACATCATTAGTCAAAGTGGGCTTTTTTTCAGATTTTCCTCAGTAAGGGGCTTTCAGTGCGTTTTATGCCAATATGTGTAATAGAAACTTTTTAGAACGTCAATTGTCAATCAAGTTCCATGAGTAATATCTTTAATATTCGGAACATTGGCTGAGGTGCAGGCCCGTAAACATCATCATGAGGTCAGAAATACGCCAATAATTGAATATTCCGCGGTGTATCCTTAATAAATATTTCCAAATTTACGTTAATGAAAGATGCATTATATCTAAATTTCAGAAAGAGTACAAATCCAACTTGATTCTTAAAAAATATTTATAATTACCCCCAAATGATGCCAAGATATCGAAATTACATCATTAGACAAAGTGGTCTTTTTTAAGTATTTCCTCAGTAACTAGCTTTCAGTGCGTTTTAAGCCAATCTCTGTAATAATCAACATTAAAGAACGTTCATTTTCAATGAAGTATCATTACTAATATTTTTAATGTTCGGAACAGTGGCTGAGTTGCAGACTCGTAAACATCAGCAAAAGGTCAGAAATACCCATATAATTGAATTTTTAGCGGTTTATCCTTAACAAATATTTCGAATTGCGCATTAATGAAACATGCATTATATCCAAATATCTGGAAGAGTACAAATCCAACTTTATTCCTATAAAATATTTATAATTACCCCCAACTGATGCCAAGATATCGAAATAACATCATTAGACAAAGTGGTCTTTTTTAAGTTTTTCCTCAGTAACTAGCTTTCAGTGCGTTTTAAGCCAATCTCTGAAATAAGCAACTATAAAGAACATTCATAATCTATCTTGCTTCATAAGTATAATTTTTAATATTCGGAACAGTAGCTGGGTTGCAGGCCCATTAACATCAGCAAGAGGTCAGAAATACTCGAAAAGTTGAATATTCAGCGGTTTATCCTTTATAATTATTTCGAAATGAACTTAAATGAAGGATTCATAATATCTAAATTTCAGAAAGAGTACAAACCCGACTTGATACCTATAAAATATTTATAATTACCCCCAACTGATGCCAAGATATCGAAATTACATCATTAGACAAATTCGGATTTTTTTAGGACTTTCCTCCGTAACGGGCATTCAGTGCGTTTTATGCCAATCTCTGTAATAATCAACATTAAAAAACGTTCATTATCAATGAAGTATCATAAGTAATATTTTTAATGTTGGGAACAGTGGCTGAGTTGCAGACCCGTGAACATCAGCAAAAGGTCAGAAATACGCAAATAATTGAATATTCAGCGGTTTATCCTGAACAAATATTTCGAAATGCACTTTAATGAAACATGCATTATATCCAAATATCTGGAAGAGTACAAATTCAACTCGATTCTTAAAAAATGTTTATAATTACCCCCAACTGATGCCAAGATATCGAAATTACATCATTAGACAAATTCGGATTTTTGTATGACTTTCCTCAGTAACGGGCATTCAGTGCGTTTTATGCCAATCTCTTTAATGATCAACATTAAAGAACGTTCATTATCAATGAAGTATCATAAGTAATATTTTTAATGTTGGGAACAGTGGCTGAGTTGCAGACCCGTGAACATCAGCAAAAGGTCAGAAATACGCCAATAATTGAATATTCAGCGGTTTATCCTTAACAAATATTTCGAAATGCACTTTAATGAAACATTCATTATATCCAAATATCTGGAAGAGTACAAATCCAACTCGATTCTTAAAAAATGTTTATAATTACCCCCAACTGATGCCAAGATATCGAAATTACATCATTAGACAAATTCGGATTTTATTATGACTTTCCTCAGTAACGGGCATTCAGTGCGTTTTATGCCAATCTCTGTAATGATCAACATTAAAGAACGTTCATTATCAATGAAGTATCATAAGTAATATTTTTAATGTTCGGAACAGTGGCTGAGTTGCAGACTCGTAAACATCAGCAAAAGGTCAGAAATACGTATATAATTGAATATTTAGCGGTTTATTCTTAACAAATATTTCGAATTGCGCGTTAATGAAACATGCATTATATCCAAATATCTGGAAGAGTACAAATCCAACTCGATTCTTACAAAATGTTTATAATTGCCCCCAACTGATGCCAAGATATCAAAATAACATCATTAGACAAAGTGGCTTTATTTCAGATTTTCCTCAGTAAGGGGCTTTCAGTGCGTTTTATGCCAATATGTGTAATAATCTACATTAAAGAACGTCCTTTTTGAATGAAGTATCATTACTAATATTTTTAATGTTCGGAACAGTAGCTGGGTTGCAGGCCCATTAACAACAGCAAGAGGTCAGAAATACTCTAAAAGTTGAATATTCAGCGGTTTATCCTTTATAATTATTTCGAAATGAACTTATATGAAAGATGCATTATATCTTAATTTCAGAAAGAGTACAAATCCAACTTGATTCCTATAAAATATTTATAATTACCCCCAACTGATGCCAAGATATAGAAATAATATCATTAGACAAAGTGGGCTTTTTTTTAAGTTTTTCCTCAGTAACTAGCTTTCAGTGCGTTTTAAGCCAATCTCACTAATAATCAACATTAAAGAACATTTATTTTCAATGAAGTTCCATGAGTAATATCTTTAATATTCGGAACAGAGGCTGAGGTGCAGGCCCGTAAACATCATCATGAGGTCAGAAATACGCCAATAATTGAATATTCCGCGGTGTATCCTTAATAAATATTTCCAAATTTACGTTTATGAAAGATGCATTATATCTAAATTTCAGTAAGAGTACAAATCCAACTTGATTCTTAAAAAATATTTATAATTACCCCCAACTGATGCCAAGATATCGAAATAACATCATTAGACAAAGTGGTCTTTTTTAAGTATTTCCTCAGTAACTAGCTTTCAGTGCGTTTTAAGCCAATCTCTGTAATAATCAACATTAAAGAACGTTCATTTTCAATGAAGTATCATTACTAATTTTTATAATGTTCGGAACAGTGGCTGAGTTGCAGACCCGTAAACATCAGCAAAAGGTCAGAAATACCCATATAATTGAATTTTTAGCGGTTTATCCTTAACAAATATTTCAAATTGCGCATTAATGAAACATGCATTATATCCAAATATCTGGAAGAGTACAAATCCAACTTTTTTTCCTATAAAATATTTATAATTACCCCCAACTGATGCCAAGATATCGAAATAACATCATTAGACAAAGTGGTCTTTTTTAAGTTTTTCCTCAGTAACTAGCTTTCAGTGCGTTTTAAGCCAATCTCTGAAATAAGCAACTATAAAGAACATTCATAATCTATCATGCTTCATAAGTATAATTTTTAATATTCGGAACAGTAGCTGGGTTGCAGGCCCATTAACATCAGCAAGAGGTCAGAAATACTCGAAAAGTTGAATATTCAGCGGTTTATCCTGAACAAATATTTCGAAATGCACTTTAATGAAACATGCATTATATCCAAATATCTGGAAGAGTACAAATTCAACTCGATTCTTAAAAAATGTTTATAATTACCCCCAACTGATGCCAAGTTATCGAAATTACATCATTAGACAAAGTGGTCTTTTTTTTTATATTCCTCACTAACTGGCTTTCAGTGCAATTTAGGCCAATCTCTGAAATAAGCAACTATAAAGAACATTCATAATCTATCATGCTTCATAAGTATAATTTTTAATATTCGGAACAGTGGCTGAGGTGCAGGCCCGTAAACGTCATCATGAGGTCAGAAATACGACAATAATACAATATTCAGCGGTTTATCCTTAATCAATATTTCGAAATGCACATTAATGAAAGTCGCATTATATCTAAATTTCAGAAAGAGTACAAATCCAACTTGATACCTATATAATATTTATAATTACCCCCAACTGATGCCATGATATCAAAATAACATCATTAGTCAAAGTGGGCTTTTTTTCAGATTTTCCTCAGTAAGGGGCTTTCAGTGCGTTTTACGCCAATATGTGTAATAGAAACTTTTTAGAACGTCAATTGTCAATCAAGTTCCATGAGTAATATCTTTAATATTCGGAACATTGGCTGAGGTGCAGGCCCGTAAACATCATCATGAGGTCAGAAATACGCCAATAATTGAATATTCCGCGGTGTATCCTTAATAAATATTTCCAAATTTACGTTAATGAAAGATGCATTATATCTAAATTTCAGAAAGAGTACAAATCCAACTTGATTCTTAAAAAATATTTATAATTACCCCCAAATGATGCCAAGATATCGAAATTACATCATTAGACAAAGTGGTCTTTTTTAAGTATTTCCTCAGTAACTAGCTTTCAGTGCGTTTTAAGCCAATCTCTGTAATAATCAACATTAAAGAACGTTCATTTTCAATGAAGTATCATTACTAATATTTTTAATGTTCGGAACAGTGGCTGAGTTGCAGACCCGTAAACATCAGAAAAAGGTCAGAAATACCCATATAATTGAATTTTTAGCGGTTTATCCTTAACAAATATTTCGAATTGCGCATTAATGAAACATGCATTATATCCAAATATCTGGAAGAGTACAAATCCAACTTTATTCCTATAAAATATTTATAATTACCCCCAACTGATGCCAAGATATCGAAATAACATCATTAGACAAAGTGGTCTTTTTTAAGTATTTCCTCAGTAACTAGCTTTCAGTGCGTTTTAAGCCAATCTCTGAAATAAGCAACTATAAAGAACATTCATAATCTATCTTGCTTCATAAGTATAATTTTTAATATTCGGAACAGTAGCTGGGTTGCAGGCCCATTAACATCAGCAAGAGGTCAGAAATACTCGAAAAGTTGAATATTCAGCGGTTTATCCTTTATAATTATTTCGAAATGAACTTAAATGAAGGATTCATAATATCTAAATTTCAGAAAGAGTACAAACCCGACTTGATACCTATAAAATATTTATAATTACCCCCAACTGATGCCAAGATATCGAAATTACATCATTAGACAAATTCGGATTTTTTTAGGACTTTCCTCCGGAACGGGCATTCAGTGCGTTTTATGCCAATCTCTGTAATAATCAACATTAAAGAACGTTCATTATCAATGAAGTATCATAAGTAATATTTTTAATGTTGGGAACAGTGGCTGAGTTGCAGACCCGTGAACATCAGCAAAAGGTCAGAAATACGCAAATAATTGAATATTCAGCGGTTTATCCTGAACAAATATTTCGAAATGCACTTTAATGAAACATGCATTATATCCAAATATCTGGAAGAGTACAAATTCAACTCGATTCTTAAAAAATGTTTATAATTACCCCCAACTGATGCCAAGATATCGAAATTACATCATTAGACAAATTCGGATTTTTGTATGACTTTCCTCAGTAACGGGCATTCAGTGCGTTTTATGCCAATCTCTGTAATGATCAACATTAAAGAACGTTCATTATCAATGATGTATCATAAGTAATATTTTTAATGTTGGGAACAGTGGCTGAGTTGCAGACCCGTGAACATCAGCAAAAGGTCAGAAATACGCCAATAATTGAATATTCACCGGTTTATCCTTAACAAATATTTCGAAATGCACTTTAATGAAACATTCATTATATCCAAATATCTGGAAGAGTACAAATCCAACTCGATTCTTAAAAAATGTTTATAATTACCCCCAACTGATGCCAAGATATCGAAATTACATCATTAGACAAATTCGGATTTTTTTATGACTTTCCTCAGTAACGGGCATTCAGTGCGTTTTATGCCAATCTCTGTAATGATCAACATTAAAGAACGTTCATTATCAATGAAGTATCATAAGTAATATTTTTAATGTTCGGAACAGTGGCTGAGTTGCAGACTCGTAAACATCAGCAAAAGGTCAGAAATACGTATATAATTGAATATTTAGCGGTTTATTCTTAACAAATATTTCGAATTGCGCGTTAATGAAACATGCATTATATCCAAATATCTGGAAGAGTACAAATCCAACTCGATTCTTACAAAATGTTTATAATTGCCCCCAACTGATGCCAAGATATCAAAATAACATCATTAGACAAAGTGGCTTTATTTCAGATTTTCCTCAGTAAGGGGCTTTCAGTGCGTTTTATGCCAATATGTGTAATAATCTACATTAAAGAACGTCCTTTTTGAATGAAGTATCATTACTAATATTTTTAATGTTCGGAACAGTAGCTGGGTTGCAGGCCCATTAACAACAGCAAGAGGTCAGAAATACTCTAAAAGTTGAATATTCAGCGGTTTATCCTTTATAATTATTTCGAAATGAACTTATATGAAAGATGCATTATATCTTAATTTCAGAAAGAGTACAAATCCAACTTGATTCCTATAAAATATTTATAATTACCCCCAACTGATGCCAAGATATAGAAATAATATCATTAGACAAAGTGGGCTTTTTTTTAAGTTTTTCCTCAGTAACTAGCTTTCAGTGCGTTTTAAGCCAATCTCACTAATAATCAACATTAAAGAACATTTATTTTCAATGAAGTTCCATGAGTAATATCTTTAATATTCGGAACAGAGGCTGAGGTGCAGGCCCGTAAACATCATCATGAGGTCAGAAATACGCCAATAATTGAATATTCCGCGGTGTATCCTTAATAAATATTTCCAAATTTACGTTTATGAAAGATGCATTATATCTAAATTTCAGTAAGAGTACAAATCCAACTTGATTCTTAAAAAATATTTATAATTACCCCCAACTGATGCCAAGATATCGAAATAACATCATTAGACAAAGTGGTCTTTTTTAAGTATTTCCTCAGTAACTAGCTTTCAGTGCGTTTTAAGCCAATCTCTGTAATAATCAACATTAAAGAACGTTCATTTTCAATGAAGTATCATTACTAATTTTTATAATGTTCGGAACAGTGGCTGAGTTGCAGACCCGTAAACATCAGCAAAAGGTCAGAAATACCCATATAATTGAATTTTTAGCGGTTTATCCTTAACAAATATTTCAAATTGCGCATTAATGAAACATGCATTATATCCAAATATCTGGAAGAGTACAAATCCAACTTTTTTTCCTATAAAATATTTATAATTACCCCCAACTGATGCCAAGATATCGAAATAACATCATTAGACAAAGTGGTCTTTTTTAAGTTTTTCCTCAGTAACTAGCTTTCAGTGCGTTTTAAGCCAATCTCTGAAATAAGCAACTATAAAGAACATTCATAATCTATCATGCTTCATAAGTATAATTTTTAATATTCGGAACAGTAGCTGGGTTGCAGGCCCATTAACATCAGCAAGAGGTCAGAAATACGACAATAATTGAATATTCAGCGGTTTATCCTGAACAAATATTTCGAAATGCACTTTAATGAAACATGCATTATATCCAAATATCTGGAAGAGTACAAATTCAACTCGATTCTTAAAAAATGTTTATAATTACCCCCAACTGATGCAAAGTTATCGAAATTACATCATTAGACAAATTCGGATTTTTGTATGACTTTCCTCAGTAATGGGCATTCAGTGCGTTTTATACCAATCTCTGTAATGATCAACATTAAAGAACGTTCATTATCAATGAAGTATCATAAGTAATATTTTTAATGTTCGGAACAGTGGCTGAGTTGCAGACCCGTGAACATCAGCAAAAGGTCAGAAATACGCAAATAATTGAATATTCAGCGGTTTATCCTGAACAAATATTTCGAAATGCACTTTAATGAAACATGCATTATATCCAAATATCTGGAAGAGTACAAATTCAACTCGATTCTTAAAAAATGTTTATAATTACCCCCAACTGATGCCAAGATATCGAAATTACATCATTAGACAAATTCGGATTTTTGTATGACTTTCCTCAGTAACGGGCATTCAGTGCGTTTTATGCCAATCTCTGTAATGATCAACATTAAAGAACGTTCATTATCAATGAAGTATCATAAGTAATATTTTTAATGTTCGGAACAGTGGCTGAGTTGCAGACCCGTGAACATCAGCAAAAGGTCAGAAATACGCAAATAATTGAATATTCAGCGGTTTATCCTGAACAAATATTTCGAAATGCACTTTAATGAAACATGCATTATATCCAAATATCTGGAAGAGTACAAATTCAACTCGATTCTTAAAAAATGTTTATAATTACCCCCAACTGATGCCAAGATATCGAAATTACATCATTAGACAAATTCGGATTTTTGTATGACTTTCCTCAGTAACGGGCATTCAGTGCGTTTTATGCCAATCTCTGTAATGATCAACATTAAAGAACGTTCATTATCAATGAAGTATCATAAGTAATATTTTTAATGTTGGGAACAGTGGCTGAGTTGCAGACCCGTGAACATCAGCAAAAGGTCAGAAATACGCCAATAATTGAATATTCAGCGGTTTATCCTTAACAAATATTTCGAAATGCACTTTAATGAAACATTCATTATATCCAAATATCTGGAAGAGTACAAATCCAACTCGATTCTTAAAAAATGTTTATAATTACCCCCAACTGATGCCAAGATATCGAAATTACATCATTAGACAAATTCGGATTTTTTTATGACTTTCCTCAGTAACGGGCATTCAGTGCGTTTTATGCCAATCTCTGTAATGATCAACATTAAAGAACGTTCATTATCAATGAAGTATCATAAGTAATATTTTTAATGTTCGGAACAGTGGCTGAGTTGCAGACTCGTAAACATCAGCAAAAGGTCAGAAATACGTATATAATTGAATATTTAGCGGTTTATTCTTAACAAATATTTCGAATTGCGCGTTAATGAAACATGCATTATATCCAAATATCTGGAAGAGTACAAATCCAACTCGATTCTTACAAAATGTTTATAATTGCCCCCAACTGATGCCAAGATATCAAAATAACATCATTAGACAAAGTGGCTTTATTTCAGATTTTCCTCAGTAAGGGGCTTTCAGTGCGTTTTATGCCAATATGTGTAATAATCTACATTAAAGAACGTTCATTTTCAATGAAGTATCATTACTAATTTTTATAATGTTCGGAACAGTGGCTGAGTTGCAGACCCGTGAACATCAGCAAAAGGTCAGAAATACGCAAATAATTGAATATTCAGCGGTTTATCCTGAACAAATATTTCGAAATGCACTTTAATGAAACATGCATTATATCCAAATATCTGGAAGAGTACAAATTCAACTCGATTCTTAAAAAATGTTTATAATTACCCCCAACTGATGCCAAGATATCGAAATTACATCATTAGACAAATTCGGATTTTTGTATGACTTTCCTCAGTAACGGGCATTCAGTGCGTTTTATGCCAATCTCTTTAATGATCAACATTAAAGAACGTTCATTATCAATGAAGTATCATAAGTAATATTTTTAATGTTGGGAACAGTGGCTGAGTTGCAGACCCGTGAACATCAGCAAAAGGTCAGAAATACGCCAATAATTGAATATTCAGCGGTTTATCCTTAACAAATATTTCGAAATGCACTTTAATGAAACATTCATTATATCCAAATATCTGGAAGAGTACAAATCCAACTCGATTCTTAAAAAATGTTTATAATTACCCCCAACTGATGCCAAGATATCGAAATTACATCATTAGACAAATTCGGATTTTATTATGACTTTCCTCAGTAACGGGCATTCAGTGCGTTTTATGCCAATCTCTGTAATGATCAACATTAAAGAACGTTCATTATCAATGAAGTATCATAAGTAATATTTTTAATGTTCGGAACAGTGGCTGAGTTGCAGACTCGTAAACATCAGCAAAAGGTCAGAAATACGTATATAATTGAATATTTAGCGGTTTATTCTTAACAAATATTTCGAATTGCGCGTTAATGAAACATGCATTATATCCAAATATCTGGAAGAGTACAAATCCAACTCGATTCTTACAAAATGTTTATAATTGCCCCCAACTGATGCCAAGATATCAAAATAACATCATTAGACAAAGTGGCTTTATTTCAGATTTTCCTCAGTAAGGGGCTTTCAGTGCGTTTTATGCCAATATGTGTAATAATCTACATTAAAGAACGTCCTTTTTGAATGAAGTATCATTACTAATATTTTTAATGTTCGGAACAGTAGCTGGGTTGCAGGCCCATTAACAACAGCAAGAGGTCAGAAATACTCTAAAAGTTGAATATTCAGCGGTTTATCCTTTATAATTATTTCGAAATGAACTTATATGAAAGATGCATTATATCTTAATTTCAGAAAGAGTACAAATCCAACTTGATTCCTATAAAATATTTATAATTACCCCCAACTGATGCCAAGATATAGAAATAATATCATTAGACAAAGTGGGCTTTTTTTTAAGTTTTTCCTCAGTAACTAGCTTTCAGTGCGTTTTAAGCCAATCTCACTAATAATCAACATTAAAGAACATTTATTTTCAATGAAGTTCCATGAGTAATATCTTTAATATTCGGAACAGAGGCTGAGGTGCAGGCCCGTAAACATCATCATGAGGTCAGAAATACGCCAATAATTGAATATTCCGCGGTGTATCCTTAATAAATATTTCCAAATTTACGTTTATGAAAGATGCATTATATCTAAATTTCAGTAAGAGTACAAATCCAACTTGATTCTTAAAAAATATTTATAATTACCCCCAACTGATGCCAAGATATCGAAATAACATCATTAGACAAAGTGGTCTTTTTTAAGTATTTCCTCAGTAACTAGCTTTCAGTGCGTTTTAAGCCAATCTCTGTAATAATCAACATTAAAGAACGTTCATTTTCAATGAAGTATCATTACTAATTTTTATAATGTTCGGAACAGTGGCTGAGTTGCAGACCCGTAAACATCAGCAAAAGGTCAGAAATACCCATATAATTGAATTTTTAGCGGTTTATCCTTAACAAATATTTCAAATTGCGCATTAATGAAACATGCATTATATCCAAATATCTGGAAGAGTACAAATCCAACTTTTTTTCCTATAAAATATTTATAATTACCCCCAACTGATGCCAAGATATCGAAATAACATCATTAGACAAAGTGGTCTTTTTTAAGTTTTTCCTCAGTAACTAGCTTTCAGTGCGTTTTAAGCCAATCTCTGAAATAAGCAACTATAAAGAACATTCATAATCTATCATGCTTCATAAGTATAATTTTTAATATTCGGAACAGTAGCTGGGTTGCAGGCCCATTAACATCAGCAAGAGGTCAGAAATACTCGAAAAGTTGAATATTCAGCGGTTTATCCTGAACAAATATTTCGAAATGCACTTTAATGAAACATGCATTATATCCAAATATCTGGAAGAGTACAAATTCAACTCGATTCTTAAAAAATGTTTATAATTACCCCCAACTGATGCCAAGTTATCGAAATTACATCATTAGACAAAGTGGTCTTTTTTTTTATATTCCTCACTAACTGGCTTTCAGTGCAATTTAGGCCAATCTCTGAAATAAGCAACTATAAAGAACATTCATAATCTATCATGCTTCATAAGTATAATTTTTAATATTCGGAACAGTGGCTGAGGTGCAGGCCCGTAAACGTCATCATGAGGTCAGAAATACGACAATAATACAATATTCAGCGGTTTATCCTTAATCAATATTTCGAAATGCACATTAATGAAAGTCGCATTATATCTAAATTTCAGAAAGAGTACAAATCCAACTTGATACCTATATAATATTTATAATTACCCCCAACTGATGCCATGATATCAAAATAACATCATTAGTCAAAGTGGGCTTTTTTTCAGATTTTCCTCAGTAAGGGGCTTTCAGTGCGTTTTACGCCAATATGTGTAATAGAAACTTTTTAGAACGTCAATTGTCAATCAAGTTCCATGAGTAATATCTTTAATATTCGGAACATTGGCTGAGGTGCAGGCCCGTAAACATCATCATGAGGTCAGAAATACGCCAATAATTGAATATTCCGCGGTGTATCCTTAATAAATATTTCCAAATTTACGTTAATGAAAGATGCATTATATCTAAATTTCAGAAAGAGTACAAATCCAACTTGATTCTTAAAAAATATTTATAATTACCCCCAAATGATGCCAAGATATCGAAATTACATCATTAGACAAAGTGGTCTTTTTTAAGTATTTCCTCAGTAACTAGCTTTCAGTGCGTTTTAAGCCAATCTCTGTAATAATCAACATTAAAGAACGTTCATTTTCAATGAAGTATCATTACTAATATTTTTAATGTTCGGAACAGTGGCTGAGTTGCAGACCCGTAAACATCAGAAAAAGGTCAGAAATACCCATATAATTGAATTTTTAGCGGTTTATCCTTAACAAATATTTCGAATTGCGCATTAATGAAACATGCATTATATCCAAATATCTGGAAGAGTACAAATCCAACTTTATTCCTATAAAATATTTATAATTACCCCCAACTGATGCCAAGATATCGAAATAACATCATTAGACAAAGTGGTCTTTTTTAAGTATTTCCTCAGTAACTAGCTTTCAGTGCGTTTTAAGCCAATCTCTGAAATAAGCAACTATAAAGAACATTCATAATCTATCTTGCTTCATAAGTATAATTTTTAATATTCGGAACAGTAGCTGGGTTGCAGGCCCATTAACATCAGCAAGAGGTCAGAAATACTCGAAAAGTTGAATATTCAGCGGTTTATCCTTTATAATTATTTCGAAATGAACTTAAATGAAGGATTCATAATATCTAAATTTCAGAAAGAGTACAAACCCGACTTGATACCTATAAAATATTTATAATTACCCCCAACTGATGCCAAGATATCGAAATTACATCATTAGACAAATTCGGATTTTTTTAGGACTTTCCTCCGGAACGGGCATTCAGTGCGTTTTATGCCAATCTCTGTAATAATCAACATTAAAGAACGTTCATTATCAATGAAGTATCATAAGTAATATTTTTAATGTTGGGAACAGTGGCTGAGTTGCAGACCCGTGAACATCAGCAAAAGGTCAGAAATACGCAAATAATTGAATATTCAGCGGTTTATCCTGAACAAATATTTCGAAATGCACTTTAATGAAACATGCATTATATCCAAATATCTGGAAGAGTACAAATTCAACTCGATTCTTAAAAAATGTTTATAATTACCCCCAACTGATGCCAAGATATCGAAATTACATCATTAGACAAATTCGGATTTTTGTATGACTTTCCTCAGTAACGGGCATTCAGTGCGTTTTATGCCAATCTCTGTAATGATCAACATTAAAGAACGTTCATTATCAATGATGTATCATAAGTAATATTTTTAATGTTGGGAACAGTGGCTGAGTTGCAGACCCGTGAACATCAGCAAAAGGTCAGAAATACGCCAATAATTGAATATTCACCGGTTTATCCTTAACAAATATTTCGAAATGCACTTTAATGAAACATTCATTATATCCAAATATCTGGAAGAGTACAAATCCAACTCGATTCTTAAAAAATGTTTATAATTACCCCCAACTGATGCCAAGATATCGAAATTACATCATTAGACAAATTCGGATTTTTTTATGACTTTCCTCAGTAACGGGCATTCAGTGCGTTTTATGCCAATCTCTGTAATGATCAACATTAAAGAACGTTCATTATCAATGAAGTATCATAAGTAATATTTTTAATGTTCGGAACAGTGGCTGAGTTGCAGACTCGTAAACATCAGCAAAAGGTCAGAAATACGTATATAATTGAATATTTAGCGGTTTATTCTTAACAAATATTTCGAATTGCGCGTTAATGAAACATGCATTATATCCAAATATCTGGAAGAGTACAAATCCAACTCGATTCTTACAAAATGTTTATAATTGCCCCCAACTGATGCCAAGATATCAAAATAACATCATTAGACAAAGTGGCTTTATTTCAGATTTTCCTCAGTAAGGGGCTTTCAGTGCGTTTTATGCCAATATGTGTAATAATCTACATTAAAGAACGTCCTTTTTGAATGAAGTATCATTACTAATATTTTTAATGTTCGGAACAGTAGCTGGGTTGCAGGCCCATTAACAACAGCAAGAGGTCAGAAATACTCTAAAAGTTGAATATTCAGCGGTTTATCCTTTATAATTATTTCGAAATGAACTTATATGAAAGATGCATTATATCTTAATTTCAGAAAGAGTACAAATCCAACTTGATTCCTATAAAATATTTATAATTACCCCCAACTGATGCCAAGATATAGAAATAATATCATTAGACAAAGTGGGCTTTTTTTTAAGTTTTTCCTCAGTAACTAGCTTTCAGTGCGTTTTAAGCCAATCTCACTAATAATCAACATTAAAGAACATTTATTTTCAATGAAGTTCCATGAGTAATATCTTTAATATTCGGAACAGAGGCTGAGGTGCAGGCCCGTAAACATCATCATGAGGTCAGAAATACGCCAATAATTGAATATTCCGCGGTGTATCCTTAATAAATATTTCCAAATTTACGTTTATGAAAGATGCATTATATCTAAATTTCAGTAAGAGTACAAATCCAACTTGATTCTTAAAAAATATTTATAATTACCCCCAACTGATGCCAAGATATCGAAATAACATCATTAGACAAAGTGGTCTTTTTTAAGTATTTCCTCAGTAACTAGCTTTCAGTGCGTTTTAAGCCAATCTCTGTAATAATCAACATTAAAGAACGTTCATTTTCAATGAAGTATCATTACTAATTTTTATAATGTTCGGAACAGTGGCTGAGTTGCAGACCCGTAAACATCAGCAAAAGGTCAGAAATACCCATATAATTGAATTTTTAGCGGTTTATCCTTAACAAATATTTCAAATTGCGCATTAATGAAACATGCATTATATCCAAATATCTGGAAGAGTACAAATCCAACTTTTTTTCCTATAAAATATTTATAATTACCCCCAACTGATGCCAAGATATCGAAATAACATCATTAGACAAAGTGGTCTTTTTTAAGTTTTTCCTCAGTAACTAGCTTTCAGTGCGTTTTAAGCCAATCTCTGAAATAAGCAACTATAAAGAACATTCATAATCTATCATGCTTCATAAGTATAATTTTTAATATTCGGAACAGTAGCTGGGTTGCAGGCCCATTAACATCAGCAAGAGGTCAGAAATACTCGAAAAGTTGAATATTCAGCGGTTTATCCTGAACAAATATTTCGAAATGCACTTTAATGAAACATGCATTATATCCAAATATCTGGAAGAGTACAAATTCAACTCGATTCTTAAAAAATGTTTATAATTACCCCCAACTGATGCCAAGTTATCGAAATTACATCATTAGACAAATTCGGATTTTTGTATGACTTTCCTCAGTAATGGGCATTCAGTGCGTTTTATGCCAATCTCTGTAATGATCAACATTAAAGAACGTTCATTATCAATGAAGTATCATAAGTAATATTTTTAATGTTCGGAACAGTGGCTGAGTTGCAGACCCGTGAACATCAGCAAAAGGTCAGAAATACGCAAATAATTGAATATTCAGCGGTTTATCCTGAACAAATATTTCGAAATGCACTTTAATGAAACATGCATTATATCCAAATATCTGGAAGAGTACAAATTCAACTCGATTCTTAAAAAATGTTTATAATTACCCCCAACTGATGCCAAGATATCGAAATTACATCATTAGACAAATTCGGATTTTTGTATGACTTTCCTCAGTAACGGGCATTCAGTGCGTTTTATGCCAATCTCTGTAATGATCAACATTAAAGAACGTTCATTATCAATGAAGTATCATAAGTAATATTTTTAATGTTCGGAACAGTGGCTGAGTTGCAGACCCGTGAACATCAGCAAAAGGTCAGAAATACGCAAATAATTGAATATTCAGCGGTTTATCCTGAACAAATATTTCGAAATGCACTTTAATGAAACATGCATTATATCCAAATATCTGGAAGAGTACAAATTCAACTCGATTCTTAAAAAATGTTTATAATTACCCCCAACTGATGCCAAGATATCGAAATTACATCATTAGACAAATTCGGATTTTTGTATGACTTTCCTCAGTAACGGGCATTCAGTGCGTTTTATGCCAATCTCTGTAATGATCAACATTAAAGAACGTTCATTATCAATGAAGTATCATAAGTAATATTTTTAATGTTGGGAACAGTGGCTGAGTTGCAGACCCGTGAACATCAGCAAAAGGTCAGAAATACGCCAATAATTGAATATTCAGCGGTTTATCCTTAACAAATATTTCGAAATGCACTTTAATGAAACATTCATTATATCCAAATATCTGGAAGAGTACAAATCCAACTCGATTCTTAAAAAATGTTTATAATTACCCCCAACTGATGCCAAGATATCGAAATTACATCATTAGACAAATTCGGATTTTTTTATGACTTTCCTCAGTAACGGGCATTCAGTGCGTTTTATGCCAATCTCTGTAATGATCAACATTAAAGAACGTTCATTATCAATGAAGTATCATAAGTAATATTTTTAATGTTCGGAACAGTGGCTGAGTTGCAGACTCGTAAACATCAGCAAAAGGTCAGAAATACGTATATAATTGAATATTTAGCGGTTTATTCTTAACAAATATTTCGAATTGCGCGTTAATGAAACATGCATTATATCCAAATATCTGGAAGAGTACAAATCCAACTCGATTCTTACAAAATGTTTATAATTGCCCCCAACTGATGCCAAGATATCAAAATAACATCATTAGACAAAGTGGCTTTATTTCAGATTTTCCTCAGTAAGGGGCTTTCAGTGCGTTTTATGCCAATATGTGTAATAATCTACATTAAAGAACGTTCATTTTCAATGAAGTATCATTACTAATTTTTATAATGTTCGGAACAGTGGCTGAGTTGCAGACCCGTAAACATCAGCAAAAGGTCAGAAATACCCATATAATTGAATTTTTAGCGGTTTATCCTTAACAAATATTTCAAATTGCGCATTAATGAAACATGCATTATATCCAAATATCTGGAAGAGTACAAATCCAACTTTTTTTCCTATAAAATATTTATAATTACCCCCAACTGATGCCAAGATATCGAAATAACATCATTAGACAAAGTGGTCTTTTTTAAGTTTTTCCTCAGTAACTAGCTTTCAGTGCGTTTTAAGCCAATCTCTGAAATAAGCAACTATAAAGAACATTCATAATCTATCATGCTTCATAAGTATAATTTTTAATATTCGGAACAGTAGCTGGGTTGCAGGCCCATTAACATCAGCAAGAGGTCAGAAATACTCGAAAAGTTGAATATTCAGCGGTTTATCCTGAACAAATATTTCGAAATGCACTTTAATGAAACATGCATTATATCCAAATATCTGGAAGAGTACAAATTCAACTCGATTCTTAAAAAATGTTTATAATTACCCCCAACTGATGCCAAGTTATCGAAATTACATCATTAGACAAATTCGGATTTTTGTATGACTTTCCTCAGTAATGGGCATTCAGTGCGTTTTATGCCAATCTCTGTAATGATCAACATTAAAGAACGTTCATTATCAATGAAGTATCATAAGTAATATTTTTAATGTTCGGAACAGTGGCTGAGTTGCAGACCCGTGAACATCAGCAAAAGGTCAGAAATACGCAAATAATTGAATATTCAGCGGTTTATCCTGAACAAATATTTCGAAATGCACTTTAATGAAACATGCATTATATCCAAATATCTGGAAGAGTACAAATTCAACTCGATTCTTAAAAAATGTTTATAATTACCCCCAACTGATGCCAAGATATCGAAATTACATCATTAGACAAATTCGGATTTTTGTATGACTTTCCTCAGTAACGGGCATTCAGTGCGTTTTATGCCAATCTCTGTAATGATCAACATTAAAGAACGTTCATTATCAATGAAGTATCATAAGTAATATTTTTAATGTTCGGAACAGTGGCTGAGTTGCAGACCCGTGAACATCAGCAAAAGGTCAGAAACACGCAAATAATTGAATATTCAGCGGTTTATCCTGAAAAAATATTTCGAAATGCACTTTAATGAAACATGCATTATATCCAAATATCTGGAAGAGTACAAATTCAACTCGATTCTTAAAAAATGTTTATAATTACCCCCAACTGATGCCAAGATATCGAAATTACATCATTAGACAAATTCGGATTTTTGTATGACTTTCCTCAGTAACGGGCATTCAGTGCGTTTTATGCCAATCTCTGTAATGATCAACATTAAAGAACGTTCATTATCAATGAAGTATCATAAGTAATATTTTTAATGTTCGGAACAGTGGCTGAGTTGCAGACCCGTGAACATCAGCAAAAGGTCAGAAATACGCAAATAATTGAATATTCAGCGGTTTATCCTGAACAAATATTTCGAAATGCACTTTAATGAAACATGCATTATATCCAAATATCTGGAAGAGTACAAATTCAACTCGATTCTTAAAAAATGTTTATAATTACCCCCAACTGATGCCAAGATATCGAAATTACATCATTAGACAAATTCGGATTTTTGTATGACTTTCCTCAGTAACGGGCATTCAGTGCGTTTTATGCCAATCTCTGTAATGATCAACATTAAAGAACGTTCATTATCAATGAGGTATCATAAGTAATATTTTTAATGTTCGGAACAGTGGCTGAGTTGCAGACCCGTGAACATCAGCAAAAGGTCAGAAATACGTATATAATTGAATATTTAGCGGTTTATTCTTAACAAATATTTCGAATTGCGCGTTAATGAAACATGCATTATATCCAAATATCTGGAAGAGTACAAATCCAACTCGATTCTTACAAAATGTTTATAATTGCCCCCAACTGATGCCAAGATATCAAAATAACATCATTAGACAAAGTGGCTTTATTTCAGATTTTCCTCAGTAAGGGGCTTTCAGTGCGTTTTATGCCAATATGTGTAATAATCTACATTAAAGAACGTCCTTTTTGAATGAAGTATCATTACTAATATTTTTAATGTTCGGAACAGTAGCTGGGTTGCAGGCCCATTAACAACAGCAAGAGGTCAGAAATACTCTAAAAGTTGAATATTCAGCGGTTTATCCTTTATAATTATTTCGAAATGCACATTAATGAAAGATGCATTATATCTAAATTTCTGAAAGAGTACAAATCCAACTTGATACCTATAAAATATTTATAATTACCCCCAACTGATGCCAAGATTTCGAAATTACATCATTAGACAAATTCGGATTTTTTTAGGACTTTCCTCAGTAACGGGCATTCAGTGCGTTTTATGCCAATCTCTGTAATGATCAACATTAAAGAACGTTCATTATCAATGAAGTATCTTAAGTAATATTTTTGATGTTCGGAACAGTGGCTGAGTTGCAGACCCGTAAACATCAGCAAAAGGTCAGAAATACGCCAATAACTGAATATTCAGCGGTTTATCCTAAACAAATATTTCGAAATGCACTTTAATGAAACATGCATTATATCCAAATATCTGGTAGAGTACATATCCAACTCGATTCTTAAATAATGTTTATAATTGCCCCCAACTGATGCCATGATATCAAAATAACATCATTAGCCAAAGTGGGCTTTTTTTTCAGATTTTCCTCTGTAAGGGGCTTTCAGTGCGTTTTATGAAGATACGTGTAATGAGAAACATTAAAGAACGTCAATTGTCAATCAAGTTCCATGAGTAATATCTTTAATATTCGGAACAGTGGCTGAGGTGCAGGCCCTTAAACTTCATAATATGGTCAGAAATACGCCAATAATTGAATATTCAGCGGTTTATCCTTAATAAATATTTCGAAATGCACATTAATGAAAGATGCATTATATCTAAATTTCAGAAAGAGTACAAATCCAACTTGATACCTATAAATTATTTATAATTACCTCCAACTGATGCCAGGATATCGAAATAACATCATTGGACAAAGTGGTCTTATTTTTTATATTCCTCAGTAACGGGCATTCAGTGCGTTTTATGCCAATCTCTGTAATGATCAACATTAAAGAACGTTCATTATCAATGAAGTATCTTAAGTAATATTTTTGATGTTCGGAACAGTGGCTGAGTTGCAGACCCGTAAACATCAGCAAAAGGTCAGAAATACGCCAATAACTGAATATTCAGCGGTTTATCCTAAACAAATATTTCGAAATGCACTTTAATGAAACATGCATTATATCCAAATATCTGGTAGAGTACATATCCAACTCGATTCTTAAATAATGTTTATAATTGCCCCCAACTGATGCCATGATATCAAAATAACATCATTAGCCAAAGTGGGCTTTTTTTTCAGATTTTCCTCTGTAAGGGGCTTTCAGTGCGTTTTATGAAGATACGTGTAATGAGAAACATTAAAGAACGTCAATTGTCAATCAAGTTCCATGAGTAATATCTTTAATATTCGGAACAGTGGCTGAGGTGCAGGCCCTTAAACTTCATAATATGGTCAGAAATACGCCAATAATTGAATATTCAGCGGTTTATCCTTAATAAATATTTCGAAATGCACATTAATGAAAGATGCATTATATCTAAATTTCAGAAAGAGTACAAATCCAACTTGATAACTATAAATTATTTATAATTACCTCCAACTGATGCCAGGATATCGAAATAACATCATTGGACAAAGTGGTCTTATTTTTTATATTCCTCACTAACTGGCTTTCAGTGCAATTTAGGCCAATCTCTGAAATAAGAAACTATAAAGAACATTCATAATCTATCATGCTTCATAAGTATAATTTTTAATATTCGGAACAGTGGCTGAGGTGCAGGCCCGTAAACGTCATCATGAGGTCAGAAATACGACAATAATACAATATTCAGCGGTTTATCCTTAATAAATATTTCGAAATGCACATTAATGAAAGTCGCATTATATCTAAATTTCAGAAAGAGTACAAATCCAACTTGATACCTATATAATATTTATAATTACCCCCAACTGATGCCATGATATCAAAATAACATCATTAGTCAAAGTGGGCTTTTTTTCAGATTTTCCTCAGTAAGGGGCTTTCAGTGCGTTTTATGCCAATATGTGTAATAGAAACTTTTTAGAACGTCAATTGTCAATCAAGTTCCATGAGTAATATCTTTAATATTCGGAACATTGGCTGAGGTGCAGGCCCGTAAACATCATCATGAGGTCAGAAATACGCCAATAATTGAATATTCCGCGGTGTATCCTTAATAAATATTTCCAAATTTACGTTAATGAAAGATGCATTATATCTAAATTTCAGAAAGAGTACAAATCCAACTTGATTCTTAAAAAATATTTATAATTACCCCCAAATGATGCCAAGATATCGAAATTACATCATTAGACAAAGTGGTCTTTTTTAAGTATTTCCTCAGTAACTAGCTTTCAGTGCGTTTTAAGCCAATCTCTGTAATAATCAACATTAAAGAACGTTCATTTTCAATGAAGTATCATTACTAATATTTTTAATGTTCGGAACAGTGGCTGAGTTGCAGACCCGTAAACATCAGCAAAAGGTCAGAAATACCCATATAATTGAATTTTTAGCGGTTTATCCTTAACAAATATTTCGAATTGCGCATTAATGAAACATGCATTATATCCAAATATCTGGAAGAGTACAAATCCAACTTTATTCCTATAAAATATTTATAATTACCCCCAACTGATGCCAAGATATCGAAATAACATCATTAGACAAAGTGGTCTTTTTTAAGTTTTTCCTCAGTAACTAGCTTTCAGTGCGTTTTAAGCCAATCTCTGAAATAAGCAACTATAAAGAACATTCATAATCTATCTTGCTTCATAAGTATAATTTTTAATATTCGGAACAGTAGCTGGGTTGCAGGCCCATTAACATCAGCAAGAGGTCAGAAATACTCGAAAAGTTGAATATTCAGCGGTTTATCCTTTATAATTATTTCGAAATGAACTTAAATGAAGGATTCATAATATCTAAATTTCAGAAAGAGTACAAACCCGACTTGATACCTATAAAATATTTATAATTACCCCCAACTGATGCCAAGATATCGAAATTACATCATTAGACAAATTCGGATTTTTTTAGGACTTTCCTCCGTAACGGGCATTCAGTGCGTTTTATGCCAATCTCTGTAATAATCAACATTAAAAAACGTTCATTATCAATGAAGTATCATAAGTAATATTTTTAATGTTGGGAACAGTGGCTGAGTTGCAGACCCGTGAACATCAGCAAAAGGTCAGAAATACGCAAATAATTGAATATTCAGCGGTTTATCCTGAACAAATATTTCGAAATGCACTTTAATGAAACATGCATTATTGCCAAATATCTGGAAGAGTACAAATTCAACTCGATTCTTAAAAAATGTTTATAATTACCCCCAACTGATGCCAAGATATCGAAATTACATCATTAGACAAATTCGGATTTTTGTATGACTTTCCTCAGTAACGGGCATTCAGTGCGTTTTATGCCAATCTCTGTAATGATCAACATTAAAGAACGTTCATTATCAATGAAGTATCATAAGTAATATTTTTAATGTTGGGAACAGTGGCTGAGTTGCAGACCCGTGAACATCAGCAAAAGGTCAGAAATACGCCAATAATTGAATATTCAGCGGTTTATCCTTAACAAATATTTCGAAATGCACTTTAATGAAACATTCATTATATCCAAATATCTGGAAGAGTACAAATCCAACTCGATTCTTAAAAAATGTTTATAATTACCCCCAACTGATGCCAAGATATCGAAATTACATCATTAGACAAATTCGGATTTTTTTATGACTTTCCTCAGTAACGGGCATTCAGTGCGTTTTATGCCAATCTCTGTAATGATCAACATTAAAGAACGTTCATTATCAATGAAGTATCATAAGTAATATTTTTAATGTTCGGAACAGTGGCTGAGTTGCAGACTCGTAAACATCAGCAAAAGGTCAGAAATACGTATATAATTGAATATTTAGCGGTTTATTCTTAACAAATATTTCGAATTGCGCGTTAATGAAACATGCATTATATCCAAATATCTGGAAGAGTACAAATCCAACTCGATTCTTACAAAATGTTTATAATTGCCCCCAACTGATGCCAAGATATCAAAATAACATCATTAGACAAAGTGGCTTTATTTCAGATTTTCCTCAGTAAGGGGCTTTCAGTGCGTTTTATGCCAATATGTGTAATAATCTACATTAAAGAACGTCCTTTTTGAATGAAGTATCATTACTAATATTTTTAATGTTCGGAACAGTAGCTGGGTTGCAGGCCCATTAACAACAGCAAGAGGTCAGAAATACTCTAAAAGTTGAATATTCAGCGGTTTATCCTTTATAATTATTTCGAAATGAACTTATATGAAAGATGCATTATATCTTAATTTCAGAAAGAGTACAAATCCAACTTGATTCCTATAAAATATTTATAATTACCCCCAACTGATGCCAAGATATAGAAATAATATCATTAGACAAAGTGGGCTTTTTTTTAAGTTTTTCCTCAGTAACTAGCTTTCAGTGCGTTTTAAGCCAATCTCACTAATAATCAACATTAAAGAACATTTATTTTCAATGAAGTTCCATGAGTAATATCTTTAATATTCGGAACAGAGGCTGAGGTGCAGGCCCGTAAACATCATCATGAGGTCAGAAATACGCCAATAATTGAATATTCCGCGGTGTATCCTTAATAAATATTTCCAAATTTACGTTTATGAAAGATGCATTATATCTAAATTTCAGTAAGAGTACAAATCCAACTTGATTCTTAAAAAATATTTATAATTACCCCCAACTGATGCCAAGATATCGAAATAACATCATTAGACAAAGTGGTCTTTTTTAAGTATTTCCTCAGTAACTAGCTTTCAGTGCGTTTTAAGCCAATCTCTGTAATAATCAACATTAAAGAACGTTCATTTTCAATGAAGTATCATTACTAATTTTTATAATGTTCGGAACAGTGTCTGAGTTGCAGACCCGTAAACATCAGCAAAAGGTCAGAAATACCCATATAATTGAAATTTTAGCGGTTTATCCTTAACAAATATTTCAAATTGCGCATTAATGAAACATGCATTATATCCAAATATCTGGAAGAGTACAAATCCAACTTTTTTTCCTATAAAATATTTATAATTACCCCCAACTGATGCCAAGATATCGAAATAACATCATTAGACAAAGTGGTCTTTTTTAAGTTTTTCCTCAGTAACTAGCTTTCAGTGCGTTTTAAGCCAATCTCTGAAATAAGCAACTATAAAGAACATTCATAATCTATCATGCTTCATAAGTATAATTTTTAATATTCGGAACAGTAGCTGGGTTGCAGGCCCATTAACATCAGCAAGAGGTCAGAAATACTCGAAAAGTTGAATATTCAGCGGTTTATCCTGAACAAATATTTCGAAATGCACTTTAATGAAACATGCATTATATCCAAATATCTGGAAGAGTACAAATTCAACTCGATTCTTAAAAAATGTTTATAATTACCCCCAACTGATGCCAAGTTATCGAAATTACATCATTAGACAAAGTGGTCTTTTTTTTTATATTCCTCACTAACTGGCTTTCAGTGCAATTTAGGCCAATCTCTGAAATAAGCAACTATAAAGAACATTCATAATCTATCATGCTTCATAAGTATAATTTTTAATATTCGGAACAGTGGCTGAGGTGCAGGCCCGTAAACGTCATCATGAGGTCAGAAATACGACAATAATACAATATTCAGCGGTTTATCCTTAATCAATATTTCGAATTGCGCGTTAATGAAACATGCATTATATCCAAATATCTGGAAGAGTACAAATCCAACTCGATTCTTACAAAATGTTTATAATTGCCCCCAACTGATGCCATGATATCAAAATAACATCATTAGTCAAAGTGGGCTTTTTTTCAGATTTTCCTCAGTAAGGGGCTTTCAGTGCGTTTTACGCCAATATGTGTAATAGAAACTTTTTAGAACGTCAATTGTCAATCAAGTTCCATGAGTAATATCTTTAATATTCGGAACATTGGCTGAGGTGCAGGCCCGTAAACATCATCATGAGGTCAGAAATACGCCAATAATTGAATATTCCGCGGTGTATCCTTAATAAATATTTCCAAATTTACGTTAATGAAAGATGCATTATATCTAAATTTCAGAAAGAGTACAAATCCAACTTGATTCTTAAAAAATATTTATAATTACCCCCAAATGATGCCAAGATATCGAAATTACATCATTAGACAAAGTGGTCTTTTTTAAGTATTTCCTCAGTAACTAGCTTTCAGTGCGTTTTAAGCCAATCTCTGTAATAATCAACATTAAAGAACGTTCATTTTCAATGAAGTATCATTACTAATATTTTTAATGTTCGGAACAGTGGCTGAGTTGCAGACCCGTAAACATCAGCAAAAGGTCAGAAATACCCATATAATTGAATTTTTAGCGGTTTATCCTTAACAAATATTTCGAATTGCGCATTAATGAAACATGCATTATATCCAAATATCAGGAAGAGTACAAATCCAACTTTATTCCTATAAAATATTTATAATTACCCCCAACTGATGCCAAGATATCGAAATAACATCATTAGACAAAGTGGTCTTTTTTAAGTTTTTCCTCAGTAACTAGCTTTCAGTGCGTTTTAAGCCAATCTCTGAAATAAGCAACTATAAAGAACATTCATAATCTATCTTGCTTCATAAGTATAATTTTTAATATTCGGAACAGTAGCTGGGTTGCAGGCCCATTAACATCAGCAAGAGGTCAGAAATACTCGAAAAGTTGAATATTCAGCGGTTTATCCTTTATAATTATTTCGAAATGAACTTAAATGAAGGATTCATAATATCTAAATTTCAGAAAGAGTACAAACCCGACTTGATACCTATAAAATATTTATAATTACCCCCAACTGATGCCAAGATATCGAAATTACATCATTAGACAAATTCGGATTTTTTTAGGACTTTCCTCCGGAACGGGCATTCAGTGCGTTTTATGCCAATCTCTGTAATAATCAACATTAAAGAACGTTCATTATCAATGAAGTATCATAAGTAATATTTTTAATGTTGGGAACAGTGGCTGAGTTGCAGACCCGTGAACATCAGCAAAAGGTCAGAAATACGCAAATAATTGAATATTCAGCGGTTTATCCTGAACAAATATTTCGAAATGCACTTTAATGAAACATGCATTATATCCAAATATCTGGAAGAGTACAAATTCAACTCGATTCTTAAAAAATGTTTATAATTACCCCCAACTGATGCCAAGATATCGAAATTACATCATTAGACAAATTCGGATTTTTGTATGACTTTCCTCAGTAACGGGCATTCAGTGCGTTTTATGCCAATCTCTGTAATGATCAACATTAAAGAACGTTCATTATCAATGAAGTATCATAAGTAATATTTTTAATGTTGGGAACAGTGGCTGAGTTGCAGACCCGTGAACATCAGCAAAAGGTCAGAAATACGCCAATAATTGAATATTCAGCGGTTTATCCTTAACAAATATTTCGAAATGCACTTTAATGAAACATGCATTATTGCCAAATATCTGGAAGAGTACAAATTCAACTCGATTCTTAAAAAATGTTTATAATTACCCCCAACTGATGCCAAGATATCGAAATTACATCATTAGACAAATTCGGATTTTTGTATGACTTTCCTCAGTAACGGGCATTCAGTGCGTTTTATGCCAATCTCTGTAATGATCAACATTAAAGAACGTTCATTATCAATGAAGTATCATAAGTAATATTTTTAATGTTGGGAACAGTGGCTGAGTTGCAGACCCGTGAACATCAGCAAAAGGTCAGAAATACGCCAATAATTGAATATTCAGCGGTTTATCCTTAACAAATATTTCGAAATGCACTTTAATGAAACATTCATTATATCCAAATATCTGGAAGAGTACAAATCCAACTCGATTCTTAAAAAATGTTTATAATTACCCCCAACTGATGCCAAGATATCGAAATTACATCATTAGACAAATTCGGATTTTTTTATGACTTTCCTCAGTAACGGGCATTCAGTGCGTTTTATGCCAATCTCTGTAATGATCAACATTAAAGAACGTTCATTATCAATGAAGTATCATAAGTAATATTTTTAATGTTCGGAACAGTGGCTGAGTTGCAGACTCGTAAACATCAGCAAAAGGTCAGAAATACGTATATAATTGAATATTTAGCGGTTTATTCTTAACAAATATTTCGAATTGCGCGTTAATGAAACATGCATTATATCCAAATATCTGGAAGAGTACAAATCCAACTCGATTCTTACAAAATGTTTATAATTGCCCCCAACTGATGCCAAGATATCAAAATAACATCATTAGACAAAGTGGCTTTATTTCAGATTTTCCTCAGTAAGGGGCTTTCAGTGCGTTTTATGCCAATATGTGTAATAATCTACATTAAAGAACGTCCTTTTTGAATGAAGTATCATTACTAATATTTTTAATGTTCGGAACAGTAGCTGGGTTGCAGGCCCATTAACAACAGCAAGAGGTCAGAAATACTCTAAAAGTTGAATATTCAGCGGTTTATCCTTTATAATTATTTCGAAATGAACTTATATGAAAGATGCATTATATCTTAATTTCAGAAAGAGTACAAATCCAACTTGATTCCTATAAAATATTTATAATTACCCCCAACTGATGCCAAGATATAGAAATAATATCATTAGACAAAGTGGGCTTTTTTTTAAGTTTTTCCTCAGTAACTAGCTTTCAGTGCGTTTTAAGCCAATCTCACTAATAATCAACATTAAAGAACATTTATTTTCAATGAAGTTCCATGAGTAATATCTTTAATATTCGGAACAGAGGCTGAGGTGCAGGCCCGTAAACATCATCATGAGGTCAGAAATACGCCAATAATTGAATATTCCGCGGTGTATCCTTAATAAATATTTCCAAATTTACGTTTATGAAAGATGCATTATATCTAAATTTCAGTAAGAGTACAAATCCAACTTGATTCTTAAAAAATATTTATAATTACCCCCAACTGATGCCAAGATATCGAAATAACATCATTAGACAAAGTGGTCTTTTTTAAGTATTTCCTCAGTAACTAGCTTTCAGTGCGTTTTAAGCCAATCTCTCTAATAATCAACATTAAAGAACGTTCATTTTCAATGAAGTATCATTACTAATTTTTATAATGTTCGGAACAGTGTCTGAGTTGCAGACCCGTAAACATCAGCAAAAGGTCAGAAATACCCATATAATTGAATTTTTAGCGGTTTATCCTTAACAAATATTTCAAATTGCGCATTAATGAAACATGCATTATATCCAAATATCTGGAAGAGTACAAATCCAACTTTTTTTCCTATAAAATATTTATAATTACCCCCAACTGATGCCAAGATATCGAAATAACATCATTAGACAAAGTGGTCTTTTTTAAGTTTTTCCTCAGTAACTAGCTTTCAGTGCGTTTTAAGCCAATCTCTGAAATAAGCAACTATAAAGAACATTCATAATCTATCATGCTTCATAAGTATAATTTTTAATATTCGGAACAGTAGCTGGGTTGCAGGCCCATTAACATCAGCAAGAGGTCAGAAATACTCGAAAAGTTGAATATTCAGCGGTTTATCCTGAACAAATATTTCGAAATGCACTTTAATGAAACATGCATTATATCCAAATATCTGGAAGAGTACAAATTCAACTCGATTCTTAAAAAATGTTTATAATTACCCCCAACTGATGCCAAGTTATCGAAATTACATCATTAGACAAAGTGGTCTTTTTTTTTATATTCCTCACTAACTGGCTTTCAGTGCAATTTAGGCCAATCTCTGAAATAAGCAACTATAAAGAACATTCATAATCTATCATGCTTCATAAGTATAATTTTTAATATTCGGAACAGTGGCTGAGGTGCAGGCCCGTAAACGTCATCATGAGGTCAGAAATACGACAATAATACAATATTCAGCGGTTTATCCTTAATCAATATTTCGAATTGCGCGTTAATGAAACATGCATTATATCCAAATATCTGGAAGAGTACAAATCCAACTCGATTCTTACAAAATGTTTATAATTGCCCCCAACTGATGCCATGATATCAAAATAACATCATTAGTCAAAGTGGGCTTTTTTTCAGATTTTCCTCAGTAAGGGGCTTTCAGTGCGTTTTACGCCAATATGTGTAATAGAAACTTTTTAGAACGTCAATTGTCAATCAAGTTCCATGAGTAATATCTTTAATATTCGGAACATTGGCTGAGGTGCAGGCCCGTAAACATCATCATGAGGTCAGAAATACGCCAATAATTGAATATTCCGCGGTGTATCCTTAATAAATATTTCCAAATTTACGTTAATGAAAGATGCATTATATCTAAATTTCAGAAAGAGTACAAATCCAACTTGATTCTTAAAAAATATTTATAATTACCCCCAAATGATGCCAAGATATCGAAATTACATCATTAGACAAAGTGGTCTTTTTTAAGTATTTCCTCAGTAACTAGCTTTCAGTGCGTTTTATGCCAATGTGTGTAATAATCTACATTTAAGAACGTCCTTTTTGAATGAAGTATCATTACTAATATTTTTAATGTTCGGAACAGTAGCTGGGTTGCAGGCCCATTAACAACAGCAAGAGGTCAGAAATACTCTAAAAGTTGAATATTCAGCGGTTTATCCTTTATAATTATTTCGAAATGAACTTATATGAAAGATGCATTATATCTTAATTTCAGAAAGAGTACAAATCCAACTTGATTCCTATAAAATATTTATAATTACCTCCAACTGATGCCAAGATATAGAAATAATATCATTAGACAAAGTGGGCTTTTTTTTAAGTTTTTCCTCAGTAACTAGCTTTCAGTGCGTTTTAAGCCAATCTCACTAATAATCAACATTAAAGAACATTTATTTTCAATGAAGTTCCATGAGTAATATCTTTAATATTCGGAACAGAGGCTGAGGTGCAGGCCCGTAAACATCATCATGAGGTCAGAAATACGCCAATAATTGAATATTCCGCGGTGTATCCTTAATAAATATTTCCAAATTTACGTTTATGAAAGATGCATTATATCTAAATTTCAGTAAGAGTACAAATCCAACTTGATTCTTAAAAAATATTTATAATTACCCCCAACTGATGCCAAGATATCGAAATAACATCATTAGACAAAGTGGTCTTTTTTAAGTATTTCCTCAGTAACTAGCTTTCAGTGCGTTTTAAGCCAATCTCTGTAATAATCAACATTAAAGAACGTTCATTTTCAATGAAGTATCATTACTAATTTTTATAATGTTCGGAACAGTGTCTGAGTTGCAGACCCGTAAACATCAGCAAAAGGTCAGAAATACCCATATAATTGAATTTTTAGCGGTTTATCCTTAACAAATATTTCAAATTGCGCATTAATGAAACATGCATTATATCCAAATATCTGGAAGAGTACAAATCCAACTTTTTTTCCTATAAAATATTTATAATTACCCCCAACTGATGCCAAGATATCGAAATAACATCATTAGACAAAGTGGTCTTTTTTAAGTTTTTCCTCAGTAACTAGCTTTCAGTGCGTTTTAAGCCAATCTCTGAAATAAGCAACTATAAAGAACATTCATAATCTATCATGCTTCATAAGTATAATTTTTAATATTCGGAACAGTAGCTGGGTTGCAGGCCCATTAACATCAGCAAGAGGTCAGAAATACTCGAAAAGTTGAATATTCAGCGGTTTATCCTGAACAAATATTTCGAAATGCACTTTAATGAAACATGCATTATATCCAAATATCTGGAAGAGTACAAATTCAACTCGATTCTTAAAAAATGTTTATAATTACCCCCAACTGATGCCAAGTTATCGAAATTACATCATTAGACAAAGTGGTCTTTTTTTTTATATTCCTCACTAACTGGCTTTCAGTGCAATTTAGGCCAATCTCTGAAATAAGCAACTATAAAGAACATTCATAATCTATCATGCTTCATAAGTATAATTTTTAATATTCGGAACAGTGGCTGAGGTGCAGGCCCGTAAACGTCATCATGAGGTCAGAAATACGACAATAATACAATATTCAGCGGTTTATCCTTAATCAATATTTCGAATTGCGCGTTAATGAAACATGCATTATATCCAAATATCTGGAAGAGTACAAATCCAACTCGATTCTTACAAAATGTTTATAATTGCCCCCAACTGATGCCATGATATCAAAATAACATCATTAGTCAAAGTGGGCTTTTTTTCAGATTTTCCTCAGTAAGGGGCTTTCAGTGCGTTTTACGCCAATATGTGTAATAGAAACTTTTTAGAACGTCAATTGTCAATCAAGTTCCATGAGTAATATCTTTAATATTCGGAACATTGGCTGAGGTGCAGGCCCGTAAACATCATCATGAGGTCAGAAATACGCCAATAATTGAATATTCCGCGGTGTATCCTTAATAAATATTTCCAAATTTACGTTAATGAAAGATGCATTATATCTAAATTTCAGAAAGAGTACAAATCCAACTTGATTCTTAAAAAATATTTATAATTACCCCCAAATGATGCCAAGATATCGAAATTACATCATTAGACAAAGTGGTCTTTTTTAAGTATTTCCTCAGTAACTAGCTTTCAGTGCGTTTTAAGCCAATCTCTGTAATAATCAACATTAAAGAACGTTCATTTTCAATGAAGTATCATTACTAATATTTTTAATGTTCGGAACAGTGGCTGAGTTGCAGACCCGTAAACATCAGCAAAAGGTCAGAAATACCCACATAATTGAATTTTTAGCGGTTTATCCTTAACAAATATTTCGAATTGCGCATTAATGAAACATGCATTATATCCAAATATCTGGAAGAGTACAAATCCAACTTTATTCCTATAAAATATTTATAATTACCCCCAACTGATGCCAAGATATCGAAATAACATCATTAGACAAAGTGGTCTTTTTTAAGTTTTTCCTCAGTAACTAGCTTCCAGTGCGTTTTAAGCCAATCTCTGTAATAATCAACATTAAAGAACATTCATTTTCAATGAAGTTCCATGAGTAATATCTTTAATATTCGGAACAGTGGCTGAGGTGCAGGCCTGTAAACTTCAGCATACGGTCAGAAATACGACATTAATTGAATATTCAGCGGTTTATCCTTAACAAATATTTCGAATTGCGCATTAATGAAACATGCATTATATCCAAATATCTGGTAGAGTACATATCCAACTCGATTCTTAAATAATGTTTATAATTGCCCTCTACTGATGCCATGATATCAAAATAACATCATTAGACAAAGTGGGCTTTTTTTCAGATTTTCCTCAGTAAGGGGCTTTCAGTGCGTTTTATGCCAATATGTGTAATAGAAACTTTTAAGAACGTCAATTGTCAATCAAGTTCCATGAGTAATATCTTTAATATTCGGAACATTGGCTGAGGTGCAGGCCCGTAAACTTCATAATAAGGTCAGAAATACGACAATAATTGAATATTCAGGGGTTTATCCTTATTAAATATTTCGAAATGCACATTAATGAAAGATGCATTATATCTAAATTTCAGAAAGAGTACAAATCCAACTTGATTCCTATAAAATATTTATAATTACCCCCAACTGATGCCAAGATATAGAAATAACATCATTAGACAAAGTGGGCTTTTTTTTTAAGTTTATCCTCAGTAACTAGCTTTCAGTGCGTTTTAAGCCAATCTCTGTAATAATCAACATTAAAGAACGTTCATTTTCAATGAAGTATCATTACTAATATTTTTAATGTTCGGAACAGTGGCTGAGTTGCAGACCCATAAACATCAGCAAAAGGTCAGAAATACCCACATAATTGAATTTTTAGCGGTTTATCCTTAACAAATATTTCGAATTGCGCATTAATGAAACATGCATTATATCCAAATATCTGGAAGAGTACAAATCCAACTTTATTCCTATAAAATATTTATAATTACCCCCAACTGATGCCAAGATATCGAAATAACATCATTAGACAAAGTGGTCTTTTTTAAGTTTTTCCTCAGTAACTAGCTTCCAGTGCGTTTTAAGCCAATCTCTGTAATAATCAACATTAAAGAACATTCATTTTCAATGAAGTTCCATGAGTAATATCTTTAATATTCGGAACAGTGGCTGAGGTGCAGGCCTGTAAACTTCAGCATACGGTCAGAAATACGACATTAATTGAATATTCAGCGGTTTATCCTTAATAAATTTTTCGAAATGCACATTAATGAAAGATGCATTATATCTAAATTTCTGAAAGAGTACAAATCCAACTTGATACCTATAAAATATTTATAATTACCCCCAACTGATGCCAAGATTTCGAAATTACATCATTAGACAAATTCGGATTTTTTTAGGACTTTCCTCAGTAACGGGCATTCAGTGCGTTTTATGCCAATCTCTGTAATGATCAACATTAAAGAACGTTCATTATCAATGAAGTATCATAAGTAATATTTTTGATGTTCGGAACAGTGGCTGAGTTGCAGACCCGTAAACATCAGCAAAAGGTCAGAAATACGCCAATAACTGAATATTCAGCGGTTTATCCTTAACAAATATTTCGAAATGCACTTTAATGAAACATGCATTATATCCAAATATCTGGTAGAGTACATATCCAACTCGATTCTTAAATAATGTTTATAATTGCCCTCTACTGATGCCATGATATCAAAATAACATCATTAGACAAAGTGGGCTTTTTTTCAGATTTTCCTCAGTAAGGGGCTTTCAGTGCGTTTTATGCCAATATGTGTAATAGAAACATTTAAGAACGTCAATTGTCAATCAAGTTCCATGAGTAATATCTTTAATATTCGGAACATTGGCTGAGGTGCAGGCCCGTAAACTTCATAATAAGGTCAGAAATACGACAATAATTGAATATTCAGGGGTTTATCCTTATTAAATATTTCGAAATGCACATTAATGAAAGATGCATTATATCTAAATTTCAGAAAGAGTACAAATCCAACTTGATACCTATAAAATATTTATAATTACCTCCAACTGATGCCAGGATATCGATATAACATCATTGGACAAAGAGGTCTTTTTTTTTTATATTCCTCACTAACTGGCTTTCTGTGCATTTTAGGCCAATCTCTGAAATAAGCAACTATAAAGAACATTCATTTTCTATCAAGTTTCATAAGTATAATTTTAAATATTCGTAACAGTAGCTGGGTTGCAGGCCCACTAACATCAGCAAGAGGTCAGAAATACTCTAAAAGTTGAATATTCAGCGGTTTATCCTTTATAATTATTTCGAAATGAACTTATATGAAAGATGCATTATATCTTAATTTCAGAAAGAGTACAAATCCAACTTGATTCCTATAAAATATTTATAATTACCCCCAACTGATGCCAAGATATAGAAATAACATCATTAGACAAAGTGGGCTTTTTTTTTAAGTTTATCCTCAGTAACTAGCTTTCAGTGCGTTTTAAGCCAATCTCTGTAATAATCAACATTAAAGAACGTTCATTTTCAATGAAGTATCATTACTAATATTTTTAATGTTCGGAACAGTGGCTGAGTTGCAGACCCATAAACATCAGCAAAAGGTCAGAAATACCCACATAATTGAATTTTTAGCGGTTTATCCTTAACAAATATTTCGAATTGCGCATTAATGAAACATGCATTATATCCAAATATCTGGAAGAGTACAAATCCAACTTTATTCCTATAAAATATTTATAATTACCCCCAACTGATGCCAAGATATCGAAATAACATCATTAGACAAAGTGGTCTTTTTTAAGTTTTTCCTCAGTAACTAGCTTCCAGTGCGTTTTAAGCTAATCTCTGTAATAATCAACATTAAAGAACATTCATTTTCAATGAAGTTCCATATGTAATATCTTTAATATTCGGAACAGTGGCTGAGGTGCAGGCCTGTAAACTTCAGCATACGGTCAGAAATACGACATTAATTGAATATTCAGCGGTTTATCCTTAATAAATTTTTCGAAATGCACATTAATGAAAGATGCATTATATCTAAATTTCTGAAAGAGTACAAATCCAACTTGATACCTATAAAATATTTATAATTACCCCCAACTGATGCCAAGATTTCGAAATTACATCATTAGACAAATTCGGATTTTTTTAGGACTTTCCTCAGTAACGGGCATTCAGTGCGTTTTATGCCAATCTCTGTAATGATCAACATTAAAGAACGTTCATTATCAATGAAGTATCATAAGTAATATTTTTGATGTTCGGAACAGTGGCTGAGTTGCAGACCCGTAAACATCAGCAAAAGGTCAGAAATACGCCAATAACTGAATATTCAGCGGTTTATCCTTAACAAATATTTCGAAATGCACTTTAATGAAACATGGATTATATCCAAATATCTGGTAGAGTACATATCCAACTCGATTCTTAAATAATGTTTATAATTGCCCCCTACTGATGCCATGATATCAAAATAACATCATTAGCCAAAGTGGGCTTTTTTTTTTGTTTTTCCTCACTAAGGGGCTTTCAGTGCGTTTTATGAAGATACGTGTAATGAGATACTTTAAAGAACGTCAATTGTCAATCAAGTTCCATGAGTAATATCTTTAATATTCGGAACAGTGGCTGAGGTGCAGGCTCTTAAACTTCATAATATGGTCAGAAATACGCCAATAATTGAATATTCAGCGGTTTATCCTTAACAAATATTTTGAAATGCACTTTAATGAAACATGCATTATATCCAAATATCTGGAAGAGTACAAATCCAACTCGATTCTTAAAAAATGTTTATAATTGCCCCCAACTGATGCCATGATATCAAAATAACATCATTAGTCAAAGTGGGCTTTTTTTCAGATTTTCCTCAGTAAGGGGCTTTCAGTGCGTTTTATGCCATTATGTGTAATAAGAAACTTTTAAGAACGTCAATTGTCAATCAAGTTCCATGAGTAATATCTTTAATATTCGGAACATTGGCTGAGGTGCAGGCCCGTAAAGTTCATAATAAGGTCAGAAATACGACAATAATTGAATATTCAGCGGTTTATCCTTAATAAATATTTCGAAATGCACATTAATGAAAGATGCATTATATCTAAATTTCAGAAAGAGTACAAATCCAACTTGATTCCTATAAAATATTTATATTTACCCCCAACTGATGCCAAGATTTCGAAATAACATCATTAGACAAAGTTGTCTTTTTTATGTTTTTCCTCAGTAACTAGCTTTCAGTGCGTTTAAAGCCAATCTCTGTAATAATCAACATTAAAGAACGTTCATTTTCAATGAAGTTCCATGAGTAATATCTTTAATATTCGGAACAGTAGCTGAGGTGCAGGCCCGTACACATCATCATGAGGTCAGATATACGCCAATAATTGAATATTCCGCGGTTTATCCTTAATAAATATTTCCAAATTTACTTGAATGAAGGATGCATTATATCTAAATTTCAGAAAGAGTACAAATCCAACTTGATTCCTATAAAATATTTATAATTACACCCAACTGATGCCAAGATATCGAAATAACATCATTAGAAAAAGTGGTCTTTTTTAAGTTTTTCCTCAGTAACTAGCTTTCAGTGCGTTTTATGCCAATCTCTGTAATAATCAACATTTAAGAACTTTCATTATCAATGAAGTATCATAAGTAATATTTTTAATGTTCGGAACAGTGGCTGAGTTGCAGACCCGTAAACATTAGCAAAAGGTCAGAAATACACCAATAATTGAATATTCAGCGGTTTATCCTTAACAAATATTTCGAAATGCACTTTAATGAAACATGCATTATATCCAAATATCTGGAAGAGTACAAATCCAACTCGATTCTTAAAAAATGTTTATAATTGCCCCCAACTGATGCCATGATATCGAAATAACATCATTAGTCAAAGTGGGCTTTTTTTCAGATTTTCCTCAGTAAGGGGCTTTCAGTGCGTTTTATGCCAATATGTGTAATAGAAACTTTTAAGAACGTCAATTGTTAATCAAGTTCCATGAGTAATATCTTTAATATTCGGAACATTGGCTGAGGTGCAGGCCCGTAAACATCATCATGAGGTCAGAAATACGCCAATAATTAAATATTCAGCGGTTTATCCTTAATAAATATGTCCAAATTTACTTTAATGAAAGATTCATAATATCTAAATTTCAAAAAGAGTACAAATCCAACTCGATTCTTAAAAAATGTTTATAATTGCCCCCAACTGATGCTAAGATATCAAAATAACATCATTAGACAAAGTGGGCTTTATTTCAGATTTTCCTCAGTACGGGGCTTTCAGTGCGTTTTATGCCAATATGTGTAATAATCAACATTAAAGAACGTTCATTTTCAATGAAGTTCCATGAGTAATATCTTTAATATTCGGAACATTGGCTGAGGTGCAGGCCCGTAAACATCATCATGAGGTCAGGAATACGCCAATAATTAAATATTCAGCGGTTTATCCTTAATAAATATGTCCAAATTTATTTTAATGAAAGATTCATAATATCTAAATTTCAAAAAGAGTACAAATCCAACTCGATTCTTACAAAATGTTTATAATTGCCCCCAACTGATGCCATGATATCAAAATAACATCATTAGACAAAGTGGGCTTTATTTCAGATTTTCCTCAGTAAGGGGCTTTCAGTGCGTTTTATGCCAATATGTGTAATAAGAAACTTTAAAGAACGTTCATTGTCAATCAAGTTCCAGGAGTAATATCTTTAATATTCGGAACAGTGGCTGAGGTGCAGGCCCTTAAACTTCATAATATGGTCAGAAATACGCCAATAATTGAATATTCCGCGGTTTATCCTTAATAAATATTTCCAAATTTACTTTAATGAAAGATTCATAATATCTAAATTTCAAAAGGAGTACAAACCCAACTTGATACCTAAAGAATATTTATAATTACACCCAACTGATGCCAAGATATCGAAATTACATCATTAGACAAATTCGGATTTTTTTAGGACTTTCCTCCGTAACGGGCATTCAGTGCGTTTTATGCCAATCTCTGTAATAATCAACATTAAAGAACGTTCATTATCAATGAAGTATCATAAGTAATATTTTTAATGTTGGGAACAGTGGCTGAGTTGCAGACCCGTGAACATCAGCAAAAGGTCAGAAATACGCAAATAATTGAATATTCAGCGGTTTATCCTGAACAAATATTTCGAAATGCACTTTAATGAAACATGCATTATATCCAAATATCTGGAAGAGTACAAATTCAACTCGATTCTTAAAAAATGTTTATAATTACCCCCAACTGATGCCAAGATATCGAAATTACATCATTAGACAAATTCGGATTTTTGTATGACTTTCCTCAGTAACGGGCATTCAGTGCGTTTTATGCCAATCTCTGTAATGATCAACATTAAAGAACGTTCATTATCAATGAAGTATCATAAGTAATATTTTTAATGTTGGGAACAGTGGCTGAGTTGCAGACCCGTGAACATCAGCAAAAGGTCAGAAATACGCCAATAATTGAATATTCAGCGGTTTATCCTTAACAAATATTTCGAAATGCACTTTAATGAAACATTCATTATATCCAAATATCTGGAAGAGTACAAATCCAACTCGATTCTTAAAAAATGTTTATAATTACCCCCAACTGATGCCAAGATATCGAAATTACATCATTAGACAAATTCGGATTTTTTTATGACTTTCCTCAGTAACGGGCATTCAGTGCGTTTTATGCCAATCTCTGTAATGATCAACATTAAAGAACGTTCATTATCAATGAAGTATCATAAGTAATATTTTTAATGTTCGGAACAGTGGCTGAGTTGCAGACTCGTAAACATCAGCAAAAGGTCAGAAATACGTATATAATTGAATATTTAGCGGTTTATTCTTAACAAATATTTCGAATTGCGCGTTAATGAAACATGCATTATATCCAAATATCTGGAAGAGTACAAATCCAACTCGATTCTTACAAAATGTTTATAATTGCCCCCAACTGATGCCAAGATATCAAAATAACATCATTAGACAAAGTGGCTTTATTTCAGATTTTCCTCAGTAAGGGGCTTTCAGTGCGTTTTATGCCAATATGTGTAATAATCTACATTAAAGAACGTCCTTTTTGAATGAAGTATCATTACTAATATTTTTTATGTTCGGAACAGTAGCTGGGTTGCAGGCCCATTAACAACAGCAAGAGGTCAGAAATACTCTAAAAGTTGAATATTCAGCGGTTTATCCTTTATAATTATTTCGAAATGAACTTATATGAAAGATGCATTATATCTTAATTTCAGAAAGAGTACAAATCCAACTTGATTCCTATAAAATATTTATAATTACCCCCAACTGATGCCAAGATATAGAAATAATATCATTAGACAAAGTGGGCTTTTTTTAAAGTTTTTCCTCAGTAACTAGCTTTCAGTGCGTTTTAAGCCAATCTCTGTAATAATCAACATTAAAGAACGTTCATTTTCAATGAAGTTCCATGAGTAATATCTTTAATATTCGGAACAGTGGCTGAGGTGCAGGCCTGTAAACTTCAGCATAGGTCAGAAATACGACATTAATTGAATATTCAGCGGTTTATCCTTAATAAATTTTTCGAAATGCACATTAATGAAAGATGCATTATATCTAAATTTCTGAAAGAGTACAAATCCAACTTGATACCTATAAAATATTTATAATTACCCCCAACTGATGCCAAGATTTCGAAATTACATCATTAGACAAATTCGGATTTTTTTAGGACTTTCCTCAGTAACGGGCATTCAGTGCGTTTTATGCCAATCTCTGTAATGATCAACATTAAAGAACGTTCATTATCAATGAAGTATCTTAAGTAATATTTTTGATGTTCGGAACAGTGGCTGAGTTGCAGACCCGTAAACATCAGCAAAAGGTCAGAAATACGCCAATAACTGAATATTCAGCGGTTTATCCTAAACAAATATTTCGAAATGCACTTTAATGAAACATGCATTATATCCAAATATCTGGTAGAGTACATATCCAACTCGATTCTTAAATAATGTTTATAATTGCCCCCAACTGATGCCATGATATCAAAATAACATCATTAGCCAAAGTGGGCTTTTTTTTCAGATTTTCCTCTGTAAGGGGCTTTCAGTGCGTTTTATGAAGATACGTGTAATGAGAAACATTAAAGAACGTCAATTGTCAATCAAGTTCCATGAGTAATATCTTTAATATTCGGAACAGTGGCTGAGGTGCAGGCCCTTAAACTTCATAATATGGTCAGAAATACGCCAATAATTGAATATTCAGCGGTTTATCCTTAATAAATATTTCGAAATGCACATTAATGAAAGATGCATTATATCTAAATTTCAGAAAGAGTACAAATCCAACTTGATACCTATAAATTATTTATAATTACCTCCAACTGATGCCAGGATATCGAAATAACATCATTGGACAAAGTGGTCTTATTTTTTATATTCCTCAGTAACGGGCATTCAGTGCGTTTTATGCCAATCTCTGTAATGATCAACATTAAAGAACGTTCATTATCAATGAAGTATCTTAAGTAATATTTTTGATGTTCGGAACAGTGGCTGAGTTGCAGACCCGTAAACATCAGCAAAAGGTCAGAAATACGCCAATAACTGAATATTCAGCGGTTTATCCTAAACAAATATTTCGAAATGCACTTTAATGAAACATGCATTATATCCAAATATCTGGTAGAGTACAAATCCAACTTGATACCTATATAATATTTATAATTACCCCCAACTGATGCCATGATATCAAAATAACATCATTAGTCAAAGTGGGCTTTTTTTCAGATTTTCCTCAGTAAGGGGCTTTCAGTGCGTTTTATGCCAATATGTGTAATAGAAACTTTTTAGAACGTCAATTGTCAATCAAGTTCCATGAGTAATATCTTTAATATTCGGAACATTGGCTGAGGTGCAGGCCCGTAAACATCATCATGAGGTCAGAAATACGCCAATAATTGAATATTCCGCGGTGTATCCTTAATAAATATTTCCAAATTTACGTTAATGAAAGATGCATTATATCTAAATTTCAGAAAGAGTACAAATCCAACTTGATTCTTAAAAAATATTTATAATTACCCCCAAATGATGGCAAGATATCGAAATTACATCATTAGACAAAGTGGTCTTTTTTAAGTATTTCCTCAGTAACTAGCTTTCAGTGCGTTTTAAGCCAATCTCTGTAATAATCAACATTAAAGAACGTTCATTTTCAATGAAGTATCATTACTAATATTTTTAATGTTCGGAACAGTGGCTGAGTTGCAGACTCGTAAACATCAGCAAAAGGTCAGAAATACCCATATAATTGAATTTTTAGCGGTTTATCCTTAACAAATATTTCGAATTGCGCATTAATGAAACATGCATTATATCCAAATATCTGGAAGAGTACAAATCCAACTTTATTCCTATAAAATATTTATAATTACCCCCAACTGATGCCAAGATATCGAAATAACATCATTAGACAAAGTGGTCTTTTTTAAGTTTTTCCTCAGTAACTAGCTTTCAGTGCGTTTTAAGCCAATCTCTGAAATAAGCAACTATAAAGAACATTCATAATCTATCTTGCTTCATAAGTATAATTTTTAATATTCGGAACAGTAGCTGGGTTGCAGGCCCATTAACATCAGCAAGAGGTCAGAAATACTCGAAAAGTTGAATATTCAGCGGTTTATCCTTTATAATTATTTCGAAATGAACTTAAATGAAGGATTCATAATATCTAAATTTCAGAAAGAGTACAAACCCGACTTGATACCTATAAAATATTTATAATTACCCCCAACTGATGCCAAGATATCGAAATTACATCATTAGACAAATTCGGATTTTTTTAGGACTTTCCTCCGTAACGGGCATTCAGTGCGTTTTATGCCAATCTCTGTAATAATCAACATTAAAAAACGTTCATTATCAATGAAGTATCATAAGTAATATTTTTAATGTTGGGAACAGTGGCTGAGTTGCAGACCCGTGAACATCAGCAAAAGGTCAGAAATACGCAAATAATTGAATATTCAGCGGTTTATCCTGAACAAATATTTCGAAATGCACTTTAATGAAACATGCATTATATCCAAATATCTGGAAGAGTACAAATTCAACTCGATTCTTAAAAAATGTTTATAATTACCCCCAACTGATGCCAAGATATCGAAATTACATCATTAGACAAATTCGGATTTTTGTATGACTTTCCTCAGTAACGGGCATTCAGTGCGTTTTATGCCAATCTCTTTAATGATCAACATTAAAGAACGTTCATTATCAATGAAGTATCATAAGTAATATTTTTAATGTTGGGAACAGTGGCTGAGTTGCAGACCCGTGAACATCAGCAAAAGGTCAGAAATACGCCAATAATTGAATATTCAGCGGTTTATCCTTAACAAATATTTCGAAATGCACTTTAATGAAACATTCATTATATCCAAATATCTGGAAGAGTACAAATCCAACTCGATTCTTAAAAAATGTTTATAATTACCCCCAACTGATGCCAAGATATCGAAATTACATCATTAGACAAATTCGGATTTTATTATGACTTTCCTCAGTAACGGGCATTCAGTGCGTTTTATGCCAATCTCTGTAATGATCAACATTAAAGAACGTTCATTATCAATGAAGTATCATAAGTAATATTTTTAATGTTCGGAACAGTGGCTGAGTTGCAGACTCGTAAACATCAGCAAAAGGTCAGAAATACGTATATAATTGAATATTTAGCGGTTTATTCTTAACAAATATTTCGAATTGCGCGTTAATGAAACATGCATTATATCCAAATATCTGGAAGAGTACAAATCCAACTCGATTCTTACAAAATGTTTATAATTGCCCCCAACTGATGCCAAGATATCAAAATAACATCATTAGACAAAGTGGCTTTATTTCAGATTTTCCTCAGTAAGGGGCTTTCAGTGCGTTTTATGCCAATATGTGTAATAATCTACATTAAAGAACGTCCTTTTTGAATGAAGTATCATTACTAATATTTTTAATGTTCGGAACAGTAGCTGGGTTGCAGGCCCATTAACAACAGCAAGAGGTCAGAAATACTCTAAAAGTTGAATATTCAGCGGTTTATCCTTTATAATTATTTCGAAATGAACTTATATGAAAGATGCATTATATCTTAATTTCAGAAAGAGTACAAATCCAACTTGATTCCTATAAAATATTTATAATTACCCCCAACTGATGCCAAGATATAGAAATAATATCATTAGACAAAGTGGGCTTTTTTTTAAGTTTTTCCTCAGTAACTAGCTTTCAGTGCGTTTTAAGCCAATCTCACTAATAATCAACATTAAAGAACATTTATTTTCAATGAAGTTCCATGAGTAATATCTTTAATATTCGGAACAGAGGCTGAGGTGCAGGCCCGTAAACATCATCATGAGGTCAGAAATACGCCAATAATTGAATATTCCGCGGTGTATCCTTAATAAATATTTCCAAATTTACGTTTATGAAAGATGCATTATATCTAAATTTCAGTAAGAGTACAAATCCAACTTGATTCTTAAAAAATATTTATAATTACCCCCAACTGATGCCAAGATATCGAAATAACATCATTAGACAAAGTGGTCTTTTTTAAGTATTTCCTCAGTAACTAGCTTTCAGTGCGTTTTAAGCCAATCTCTGTAATAATCAACATTAAAGAACGTTCATTTTCAATGAAGTATCATTACTAATTTTTATAATGTTCGGAACAGTGGCTGAGTTGCAGACCCGTAAACATCAGCAAAAGGTCAGAAATACCCATATAATTGAATTTTTAGCGGTTTATCCTTAACAAATATTTCAAATTGCGCATTAATGAAACATGCATTATATCCAAATATCTGGAAGAGTACAAATCCAACTTTTTTTCCTATAAAATATTTATAATTACCCCCAACTGATGCCAAGATATCGAAATAACATCATTAGACAAAGTGGTCTTTTTTAAGTTTTTCCTCAGTAACTAGCTTTCAGTGCGTTTTAAGCCAATCTCTGAAATAAGCAACTATAAAGAACATTCATAATCTATCATGCTTCATAAGTATAATTTTTAATATTCGGAACAGTAGCTGGGTTGCAGGCCCATTAACATCAGCAAGAGGTCAGAAATACTCGAAAAGTTGAATATTCAGCGGTTTATCCTGAACAAATATTTCGAAATGCACTTTAATGAAACATGCATTATATCCAAATATCTGGAAGAGTACAAATTCAACTCGATTCTTAAAAAATGTTTATAATTACCCCCAACTGATGCCAAGTTATCGAAATTACATCATTAGACAAAGTGGTCTTTTTTTTTATATTCCTCACTAACTGGCTTTCAGTGCAATTTAGGCCAATCTCTGAAATAAGCAACTATAAAGAACATTCATAATCTATCATGCTTCATAAGTATAATTTTTAATATTCGGAACAGTGGCTGAGGTGCAGGCCCGTAAACGTCATCATGAGGTCAGAAATACGACAATAATACAATATTCAGCGGTTTATCCTTAATCAATATTTCGAAATGCACATTAATGAAAGTCGCATTATATCTAAATTTCAGAAAGAGTACAAATCCAACTTGATACCTATATAATATTTATAATTACCCCCAACTGATGCCATGATATCAAAATAACATCATTAGTCAAAGTGGGCTTTTTTTCAGATTTTCCTCAGTAAGGGGCTTTCAGTGCGTTTTACGCCAATATGTGTAATAGAAACTTTTTAGAACGTCAATTGTCAATCAAGTTCCATGAGTAATATCTTTAATATTCGGAACATTGGCTGAGGTGCAGGCCCGTAAACATCATCATGAGGTCAGAAATACGCCAATAATTGAATATTCCGCGGTGTATCCTTAATAAATATTTCCAAATTTACGTTAATGAAAGATGCATTATATCTAAATTTCAGAAAGAGTACAAATCCAACTTGATTCTTAAAAAATATTTATAATTACCCCCAAATGATGCCAAGATATCGAAATTACATCATTAGACAAAGTGGTCTTTTTTAAGTATTTCCTCAGTAACTAGCTTTCAGTGCGTTTTAAGCCAATCTCTGTAATAATCAACATTAAAGAACGTTCATTTTCAATGAAGTATCATTACTAATATCTTTAATATTCGGAACAGTGGCTGAGGTGCAGGCCCTTAAACTTCATAATATGGTCAGAAATACGCCAATAATTGAATATTCAGCGGTTTATCCTTAATAAATATTTCGAAATGCACATTAATGAAAGATGCATTATATCTAAATTTCAGAAAGAGTACAAATCCAACTTGATACCTATAAATTATTTATAATTACCTCCAACTGATGCCAGGATATCGAAATAACATCATTGGACAAAGTGGTCTTATTTTTTATATTCCTCAGTAACGGGCATTCAGTGCGTTTTATGCCAATCTCTGTAATGATCAACATTAAAGAACGTTCATTATCAATGAAGTATCTTAAGTAATATTTTTGATGTTCGGAACAGTGGCTGAGTTGCAGACCCGTAAACATCAGCAAAAGGTCAGAAATACGCCAATAACTGAATATTCAGCGGTTTATCCTAAACAAATATTTCGAAATGCACTTTAATGAAACATGCATTATATCCAAATATCTGGTAGAGTACATATCCAACTCGATTCTTAAATAATGTTTATAATTGCCCCCAACTGATGCCATGATATCAAAATAACATCATTAGCCAAAGTGGGCTTTTTTTTCAGATTTTCCTCTGTAAGGGGCTTTCAGTGCGTTTTATGAAGATACGTGTAATGAGAAACATTAAAGAACGTCAATTGTCAATCAAGTTCCATGAGTAATATCTTTAATATTCGGAACAGTGGCTGAGGTGCAGGCCCTTAAACTTCATAATATGGTCAGAAATACGCCAATAATTGAATATTCAGCGGTTTATCCTTAATAAATATTTCGAAATGCACATTAATGAAAGATGCATTATATCTAAATTTCAGAAAGAGTACAAATCCAACTTGATACCTATAAATTATTTATAATTACCTCCAACTGATGCCAGGATATCGAAATAACATCATTGGACAAAGTGGTCTTATTTTTTATATTCCTCACTAACTGGCTTTCAGTGCAATTTAGGCCAATCTCTGAAATAAGCAACTATAAAGAACATTCATAATCTATCATGCTTCATAAGTATAATTTTTAATATTCGGAACAGTGGCTGAGGTGCAGGCCCGTAAACGTCATCATGAGGTCAGAAATACGACAATAATACAATATTCAGCGGTTTATCCTTAATAAATATTTCGAAATGCACATTAATGAAAGTCGCATTATATCTAAATTTCAGAAAGAGTACAAATCCAACTTGATACCTATATAATATTTATAATTACCCCCAACTGATGCCATGATATCAAAATAACATCATTAGTCAAAGTGGGCTTTTTTTCAGATTTTCCTCAGTAAGGGGCTTTCAGTGCGTTTTATGCCAATATGTGTAATAGAAACTTTTTAGAACGTCAATTGTCAATCAAGTTCCATGAGTAATATCTTTAATATTCGGAACATTGGCTGAGGTGCAGGCCCGTAAACATCATCATGAGGTCAGAAATACGCCAATAATTGAATATTCCGCGGTGTATCCTTAATAAATATTTCCAAATTTACGTTAATGAAAGATGCATTATATCTAAATTTCAGAAAGAGTACAAATCCAACTTGATTCTTAAAAAATATTTATAATTACCCCCAAATGATGGCAAGATATCGAAATTACATCATTAGACAAAGTGGTCTTTTTTAAGTATTTCCTCAGTAACTAGCTTTCAGTGCGTTTTAAGCCAATCTCTGTAATAATCAACATTAAAGAACGTTCATTTTCAATGAAGTATCATTACTAATATTTTTAATGTTCGGAACAGTGGCTGAGTTGCAGACTCGTTAACATCAGCAAAAGGTCAGAAATACCCATATAATTGAATTTTTAGCGGTTTATCCTTAACAAATATTTCGAATTGCGCATTAATGAAACATGCATTATATCCAAATATCTGGAAGAGTACAAATCCAACTTTATTCCTATAAAATATTTATAATTACCCCCAACTGATGCCAAGATATCGAAATAACATCATTAGACAAAGTGGTCTTTTTTAAGTTTTTCCTCAGTAACTAGCTTTCAGTGCGTTTTAAGCCAATCTCTGAAATAAGCAACTATAAAGAACATTCATAATCTATCTTGCTTCATAAGTATAATTTTTAATATTCGGAACAGTAGCTGGGTTGCAGGCCCATTAACATCAGCAAGAGGTCAGAAATACTCGAAAAGTTGAATATTCAGCGGTTTATCCTTTATAATTATTTCGAAATGAACTTAAATGAAGGATTCATAATATCTAAATTTCAGAAAGAGTACAAACCCGACTTGATACCTATAAAATATTTATAATTACCCCCAACTGATGCCAAGATATCGAAATTACATCATTAGACAAATTCGGATTTTTTTAGGACTTTCCTCCGTAACGGGCATTCAGTGCGTTTTATGCCAATCTCTGTAATAATCAACATTAAAAAACGTTCATTATCAATGAAGTATCATAAGTAATATTTTTAATGTTGGGAACAGTGGCTGAGTTGCAGACCCGTGAACATCAGCAAAAGGTCAGAAATACGCAAATAATTGAATATTCAGCGGTTTATCCTGAACAAATATTTCGAAATGCACTTTAATGAAACATGCATTATATCCAAATATCTGGAAGAGTACAAATTCAACTCGATTCTTAAAAAATGTTTATAATTACCCCCAACTGATGCCAAGATATCGAAATTACATCATTAGACAAATTCGGATTTTTGTATGACTTTCCTCAGTAACGGGCATTCAGTGCGTTTTATGCCAATCTCTTTAATGATCAACATTAAAGAACGTTCATTATCAATGAAGTATCATAAGTAATATTTTTAATGTTGGGAACAGTGGCTGAGTTGCAGACCCGTGAACATCAGCAAAAGGTCAGAAATACGCCAATAATTGAATATTCAGCGGTTTATCCTTAACAAATATTTCGAAATGCACTTTAATGAAACATTCATTATATCCAAATATCTGGAAGAGTACAAATCCAACTCGATTCTTAAAAAATGTTTATAATTACCCCCAACTGATGCCAAGATATCGAAATTACATCATTAGACAAATTCGGATTTTATTATGACTTTCCTCAGTAACGGGCATTCAGTGCGTTTTATGCCAATCTCTGTAATGATCAACATTAAAGAACGTTCATTTTCAATGAAGTATCATAAGTAATATTTTTAATGTTCGGAACAGTGGCTGAGTTGCAGACTCGTAAACATCAGCAAAAGGTCAGAAATACGTATATAATTGAATATTTAGCGGTTTATTCTTAACAAATATTTCGAATTGCGCGTTAATGAAACATGCATTATATCCAAATATCTGGAAGAGTACAAATCCAACTCGATTCTTACAAAATGTTTATAATTGCCCCCAACTGATGCCAAGATATCAAAATAACATCATTAGACAAAGTGGCTTTATTTCAGATTTTCCTCAGTAAGGGGCTTTCAGTGCGTTTTATGCCAATATGTGTAATAATCTACATTAAAGAACGTCCTTTTTGAATGAAGTATCATTACTAATATTTTTAATGTTCGGAACAGTAGCTGGGTTGCAGGCCCATTAACAACAGCAAGAGGTCAGAAATACTCTAAAAGTTGAATATTCAGCGGTTTATCCTTTATAATTATTTCGAAATGAACTTATATGAAAGATGCATTATATCTTAATTTCAGAAAGAGTACAAATCCAACTTGATTCCTATAAAATATTTATAATTACCCCCAACTGATGCCAAGATATAGAAATAATATCATTAGACAAAGTGGGCTTTTTTTTAAGTTTTTCCTCAGTAACTAGCTTTCAGTGCGTTTTAAGCCAATCTCACTAATAATCAACATTAAAGAACATTTATTTTCAATGAAGTTCCATGAGTAATATCTTTAATATTCGGAACAGAGGCTGAGGTGCAGGCCCGTAAACATCATCATGAGGTCAGAAATACGCCAATAATTGAATATTCCGCGGTGTATCCTTAATAAATATTTCCAAATTTACGTTTATGAAAGATGCATTATATCTAAATTTCAGTAAGAGTACAAATCCAACTTGATTCTTAAAAAATATTTATAATTACCCCCAACTGATGCCAAGATATCGAAATAACATCATTAGACAAAGTGGTCTTTTTTAAGTATTTCCTCAGTAACTAGCTTTCAGTGCGTTTTAAGCCAATCTCTGTAATAATCAACATTAAAGAACGTTCATTTTCAATGAAGTATCATTACTAATTTTTATAATGTTCGGAACAGTGGCTGAGTTGCAGACCCGTAAACATCAGCAAAAGGTCAGAAATACCCATATAATTGAATTTTTAGCGGTTTATCCTTAACAAATATTTCAAATTGCGCATTAATGAAACATGCATTATATCCAAATATCTGGAAGAGTACAAATCCAACTTTTTTTCCTATAAAATATTTATAATTACCCCCAACTGATGCCAAGATATCGAAATAACATCATTAGACAAAGTGGTCTTTTTTAAGTTTTTCCTCAGTAACTAGCTTTCAGTGCGTTTTAAGCCAATCTCTGAAATAAGCAACTATAAAGAACATTCATAATCTATCATGCTTCATAAGTATAATTTTTAATATTCGGAACAGTAGCTGGGTTGCAGGCCCATTAACATCAGCAAGAGGTCAGAAATACTCGAAAAGTTGAATATTCAGCGGTTTATCCTGAACAAATATTTCGAAATGCACTTTAATGAAACATGCATTATATCCAAATATCTGGAAGAGTACAAATTCAACTCGATTCTTAAAAAATGTTTATAATTACCCCCAACTGATGCCAAGTTATCGAAATTACATCATTAGACAAAGTGGTCTTTTTTTTTATATTCCTCACTAACTGGCTTTCAGTGCAATTTAGGCCAATCTCTGAAATAAGCAACTATAAAGAACATTCATAATCTATCATGCTTCATAAGTATAATTTTTAATATTCGGAACAGTGGCTGAGGTGCAGGCCCGTAAACGTCATCATGAGGTCAGAAATACGACAATAATACAATATTCAGCGGTTTATCCTTAATCAATATTTCGAAATGCACATTAATGAAAGTCGCATTATATCTAAATTTCAGAAAGAGTACAAATCCAACTTGATACCTATATAATATTTATAATTACCCCCAACTGATGCCATGATATCAAAATAACATCATTAGTCAAAGTGGGCTTTTTTTCAGATTTTCCTCAGTAAGGGGCTTTCAGTGCGTTTTACGCCAATATGTGTAATAGAAACTTTTTAGAACGTCAATTGTCAATCAAGTTCCATGAGTAATATCTTTAATATTCGGAACATTGGCTGAGGTGCAGGCCCGTAAACATCATCATGAGGTCAGAAATACGCCAATAATTGAATATTCCGCGGTGTATCCTTAATAAATATTTCCAAATTTACGTTAATGAAAGATGCATTATATCTAAATTTCAGAAAGAGTACAAATCCAACTTGATTCTTAAAAAATATTTATAATTACCCCCAAATGATGCCAAGATATCGAAATTACATCATTAGACAAAGTGGTCTTTTTTAAGTATTTCCTCAGTAACTAGCTTTCAGTGCGTTTTAAGCCAATCTCTGTAATAATCAACATTAAAGAACGTTCATTTTCAATGAAGTATCATTACTAATATTTTTAATGTTCGGAACAGTGGCTGAGTTGCAGACCCGTAAACATCAGAAAAAGGTCAGAAATACCCATATAATTGAATTTTTAGCGGTTTATCCTTAACAAATATTTCGAATTGCGCATTAATGAAACATGCATTATATCCAAATATCTGGAAGAGTACAAATCCAACTTTATTCCTATAAAATATTTATAATTACCCCCAACTGATGCCAAGATATCGAAATAACATCATTAGACAAAGTGGTCTTTTTTAAGTATTTCCTCAGTAACTAGCTTTCAGTGCGTTTTAAGCCAATCTCTGAAATAAGCAACTATAAAGAACATTCATAATCTATCTTGCTTCATAAGTATAATTTTTAATATTCGGAACAGTAGCTGGGTTGCAGGCCCATTAACATCAGCAAGAGGTCAGAAATACTCGAAAAGTTGAATATTCAGCGGTTTATCCTTTATAATTATTTCGAAATGAACTTAAATGAAGGATTCATAATATCTAAATTTCAGAAAGAGTACAAACCCGACTTGATACCTATAAAATATTTATAATTACCCCCAACTGATGCCAAGATATCGAAATTACATCATTAGACAAATTCGGATTTTTTTAGGACTTTCCTCCGGAACGGGCATTCAGTGCGTTTTATGCCAATCTCTGTAATAATCAACATTAAAGAACGTTCATTATCAATGAAGTATCATAAGTAATATTTTTAATGTTGGGAACAGTGGCTGAGTTGCAGACCCGTGAACATCAGCAAAAGGTCAGAAATACGCAAATAATTGAATTTTCAGCGGTTTATCCTGAACAAATATTTCGAAATGCACTTTAATGAAACATGCATTATATCCAAATATCTGGAAGAGTACAAATTCAACTCGATTCTTAAAAAATGTTTATAATTACCCCCAACTGATGCCAAGATATCGAAATTACATCATTAGACAAATTCGGATTTTTGTATGACTTTCCTCAGTAACGGGCATTCAGTGCGTTTTATGCCAATCTCTGTAATGATCAACATTAAAGAACGTTCATTATCAATGATGTATCATAAGTAATATTTTTAATGTTGGGAACAGTGGCTGAGTTGCAGACCCGTGAACATCAGCAAAAGGTCAGAAATACGCCAATAATTGAATATTCACCGGTTTATCCTTAACAAATATTTCGAAATGCACTTTAATGAAACATTCATTATATCCAAATATCTGGAAGAGTACAAATCCAACTCGATTCTTAAAAAATGTTTATAATTACCCCCAACTGATGCCAAGATATCGAAATTACATCATTAGACAAATTCGGATTTTTTTATGACTTTCCTCAGTAACGGGCATTCAGTGCGTTTTATGCCAATCTCTGTAATGATCAACATTAAAGAACGTTCATTATCAATGAAGTATCATAAGTAATATTTTTAATGTTCAGAACAGTGGCTGAGTTGCAGACTCGTAAACATCAGCAAAAGGTCAGAAATACGTATATAATTGAATATTTAGCGGTTTATTCTTAACAAATATTTCGAATTGCGCGTTAATGAAACATGCATTATATCCAAATATCTGGAAGAGTACAAATCCAACTCGATTCTTACAAAATGTTTATAATTGCCCCCAACTGATGCCAAGATATCAAAATAACATCATTAGACAAAGTGGCTTTATTTCAGATTTTCCTCAGTAAGGGGCTTTCAGTGCGTTTTATGCCAATATGTGTAATAATCTACATTAAAGAACGTCCTTTTTGAATGAAGTATCATTACTAATATTTTTAATGTTCGGAACAGTAGCCGGGTTGCAGGCCCATTAACAACAGCAAGAGGTCAGAAATACTCTAAAAGTTGAATATTCAGCGGTTTATCCTTTATAATTATTTCGAAATGAACTTATATGAAAGATGCATTATATCTTAATTTCAGAAAGAGTACAAATCCAACTTGATTCCTATAAAATATTTATAATTACCCCCAACTGATGCCAAGATATAGAAATAATATCATTAGACAAAGTGGGCTTTTTTTTAAGTTTTTCCTCAGTAACTAGCTTTCAGTGCGTTTTAAGCCAATCTCACTAATAATCAACATTAAAGAACATTTATTTTCAATGAAGTTCCATGAGTAATATCTTTAATATTCGGAACAGAGGCTGAGGTGCAGGCCCGTAAACATCATCATGAGGTCAGAAATACGCCAATAATTGAATATTCCGCGGTGTATCCTTAATAAATATTTCCAAATTTACGTTTATGAAAGATGCATTATATCTAAATTTCAGTAAGAGTACAAATCCAACTCGATATTTATAATTACCCCCAACTGATGCCAAGATATCGAAATAACATCATTAGACAAAGTGGTCTTTTTTAAGTATTTCCTCAGTAACTAGCTTTCAGTGCGTTTTAAGCCAATCTCTGTAATAATCAACATTAAAGAACGTTCATTTTCAATGAAGTATCATTACTAATTTTTATAATGTTCGGAACAGTGGCTGAGTTGCAGACCCGTAAACATCAGCAAAAGGTCAGAAATACCCATATAATTGAATTTTTAGCGGTTTATCCTTAACAAATATTTCAAATTGCGCATTAATGAAACATGCATTATATCCAAATATCTGGAAGAGTACAAATCCAACTTTTTTTCCTATAAAATATTTATAATTACCCCCAACTGATGCCAAGATATCGAAATAACATCATTAGACAAAGTGGTCTTTTTTAAGTTTTTCCTCAGTAACTAGCTTTCAGTGCGTTTTAAGCCAATCTCTGAAATAAGCAACTATAAAGAACATTCATAATCTATCATGCTTCATAAGTATAATTTTTAATATTCGGAACAGTAGCTGGGTTGCAGGCCCATTAACATCAGCAAGAGGTCAGAAATACTCGAAAAGTTGAATATTCAGCGGTTTATCCTGAACAAATATTTCGAAATGCACTTTAATGAAACATGCATTATATCCAAATATCTGGAAGAGTACAAATTCAACTCGATTCTTAAAAAATGTTTATAATTACCCCCAACTGATGCCAAGTTATCGAAATTACATCATTAGACAAATTCGGATTTTTGTATGACTTTCCTCAGTAATGGGCATTCAGTGCGTTTTATGCCAATCTCTGTAATGATCAACATTAAAGAACGTTCATTATCAATGAAGTATCATAAGTAATATTTTTAATGTTCGGAACAGTGGCTGAGTTGCAGACCCGTGAACATCAGCAAAAGGTCAGAAATACGCAAATAATTGAATATTCAGCGGTTTATCCTGAACAAATATTTCGAAATGCACTTTAATGAAACATGCATTATATCCAAATATCTGGAAGAGTACAAATTCAACTCGATTCTTAAAAAATGTTTATAATTACCCCCAACTGATGCCAAGATATCGAAATTACATCATTAGACAAATTCGGATTTTTGTATGACTTTCCTCAGTAACGGGCATTCAGTGCGTTTTATGCCAATCTCTGTAATGATCAACATTAAAGAACGTTCATTATCAATGAAGTATCATAAGTAATATTTTTAATGTTCGGAACAGTGGCTGAGTTGCAGACCCGTGAACATCAGCAAAAGGTCAGAAACACGCAAATAATTGAATATTCAGCGGTTTATCCTGAAAAAATATTTCGAAATGCACTTTAATGAAACATGCATTATATCCAAATATCTGGAAGAGTACAAATTCAACTCGATTCTTAAAAAATGTTTATAATTACCCCCAACTGATGCCAAGATATCGAAATTACATCATTAGACAAATTCGGATTTTTGTATGACTTTCCTCAGTAACGGGCATTCAGTGCGTTTTATGCCAATCTCTGTAATGATCAACATTAAAGAACGTTCATTATCAATGAAGTATCATAAGTAATATTTTTAATGTTCGGAACAGTGGCTGAGTTGCAGACCCGTGAACATCAGCAAAAGGTCAGAAATACGCAAATAATTGAATATTCAGCGGTTTATCCTGAACAAATATTTCGAAATGCACTTTAATGAAACATGCATTATATCCAAATATCTGGAAGAGTACAAATTCAACTCGATTCTTAAAAAATGTTTATAATTACCCCCAACTGATGCCAAGATATCGAAATTACATCATTAGACAAATTCGGATTTTTGTATGACTTTCCTCAGTAACGGGCATTCAGTGCGTTTTATGCCAATCTCTGTAATGATCAACATTAAAGAACGTTCATTATCAATGAGGTATCATAAGTAATATTTTTAATGTTCGGAACAGTGGCTGAGTTGCAGACCCGTGAACATCAGCAAAAGGTCAGAAATACGCAAATAATTGAATATTCAGCGGTTTATCCTGAACAAATATTTCGAAATGCACTTTAATGAAACATGCATTATATCCAAATATCTGGAAGAGTACAAATTCAACTCGATTCTTAAAAAATGTTTATAATTACCCCCAACTGATGCCAAGATATCGAAATTACATCATTAGACAAATTCGGATTTTTGTATGACTTTCCTCAGTAACGGGCATTCAGTGCGTTTTATGCCAATCTCTGTAATGATCAACATTAAAGAACGTTCATTATCAATGAAGTATCATAAGTAATATTTTTAATGTTGGGAACAGTGGCTGAGTTGCAGACCCGTGAACATCAGCAAAAGGTCAGAAATACGCCAATAATTGAATATTCAGCGGTTTATCCTTAACAAATATTTCGAAATGCACTTTAATGAAACATTCATTATATCCAAATATCTGGAAGAGTACAAATCCAACTCGATTCTTAAAAAATGTTTATAATTACCCCCAACTGATGCCAAGATATCGAAATTACATCATTAGACAAATTCGGATTTTTTTATGACTTTCCTCAGTAACGGGCATTCAGTGCGTTTTATGCCAATCTCTGTAATGATCAACATTAAAGAACGTTCATTATCAATGAAGTATCATAAGTAATATTTTTAATGTTCGGAACAGTGGCTGAGTTGCAGACTCGTAAACATCAGCAAAAGGTCAGAAATACGTATATAATTGAATATTTAGCGTTTTATTCTTAACAAATATTTCGAATTGCGCGTTAATGAAACATGCATTATATCCAAATATCTGGAAGAGTACAAATCCAACTCGATTCTTACAAAATGTTTATAATTGCCCCCAACTGATGCCAAGATATCAAAATAACATCATTAGACCAAATACGCCAATAATTGAATATTCCGCGGTTTATCCTTAATAAATATTTCCAAATTTACTTTAATGAAAGATTCATAATATCTAAATTTCAAAAGGAGTACAAACCCAACTTGATACCTAAAGAATGTTTATAATTACCCCCAACTGATGCCAAGATATCGAAATTACATCATTAGACAAATTCGGATTTTTTTATGACTTTCCTCAGTAACGGGCATTCAGTGCGTTTTATGCCAATCTCTGTAATGATCAACATTAAAGAACGTTCATTATCAATGAAGTATCATAAGTAATATTTTTAATGTTCGGAACAGTGGCTGAGTTGCAGACTCGTAAACATCAGCAAAAGGTCAGAAATACGTATATAATTGAATATTTAGCGGTTTATTCTTAACAAATATTTCGAATTGCGCGTTAATGAAACATGCATTATATCCAAATATCTGGAAGAGTACAAATCCAACTCGATTCTTACAAAATGTTTATAATTGCCCCCAACTGATGCCAAGATATCAAAATAACATCATTAGACAAAGTGGCTTTATTTCAGATTTTCCTCAGTAAGGGGCTTTCAGTGCGTTTTATGCCAATATGTGTAATAATCTACATTAAAGAACGTCCTTTTTGAATGAAGTATCATTACTAATATTTTTAATGTTCGGAACAGTAGCTGGGTTGCAGGCCCATTAACAACAGCAAGAGGTCAGAAATACTCTAAAAGTTGAATATTCAGCGGTTTATCCTTTATAATTATTTCGAAATGCACATTAATGAAAGATGCATTATATCTAAATTTCTGAAAGAGTACAAATCCAACTTGATACCTATAAAATATTTATAATTACCCCCAACTGATGCCAAGATTTCGAAATTACATCATTAGACAAATTCGGATTTTTTTAGGACTTTCCTCAGTAACGGGCATTCAGTGCGTTTTATGCCAATCTCTGTAATGATCAACATTAAAGAACGTTCATTATCAATGAAGTATCTTAAGTAATATTTTTGATGTTCGGAACAGTGGCTGAGTTGCAGACCCGTAAACATCAGCAAAAGGTCAGAAATACGCCAATAACTGAATATTCAGCGGTTTATCCTAAACAAATATTTCGAAATGCACTTTAATGAAACATGCATTATATCCAAATATCTGGTAGAGTACATATCCAACTCGATTCTTAAATAATGTTTATAATTGCCCCCAACTGATGCCATGATATCAAAATAACATCATTAGCCAAAGTGGGCTTTTTTTTCAGATTTTCCTCTGTAAGGGGCTTTCAGTGCGTTTTATGAAGATACGTGTAATGAGAAACATTAAAGAACGTCAATTGTCAATCAAGTTCCATGAGTAATATCTTTAATATTCGGAACAGTGGCTGAGGTGCAGGCCCTTAAACTTCATAATATGGTCAGAAATACGCCAATAATTGAATATTCAGCGGTTTATCCTTAATAAATATTTCGAAATGCACATTAATGAAAGATGCATTATATCTAAATTTCAGAAAGAGTACAAATCCAACTTGATAACTATAAATTATTTATAATTACCTCCAACTGATGCCAGGATATCGAAATAACATCATTGGACAAAGTGGTCTTATTTTTTATATTCCTCACTAACTGGCTTTCAGTGCAATTTAGGCCAATCTCTGAAATAAGAAACTATAAAGAACATTCATAATCTATCATGCTTCATAAGTATAATTTTTAATATTCGGAACAGTGGCTGAGGTGCAGGCCCGTAAACGTCATCATGAGGTCAGAAATACGACAATAATACAATATTCAGCGGTTTATCCTTAATAAATATTTCGAAATGCACATTAATGAAAGTCGCATTATATCTAAATTTCAGAAAGAGTACAAATCCAACTTGATACCTATATAATATTTATAATTACCCCCAACTGATGCCATGATATCAAAATAACATCATTAGTCAAAGTGGGCTTTTTTTCAGATTTTCCTCAGTAAGGGGCTTTCAGTGCGTTTTATGCCAATATGTGTAATAGAAACTTTTTAGAACGTCAATTGTCAATCAAGTTCCATGAGTAATATCTTTAATATTCGGAACATTGGCTGAGGTGCAGGCCCGTAAACATCATCATGAGGTCAGAAATACGCCAATAATTGAATATTCCGCGGTGTATCCTTAATAAATATTTCCAAATTTACGTTAATGAAAGATGCATTATATCTAAATTTCAGAAAGAGTACAAATCCAACTTGATTCTTAAAAAATATTTATAATTACCCCCAAATGATGCCAAGATATCGAAATTACATCATTAGACAAAGTGGTCTTTTTTAAGTATTTCCTCAGTAACTAGCTTTCAGTGCGTTTTAAGCCAATCTCTGTAATAATCAACATTAAAGAACGTTCATTATCAATGAAGTATCATAAGTAATATTTTTAATGTTCGGAACAGTGGCTGAGTTGCAGACCCGTGAACATCAGCAAAAGGTCAGAAATACGCAAATAATTGAATATTCAGCGGTTTATCCTGAACAAATATTTCGAAATGCACTTTAATGAAACATGCATTATATCCAAATATCTGGAAGAGTACAAATTCAACTCGATTCTTAAAAAATGTTTATAATTACCCCCAACTGATGCCAAGATATCGAAATTACATCATTAGACAAATTCGGATTTTTGTATGACTTTCCTCAGTAACGGGCATTCAGTGCGTTTTATGCCAATCTCTGTAATGATCAACATTAAAGAACGTTCATTATCAATGAAGTATCATAAGTAATATTTTTAATGTTGGGAACAGTGGCTGAGTTGCAGACCCGTGAACATCAGCAAAAGGTCAGAAATACGCCAATAATTGAATATTCAGCGGTTTATCCTTAACAAATATTTCGAAATGCACTTTAATGAAACATTCATTATATCCAAATATCTGGAAGAGTACAAATCCAACTCGATTCTTAAAAAATGTTTATAATTACCCCCAACTGATGCCAAGATATCGAAATTACATCATTAGACAAATTCGGATTTTTTTATGACTTTCCTCAGTAACGGGCATTCAGTGCGTTTTATGCCAATCTCTGTAATGATCAACATTAAAGAACGTTCATTATCAATGAAGTATCATAAGTAATATTTTTAATGTTCGGAACAGTGGCTGAGTTGCAGACTCGTAAACATCAGCAAAAGGTCAGAAATACGTATATAATTGAATATTTAGCGGTTTATTCTTAACAAATATTTCGAATTGCGCGTTAATGAAACATGCATTATATCCAAATATCTGGAAGAGTACAAATCCAACTCGATTCTTACAAAATGTTTATAATTGCCCCCAACTGATGCCAAGATATCAAAATAACATCATTAGACAAAGTGGCTTTATTTCAGATTTTCCTCAGTAAGGGGCTTTCAGTGCGTTTTATGCCAATATGTGTAATAATCTACATTAAAGAACGTTCATTTTCAATGAAGTATCATTACTAATTTTTATAATGTTCGGAACAGTGGCTGAGTTGCAGACCCGTAAACATCAGCAAAAGGTCAGAAATACCCATATAATTGAATTTTTAGCGGTTTATCCTTAACAAATATTTCAAATTGCGCATTAATGAAACATGCATTATATCCAAATATCTGGAAGAGTACAAATCCAACTTTTTTTCCTATAAAATATTTATAATTACCCCCAACTGATGCCAAGATATCGAAATAACATCATTAGACAAAGTGGTCTTTTTTAAGTTTTTCCTCAGTAACTAGCTTTCAGTGCGTTTTAAGCCAATCTCTGAAATAAGCAACTATAAAGAACATTCATAATCTATCATGCTTCATAAGTATAATTTTTAATATTCGGAACAGTAGCTGGGTTGCAGGCCCATTAACATCAGCAAGAGGTCAGAAATACTCGAAAAGTTGAATATTCAGCGGTTTATCCTGAACAAATATTTCGAAATGCACTTTAATGAAACATGCATTATATCCAAATATCTGGAAGAGTACAAATTCAACTCGATTCTTAAAAAATGTTTATAATTACCCCCAACTGATGCCAAGTTATCGAAATTACATCATTAGACAAATTCGGATTTTTGTATGACTTTCCTCAGTAATGGGCATTCAGTGCGTTTTATGCCAATCTCTGTAATGATCAACATTAAAGAACGTTCATTATCAATGAAGTATCATAAGTAATATTTTTAATGTTCGGAACAGTGGCTGAGTTGCAGACCCGTGAACATCAGCAAAAGGTCAGAAATACGCAAATAATTGAATATTCAGCGGTTTATCCTGAACAAATATTTCGAAATGCACTTTAATGAAACATGCATTATATCCAAATATCTGGAAGAGTACAAATTCAACTCGATTCTTAAAAAATGTTTATAATTACCCCCAACTGATGCCAAGATATCGAAATTACATCATTAGACAAATTCGGATTTTTGTATGACTTTCCTCAGTAACGGGCATTCAGTGCGTTTTATGCCAATCTCTGTAATGATCAACATTAAAGAACGTTCATTATCAATGAAGTATCATAAGTAATATTTTTAATGTTCGGAACAGTGGCTGAGTTGCAGACCCGTGAACATCAGCAAAAGGTCAGAAACACGCAAATAATTGAATATTCAGCGGTTTATCCTGAAAAAATATTTCGAAATGCACTTTAATGAAACATGCATTATATCCAAATATCTGGAAGAGTACAAATTCAACTCGATTCTTAAAAAATGTTTATAATTACCCCCAACTGATGCCAAGATATCGAAATTACATCATTAGACAAATTCGGATTTTTGTATGACTTTCCTCAGTAACGGGCATTCAGTGCGTTTTATGCCAATCTCTGTAATGATCAACATTAAAGAACGTTCATTATCAATGAAGTATCATAAGTAATATTTTTAATGTTCGGAACAGTGGCTGAGTTGCAGACCCGTGAACATCAGCAAAAGGTCAGAAATACGCAAATAATTGAATATTCAGCGGTTTATCCTGAACAAATATTTCGAAATGCACTTTAATGAAACATGCATTATATCCAAATATCTGGAAGAGTACAAATTCAACTCGATTCTTAAAAAATGTTTATAATTACCCCCAACTGATGCCAAGATATCGAAATTACATCATTAGACAAATTCGGATTTTTGTATGACTTTCCTCAGTAACGGGCATTCAGTGCGTTTTATGCCAATCTCTGTAATGATCAACATTAAAGAACGTTCATTATCAATGAGGTATCATAAGTAATATTTTTAATGTTCGGAACAGTGGCTGAGTTGCAGACCCGTGAACATCAGCAAAAGGTCAGAAATACGCAAATAATTGAATATTCAGCGGTTTATCCTGAACAAATATTTCGAAATGCACTTTAATGAAACATGCATTATATCCAAATATCTGGAAGAGTACAAATTCAACTCGATTCTTAAAAAATGTTTATAATTACCCCCAACTGATGCCAAGATATCGAAATTACATCATTAGACAAATTCGGATTTTTGTATGACTTTCCTCAGTAACGGGCATTCAGTGCGTTTTATGCCAATCTCTGTAATGATCAACATTAAAGAACGTTCATTATCAATGAAGTATCATAAGTAATATTTTTAATGTTGGGAACAGTGGCTGAGTTGCAGACCCGTGAACATCAGCAAAAGGTCAGAAATACGCCAATAATTGAATATTCAGCGGTTTATCCTTAACAAATATTTCGAAATGCACTTTAATGAAACATTCATTATATCCAAATATCTGGAAGAGTACAAATCCAACTCGATTCTTAAAAAATGTTTATAATTACCCCCAACTGATGCCAAGATATCGAAATTACATCATTAGACAAATTCGGATTTTTTTATGACTTTCCTCAGTAACGGGCATTCAGTGCGTTTTATGCCAATCTCTGTAATGATCAACATTAAAGAACGTTCATTATCAATGAAGTATCATAAGTAATATTTTTAATGTTCGGAACAGTGGCTGAGTTGCAGACTCGTAAACATCAGCAAAAGGTCAGAAATACGTATATAATTGAATATTTAGCGTTTTATTCTTAACAAATATTTCGAATTGCGCGTTAATGAAACATGCATTATATCCAAATATCTGGAAGAGTACAAATCCAACTCGATTCTTACAAAATGTTTATAATTGCCCCCAACTGATGCCAAGATATCAAAATAACATCATTAGACAAAGTGGCTTTATTTCAGATTTTCCTCAGTAAGGGGCTTTCAGTGCGTTTTATGCCAATATGTGTAATAATCTACATTAAAGAACGTCCTTTTTGAATGAAGTATCATTACTAATATTTTTAATGTTCGGAACAGTAGCTGGGTTGCAGGCCCATTAACAACAGCAAGAGGTCAGAAATACTCTAAAAGTTGAATATTCAGCGGTTTATCCTTTATAATTATTTCGAAATGAACTTATATGAAAGATGCATTATATCTAAATTTCAGTAAGAGTACAAATCCAACTTGATTCTTAAAAAATATTTATAATTACCCCCAACTGATGCCAAGATATCGAAATAACATCATTAGACAAAGTGGTCTTTTTTAAGTATTTCCTCAGTAACTAGCTTTCAGTGCGTTTTAAGCCAATCTCTGTAATAATCAACATTAAAGAACGTTCATTTTCAATGAAGTTCCATGAGTAATATCTTTAATATTCGGAACATTGGCTGAGGTGCAGGCCCGTAAACATCATCATGAGGTCAGGAATACGCCAATAATTAAATATTCAGCGGTTTATCCTTAATAAATATGTCCAAATTTATTTTAATGAAAGATTCATAATATCTAAATTTCAAAAAGAGTACAAATCCAACTCGATTCTTACAAAATGTTTATAATTGCCCCCAACTGATGCCATGATATCAAAATAACATCATTAGACAAAGTGGGCTTTATTTCAGATTTTCCTCAGTAAGGGGCTTTCAGTGCGTTTTATGCCAATATGTGTAATAAGAAACTTTAAAGAACGTTCATTGTCAATCAAGTTCCAGGAGTAATATCTTTAATATTCGGAACAGTGGCTGAGGTGCAGGCCCTTAAACTTCATAATATGGTCAGAAATACGCCAATAATTGAATATTCCGCGGTTTATCCTTAATAAATATTTCCAAATTTACTTTAATGAAAGATTCATAATATCTAAATTTCAAAAGGAGTACAAACCCAACTTGATACCTAAAGAATGTTTATAATTACCCCCAACTGATGCCAAGATATCGAAATTACATCATTAGACAAATTCGGATTTTTTTATGACTTTCCTCAGTAACGGGCATTCAGTGCGTTTTATGCCAATCTCTGTAATGATCAACATTAAAGAACGTTCATTATCAATGAAGTATCATAAGTAATATTTTTAATGTTCGGAACAGTGGCTGAGTTGCAGACTCGTAAACATCAGCAAAAGGTCAGAAATACGTATATAATTGAATATTTAGCGGTTTATTCTTAACAAATATTTCGAATTGCGCGTTAATGAAACATGCATTATATCCAAATATCTGGAAGAGTACAAATCCAACTCGATTCTTACAAAATGTTTATAATTGCCCCCAACTGATGCCAAGATATCAAAATAACATCATTAGACAAAGTGGCTTTATTTCAGATTTTCCTCAGTAAGGGGCTTTCAGTGCGTTTTATGCCAATATGTGTAATAATCTACATTAAAGAACGTCCTTTTTGAATGAAGTATCATTACTAATATTTTTAATGTTCGGAACAGTAGCTGGGTTGCAGGCCCATTAACAACAGCAAGAGGTCAGAAATACTCTAAAAGTTGAATATTCAGCGGTTTATCCTTTATAATTATTTCGAAATGCACATTAATGAAAGATGCATTATATCTAAATTTCTGAAAGAGTACAAATCCAACTTGATACCTATAAAATATTTATAATTACCCCCAACTGATGCCAAGATTTCGAAATTACATCATTAGACAAATTCGGATTTTTTTAGGACTTTCCTCAGTAACGGGCATTCAGTGCGTTTTATGCCAATCTCTGTAATGATCAACATTAAAGAACGTTCATTATCAATGAAGTATCTTAAGTAATATTTTTGATGTTCGGAACAGTGGCTGAGTTGCAGACCCGTAAACATCAGCAAAAGGTCAGAAATACGCCAATAACTGAATATTCAGCGGTTTATCCTAAACAAATATTTCGAAATGCACTTTAATGAAACATGCATTATATCCAAATATCTGGTAGAGTACATATCCAACTCGATTCTTAAATAATGTTTATAATTGCCCCCAACTGATGCCATGATATCAAAATAACATCATTAGCCAAAGTGGGCTTTTTTTTCAGATTTTCCTCTGTAAGGGGCTTTCAGTGCGTTTTATGAAGATACGTGTAATGAGAAACATTAAAGAACGTCAATTGTCAATCAAGTTCCATGAGTAATATCTTTAATATTCGGAACAGTGGCTGAGGTGCAGGCCCTTAAACTTCATAATATGGTCAGAAATACGCCAATAATTGAATATTCAGCGGTTTATCCTTAATAAATATTTCGAAATGCACATTAATGAAAGATGCATTATATCTAAATTTCAGAAAGAGTACAAATCCAACTTGATAACTATAAATTATTTATAATTACCTCCAACTGATGCCAGGATATCGAAATAACATCATTGGACAAAGTGGTCTTATTTTTTATATTCCTCACTAACTGGCTTTCAGTGCAATTTAGGCCAATCTCTGAAATAAGAAACTATAAAGAACATTCATAATCTATCATGCTTCATAAGTATAATTTTTAATATTCGGAACAGTGGCTGAGGTGCAGGCCCGTAAACGTCATCATGAGGTCAGAAATACGACAATAATACAATATTCAGCGGTTTATCCTTAATAAATATTTCGAAATGCACATTAATGAAAGTCGCATTATATCTAAATTTCAGAAAGAGTACAAATCCAACTTGATACCTATATAATATTTATAATTACCCCCAACTGATGCCATGATATCAAAATAACATCATTAGTCAAAGTGGGCTTTTTTTCAGATTTTCCTCAGTAAGGGGCTTTCAGTGCGTTTTATGCCAATATGTGTAATAGAAACTTTTTAGAACGTCAATTGTCAATCAAGTTCCATGAGTAATATCTTTAATATTCGGAACATTGGCTGAGGTGCAGGCCCGTAAACATCATCATGAGGTCAGAAATACGCCAATAATTGAATATTCCGCGGTGTATCCTTAATAAATATTTCCAAATTTACGTTAATGAAAGATGCATTATATCTAAATTTCAGAAAGAGTACAAATCCAACTTGATTCTTAAAAAATATTTATAATTACCCCCAAATGATGCCAAGATATCGAAATTACATCATTAGACAAAGTGGTCTTTTTTAAGTATTTCCTCAGTAACTAGCTTTCAGTGCGTTTTAAGCCAATCTCTGTAATAATCAACATTAAAGAACGTTCATTTTCAATGAAGTATCATTACTAATATTTTTAATGTTCGGAACAGTGGCTGAGTTGCAGACCCGTAAACATCAGCAAAAGGTCAGAAATACCCATATAATTGAATTTTTAGCGGTTTATCCTTAACAAATATTTCGAATTGCGCATTAATGAAACATGCATTATATCCAAATATCTGGAAGAGTACAAATCCAACTTTATTCCTATAAAATATTTATAATTACCCCCAACTGATGCCAAGATATCGAAATAACATCATTAGACAAAGTGGTCTTTTTTAAGTTTTTCCTCAGTAACTAGCTTTCAGTGCGTTTTAAGCCAATCTCTGAAATAAGCAACTATAAAGAACATTCATAATCTATCTTGCTTCATAAGTATAATTTTTAATATTCGGAACAGTAGCTGGGTTGCAGGCCCATTAACATCAGCAAGAGGTCAGAAATACTCGAAAAGTTGAATATTCAGCGGTTTATCCTTTATAATTATTTCGAAATGAACTTAAATGAAGGATTCATAATATCTAAATTTCAGAAAGAGTACAAACCCGACTTGATACCTATAAAATATTTATAATTACCCCCAACTGATGCCAAGATATCGAAATTACATCATTAGACAAATTCGGATTTTTTTAGGACTTTCCTCCGTAACGGGCATTCAGTGCGTTTTATGCCAATCTCTGTAATAATCAACATTAAAAAACGTTCATTATCAATGAAGTATCATAAGTAATATTTTTAATGTTGGGAACAGTGGCTGAGTTGCAGACCCGTGAACATCAGCAAAAGGTCAGAAATACGCAAATAATTGAATATTCAGCGGTTTATCCTGAACAAATATTTCGAAATGCACTTTAATGAAACATGCATTATTGCCAAATATCTGGAAGAGTACAAATTCAACTCGATTCTTAAAAAATGTTTATAATTACCCCCAACTGATGCCAAGATATCGAAATTACATCATTAGACAAATTCGGATTTTTGTATGACTTTCCTCAGTAACGGGCATTCAGTGCGTTTTATGCCAATCTCTGTAATGATCAACATTAAAGAACGTTCATTATCAATGAAGTATCATAAGTAATATTTTTAATGTTGGGAACAGTGGCTGAGTTGCAGACCCGTGAACATCAGCAAAAGGTCAGAAATACGCCAATAATTGAATATTCAGCGGTTTATCCTTAACAAATATTTCGAAATGCACTTTAATGAAACATTCATTATATCCAAATATCTGGAAGAGTACAAATCCAACTCGATTCTTAAAAAATGTTTATAATTACCCCCAACTGATGCCAAGATATCGAAATTACATCATTAGACAAATTCGGATTTTTTTATGACTTTCCTCAGTAACGGGCATTCAGTGCGTTTTATGCCAATCTCTGTAATGATCAACATTAAAGAACGTTCATTATCAATGAAGTATCATAAGTAATATTTTTAATGTTCGGAACAGTGGCTGAGTTGCAGACTCGTAAACATCAGCAAAAGGTCAGAAATACGTATATAATTGAATATTTAGCGGTTTATTCTTAACAAATATTTCGAATTGCGCGTTAATGAAACATGCATTATATCCAAATATCTGGAAGAGTACAAATCCAACTCGATTCTTACAAAATGTTTATAATTGCCCCCAGCTGATGCCAAGATATCAAAATAACATCATTAGACAAAGTGGCTTTATTTCAGATTTTCCTCAGTAAGGGGCTTTCAGTGCGTTTTATGCCAATATGTGTAATAATCTACATTAAAGAACGTCCTTTTTGAATGAAGTATCATTACTAATATTTTTAATGTTCGGAACAGTAGCTGGGTTGCAGGCCCATTAACAACAGCAAGAGGTCAGAAATACTCTAAAAGTTGAATATTCAGCGGTTTATCCTTTATAATTATTTCGAAATGAACTTATATGAAAGATGCATTATATCTTAATTTCAGAAAGAGTACAAATCCAACTTGATTCCTATAAAATATTTATAATTACCCCCAACTGATGCCAAGATATAGAAATAATATCATTAGACAAAGTGGGCTTTTTTTTAAGTTTTTCCTCAGTAACTAGCTTTCAGTGCGTTTTAAGCCAATCTCACTAATAATCAACATTAAAGAACATTTATTTTCAATGAAGTTCCATGAGTAATATCTTTAATATTCGGAACAGAGGCTGAGGTGCAGGCCCGTAAACATCATCATGAGGTCAGAAATACGCCAATAATTGAATATTCCGCGGTGTATCCTTAATAAATATTTCCAAATTTACGTTTATGAAAGATGCATTATATCTAAATTTCAGTAAGAGTACAAATCCAACTTGATTCTTAAAAAATATTTATAATTACCCCCAACTGATGCCAAGATATCGAAATAACATCATTAGACAAAGTGGTCTTTTTTAAGTATTTCCTCAGTAACTAGCTTTCAGTGCGTTTTAAGCCAATCTCTGTAATAATCAACATTAAAGAACGTTCATTTTCAATGAAGTATCATTACTAATTTTTATAATGTTCGGAACAGTGTCTGAGTTGCAGACCCGTAAACATCAGCAAAAGGTCAGAAATACCCATATAATTGAATTTTTAGCGGTTTATCCTTAACAAATATTTCAAATTGCGCATTAATGAAACATGCATTATATCCAAATATCTGGAAGAGTACAAATCCAACTTTTTTTCCTATAAAATATTTATAATTACCCCCAACTGATGCCAAGATATCGAAATAACATCATTAGACAAAGTGGTCTTTTTTAAGTTTTTCCTCAGTAACTAGCTTTCAGTGCGTTTTAAGCCAATCTCTGAAATAAGCAACTATAAAGAACATTCATAATCTATCATGCTTCATAAGTATAATTTTTAATATTCGGAACAGTAGCTGGGTTGCAGGCCCATTAACATCAGCAAGAGGTCAGAAATACTCGAAAAGTTGAATATTCAGCGGTTTATCCTGAACAAATATTTCGAAATGCACTTTAATGAAACATGCATTATATCCAAATATCTGGAAGAGTACAAATTCAACTCGATTCTTAAAAAATGTTTATAATTACCCCCAACTGATGCCAAGTTATCGAAATTACATCATTAGACAAAGTGGTCTTTTTTTTTATATTCCTCACTAACTGGCTTTCAGTGCAATTTAGGCCAATCTCTGAAATAAGCAACTATAAAGAACATTCATAATCTATCATGCTTCATAAGTATAATTTTTAATATTCGGAACAGTGGCTGAGGTGCAGGCCCGTAAACGTCATCATGAGGTCAGAAATACGACAATAATACAATATTCAGCGGTTTATCCTTAATCAATATTTCGAATTGCGCGTTAATGAAACATGCATTATATCCAAATATCTGGAAGAGTACAAATCCAACTCGATTCTTACAAAATGTTTATAATTGCCCCCAACTGATGCCATGATATCAAAATAACATCATTAGTCAAAGTGGGCTTTTTTTCAGATTTTCCTCAGTAAGGGGCTTTCAGTGCCTTTTACGCCAATATGTGTAATAGAAACTTTTTAGAACGTCAATTGTCAATCAAGTTCCATGAGTAATATCTTTAATATTCGGAACATTGGCTGAGGTGCAGGCCCGTAAACATCATCATGAGGTCAGAAATACGCCAATAATTGAATATTCCGCGGTGTATCCTTAATAAATATTTCCAAATTTACGTTAATGAAAGATGCATTATATCTAAATTTCAGAAAGAGTACAAATCCAACTTGATTCTTAAAAAATATTTATAATTACCCCCAAATGATGCCAAGATATCGAAATTACATCATTAGACAAAGTGGTCTTTTTTAAGTATTTCCTCAGTAACTAGCTTTCAGTGCGTTTTAAGCCAATCTCTGTAATAATCAACATTAAAGAACGTTCATTTTCAATGAAGTATCATTACTAATATTTTTAATGTTCGGAACAGTGGCTGAGTTGCAGACCCGTAAACATCAGCAAAAGGTCAGAAATACCCATATAATTGAATTTTTAGCGGTTTATCCTTAACAAATATTTCGAATTGCGCATTAATGAAACATGCATTATATCCAAATATCAGGAAGAGTACAAATCCAACTTTATTCCTATAAAATATTTATAATTACCCCCAACTGATGCCAAGATATCGAAATAACATCATTAGACAAAGTGGTCTTTTTTAAGTTTTTCCTCAGTAACTAGCTTTCAGTGCGTTTTAAGCCAATCTCTGAAATAAGCAACTATAAAGAACATTCATAATCTATCTTGCTTCATAAGTATAATTTTTAATATTCGGAACAGTAGCTGGGTTGCAGGCCCATTAACATCAGCAAGAGGTCAGAAATACTCGAAAAGTTGAATATTCAGCGGTTTATCCTTTATAATTATTTCGAAATGAACTTAAATGAAGGATTCATAATATCTAAATTTCAGAAAGAGTACAAACCCGACTTGATACCTATAAAATATTTATAATTACCCCCAACTGATGCCAAGATATCGAAATTACATCATTAGACAAATTCGGATTTTTTTAGGACTTTCCTCCGGAACGGGCATTCAGTGCGTTTTATGCCAATCTCTGTAATAATCAACATTAAAGAACGTTCATTATCAATGAAGTATCATAAGTAATATTTTTAATGTTGGGAACAGTGGCTGAGTTGCAGACCCGTGAACATCAGCAAAAGGTCAGAAATACGCAAATAATTGAATATTCAGCGGTTTATCCTGAACAAATATTTCGAAATGCACTTTAATGAAACATGCATTATATCCAAATATCTGGAAGAGTACAAATTCAACTCGATTCTTAAAAAATGTTTATAATTACCCCCAACTGATGCCAAGATATCGAAATTACATCATTAGACAAATTCGGATTTTTGTATGACTTTCCTCAGTAACGGGCATTCAGTGCGTTTTATGCCAATCTCTGTAATGATCAACATTAAAGAACGTTCATTATCAATGAAGTATCATAAGTAATATTTTTAATGTTGGGAACAGTGGCTGAGTTGCAGACCCGTGAACATCAGCAAAAGGTCAGAAATACGCCAATAATTGAATATTCAGCGGTTTATCCTTAACAAATATTTCGAAATGCACTTTAATGAAACATGCATTATTGCCAAATATCTGGAAGAGTACAAATTCAACTCGATTCTTAAAAAATGTTTATAATTACCCCCAACTGATGCCAAGATATCGAAATTACATCATTAGACAAATTCGGATTTTTGTATGACTTTCCTCAGTAACGGGCATTCAGTGCGTTTTATGCCAATCTCTGTAATGATCAACATTAAAGAACGTTCATTATCAATGAAGTATCATAAGTAATATTTTTAATGTTGGGAACAGTGGCTGAGTTGCAGACCCGTGAACATCAGCAAAAGGTCAGAAATACGCCAATAATTGAATATTCAGCGGTTTATCCTTAACAAATATTTCGAAATGCACTTTAATGAAACATTCATTATATCCAAATATCTGGAAGAGTACAAATCCAACTCGATTCTTAAAAAATGTTTATAATTACCCCCAACTGATGCCAAGATATCGAAATTACATCATTAGACAAATTCGGATTTTTTTATGACTTTCCTCAGTAACGGGCATTCAGTGCGTTTTATGCCAATCTCTGTAATGATCAACATTAAAGAACGTTCATTATCAATGAAGTATCATAAGTAATATTTTTAATGTTCGGAACAGTGGCTGAGTTGCAGACTCGTAAACATCAGCAAAAGGTCAGAAATACGTATATAATTGAATATTTAGCGGTTTATTCTTAACAAATATTTCGAATTGCGCGTTAATGAAACATGCATTATATCCAAATATCTGGAAGAGTACAAATCCAACTCGATTCTTACAAAATGTTTATAATTGCCCCCAACTGATGCCAAGATATCAAAATAACATCATTAGACAAAGTGGCTTTATTTCAGATTTTCCTCAGTAAGGGGCTTTCAGTGCGTTTTATGCCAATATGTGTAATAATCTACATTAAAGAACGTCCTTTTTGAATGAAGTATCATTACTAATATTTTTAATGTTCGGAACAGTAGCTGGGTTGCAGGCCCATTAACAACAGCAAGAGGTCAGAAATACTCTAAAAGTTGAATATTCAGCGGTTTATCCTTTATAATTATTTCGAAATGAACTTATATGAAAGATGCATTATATCTTAATTTCAGAAAGAGTACAAATCCAACTTGATTCCTATAAAATATTTATAATTACCCCCAACTGATGCCAAGATATAGAAATAATATCATTAGACAAAGTGGGCTTTTTTTTAAGTTTTTCCTCAGTAACTAGCTTTCAGTGCGTTTTAAGCCAATCTCACTAATAATCAACATTAAAGAACATTTATTTTCAATGAAGTTCCATGAGTAATATCTTTAATATTCGGAACAGAGGCTGAGGTGCAGGCCCGTAAACATCATCATGAGGTCAGAAATACGCCAATAATTGAATATTCCGCGGTGTATCCTTAATAAATATTTCCAAATTTACGTTTATGAAAGATGCATTATATCTAAATTTCAGTAAGAGTACAAATCCAACTTGATTCTTAAAAAATATTTATAATTACCCCCAACTGATGCCAAGATATCGAAATAACATCATTAGACAAAGTGGTCTTTTTTAAGTATTTCCTCAGTAACTAGCTTTCAGTGCGTTTTAAGCCAATCTCTCTAATAATCAACATTAAAGAACGTTCATTTTCAATGAAGTATCATTACTAATTTTTATAATGTTCGGAACAGTGTCTGAGTTGCAGACCCGTAAACATCAGCAAAAGGTCAGAAATACCCATATAATTGAATTTTTAGCGGTTTATCCTTAACAAATATTTCAAATTGCGCATTAATGAAACATGCATTATATCCAAATATCTGGAAGAGTACAAATCCAACTTTTTTTCCTATAAAATATTTATAATTACCCCCAACTGATGCCAAGATATCGAAATAACATCATTAGACAAAGTGGTCTTTTTTAAGTTTTTCCTCAGTAACTAGCTTTCAGTGCGTTTTAAGCCAATCTCTGAAATAAGCAACTATAAAGAACATTCATAATCTATCATGCTTCATAAGTATAATTTTTAATATTCGGAACAGTAGCTGGGTTGCAGGCCCATTAACATCAGCAAGAGGTCAGAAATACTCGAAAAGTTGAATATTCAGCGGTTTATCCTGAACAAATATTTCGAAATGCACTTTAATGAAACATGCATTATATCCAAATATCTGGAAGAGTACAAATTCAACTCGATTCTTAAAAAATGTTTATAATTACCCCCAACTGATGCCAAGTTATCGAAATTACATCATTAGACAAAGTGGTCTTTTTTTTTATATTCCTCACTAACTGGCTTTCAGTGCAATTTAGGCCAATCTCTGAAATAAGCAACTATAAAGAACATTCATAATCTATCATGCTTCATAAGTATAATTTTTAATATTCGGAACAGTGGCTGAGGTGCAGGCCCGTAAACGTCATCATGAGGTCAGAAATACGACAATAATACAATATTCAGCGGTTTATCCTTAATCAATATTTCGAATTGCGCGTTAATGAAACATGCATTATATCCAAATATCTGGAAGAGTACAAATCCAACTCGATTCTTACAAAATGTTTATAATTGCCCCCAACTGATGCCATGATATCAAAATAACATCATTAGTCAAAGTGGGCTTTTTTTCAGATTTTCCTCAGTAAGGGGCTTTCAGTGCGTTTTACGCCAATATGTGTAATAGAAACTTTTTAGAACGTCAATTGTCAATCAAGTTCCATGAGTAATATCTTTAATATTCGGAACATTGGCTGAGGTGCAGGCCCGTAAACATCATCATGAGGTCAGAAATACGCCAATAATTGAATATTCCGCGGTGTATCCTTAATAAATATTTCCAAATTTACGTTAATGAAAGATGCATTATATCTAAATTTCAGAAAGAGTACAAATCCAACTTGATTCTTAAAAAATATTTATAATTACCCCCAAATGATGCCAAGATATCGAAATTACATCATTAGACAAAGTGGTCTTTTTTAAGTATTTCCTCAGTAACTAGCTTTCAGTGCGTTTTAAGCCAATCTCTGTAATAATCAACATTAAAGAACGTTCATTTTCAATGAAGTATCATTACTAATATTTTTAATGTTCGGAACAGTGGCTGAGTTGCAGACCCGTAAACATCAGCAAAAGGTCAGAAATACCCATATAATTGAATTTTTAGCGGTTTATCCTTAACAAATATTTCGAATTGCGCATTAATGAAACATGCATTATATCCAAATATCAGGAAGAGTACAAATCCAACTTTATTCCTATAAAATATTTATAATTACCCCCAACTGATGCCAAGATATCGAAATAACATCATTAGACAAAGTGGTCTTTTTTAAGTTTTTCCTCAGTAACTAGCTTTCAGTGCGTTTTAAGCCAATCTCTGAAATAAGCAACTATAAAGAACATTCATAATCTATCTTGCTTCATAAGTATAATTTTTAATATTCGGAACAGTAGCTGGGTTGCAGGCCCATTAACATCAGCAAGAGGTCAGAAATACTCGAAAAGTTGAATATTCAGCGGTTTATCCTTTATAATTATTTCGAAATGAACTTAAATGAAGGATTCATAATATCTAAATTTCAGAAAGAGTACAAACCCGACTTGATACCTATAAAATATTTATAATTACCCCCAACTGATGCCAAGATATCGAAATTACATCATTAGACAAATTCGGATTTTTTTAGGACTTTCCTCCGGAACGGGCATTCAGTGCGTTTTATGCCAATCTCTGTAATAATCAACATTAAAGAACGTTCATTATCAATGAAGTATCATAAGTAATATTTTTAATGTTGGGAACAGTGGCTGAGTTGCAGACCCGTGAACATCAGCAAAAGGTCAGAAATACGCAAATAATTGAATATTCAGCGGTTTATCCTGAACAAATATTTCGAAATGCACTTTAATGAAACATGCATTATATCCAAATATCTGGAAGAGTACAAATTCAACTCGATTCTTAAAAAATGTTTATAATTACCCCCAACTGATGCCAAGATATCGAAATTACATCATTAGACAAATTCGGATTTTTGTATGACTTTCCTCAGTAACGGGCATTCAGTGCGTTTTATGCCAATCTCTGTAATGATCAACATTAAAGAACGTTCATTATCAATGAAGTATCATAAGTAATATTTTTAATGTTGGGAACAGTGGCTGAGTTGCAGACCCGTGAACATCAGCAAAAGGTCAGAAATACGCCAATAATTGAATATTCAGCGGTTTATCCTTAACAAATATTTCGAAATGCACTTTAATGAAACATTCATTATATCCAAATATCTGGAAGAGTACAAATCCAACTCGATTCTTAAAAAATGTTTATAATTACCCCCAACTGATGCCAAGATATCGAAATTACATCATTAGACAAATTCGGATTTTTTTATGACTTTCCTCAGTAACGGGCATTCAGTGCGTTTTATGCCAATCTCTGTAATGATCAACATTAAAGAACGTTCATTATCAATGAAGTATCATAAGTAATATTTTTAATGTTCGGAACAGTGGCTGAGTTGCAGACTCGTAAACATCAGCAAAAGGTCAGAAATACGTATATAATTGAATATTTAGCGGTTTATTCTTAACAAATATTTCGAATTGCGCGTTAATGAAACATGCATTATATCCAAATATCTGGAAGAGTACAAATCCAACTCGATTCTTACAAAATGTTTATAATTGCCCCCAACTGATGCCAAGATATCAAAATAACATCATTAGACAAAGTGGCTTTATTTCAGATTTTCCTCAGTAAGGGGCTTTCAGTGCGTTTTATGCCAATGTGTGTAATAATCTACATTTAAGAACGTCCTTTTTGAATGAAGTATCATTACTAATATTTTTAATGTTCGGAACAGTAGCTGGGTTGCAGGCCCATTAACAACAGCAAGAGGTCAGAAATACTCTAAAAGTTGAATATTCAGCGGTTTATCCTTTATAATTATTTCGAAATGAACTTATATGAAAGATGCATTATATCTTAATTTCAGAAAGAGTACAAATCCAACTTGATTCCTATAAAATATTTATAATTACCCCCAACTGATGCCAAGATATAGAAATAATATCATTAGACAAAGTGGGCTTTTTTTTAAGTTTTTCCTCAGTAACTAGCTTTCAGTGCGTTTTAAGCCAATCTCACTAATAATCAACATTAAAGAACATTTATTTTCAATGAAGTTCCATGAGTAATATCTTTAATATTCGGAACAGAGGCTGAGGTGCAGGCCCGTAAACATCATCATGAGGTCAGAAATACGCCAATAATTGAATATTCCGCGGTGTATCCTTAATAAATATTTCCAAATTTACGTTTATGAAAGATGCATTATATCTAAATTTCAGTAAGAGTACAAATCCAACTTGATTCTTAAAAAATATTTATAATTACCCCCAACTGATGCCAAGATATCGAAATAACATCATTAGACAAAGTGGTCTTTTTTAAGTATTTCCTCAGTAACTAGCTTTCAGTGCGTTTTAAGCCAATCTCTGTAATAATCAACATTAAAGAACGTTCATTTTCAATGAAGTATCATTACTAATTTTTATAATGTTCGGAACAGTGTCTGAGTTGCAGACCCGTAAACATCAGCAAAAGGTCAGAAATACCCATATAATTGAATTTTTAGCGGTTTATCCTTAACAAATATTTCAAATTGCGCATTAATGAAACATGCATTATATCCAAATATCTGGAAGAGTACAAATCCAACTTTTTTTCCTATAAAATATTTATAATTACCCCCAACTGATGCCAAGATATCGAAATAACATCATTAGACAAAGTGGTCTTTTTTAAGTTTTTCCTCAGTAACTAGCTTTCAGTGCGTTTTAAGCCAATCTCTGAAATAAGCAACTATAAAGAACATTCATAATCTATCATGCTTCATAAGTATAATTTTTAATATTCGGAACAGTAGCTGGGTTGCAGGCCCATTAACATCAGCAAGAGGTCAGAAATACTCGAAAAGTTGAATATTCAGCGGTTTATCCTGAACAAATATTTCGAAATGCACTTTAATGAAACATGCATTATATCCAAATATCTGGAAGAGTACAAATTCAACTCGATTCTTAAAAAATGTTTATAATTACCCCCAACTGATGCCAAGTTATCGAAATTACATCATTAGACAAAGTGGTCTTTTTTTTTATATTCCTCACTAACTGGCTTTCAGTGCAATTTAGGCCAATCTCTGAAATAAGCAACTATAAAGAACATTCATAATCTATCATGCTTCATAAGTATAATTTTTAATATTCGGAACAGTGGCTGAGGTGCAGGCCCGTAAACGTCATCATGAGGTCAGAAATACGACAATAATACAATATTCAGCGGTTTATCCTTAATCAATATTTCGAATTGCGCGTTAATGAAACATGCATTATATCCAAATATCTGGAAGAGTACAAATCCAACTCGATTCTTACAAAATGTTTATAATTGCCCCCAACTGATGCCATGATATCAAAATAACATCATTAGTCAAAGTGGGCTTTTTTTCAGATTTTCCTCAGTAAGGGGCTTTCAGTGCGTTTTACGCCAATATGTGTAATAGAAACTTTTTAGAACGTCAATTGTCAATCAAGTTCCATGAGTAATATCTTTAATATTCGGAACATTGGCTGAGGTGCAGGCCCGTAAACATCATCATGAGGTCAGAAATACGCCAATAATTGAATATTCCGCGGTGTATCCTTAATAAATATTTCCAAATTTACGTTAATGAAAGATGCATTATATCTAAATTTCAGAAAGAGTACAAATCCAACTTGATTCTTAAAAAATATTTATAATTACCCCCAAATGATGCCAAGATATCGAAATTACATCATTAGACAAAGTGGTCTTTTTTAAGTATTTCCTCAGTAACTAGCTTTCAGTGCGTTTTAAGCCAATCTCTGTAATAATCAACATTAAAGAACGTTCATTTTCAATGAAGTATCATTACTAATATTTTTAATGTTCGGAACAGTGGCTGAGTTGCAGACCCGTAAACATCAGCAAAAGGTCAGAAATACCCATATAATTGAATTTTTAGCGGTTTATCCTTAACAAATATTTCGAATTGCGCATTAATGAAACATGCATTATATCCAAATATCAGGAAGAGTACAAATCCAACTTTATTCCTATAAAATATTTATAATTACCCCCAACTGATGCCAAGATATCGAAATAACATCATTAGACAAAGTGGTCTTTTTTAAGTTTTTCCTCAGTAACTAGCTTTCAGTGCGTTTTAAGCCAATCTCTGAAATAAGCAACTATAAAGAACATTCATAATCTATCTTGCTTCATAAGTATAATTTTTAATATTCGGAACAGTAGCTGGGTTGCAGGCCCATTAACATCAGCAAGAGGTCAGAAATACTCGAAAAGTTGAATATTCAGCGGTTTATCCTTTATAATTATTTCGAAATGAACTTAAATGAAGGATTCATAATATCTAAATTTCAGAAAGAGTACAAACCCGACTTGATACCTATAAAATATTTATAATTACCCCCAACTGATGCCAAGATATCGAAATTACATCATTAGACAAATTCGGATTTTTTTAGGACTTTCCTCCGGAACGGGCATTCAGTGCGTTTTATGCCAATCTCTGTAATAATCAACATTAAAGAACGTTCATTATCAATGAAGTATCATAAGTAATATTTTTAATGTTGGGAACAGTGGCTGAGTTGCAGACCCGTGAACATCAGCAAAAGGTCAGAAATACGCAAATAATTGAATATTCAGCGGTTTATCCTGAACAAATATTTCGAAATGCACTTTAATGAAACATGCATTATATCCAAATATCTGGAAGAGTACAAATTCAACTCGATTCTTAAAAAATGTTTATAATTACCCCCAACTGATGCCAAGATATCGAAATTACATCATTAGACAAATTCGGATTTTTGTATGACTTTCCTCAGTAACGGGCATTCAGTGCGTTTTATGCCAATCTCTGTAATGATCAACATTAAAGAACGTTCATTATCAATGAAGTATCATAAGTAATATTTTTAATGTTGGGAACAGTGGCTGAGTTGCAGACCCGTGAACATCAGCAAAAGGTCAGAAATACGCCAATAATTGAATATTCAGCGGTTTATCCTTAACAAATATTTCGAAATGCACTTTAATGAAACATTCATTATATCCAAATATCTGGAAGAGTACAAATCCAACTCGATTCTTAAAAAATGTTTATAATTACCCCCAACTGATGCCAAGATATCGAAATTACATCATTAGACAAATTCGGATTTTTTTATGACTTTCCTCAGTAACGGGCATTCAGTGCGTTTTATGCCAATCTCTGTAATGATCAACATTAAAGAACGTTCATTATCAATGAAGTATCATAAGTAATATTTTTAATGTTCGGAACAGTGGCTGAGTTGCAGACTCGTAAACATCAGCAAAAGGTCAGAAATACGTATATAATTGAATATTTAGCGGTTTATTCTTAACAAATATTTCGAATTGCGCGTTAATGAAACATGCATTATATCCAAATATCTGGAAGAGTACAAATCCAACTCGATTCTTACAAAATGTTTATAATTGCCCCCAACTGATGCCAAGATATCAAAATAACATCATTAGACAAAGTGGCTTTATTTCAGATTTTCCTCAGTAAGGGGCTTTCAGTGCGTTTTATGCCAATATGTGTAATAATCTACATTAAAGAACGTCCTTTTTGAATGAAGTATCATTACTAATATTTTTAATGTTCGGAACAGTAGCTGGGTTGCAGGCCCATTAACAACAGCAAGAGGTCAGAAATACTCTAAAAGTTGAATATTCAGCGGTTTATCCTTTATAATTATTTCGAAATGAACTTATATGAAAGATGCATTATATCTTAATTTCAGAAAGAGTACAAATCCAACTTGATTCCTATAAAATATTTATAATTACCCCCAACTGATGCCAAGATATAGAAATAATATCATTAGACAAAGTGGGCTTTTTTTTAAGTTTTTCCTCAGTAACTAGCTTTCAGTGCGTTTTAAGCCAATCTCACTAATAATCAACATTAAAGAACATTTATTTTCAATGAAGTTCCATGAGTAATATCTTTAATATTCGGAACAGAGGCTGAGGTGCAGGCCCGTAAACATCATCATGAGGTCAGAAATACGCCAATAATTGAATATTCCGCGGTGTATCCTTAATAAATATTTCCAAATTTACGTTTATGAAAGATGCATTATATCTAAATTTCAGTAAGAGTACAAATCCAACTTGATTCTTAAAAAATATTTATAATTACCCCCAACTGATGCCAAGATATCGAAATAACATCATTAGACAAAGTGGTCTTTTTTAAGTATTTCCTCAGTAACTAGCTTTCAGTGCGTTTTAAGCCAATCTCTGTAATAATCAACATTAAAGAACGTTCATTTTCAATGAAGTATCATTACTAATTTTTATAATGTTCGGAACAGTGGCTGAGTTGCAGACCCGTAAACATCAGCAAAAGGTCAGAAATACCCATATAATTGAATTTTTAGCGGTTTATCCTTAACAAATATTTCAAATTGCGCATTAATGAAACATGCATTATATCCAAATATCTGGAAGAGTACAAATCCAACTTTTTTTCCTATAAAATATTTATAATTACCCCCAACTGATGCCAAGATATCAAAATAACATCATTAGACAAAGTGGCTTTATTTCAGATTTTCCTCAGTAACTAGCTTTCAGTGCGTTTTAAGCCAATCTCTGAAATAAGCAACTATAAAGAACATTCATAATCTATCATGCTTCATAAGTATAATTTTTAATATTCGGAACAGTAGCTGGGTTGCAGGCCCATTAACATCAGCAAGAGGTCAGAAATACTCGAAAAGTTGAATATTCAGCGGTTTATCCTGAACAAATATTTCGAAATGCACTTTAATGAAACATGCATTATATCCAAATATCTGGAAGAGTACAAATTCAACTCGATTCTTAAAAAATGTTTATAATTACCCCCAACTGATGCCAAGTTATCGAAATTACATCATTAGACAAATTCGGATTTTTGTATGACTTTCCTCAGTAATGGGCATTCAGTGCGTTTTATGCCAATCTCTGTAATGATCAACATTAAAGAACGTTCATTATCAATGAAGTATCATAAGTAATATTTTTAATGTTCGGAACAGTGGCTGAGTTGCAGACCCGTGAACATCAGCAAAAGGTCAGAAATACGCAAATAATTGAATATTCAGCGGTTTATCCTGAACAAATATTTCGAAATGCACTTTAATGAAACATGCATTATATCCAAATATCTGGAAGAGTACAAATTCAACTCGATTCTTAAAAAATGTTTATAATTACCCCCAACTGATGCCAAGATATCGAAATTACATCATTAGACAAATTCGGATTTTTGTATGACTTTCCTCAGTAACGGGCATTCAGTGCGTTTTATGCCAATCTCTGTAATGATCAACATTAAAGAACGTTCATTATCAATGAAGTATCATAAGTAATATTTTTAATGTTCGGAACAGTGGCTGAGTTGCAGACCCGTGAACATCAGCAAAAGGTCAGAAATACGCAAATAATTGAATATTCAGCGGTTTATCCTGAACAAATATTTCGAAATGCACTTTAATGAAACATGCATTATATCCAAATATCTGGAAGAGTACAAATTCAACTCGATTCTTAAAAAATGTTTATAATTACCCCCAACTGATGCCAAGATATCGAAATTACATCATTAGACAAATTCGGATTTTTGTATGACTTTCCTCAGTAACGGGCATTCAGTGCGTTTTATGCCAATCTCTGTAATGATCAACATTAAAGAACGTTCATTATCAATGAAGTATCATAAGTAATATTTTTAATGTTCGGAACAGTGGCTGAGTTGCAGACCCGTGAACATCAGCAAAAGGTCAGAAATACGCAAATAATTGAATATTCAGCGGTTTATCCTGAACAAATATTTCGAAATGCACTTTAATGAAACATGCATTATATCCAAATATCTGGAAGAGTACAAATTCAACTCGATTCTTAAAAAATGTTTATAATTACCCCCAACTGATGCCAAGATATCGAAATTACATCATTAGACAAATTCGGATTTTTGTATGACTTTCCTCAGTAACGGGCATTCAGTGCGTTTTATGCCAATCTCTGTAATGATCAACATTAAAGAACGTTCATTATCAATGAGGTATCATAAGTAATATTTTTAATGTTCGGAACAGTGGCTGAGTTGCAGACCCGTGAACATCAGCAAAAGGTCAGAAATACGCAAATAATTGAATATTCAGCGGTTTATCCTGAACAAATATTTCGAAATGCACTTTAATGAAACATGCATTATATCCAAATATCTGGAAGAGTACAAATTCAACTCGATTCTTAAAAAATGTTTATAATTACCCCCAACTGATGCCAAGATATCGAAATTACATCATTAGACAAATTCGGATTTTTGTATGACTTTCCTCAGTAACGGGCATTCAGTGCGTTTTATGCCAATCTCTGTAATGATCAACATTAAAGAACGTTCATTATCAATGAAGTATCATAAGTAATATTTTTAATGTTGGGAACAGTGGCTGAGTTGCAGACCCGTGAACATCAGCAAAAGGTCAGAAATACGCCAATAATTGAATATTCAGCGGTTTATCCTTAACAAATATTTCGAAATGCACTTTAATGAAACATTCATTATATCCAAATATCTGGAAGAGTACAAATCCAACTCGATTCTTAAAAAATGTTTATAATTACCCCCAACTGATGCCAAGATATCGAAATTACATCATTAGACAAATTCGGATTTTTTTATGACTTTCCTCAGTAACGGGCATTCAGTGCGTTTTATGCCAATCTCTGTAATGATCAACATTAAAGAACGTTCATTATCAATGAAGTATCATAAGTAATATTTTTAATGTTCGGAACAGTGGCTGAGTTGCAGACTCGTAAACATCAGCAAAAGGTCAGAAATACGTATATAATTGAATATTTAGCGGTTTATTCTTAACAAATATTTCGAATTGCGCGTTAATGAAACATGCATTATATCCAAATATCTGGAAGAGTACAAATCCAACTCGATTCTTACAAAATGTTTATAATTGCCCCCAACTGATGCCAAGATATCAAAATAACATCATTAGACAAAGTGGCTTTATTTCAGATTTTCCTCAGTAAGGGGCTTTCAGTGCGTTTTATGCCAATATGTGTAATAATCTACATTAAAGAACGTCCTTTTTGAATGAAGTATCATTACTAATATTTTTAATGTTCGGAACAGTAGCTGGGTTGCAGGCCCATTAACAACAGCAAGAGGTCAGAAATACTCTAAAAGTTGAATATTCAGCGGTTTATCCTTTATAATTATTTCGAAATGAACTTATATGAAAGATGCATTATATCTTAATTTCAGAAAGAGTACAAATCCAACTTGATTCCTATAAAATATTTATAATTACCCCCAACTGATGCCAAGATATAGAAATAATATCATTAGACAAAGTGGGCTTTTTTTTAAGTTTTTCCTCAGTAACTAGCTTTCAGTGCGTTTTAAGCCAATCTCACTAATAATCAACATTAAAGAACATTTATTTTCAATGAAGTTCCATGAGTAATATCTTTAATATTCGGAACAGAGGCTGAGGTGCAGGCCCGTAAACATCATCATGAGGTCAGAAATACGCCAATAATTGAATATTCCGCGGTGTATCCTTAATAAATATTTCCAAATTTACGTTTATGAAAGATGCATTATATCTAAATTTCAGTAAGAGTACAAATCCAACTTGATTCTTAAAAAATATTTATAATTACCCCCAACTGATGCCAAGATATCGAAATAACATCATTAGACAAAGTGGTCTTTTTTAAGTATTTCCTCAGTAACTAGCTTTCAGTGCGTTTTAAGCCAATCTCTGTAATAATCAACATTAAAGAACGTTCATTTTCAATGAAGTATCATTACTAATTTTTTTAATGTTCGGAACAGTGGCTGAGTTGCAGACCCGTGAACATCAGCAAAAGGTCAGAAATACGCAAATAATTGAATATTCAGCGGTTTATCCTGAACAAATATTTCGAAATGCACTTTAATGAAACATTCATTATATCCAAATATCTGGAAGAGTACAAATCCAACTCGATTCTTAAAAAATGTTTATAATTACCCCCAACTGATGCCAAGATATCGAAATTACATCATTAGACAAATTCGGATTTTTTTATGACTTTCCTCAGTAACGGGCATTCAGTGCGTTTTATGCCAATCTCTGTAATGATCAACATTAAAGAACGTTCATTATCAATGAAGTATCATAAGTAATATTTTTAATGTTCGGAACAGTGGCTGAGTTGCAGACTCGTAAACATCAGCAAAAGGTCAGAAATACGTATATAATTGAATATTTAGCGGTTTATTCTTAACAAATATTTCGAATTGCGCGTTAATGAAACATGCATTATATCCAAATATCTGGAAGAGTACAAATCCAACTCGATTCTTACAAAATGTTTATAATTGCCCCCAACTGATGCCAAGATATCAAAATAACATCATTAGACAAAGTGGCTTTATTTCAGATTTTCCTCAGTAAGGGGCTTTCAGTGCGTTTTATGCCAATATGTGTAATAATCTACATTAAAGAACGTCCTTTTTGAATGAAGTATCATTACTAATATTTTTAATGTTCGGAACAGTAGCTGGGTTGCAGGCCCATTAACAACAGCAAGAGGTCAGAAATACTCTAAAAGTTGAATATTCAGCGGTTTATCCTTTATAATTATTTCGAAATGAACTTATATGAAAGATGCATTATATCTTAATTTCAGAAAGAGTACAAATCCAACTTGATTCCTATAAAATATTTATAATTACCCCCAACTGATGCCAAGATATAGAAATAATATCATTAGACAAAGTGGGCTTTTTTTTAAGTTTTTCCTCAGTAACTAGCTTTCAGTGCGTTTTAAGCCAATCTCACTAATAATCAACATTAAAGAACATTTATTTTCAATGAAGTTCCATGAGTAATATCTTTAATATTCGGAACAGAGGCTGAGGTGCAGGCCCGTAAACATCATCATGAGGTCAGAAATACGCCAATAATTGAATATTCCGCGGTGTATCCTTAATAAATATTTCCAAATTTACGTTTATGAAAGATGCATTATATCTAAATTTCAGTAAGAGTACAAATCCAACTTGATTCTTAAAAAATATTTATAATTACCCCCAACTGATGCCAAGATATCGAAATAACATCATTAGACAAAGTGGTCTTTTTTAAGTATTTCCTCAGTAACTAGCTTTCAGTGCGTTTTAAGCCAATCTCTGTAATAATCAACATTAAAGAACGTTCATTTTCAATGAAGTATCATTACTAATTTTTTTAATGTTCGGAACAGTGGCTGAGTTGCAGACCCGTAAACATCAGCAAAAGGTCAGAAATACCCATATAATTGAATTTTTAGCGGTTTATCCTTAACAAATATTTCGAATTGCGCATTAATGAAACATGCATTATATCCAAATATCTGGAAGAGTACAAATCCAACTTTTTTTCCTATAAAATATTTATAATTACCCCCAACTGATGCCAAGATATCGAAATAACATCATTAGACAAAGTGGTCTTTTTTAAGTTTTTCCTCAGTAACTAGCTTTCAGTGCGTTTTAAGCCAATCTCTGAAATAAGCAACTATAAAGAACATTCATAATCTATCATGCTTCATAAGTATAATTTTTAATATTCGGAACAGTAGCTGGGTTGCAGGCCCATTAACATCAGCAAGAGGTCAGAAATACTCGAAAAGTTGAATATTCAGCGGTTTATCCTGAACAAATATTTCGAAATGCACTTTAATGAAACATGCATTATATCCAAATATCTGGAAGAGTACTAATTCAACTCGATTCTTAAAAAATGTTTATAATTACCCCCAACTGATGTCAAGATATCGAAATTACATCATTAGACAAATTCGGATTTTTGTATGACTTTCCTCAGTAACGGGCATTCAGTGCGTTTTATGCCAATCTCTGTAATGATCAACATTAAAGAACGTTCATTATCAATGAAGTATCATAAGTAATATTTTTAATGTTCGGAACAGTGGCTGAGTTGCAGACCCGTGAACATCAGCAAAAGGTCAGAAATACGCAAATAATTGAATATTCAGCGGTTTATCCTGAACAAATATTTCGAAATGCACTTTAATGAAACATTCATTATATCCAAATATCTGGAAGAGTACAAATCCAACTCGATTCTTAAAAAATGTTTATAATTACCCCCAACTGATGCCAAGATATCGAAATTACATCATTAGACAAATTCGGATTTTTTTATGACTTTCCTCAGTAACGGGCATTCAGTGCGTTTTATGCCAATCTCTGTAATGATCAACATTAAAGAACGTTCATTATCAATGAAGTATCATAAGTAATATTTTTAATGTTCGGAACAGTGGCTGAGTTGCAGACTCGTAAACATCAGCAAAAGGTCAGAAATACGTATATAATTGAATATTTAGCGGTTTATTCTTAACAAATATTTCGAATTGCGCGTTAATGAAACATGCATTATATCCAAATATCTGGAAGAGTACAAATCCAACTCGATTCTTACAAAATGTTTATAATTGCCCCCAACTGATGCCAAGATATCAAAATAACATCATTAGACAAAGTGGCTTTATTTCAGATTTTCCTCAGTAAGGGGCTTTCAGTGCGTTTTATGCCAATATGTGTAATAATCTACATTAAAGAACGTCCTTTTTGAATGAAGTATCATTACTAATATTTTTAATGTTCGGAACAGTAGCTGGGTTGCAGGCCCATTAACAACAGCAAGAGGTCAGAAATACTCTAAAAGTTGAATATTCAGCGGTTTATCCTTTATAATTATTTCGAAATGAACTTATATGAAAGATGCATTATATCTTAATTTCAGAAAGAGTACAAATCCAACTTGATTCCTATAAAATATTTATAATTACCCCCAACTGATGCCAAGATATAGAAATAATATCATTAGACAAAGTGGGCTTTTTTTAAAGTTTTTCCTCAGTAACTAGCTTTCAGTGCGTTTTAAGCCAATCTCACTAATAATCAACATTAAAGAACATTTATTTTCAATGAAGTTCCATGAGTAATATCTTTAATATTCGGAACAGAGGCTGAGGTGCAGGCCCGTAAACATCATCATGAGGTCAGAAATACGCCAATAATTGAATATTCCGCGGTGTATCCTTAATAAATATTTCCAAATTTACGTTTATGAAAGATGCATTATATCTAAATTTCAGTAAGAGTACAAATCCAACTTGATTCTTAAAAAATATTTATAATTACCCCCAACTGATGCCAAGATATCGAAATAACATCATTAGACAAAGTGGTCTTTTTTAAGTATTTCCTCAGTAACTAGCTTTCAGTGCGTTTTAAGCCAATCTCTGTAATAATCAACATTAAAGAACGTTCATTTTCAATGAAGTATCATTACTAATTTTTTTAATGTTCGGAACAGTGGCTGAGTTGCAGACCCGTAAACATCAGCAAAAGGTCAGAAATACCCATATAATTGAATTTTTAGCGGTTTATCCTTAACAAATATTTCGAATTGCGCATTAATGAAACATGCATTATATCCAAATATCTGGAAGAGTACAAATCCAACTTTTTTTCCTATAAAATATTTATAATTACCCCCAACTGATGCCAAGATATCGAAATAACATCATTAGACAAAGTGGTCTTTTTTAAGTTTTTCCTCAGTAACTAGCTTTCAGTGCGTTTTAAGCCAATCTCTGAAATAAGCAACTATAAAGAACATTCATAATCTATCATGCTTCATAAGTATAATTTTTAATATTCGGAACAGTAGCTGGGTTGCAGGCCCATTAACATCAGCAAGAGGTCAGAAATACTCGAAAAGTTGAATATTCAGCGGTTTATCCTGAACAAATATTTCGAAATGCACTTTAATGAAACATGCATTATATCCAAATATCTGGAAGAGTACTAATTCAACTCGATTCTTAAAAAATGTTTATAATTACCCCCAACTGATGTCAAGATATCGAAATTACATCATTAGACAAATTCGGATTTTTGTATGACTTTCCTCAGTAACGGGCATTCAGTGCGTTTTATGCCAATCTCTGTAATGATCAACATTAAAGAACGTTCATTATCAATGAAGTATCATAAGTAATATTTTTAATGTTCGGAACAGTGGCTGAGTTGCAGACCCGTGAACATCAGCAAAAGGTCAGAAATACGCAAATAATTGAATATTCAGCGGTTTATCCTGAACAAATATTTCGAAATGCACTTTAATGAAACATTCATTATATCCAAATATCTGGAAGAGTACAAATCCAACTCGATTCTTAAAAAATGTTTATAATTACCCCCAACTGATGCCAAGATATCGAAATTACATCATTAGACAAATTCGGATTTTTTTATGACTTTCCTCAGTAACGGGCATTCAGTGCGTTTTATGCCAATCTCTGTAATGATCAACATTAAAGAACGTTCATTATCAATGAAGTATCATAAGTAATATTTTTAATGTTCGGAACAGTGGCTGAGTTGCAGACTCGTAAACATCAGCAAAAGGTCAGAAATACGTATATAATTGAATATTTAGCGGTTTATTCTTAACAAATATTTCGAATTGCGCGTTAATGAAACATGCATTATATCCAAATATCTGGAAGAGTACAAATCCAACTCGATTCTTACAAAATGTTTATAATTGCCCCCAACTGATGCCAAGATATCAAAATAACATCATTAGACAAAGTGGCTTTATTTCAGATTTTCCTCAGTAAGGGGCTTTCAGTGCGTTTTATGCCAATATGTGTAATAATCTACATTAAAGAACGTCCTTTTTGAATGAAGTATCATTACTAATATTTTTAATGTTCGGAACAGTAGCTGGGTTGCAGGCCCATTAACAACAGCAAGAGGTCAGAAATACTCTAAAAGTTGAATATTCAGCGGTTTATCCTTTATAATTATTTCGAAATGAACTTATATGAAAGATGCATTATATCTTAATTTCAGAAAGAGTACAAATCCAACTTGATTCCTATAAAATATTTATAATTACCCCCAACTGATGCCAAGATATAGAAATAATATCATTAGACAAAGTGGGCTTTTTTTAAAGTTTTTCCTCAGTAACTAGCTTTCAGTGCGTTTTAAGCCAATCTCACTAATAATCAACATTAAAGAACATTTATTTTCAATGAAGTTCCATGAGTAATATCTTTAATATTCGGAACAGAGGCTGAGGTGCAGGCCCGTAAACATCATCATGAGGTCAGAAATACGCCAATAATTGAATATTCCGCGGTGTATCCTTAATAAATATTTCCAAATTTACGTTTATGAAAGATGCATTATATCTAAATTTCAGTAAGAGTACAAATCCAACTTGATTCTTAAAAAATATTTATAATTACCCCCAACTGATGCCAAGATATCGAAATAACATCATTAGACAAAGTGGTCTTTTTTAAGTATTTCCTCAGTAACTAGCTTTCAGTGCGTTTTAAGCCAATCTCTGTAATAATCAACATTAAAGAACGTTCATTTTCAATGAAGTATCATTACTAATTTTTTTAATGTTCGGAACAGTGGCTGAGTTGCAGACCCGTAAACATCAGCAAAAGGTCAGAAATACCCATATAATTGAATTTTTAGCGGTTTATCCTTAACAAATATTTCGAATTGCGCATTAATGAAACATGCATTATATCCAAATATCTGGAAGAGTACAAATCCAACTTTTTTTCCTATAAAATATTTATAATTACCCCCAACTGATGCCAAGATATCGAAATAACATCATTAGACAAAGTGGTCTTTTTTAAGTTTTTCCTCAGTAACTAGCTTTCAGTGCGTTTTAAGCCAATCTCTGAAATAAGCAACTATAAAGAACATTCATAATCTATCATGCTTCATAAGTATAATTTTTAATATTCGGAACAGTAGCTGGGTTGCAGGCCCATTAACATCAGCAAGAGGTCAGAAATACTCGAAAAGTTGAATATTCAGCGGTTTATCCTGAACAAATATTTCGAAATGCACTTTAATGAAACATGCATTATATCCAAATATCTGGAAGAGTACTAATTCAACTCGATTCTTAAAAAATGTTTATAATTACCCCCAACTGATGTCAAGATATCGAAATTACATCATTAGACAAATTCGGATTTTTGTATGACTTTCCTCAGTAACGGGCATTCAGTGCGTTTTATGCCAATCTCTGTAATGATCAACATTAAAGAACGTTCATTATCAATGAAGTATCATAAGTAATATTTTTAATGTTCGGAACAGTGGCTGAGTTGCAGACCCGTGAACATCAGCAAAAGGTCAGAAATACGCAAATAATTGAATATTCAGCGGTTTATCCTGAACAAATATTTCGAAATGCACTTTAATGAAACATTCATTATATCCAAATATCTGGAAGAGTACAAATCCAACTCGATTCTTAAAAAATGTTTATAATTACCCCCAACTGATGCCAAGATATCGAAATTACATCATTAGACAAATTCGGATTTTTTTATGACTTTCCTCAGTAACGGGCATTCAGTGCGTTTTATGCCAATCTCTGTAATGATCAACATTAAAGAACGTTCATTATCAATGAAGTATAATAAGTAATATTTTTAATGTTCGGAACAGTGGCTGAGTTGCAGACTCGTAAACATCAGCAAAAGGTCAGAAATACGTATATAATTGAATATTTAGCGGTTTATTCTTAACAAATATTTCGAATTGCGCGTTAATGAAACATGCATTATATCCAAATATCTGGAAGAGTACAAATCCAACTCGATTCTTACAAAATGTTTATAATTGCCCCCAACTGATGCCAAGATATCAAAATAACATCATTAGACAAAGTGGCTTTATTTCAGATTTTCCTCAGTAAGGGGCTTTCAGTGCGTTTTATGCCAATATGTGTAATAATCTACATTAAAGAACGTCCTTTTTGAATGAAGTATCATTACTAATATTTTTAATGTTCGGAACAGTAGCTGGGTTGCAGGCCCATTAACAACAGCAAGAGGTCAGAAATACTCTAAAAGTTGAATATTCAGCGGTTTATCCTTTATAATTATTTCGAAATGAACTTATATGAAAGATGCATTATATCTTAATTTCAGAAAGAGTACAAATCCAACTTGATTCCTATAAAATATTTATAATTACCCCCAACTGATGCCAAGATATAGAAATAATATCATTAGACAAAGTGGGCTTTTTTTTAAGTTTTTCCTCAGTAACTAGCTTTCAGTGCGTTTTAAGCCAATCTCACTAATAATCAACATTAAAGAACATTTATTTTCAATGAAGTTCCATGAGTAATATCTTTAATATTCGGAACAGAGGCTGAGGTGCAGGCCCGTAAACATCATCATGAGGTCAGAAATACGCCAATAATTGAATATTCCGCGGTGTATCCTTAATAAATATTTCCAAATTTACGTTTATGAAAGATGCATTATATCTAAATTTCAGTAAGAGTACAAATCCAACTTGATTCTTAAAAAATATTTATAATTACCCCCAACTGATGCCAAGATATCGAAATAACATCATTAGACAAAGTGGTCTTTTTTAAGTATTTCCTCAGTAACTAGCTTTCAGTGCGTTTTAAGCCAATCTCTGTAATAATCAACATTAAAGAACGTTCATTTTCAATGAAGTATCATTACTAATTTTTTTAATGTTCGGAACAGTGGCTGAGTTGCAGACCCGTAAACATCAGCAAAAGGTCAGAAATACCCATATAATTGAATTTTTAGCGGTTTATCCTTAACAAATATTTCGAATTGCGCATTAATGAAACATGCATTATATCCAAATATCTGGAAGAGTACAAATCCAACTTTTTTTCCTATAAAATATTTATAATTACCCCCAACTGATGCCAAGATATCGAAATAACATCATTAGACAAAGTGGTCTTTTTTAAGTTTTTCCTCAGTAACTAGCTTTCAGTGCGTTTTAAGCCAATCTCTGAAATAAGCAACTATAAAGAACATTCATAATCTATCATGCTTCATAAGTATAATTTTTAATATTCGGAACAGTAGCTGGGTTGCAGGCCCATTAACATCAGCAAGAGGTCAGAAATACTCGAAAAGTTGAATATTCAGCGGTTTATCCTGAACAAATATTTCGAAATGCACTTTAATGAAACATGCATTATATCCAAATATCTGGAAGAGTACTAATTCAACTCGATTCTTAAAAAATGTTTATAATTACCCCCAACTGATGTCAAGATATCGAAATTACATCATTAGACAAATTCGGATTTTTGTATGACTTTCCTCAGTAACGGGCATTCAGTGCGTTTTATGCCAATCTCTGTAATGATCAACATTAAAGAACGTTCATTATCAATGAAGTATCATAAGTAATATTTTTAATGTTCGGAACAGTGGCTGAGTTGCAGACCCGTGAACATCAGCAAAAGGTCAGAAATACGCAAATAATTGAATATTCAGCGGTTTATCCTGAACAAATATTTCGAAATGCACTTTAATGAAACATTCATTATATCCAAATATCTGGAAGAGTACAAATCCAACTCGATTCTTAAAAAATGTTTATAATTACCCCCAACTGATGCCAAGATATCGAAATTACATCATTAGACAAATTCGGATTTTTTTATGACTTTCCTCAGTAACGGGCATTCAGTGCGTTTTATGCCAATCTCTGTAATGATCAACATTAAAGAACGTTCATTATCAATGAAGTATAATAAGTAATATTTTTAATGTTCGGAACAGTGGCTGAGTTGCAGACTCGTAAACATCAGCAAAAGGTCAGAAATACGTATATAATTGAATATTTAGCGGTTTATTCTTAACAAATATTTCGAATTGCGCGTTAATGAAACATGCATTATATCCAAATATCTGGAAGAGTACAAATCCAACTCGATTCTTACAAAATGTTTATAATTGCCCCTACTGATGCCAAGATATCAAAATAACATCATTAGACAAAGTGGCTTTATTTCAGATTTTCCTCAGTAAGGGGCTTTCAGTGCGTTTTATGCCAATATGTGTAATAATCTACATTAAAGAACGTCCTTTTTGAATGAAGTATCATTACTAATATTTTTAATGTTCGGAACAGTAGCTGGGTTGCAGGCCCATTAACAACAGCAAGAGGTCAGAAATACTCTAAAAGTTGAATATTCAGCGGTTTATCCTTTATAATTATTTCGAAATGAACTTATATGAAAGATGCATTATATCTTAATTTCAGAAAGAGTACAAATCCAACTTGATTCCTATAAAATATTTATAATTACCCCCAACTGATGCCAAGATATAGAAATAATATCATTAGACAAAGTGGGCTTTTTTTTAAGTTTTTCCTCAGTAACTAGCTTTCAGTGCGTTTTAAGCCAATCTCACTAATAATCAACATTAAAGAACATTTATTTTCAATGAAGTTCCATGAGTAATATCTTTAATATTCGGAACAGAGGCTGAGGTGCAGGCCCGTAAACATCATCATGAGGTCAGAAATACGCCAATAATTGAATATTCCGCGGTGTATCCTTAATAAATATTTCCAAATTTACGTTTATGAAAGATGCATTATATCTAAATTTCAGTAAGAGTACAAATCCAACTTGATTCTTAAAAAATATTTATAATTACCCCCAACTGATGCCAAGATATCGAAATAACATCATTAGACAAAGTGGTCTTTTTTAAGTATTTCCTCAGTAACTAGCTTTCAGTGCGTTTTAAGCCAATCTCTGTAATAATCAACATTAAAGAACGTTCATTTTCAATGAAGTATCATTACTAATTTTTTTAATGTTCGGAACAGTGGCTGAGTTGCAGACCCGTAAACATCAGCAAAAGGTCAGAAATACCCATATAATTGAATTTTTAGCGGTTTATCCTTAACAAATATTTCGAATTGCGCATTAATGAAACATGCATTATATCCAAATATCTGGAAGAGTACAAATTCAACTCGATTCTTAAAAAATGTTTATAATTACCCCCAACTGATGCCAAGATATCGAAATTACATCATTAGACAAATTCGGATTTTTGTATGACTTTCCTCAGTAACGGGCATTCAGTGCGTTTTATGCCAATCTCTGTAATGATCAACATTAAAGAACGTTCATTTTCAATGAAGTATCATAAGTAATATTTTTAATGTTGGGAACAGTGGCTGAGTTGCAGACCCGTGAACATCAGCAAAAGGTCAGAAATACGCCAATAATTGAATATTCAGCGGTTTATCCTTAACAAATATTTCGAAATGCACTTTAATGAAACATTCATTATATCCAAATATCTGGAAGAGTACAAATCCAACTCGATTCTTAAAGAATGTTTATAATTGCCCCCAACTGATGCCATGATATCAAAATAACATCATTAGACAAAGTGGGCTTTATTTCAGATTTTCCTCAGTAAGGGGATTTCAGTGCGTTTTATGCCAATATGTGTAATAAGAAACTTTAAAGAACGTTCATTGTCAATCAAGTTCCATGATTAATATCTTTAATATTCGGAACAGTGGCTGAGGTGCAGGCCTGTAAACATCATCATGAGGTCAGAAATACGCCAATAATTGAATATTCCGCGGTTTATCCTTAATAAATATTTCCAAATTTACTTTAATGAAAGATTCATAATATCTAAATTTCAAAAGGAGTACAAACCCAACTTGATACCTATATAATATTTATAATTACCCCCAACTGATGCCAAGATATCGAAATTATATCATTAGACAAATTCGGATTTTTTTAGGACTTTACTCAGTAACGGACATTCAGTGCGTTTTATGCCAATCTCTGTAATAATCAACATTAAAGAACGTTCATTATCAATGAAGTATCGTAAGTAATATTTTTTGATGTTCGGAACAGTGGCTGAGTTGCAGACACCTAAACATCAGCAAAAGGTCAGAAATACGCCAATAATTGAATATTCAGCGGATTATCCTTAACAAATATTTTGAAATGCACTTTAATGAAACATGCATTATATCCAAATATCTGGAAGAGTACAAATCCAACTCGATTCTTAAAAAATGTTTATAATTGTCCCCAACTGATGCCATGATATCAAAATAACATCACTAGTCAAAGTGGGCAATTTTTCAGATTTTCCTCAGTAAGGGGCTTTCAGTGCGTTTTATGCCAATATGTGTAATAAGAAACTTTTAAGAACGTCAATTGTCAATCAAGTTCCATGAGTAATATCTTTATTATTCGGAACATTGGCTGAGGTGCAGGCCCGTAAACTTCATAATAAGGTCAGAAATACGACAATAATTGAATATTCAGCGGTTTATCCTTAATAAATATTTCGAAATGCACATTAATGAAAGATGCATTATATCTAAATTTCAGAAAGAGTACAAATCCAACTTGATACCTATAAAATATTTATAATTACCTCCAAGCCATGATATCAAAATAACATCACTAGTCAAAGTGGGCAATTTTTCAGATTTTCCTCAGTAAGGGAATTTCAGTGCGTTTTATGCCAATATGTGTAATAAGAAACTTTAAAGAACGTTCATTGTCAATCAAGTTCCATGAGTAATATCTTTAATATTCTGAACAGTGGCTGAGGTGCAGGCCTGTAAACATCGTCATGAGGTCAGAAATACGCCAATAATTATATATTCAGCGGTTTATCCTTAATAAATATGTCCAAATTTACTTTAATGAAAGATTCATAATATCTAAATTTCAAAAAGAGTACAAATCCAACTCGATTCTTAAAAAATGTTTATAATTGCCCCCAACTGATGCCAAGATATCAAAATAACATCATTAGACAAAGTGGGCTTTATTTCTGATTTTCCTGAGTAACGGGCTTTCAGTGCGTTTTATGCCAATATGTGTAATAATCAACATTAAAGAACGTTCATTTTCAATGAAGTATCATTACTAATATTTTTAATGTTCGGAACAGTGGCAAAGGTGCAGACCCGTAAACTTCAGCAAAAGGTCAGAAATACGCATATAATTGAATATTCAGCGGTTTATTTATCCTTCATAATTATTTCGAAATGAACTTATATGAAAGATGCATTATATCTTAATTTCAGAAAGAGTAAAAATCCAACTTGATTCCTATAAAATATTTATATTTACCCCCAACTGATGCCAAGATATGGAAATTACATCATTAGACAAAGTGGTCTTTTTTAAGTTTTTCCTCAGTAACTAGCTTTCAGTGCGTTTTATGCCAATCTCTGTAATAATCAACATTAAAGAACTTTCATTATCAATGAAGTATCATAAGTAATATTTTTAATGTTCGGAACAGTAGCTGAGTTGCAGACCCGTAAACATTAGCAAAAGGTCAGAAATACACCAATAATTGAATATTCAGCGGTTTATCCTTAACAAATATTTCGAAATGCACTTTTATGAAACATGCATTATATCCAAATATCTGGAAGAGTACAAATACAACTCGATTCTTACAAAATGTTTATAATTGCCCCCAACTGATGCCATGATATCAAAATAACATCATTAGACAAAGTGGGCTTTATTTCAGATTTTCCTCAGTAAGGGGCTATCAGTGCGTTTTATGCCAATATGTGTAATAAGAAACTTTAAAGAACGTTCATTGTCAATCAAGTTCCAGGAGTAATATCTTTAATATTCGGAACAGTGGCTGAGGTGCAGGCCTGTAAACATCATCATGAGGTCAGAAATACGCCAATAATTGAATATTCCGCGGTTTATCCTTAATAAATATTTCCAAATTTACTTTAATGAAAGATTCATAATATCTAAATTTCAAAAGGAGTACAAACCCAACTTGATACCTATAAAATATTTATAATTACCCCCAACTGATGCCAAGATGTCGAAATTACATCATTAGACAAATTCGGATTTTTTTAGGACATTCCTCAGTAACGGGCATTCAGTGCGTTTTATGCCAATCTCTGTAATAATCAACATTAAAGAACGTTCATTGTCAATCAAGTTCCAGGAGTAATATCTTTAATATTCGGAACAGTGGCTGAGGTGCAGGCCTGTAAACATCATCATGAGGTCAGAAATACGCCAATAATTGAATATTCCGCGGTTTATCCTTAATAAATATTTCCAAATTTACTTTAATGAAAGATTCATAATATCTAAATTTCAAAAGGAGTACAAACCCAACTTGATACCTATAAAATATTTATAATTACCCCCAACTGATGCCAAGATATCAAAATAACATCATTAGACAAAGTGGGCTTTATTTCTGATTTTCCTGAGTAAGGGGCTTTCAGTGCGTTTTATGCCAATATGTGTAATAATCAACATTAAAGAACGTTCATTTTCAATGAAGTATCATTACTAATATTTTTAATGTTCGGAACAGTGGCTAAGGTGCAGACCCGTAAACTTCAGCAAAAGGTCAGAAATACGCATATAATTGAATATTCAGCGGTTTATCCTTCATAATTATTTCGAAATGAACTTATATGAAAGATGCATTATATCCTAATTTCAGAAAGAGTAAAAATCCAACTTGATTCCTATAAAATATTTATATTTACCCCCAACTGATGCCAAGATATGGAAATTACATCATTAGACAAAGTGGTCTTTTTTAAGTTTTTCCTCAGTAACTAGCTTTCAGTGCGTTTTATGCCAATCTCTGTAATAATCAACATTAAAGAACTTTCATTATCAATGAAGTATCATAAGTAATATTTTTAATGTTCGGAACAGTAGCTGAGTTGCAGACCCGTAAACATTAGCAAAAGGTCAGAAATACACCAATAATTGAATATTCAGCGGTTTATCCTTAACAAATATTTCGAAATGCACTTTTATGAAACATGCATTATATCCAAATATCTGGAAGAGTACAAATACAACTCGATTCTTACAAAATGTTTATAATTGCCCCCAACTGATGGCATGATATCAAAATAACATCATTAGACAAAGTGGGCTTTATTTCAGATTTTCCTCAGTAAGGGGCTATCAGTGCGTTTTATGCCAATATGTGTAATAAGAAACTTTAAAGAACGTTCATTGTCAATCAAGTTCCAGGAGTAATATCTTTAATATTCGGAACAGTGGCTGAGGTGCAGGCCTGTAAACATCATCATGAGGTCAGAAATACGCCAATAATTGAATATTCCGCGGTTTATCCTTAATAAATATTTCCAAATTTACTTTAATGAAAGATTCATAATATCTAAATTTCAAAAGGAGTACAAACCCAACTTGATACCTATAAAATATTTATAATTACCCCCAACTGATGCCAAGATGTCGAAATTACATCATTAGACAAATTCGGATTTTTTTAGGACATTCCTCAGTAACGGGCATTCAGTGCGTTTAATGCCAATCTCTGTAATAATCAACATTAAAGAACGTTCATTGTCAATCAAGTTCCAGGAGTAATATCTTTAATATTCGGAACAGTGGCTGAGGTGCAGGCCTGTAAACATCATCATGAGGTCAGAAATACGCCAATAATTGAATATTCCGCGGTTTATCCTTAATAAATATTTCCAAATTTACTTTAATGAAAGATTCATAATATCTAAATTTCAAAAGGAGTACAAACCCAACTTGATACCTATAAAATATTTATAATTACCCCCAACTGATGCCAAGATGTCGAAATTACATCATTAGACAAATTTGGATTTTTTTAGGACATTCCTCAGTAACGGGCATTCAGTGCGTTTTATGCCAATCTCTGTAATAATCAACATTAAAGAACGTCAATTGTCAATCAAGTTCCATGAGTATTATCTTTAATATTCGGAACAGTGGCTGAGGTGCAGGCCCGTAAACATCATCATGAGGTCAGAAATACGCCAATAATTGAATATTCCGCGGTGTATGCTTAATATATATTTCCAAATTTACGTTAATGAAAGATGCATTATATCTAAATTTCAGAAAGAGTACAAATCCAACTTGATTCTTAAAAAATGTTTATAATTGCCCCCAACTGATGCCATGATATCGAAATAACATCATTTGTCAAAGTGGGCTTTTTTTCAGATTTTCCTCAGTAAGGGGCTTTCAGTGCGTTTTATGCCAATATGTGTAATAGAAACTTTTAAGAACGTCAATTGTCAATCAAGTTCCATGAGTAATATCTTTAATATTCGGAACATTGGCTGAGGTGCAGGCCCGTAAACATCATCATGAGGTCAGAAATACGCCAATAATTAAATATTCAGCGGTTTATCCTTAATAAATATGTCCAAATTTACTTCAATGAAAGATTCATAATATCTAAATTTCAAAAAGAGTACAAATCCAACTCGATTCTTAAAAAATGTTTATAATTGCCCCCAACTGATGCCAAGATATCAAAATAACATCATTAGACAAAGTGGGCTTTATTTCAGATTTTCCTGAGTAAGGGGCTTTCAGTGCGTTTTATGCCAATATGTGTAATAATCAACATTAAAGAACGTTCATTTTCAATGAAGTATCATTACTAATATTTTTAATGTTCGGAACAGTGGCTGAGGTGCAGACCCGTAAACTTCAGCATAAGGTCAGAAATACGCATATAATTGAATATTTAGCAGTATATCCTTAACAAATATTTCGAATTGCGCATTAATGAAAGATTCATAATATCCATATATAGAAAGAGTACAAACCCGACTTGATACCTATAAAATATTTATAATTACCCCCAACTGATGCCAAGATATCGAAATTACATCATTAGACAAATTCGGAATTTTTTATGTCTTTCCTCAGTATGGGGCTTTCAGTGCGTTTTATGCCAATATGTGTAATAAGAAACTTTTTAGAACGTCAATTGTCAATCAAGTTCCATGAGTAATATCTTTAATATTCGGAATATTGGCTGAGGTGCAGGCCCGTAAACTTCATAATTAGGTCAGATATACGACAATAATTGAATATTCTGCGGTTTATCCTTAATAAATATTTCGAAATGCACATTAATGAAAGATGCATTATATCCAAATATCTGGAAGAGTACAAATCCAACTCGATTCTTACAAAATTTTTATAATTGCCCCCAACTGATGACATGATATCAAAATAACATCATTAGACAAAGTGGGCTTTATTTCAGATTTTCCTCAGTAAGGGGATTTCAGTGCGTTTTATGCCAATATGTGTAATAAGAAACTTTAATGAACGTTCATTGTCAATCAAGTTCCATGAGTAATATCTTTAATATTCGGAACAGTGGCTGAGGTGCAGGCCTGTAAACATCATCATGAGGTCAGAAATACGCCAATAATTGAATATTCCGCGGTTTATCCTTAATAAATATTTCCAAATTTACTTTAATGAAATATTCATAATATCTAAATTCCAGAAGGAGTACAAACCCAACATGATACCTATAAAATATTTATAATTACCCCCAACTGATGCCAAGATATCGAAATTACATCATTAGACAAATTCGGATTTTTTTAGGACTTTACTCAGTAACGGACATTCAGTGCGTTTTATGCCAATCTCTGTAATAATCAACATTAAAGAACGTTCATTATCAATGAAGTATCATAAGTAATATTTTTAATGTTCGGAACAGTGGCTGAGTTGCAGACACCTAAACATCAGCAAAAGGTCAGAAATACGCCAATAATTGAATATTCAGCGGTTTATCCTTAACAAATATTTTGAAATGCACTTTAATGAAACATGCATTATATCCAAATATCTGGAAGAGTACAAATCCAACTCGATTCTTAAAAAATGTTTATTATTGCCTTCAACTGATGCCATGATATTAAAATAACATCATTAGTCAAAGTGGGCTTTTTTTCAGTTTTTCCTCAGTAACTAGCTTTCAGTGCGTTTTAAGCCAATCTCTGTAATAATCAACATTAAAGAACATTCATTTTCAATGAAGTTCCATGAGTAATATCTTTAATATTCGGAACAGTGGCTGAGGTGCAGGCCCGTTAACATCATCATGAGGTCAGAAATACGCCAATAATTGAATATTCCGCGGTGTATCCTTAACAAATATTTCGAATTGCGCATTAATGAAACATGCATTATATCTAAATTTCAGAAAGAGTGCAAATCCATCTTGATACCTATAAAATATTTATAATTACCTCCAACTGATGCCAGGATATCGAAATAACATCATTAGACAAAGTGGTCTTTTTTAAGTTTTTCCTCAGTAACTAGCTTTCAGTGCGTTTTAAGCCAATCTCTGTAATAATCAACAGTAAAGAACATTCATTTTCAAAGAAGTTCCATGAGTAATATCTTTAATATTCGGAACAGTGGCTGAGGTGTAGGCCTGTAAACTTCAGCATACGGTCCGAAATACGACATTAATTGAATATTCAGCGGTTTATCCTTAATAAATTTTTCGAAATGCACATTAATGAAAGATGCATTATATCTAAATTTCTAAAAGAGTACATATCCAACTTGATACCTATAAAATATTTATAATTACCCCCAACTGATGCCAAGATTTCGAAATTACATCATTAGACAAATTCGGATTTTTTTAGGACTTTCGTCAGTAACGGGCATTCAGTGCGTTTTATGCCAATCTCTGTAATGATCAACATTAAAGAACGTTCATTATCAATGAAGTATCATAAGTAATATTTTTAATGTTCGGAACAGTGGCTGAGTTGCAGACCCGTAAACATCAGCAAAAGGTCAGAAATACGCCAATAACTGAATATTCAGCGGTATATCCTTAATAAATATTTCGAAATGCACATTAATGAAAGATGCATTATATCCAAATATCTGGTAGAGTACATATCCAACTCGATTCTTAAATAATGTTTATAATTGCCCCCAACTGATGCCATGATATCAAAATAACATCATTAGCCAAAGTGGGCTTTTTTTTTCAGATTTTCCTCAGTAAGGGGCTTTCAGTGCGTTTTATGAAGATACGTGTAATGAGAAACTTTAAAGAACGTCAATTGTCAATCAAGTTCCATGAGTAATATCTTTAATATTCGGAACAGTGGCTGAGGTGCAGGCCCTTAAACTTCATAATATGGTCAGAAATACGCCAATAATTGAATATTCAGCGGTTTATCCTTAATAAATATTTCGAGATGCACATTAATGAAAGATGCATTATATCTAAATTTCAGAAAGAGTACAAATCCAACTTAATACCTATAAAATATTAATAATTACCCCCAACTGATGCCATGATATCAAAATAACATCATTAGTCAAAGTGGGCTTTTTTCAGATTTTCCTCAGTAAGGGGCTTTCAGTGCGTTTTATGCCAATATGTGTAATAGAAACTTTTAAGAACGTCAATTGTCAATCAAGTTCCATGAGTAATATCTTTAATATTCGGAACATTGGCTGTGGTGCAGGCCCGTAAACTTCATAATAAGGTCAGAAATACGACAATAATTGAATATTCAGCGGTTTATCCTTAATAAATATTTCGAAATGCACATTAATGAAAGATGCATTATATCTAAATTTCAGAAAGAGTACAAATCCAACTTGATACCTATAAAATATTTATAATTACCTCCAACTGATGCCAGGATATCGATATAACATCATTGGACAAAGAGGTCTTTTTTTTTTTATATTCCTCACTAACTGGCTTTCTGTGCATTTTAGGCCAATCTCTGAAATAAGCAACTATAAAGAACATTCATTTTCTATCATGTTTCATAAGTATAATTTTTAATATTCGGAACAGTAGCTGGGCTGCAGGCCCATTAACACCAGCAAGAGGTCAGAAATACTCTAAAAGTTGAATATTCAGCGGTTTATCCTTCATAATTATTTCGAATTGAACTTATATGAAAGATGCATTATATCTTAATTTCAGAAAGAGTAAAAATCCAACTTGATTCCTATAAAATATTTATATTTACCCCCAACTGATGCCAAGATACCGAAATAACATCATTGGACAAAGAGGTATTTTTTTTTGATATTCCTCACTAACTGGCTTTCTGTGCATTTTAGGCCAATCTCTGAAATAAGCAACTATAAAGAACATTCATTTTCTATCATGTTTCATAAGTATAATTTTTAATATTCGGAACAGTAGCTGGGCTGCAGGCCCGTAAACATCATCATGAGGTCAGATATACGCCAATAATTGAATATTCCGCGGTTTATCCTTAATAAATATTTCCAAATTTACTTTAATGAAGGATGCATTATATCTAAATTTCAGAAAGAGTACAAATCCAACTTGATTCCTATAAAATATTTATAATTACCCCCAACTGATGCCAAGATATCGAAATAACATCATTAGAAAAAGTGGTCTTTTTTAAGTTTTTCCTCAGTAACTAGCTTTCAGTGCGTTTTATGCCAATCTCTGTAATAATCAACATTAAAGAACTTTCATTATCAATGAAGTATCATAAGTAACATTTTTAATGTTCGGAACAGTGGCTGAGTTGCAGACCCGTAAACATTAGCAAAAGGTCAGAAATACACCAATAATTGAATATTCAGCGGTTTATCCTTAACAAACATTTCGAAATGCACTTTAATGAAACATGCATTATATCCAAATATCTGGAAGAGTACAAATCCAACTCGATTCTTACAAAATGTTTATAATTACCCCCGACTGATGCCAAGATATCGAAATTACATCATTAGACAAATTCGGATTTTTTTAGGACTTTCCTCAGTAACGGGCATTCAGTGCGTTTTATGCCAATCTCTGTAATGATCAACATTAAAGAAAGTTCATTATCAATGAAGTATCATAAGTAATATTTTTAATGTTGGGAACAGTGGCTGAGTAGCAGACCCGTGAACATCAGCAAAAGGTCAGAAATACGCCAATAATTGAATATTCAGCGGTTTATCCTTAACAAATATTTCGAAATGCACTTTAATGAAACATGCATTATATCCAAATATCTGGAAGAGTAGAAATCCAACTCGATTCTTAAAAAATGTTTATAATTACCCCCAACTGATGCCAAGATATCGAAATTACATCATTAGACAAATTCGGATTTTTTTATGACTTTCCTCAGTAACGGGCATTCAGTGCGTTTTATGTCAATCTCTGTAATGATCAACATTAAAGAACGTTCATTATCAATGAAGTATCATAAGTAATATTTTTAATGTTCGGAACAGTGGCTGAGTTGCAGACACCTAAACATCAGCAAAAGGTCAGAAATACGCCAATAATACGCCAGCGGTTTATCCCTTATAATTATTTCGAAATGAACTTATATGAAAGATGCATTATATCTAAATTTCAGAAAGAGTACAAATCCAACTTGATTCTTAAAAAATATTTATAATTACCCCCAACTGATGCCAAGATATCGAAATAACATCATTAGACAAAGTGGGCTTTTTTTTAAAGTTTTTCCTCAGTAACTAGCTTTCAGTGCGTTTTAAGCCAATCTCTGTAATAATCAACATTAAAGAACATTCATTCTCAATGAAGTTCCATGAGTAATATCTTTAATATTCGGAACAGTGGCTGAGGTGCAGGCTTGTAAACTTCAGCATACGGTCAGAAATACGACATTAATTGAATATTCAGCGGTTTATCCTTAATAAATTTTTCGAAATGCACATTAATGAAAGATGCATTATATCTAAATTTCTGAAAGAGTACAAATCCAACTTGATACCTATAAAATATTTATAATTACCCCCAACTGATGCCAAGATTTCGAAATTACATCATTAGACAAATTCGGATTTTTTTAGGACTTTCCTCAGTAACGGGCATTCAGTGCGTTTTATGCCAATCTCTGTAATGATCAACATTAAAGAACGTTCATTATCAATGAAGTATCATAAGTAATATTTTTAATGTTCGGAACAGTGGCTGAGTTGCAGACCCGTAAACATCAGCAAAAGGTCAGAAATACGCCAATAACTGAATATTCAGCGGTTTATCCTTAACAAATATTTCGAAATGCACTTTAATGAAACATGCATTATATCCAAATATCTGGTAGAGTACATATCCAACTCGATTCTTAAGTAATGTTTATAATTGCCCCCAACTGATGCCATGATATCAAAATAACATCATTAGCCAAAGTGGGTTTTTTTTTCAGATTTTCCTCAGTAAGGGGCTTTCAGTGCGTTTCATGAAGATACGTGTAATGAGAAACTTTAAAGAACGTCAATTGTCAATCAAGTTCCATGAGTAATATCTTTAATATTCGGAACAGTGGCTGAGGTGCAGGCCCTTAAACTTCATAATATGGTCAGAAATACGCCAATAATTGAATATTCAGCGGTTTATCCTTAATAAATTTTTCGAAATGCACATTAATGAAAGATGCATTATATCTAAATTTCTGAAAGAGTACAAATCCAACTTGATACCTATAAAATATTTATAATTACCCCCAACTGATGCCAAGATTTCAAAATTACATCATTAGACAAATTCGGATTTTTTTAGGACTTTCCTCAGTAACGGGCATTCAGTGCGTTTTATGCCAATCTCTGTAATGATCAACATTAAAGAACGTTCATTATCAATGAAGTATCATAAGTAATATTTTTAATGTTCGGAACAGTGGCTGAGTTGCAGACCCGTAAACATCAGCAAAAGGTCAGAAATACGCCAATAACTGAATATTCAGCGGTTTATCCTTAACAAATATTTCGAAATGCACTTTAATGAAACATGCATTATATCCAAATATCTGGTAGAGTACATATCCAACTCGATTCTTAAATAATGTTTATAATTGCCCCCAACTGATGCCATGATATCAAAATAACATCATTAGCCAAAGTGGGTTTTTTTTTCAGATTTTCCTCAGTAAGGGGCTTTCAGTGCGTTTTATGAAGATACGTGTAATGAGAAACTTTAAAGAACGTCAATTGTCAATCAAGTTCCATGAGTAATATCTTTAATATTCGGAACAGTGGCTGAGGTGCAGGCCCTTAAACTTCATAATATGGTCAGAAATACGCCAAGAATTGAATATTCAGCGGTATATCCTCAATAAATATTTCGAAATGCACATTAATGAAAGATGCATTATATCTAAATTTCAGAAAGAGTACAAATCCAACTTGATTCCTATAAAATATTTATAATTACCTCCAACTAAAGTCAGGATATCGAAATAATATCATTGGACAAAGTGGTCTTCTTTTTTTATATTCCTCACTAACTGGCTTTCAGAGCATTTTAGGCCAATCTCTGAAATAAGCAACTATAAAGAACATTCATTATCTATCATGTTTTATAAGTATAATTTCTAATATTCGGGACAGTGGCTGAGGTGCAGGCCCGTAAACGTCATCATAAGGTCAGAAATACGACAATAATACAATATTCAGCGGTTTATCCTTAATAAATATTTCGAAATGCACATTAATGAAAGATGCATTATATCTAAATTTCAGAAAGAGTACAAATCCAACTTGATACCTATAAAATATTTATAATTACCCCCAACTGATGCCAGGATATCGAAATTACATCATTAGACAAATTCGGATTTTTTTAGGACTTTCCTCAGTAACGGGCATTCAGTGCGTTTTACGCCAATCTCTGTAATGATCAACATTAAAGAACGTTCATTATCAATGAAGTATCATAAGTAATATTTTTAATGTTCGGAACAGTGGCTGAGTTGCAGACTCGTAAACATCAGCAAAAGGTCAGAAATACGCCAATAATTGAATATTCAGCGGTTTATCCTTAAGAGATATTTCGAAATGCACTTTAATGAATCATGCATTATATCCAAATATCTGGAACAGTACAAATCCAACTCGATTCTTAAAAAATGTTTATAATTGCCCCCAACTGATGCCATGATATCAAAATAACATCATTAGACAAAGTGGGTATTTTTCAGATTTTCCTCAGTAAGGGGCTTTCAGTGCGTGTTATGCCTATATCTGTAATAAGAAACTTTAAAGAACGTTCATTGTCAATAAAGTTCCATGAGTAATAGCTTTAATATTCGGAACACTGGCTGAGGTGCAGGCCCGTAAACCTCATCATGAGGTCAGAAATTCCCCAATAATTGAATATTCTGCGGTTTATCCTTAATAAATATTTCGAAATTTACTTTAGTGAAAGATTCATTATATCTAAATTTCAGAAAGGGTACAAACCCAACTTGATACCTATAAAATATTTATAATTACCTCGAACTGATGTCAGGATATCGAAATAACATCATTGGGCAAAGTGGTCTTTTTTTTTTATATTCCTCACTAACTGGCTTTCAGTGTATTTTAGGCCAATCTCTGAAATAAGCAACTATAAAGAACATTCATTATCTATCATGTTTTATAAGTATAATTTCTAATATTCGGAACAGTAGCTGGGTTGCAGGCCCATTAACATCAGCATGATGTCAGAAATACACGAAAAGTTGAATATTCAGCGGTTTATCCTTTATAATTTTTTCGAAATGAACTTAAATGAAAGATGCATTATATCCAAATATCTGGAAGAGTACAAATCCAACTTGATACCTATAAAATATTTATAATTACCCCCAACTGATGCCAAGATATCGAAATTACATCATTGGACAAATTCGGATTTTTTTAGGACTTTCCTCAGTAACGGGCATTCAGTGCGTTTTATGCCAATATCTGTTATAATCAGCATTAAAGAACGTTCATTATCAATGAAGTATCATAAGTAATATTTTTAATGTTCGGAACAGTGGCTGAGTTGCAGACCCGTAAAAATCAGCAAAAGGTCAGAAATACACCAATAATTGAATATTCAGCGGTTTATCCTTAACAAATATTTCGAAATGCACTTTAATGAATGATGCATTATATCTAAATTTCAGAAAGAGTACAAATCCAACTTTATTCCAATAAAATATTTATAATTACCCCCAACTGATGCCAAGATATCGAAATAACAACATTAGACAAAGTGGGCTTTATTTCAGATTTTCCTCAGTAAGGGGCATTAAGTGCGTTTTATGCCAATACGTGTAATGAGAAACTTTAAAGAACGTCAATTGTCAATCAAGTTCCATGAGTAATTTCTTAAATATTCGGAACAGTGGCTGAGGTGCAGGCCCGTAAACTTCACAATAAGGTCAGAAATACGACAATAATTGAATATTCAGCGATTTATCCTTAATAAATATTTCGAAATGCACATTAATGAAAGATGCATTATAGCTAAATTTCAGAAAGAGTACAAATCCAACTTGATTCCTATAAAATATTTATAATTACCTCCAACTAAAGTCAGGATATCGAAATAACATCATTGGACAAAGTGGTCTTCCTTTTTAATATTCCTCATTAACTGGCTTTCAGTGCATTTTAGGCCAATCTCTGAAATAAGCAACTATAAAGAACATTCATTATCTATCATGTTTTATAAGTATAATTTCTTATATTCAGAACAGTGGCTGAGTTGCAGACCCGTAAACATAAGCAAAAGGTCAGAAATACACCAATAATTGAATAATCAGCGGTTTATCCTTAACAAATATTTCGAAATGCACTTTAATGAAACATGCATTATATTCAAATATCTGAAAGGGTACAAATCCAACTCGATTCTTAAAAAATGTTTATAATTGCCCCCAACTGATGCCATGATATCAAAACAACATCATTAGACAAAGTGGGTTTTTTTTCAGATTTTCCTCAGTAAGGGGCTTTCAGTGCGTGTTATGCCTATATCTGTAATAAGAAACTTTAAAGAACGTTCATTGTCAATAAAGTTTCATGAGTAATATCTTTAATATTCGGAACAGTGGCTGAGGTGCAGGCCTGTAAACATCATCATGAGGTCAGAAATTCCCCAATAATTGAATATTCTGCGGTTTATCCTTAACAAATATTTCGAAATGCACTTTAATGAAAGATGCATTATATCTAAATTTCAGAAAGAGTACAAACCCAACTTGATACCTATAAAATATTTATAATTACCTCGAACTGATGTCAGGATATCGAAATAACATCATTGGACAAAGTGGTCTTTTTTTTTTATATTCCTCACTAACTGGCTTTCAGTGCATTTTAGGCCAATCTCTGAAATAAGCAACTATAAATAACATTCATTATCTATCATGTTTTATAAGTATAATTTTTAATATTCGGAACAGTAGCTGGGTTGCAGGCCCATTAACATCAGCAAGAGGTCAGAAATACTCGAAAAGTTGAATATTCAGCGGTTTATCCTTTATAATTTTTTCGAAATGAACTTAAATGAAAGATGCATTATATCTAAATTTCAGAAAGAGTACAAATCCAACTTGATTCCTATAAAATATTTTTAATTACCCCCAACTGATGCCAAGATATCGAAATTACATCATTAGACAAAGTGGGATTTATTTCAGATTTTCCTCAGTAAGGGGCATTCAGTGCGTTTTATGCCAATCTCTGTAATAATCAAAATTAAAGAACGTTCATTATCAACGAAGTATCATAAGTATTATTTTGAATGTTCGGAACAGTGGCTGAGTTGCAGACCCGTAAACATCAGCAAAAGGTCAGAATACACCAATAATTGAATATTCAGCGGTTTATCCTTAACAAATATTTCGAAATGCACTTTAATGAAAGATGCATTATATCTAAATTTCAGAAAGAGTACAAATCCAACTTGATTCCTATAAAATATTTATAATTACCCCCAACTGATTCCAAGATATCGAAATAACATCATTAGAAAAAGTGGTCTTTCTTAAGTTTTGCCTCAGTAACTAGCTTTCAGTGCGTTTTAAGCCAATCTCTGTAATAATCAACATTAAAGAACGTTCATTATCAGTGAAGTATCATAAGTAATATTTTTAATGTTCGGAACAGTGGCTGAGTTGCAGACCCGTAAACATCAGCAAAAGGTCAGAAATACACCAATAATTGAATATTCAGCGGTTTATCCTTAACAAATATTTCGAAATGCACTTTAATGAAACATGCATTATATTCAAATATCTGAAAGGGTACAAATCCAACTCGATTCTTAAAAAATGTTTATAATTGCCCCCAACTGATGCCATGATATCAAAATAACATCATTAGACAAAGTGGGCTTTTATTCAGATTTTCCTCAGTAAGGGGCTTTCAGTGCATTTAAGGCCAATCTCTGAAATAAGCAACTATAAAGAACAATCATTATCTAGCATGTTTTATAAGTATAATTTTTAATATTCGGAAAAGTAGCTGGGTTGCAGGCCAATTAACATCAGCAAGAGGTCAGAAATACTCGAAAAGTTGAATATTCAGCGGTTTATGCTTTAAAATTTTTTCGAAATGAACTTAAATGAAAGATGCATTATATCTAAATTTCAGAGAGTAAAAATCCAACTTGATTCCTTTAAAATATTTTTAAGTACCCCCAACTGATGCCAAGATATCGAAATAACATCATTAGACAAAGTGGTCTTTTTTTTTTATATTCCTCACTAACTAGCTTTCAGTGCGTTTTATGCCAATACGTGTAATGAGAAACTTTAAAGAACGTCAATTGTCAATCAAGTTCCATGAGTAATATCTTTAATATTCGGAACAGTGGCTGAGGTGCAGGCCCGTAAACTTCATAATAAGGTCAGAAATACGACAATAATTGAATATTCAGCGATTTATCCTTAATAAATATTTCGAAATGCACTTTAATGAAACATGCATTATATCCAAATATCTGGAGGAGTACAAATCCAACTCGATTCTTAAAAAATGTTTATAATTGCCCCCAACTGATGCCATGATATCAAAATAACATCATTAGACAAAGTGGGCTTTATTTCAGATTTTCCTCAGTAAGGGGCTTTCAGTGCGTTTTATGCCAATACGTGTAATGAGAAACAATAAAGAACGTCAATTGTCAATCAAGTTCCATGAGTAATTTCTTAAATATTCGGAACAGTGGCTGAGGTGCAGGCCCGTAAACTTCATAAAAAGGGCAGAAATACGACAATAATTGAATATTCAGCGATTTATCCTTAATAAATATCTCGAAATGCACATTAATGAAAGATGCATTATAGCTAAATTTCAGAAAGAGTTTAAATCCAACTTGATTCCTATAAAATATTTATAATTACCCCCAACAGATGCCAAGATATCGAAATTACATCATTAGACAATTCGGATTTTTTTAGGACTTTCCTCAGTAACGGGCATTCAGTGCGTTTTATGCCAATCTCTGTAATAATCAACATAAAAGAACGTTCATTATCAATGAAGTATCAAAAGTAATATTTTTAATGTTCGGAACAGTGGCTGAGTTGCAGACCCGTAAAAATCAGCAAAAGGTCAGAAATACACCAATAATTGAATATTCAGCGGTTTATCCTTAACAAATATTTCGAAAAGCACTTTAATGAATGATGCATTATATCTAAATTTCAGAAAGAGTACAAATCCAACTTTATTCCAATAAAATATTTATAATTACCCCCAACTGATGCCAAGATATCGAAATAACATCATTAGACAAAGTGGGCTTTATTTCAGATTTTCCTCAGTAAGGGGCTTTCAGTGCGTTTTATGCCAATACGTGTAATGAGAAACTTTAAAGAACGTCAATTGTCAATCAAGTTCCATGAGTAATTTCTTAAATATTCGGAACAGTGGCTGAGGTGCAGGCCCGTAAACATCACAATAAGGTCAGAAATACGACAATAATTGAATATTCAGCGATTTATCCTTAATAAATATTTCGAAATGCACATTAATGAAAGATGCATTATAGCTAAATTTCAGAAAGAGTACAAATCCAACTTGATTCCTATAAAATATTTATAATTACCTCCAACTAAAGTCAGGATATCGAAATAACATCATTGGACAAAGTGGTCTTCTTTTTTTATATTCCTCACTAACTGGCTTTCAGTGCATTTTAGGCCAATCTCTGAAATAAGCAACTATAAAGAACATTCATTATCTATCATGTTTTCTAAGTATAATTTCTAATATTCAGAACAGTACCTGGGTTGCAGGCCCATTAACATCAGCAAGATGTCAGAAATACACGAAAAGTTGAATATTCAGCGGTTTATCCTTTATATTTTTTTCGAAATGAACTTAAATGAAAGATGCATTATATCCAAATATCTGGAAGAGTACAAATCCAACTTGATACCTATAAAATATTTATAATTACCCCCAACTGATGCCAAGATATCGAAATTACATCATTAGACAAATTCGGATTCTTTTAGGACTTTCCTCAGTAACGGATATTCAGTGCATTTTAGGCCAATCTCTGAAATAAGCAACTATAAAAAACATTCATTATCTATCATGTTTTATAAGTATAATTTTTAATATTCGGAACATTAGCTGGGTTGCAGGCCCATTAACATCAGCAAGAGGTCAGAAATACTCGAAAAGTTGAATATTCAGCGGTTTATCCTTAACAAATATTTCGAAATGCACTTTAATGAAACATGCATTATATCCAAATATCTGGAAGGGTACAAATCCAACTCTATTCTTAAAAAATGTTTATAATTGCCCCCAACTGATGCTATGATATCAAAATAACATCATTAGACAAAGTGGGCTTTATTTCAGATTATTCTCAGTAAGGGGCTTTCAGTGCGTTTTATGCCAATATGTGTAATAATAAACTTTAAAGAACGTTCATTGTTTATCAAGTTCCATGAGTAATTTCTTTAATATTCGGAACAGTGGCTGAGGTGCAGGCCCGTAAACTTCATAATAAGCTCAGAAATACGACAATAATTGAATATTCAGCGGTTTATCCTTAATAAATATTTCCAAATTTTCGTTAATGAAAGATTCATAATATCTAAATTTCAAAAAGAGTACAAACCCAACTTGATACCTATAAAATATTTATAATTACCCCCAACTGATGCCAAGATATCGAAATTACATCATTAGACAAATTCGGATTTTTTTAGGACTTTCCTCAGTAACGGGCATTCAGTGCGTTTTATGCCAATCTCTGTAATAATCAACATTAAAGAACGTTCATTATCAATGATGTATCATAAGTAATATTTTTAATGTTCGGAACAGTGGCTGAGTTTCAGACCCTTAAACATCAGCAAAAGGTCAGAAATACGCCAATAATTGAATATTCAGCGGATTGTCCTTAACAGATATTTCGAAATGCACTTTAATGAAACATGCATTATATCCAAATATCTGGAAGAGTACAAATCCAACTAGATTCTTAAAAAATGTTTATAATTGCCCCCAACTGATGCCATGATATCAAAATAACATCATTAGACAATGTGGGCTTTTTTTCAGATTTTCCTCAGTAAGGGGCTTTCAGTGCGTGTTATGCCTATATCTGTAATAAGAAACTTTAAAGAACGTTCATTGTCAATAAAGTTCCATGATTAATATCTTTAATATTCGGAACACTGGCTGAGGTGCAGGCCCGTAAACCTCATCATGAGGTCAGAAATTCCCCAATAATTGAATATTCTGCGGTTTATCCATAATAAATACTTCGAAATTTACTTTAATGAAAGATGCATTATATCTAAATTTCAGAAAGAGTACAAATCCAACTTGATTCCTATAAAATATTTATAATTACCCCCAACTGATGCCAAGATATCGAAATAACATCATTAGAAAAGTGGTCTTTCTTAAGTTTTTCCTCAGTAACTAGCTTTCAGTGCGTTTTAAGCCAATCTCTGTAATAATCAACATTAAAGAACGTTCATTATCAATGAAGAATCATAAGTAATATTTTTAATGTTCGGAACAGTGGCTGAGTTTCAGTGCATTTAAGGCCAATCTCTGAAATAAGCAACTATAAAGAACAATCATTATCTAGCATGTTTTATATGTATAATTTTTAATATTCGGAAAAGTAGCTGGGTTGCAGGCCAATTAACATCAGCAAGAGGTCAGAAATACTCGAAAAGTTGAATATTCAGCGGTTTATCCTTTAAAATTTTTTCGAAATGAACTTAAATGAAAGATGCATTATATCTAAATTTCAGAGAGTACAAATCCAACTTGATTCCTATAAAATATTTTTAAGTACCCCCAACTGATGCCAAGATATCGAAATAACATCATTAGACAAAGTGGTCTTTTTTTTTTATATTCCTCACTAACTAGCTTTCAGTGCGTTTTATGCCAATACGTGTAATGAGAAACTTTAAAGAACGTCAATTGTCAATCAAGTTCCATGAGTAATATCTTTAATATTCGGAACAGTGGCTGAGGTGCAGGCCCGTAAACTTCATAATAAGGTCAGAAATACGACAATAATTGAGTATTCAGCGGTTTATCCTTTATAATTTTTTCGAAATGAACTTAAATGAAAGATGCATTATATCCAAATATCTGGAAGAGTACAAATCCAACTTGATACCTATAAAATATTTATAATTACCCCCAACTGATGCCAAGATATCGAAATTACATCATTAGACAAATTCGGATTTTTTTAGGACTTTCCTCAGTAACGGGCATTCAGTGCGTTTTATGTCAATCTCTGTAATAATCAACATTAAACAACGTTCATTATCAATGAAGTATCATAAGTAATATTTTTAATGTTCGGAACAGTGGCTGAGTTGCAGACCCGTAAACATCAGCAAAAGGTCAGAAATACACCAATAATTGAATATTCAGCGGTTTATCCTTAACAAATATTTCGAAATGCACTTTAATGAAACATGCATTACATCCAAATATCTGGAAGAGTACAAATCCAACTCGATTCTTAAAAAATGTTTATAATTGCCCCCAACTGATGCCATGATATCAAAATAACATCATTAGACAAAGTGGGCTTTATTTCAGATTATCCTCAGTAAGGGGCTTTCAGTGCGTTTTATGCCAATATGTGTAATAATAAACTTTAAAGAACGTTCATTGTCAATAAAGTTCCATGATTAATATCTTTAATATTCGGAACACTGGCTGAGGTGCAGGCCCGTAAACCTCATCATGAGGTCAGAAATTCCCCAATAATTGAATATTCTGCGGTTTATCCATAATAAATACTTCGAAATTTACTTTAATCAAAGATTCATTATATCTAAATTTCAGAAAGAGTACAAACCCAACTTGATACCTATATAATATTTATAATTACCTCGAACTGATGTCAGGATATCGAAATAACATCATTGGACAAAGTGGTCTTTTTTTTTTATATTCCTCACTAACTGGCTTTCAGTGCAATATAGGCCAATCTCTGAAATAAACAACTATAAAGAACATTCATTATCTATCATGTTTTATAAGTATAATTTCTAATATTCGGAACAGTAGCTGGGTTGCAGGCCCATTAACATCAGCAAGATGTCAGAAATACACGAAAAGTTGAATATTCAGCGGTTTATCCTTTATAATTTTTTCGAAATGAACTTAAATGAAAGATGCATTATATCCAAATATCTGTAAGAGTACAAATCCAACTTGATACATATAAAATATTTATAATTACCCCCAACTGATGCCAAGATATCGAAATTACATCATTAGACAAATTCGGATTTTTTTAGGACTTTCCTCAGTAACGGGCATTCAGTGCGTTTTATGCCAATCTCTGTAATAATCAACATTAAAGAACGTTCATTATCACCGAAGTATCATAAGTAATATTTTGAATGTTCGGAACAGTGGCTGAGTTGCAGACCCGTAAACATCAGCAAAAGGTCAGAAATACACCAATAATTGAATATTCAGCGGTTTATCCTTAACAAATATTTCGAAATGCACTTTAATGAAAGATGCATTATATCTAAATTTCAGAAAGAGTACAAATCCAACTTGATTCCTATAAAATATTTATAATTACCCCCAACTGATGCCAAGATATCGAAATAACATCATTAGAAATAGTGGTCTTTTTTAAGTTTTGCCTCAGTAACTAGCTTTCAGTGCGTTTTAAGCCAATCTCTGTAATAATCAACATTAAAGAACGTTCATTATCAATGAAGTATCATAAGTAATATTTTTAATGCTCGGAACAGTGGCTGAGTTGCAGACCCGTAAACATCAGCAAAAGGTCAGAAATACACCAATAATTGAATATTCAGCGGTTTATCCTTAACAAATATTTCGAAATGCACTTTAATGAAACATGCATTACATCCAAATATCTGGAAGAGTACAAATCCAACTCGATTCTTAAAAAATGTTTATAATTGCCCCAACTGATGCCATGATATCAAAATAACATCATTAGACAAAGTGGGCTTTATTTCAGATCATCCTCAGTAAGGGGCTCTCAGTGCGTTTTATGCCAATATGTGTAATAAGAAACTTTAAAGAACGTTCATTGTCAATAAAGTTCCATGAGTTATATCTTTAATATTCGAACACTGGCTGAGGTGCAGGCCCGTAAACCTCATCATGAGGTCAGAAATTCCCCAATAATTGAATATTCTGCGGTTTATCCTTAACAGATATTTCGAAATGCACTTTAATGAAACATGCATTATATCGAAATATCTGGAAGAGTACAAATCCAATTCGATTCTTAAAAAATGTTTATAATTGCCCCCAACTGATGCCATGATATCAAAATAACATCATTAGACAAAGTGGGCTTTTTTTCAGATTTTCCTCAGTAAGGGGCTTTCAGTGCGTTTTATGCCAATCTCTGTAATAATCAACATTAAAGAACGTTCATTATCACCGAAGTATCATAAGTAATATTTTGAATGTTCGGAACAGTGGCTGAGTTGCAGACCCGTAAACATCAGCAAAAGGTCAGAAATACACCAATAATTGAATATTCAGCTGTATATCCTTAACAAATATTTCGAAATGCACTTTAATGAAAGATGCATTATATCTAAATTTCAGAAAGAGTACAAATCCAACTTGATTCCTATAAAATATTTATAATTACCCCCAACTGATGCCAAGATATCGAAATAACATCATTTGAAATAGTGGTCTTTTTTAAGTTTTGCCTCAGTAACTAGCTTTCAGTGCGTTTTAAGCCAATCTCTGTAATAATCAACATTAAAGAACGTTCATTATCAATGAAGTATCATAAGTAATATTTTTAATGTTCGGAACAGTGGCTGAGTTGCAGACCCGTAAACATCAGCAAAAGGTCAGAAATACACCAATAATTGAATATTCAGCGGTTTATCCTTAACAAATATTTCGAAATGCACTTTAATGAAACATGCATTACATCCAAATATCTGGAAGAGTACAAATCCAACTCGATTCTTAAAAAATGTTTATAATTGCCCCAACTGATGCCATGATATCAAAATAACATCATTAGACAAAGTGGGCTTTATTTCAGATTATCCTCAGTAAGGGGCTCTCAGTGCGTTTTATGCCAATATGTGTAATAAGAAACTTTAAAGAACGTTCATTGTCAATAAAGTTCCATGAGTTTTATCTTTAATATTCGAACACTGGCTGAGGTGCAGGCCCGTAAACCTCATCATGAGGTCAGAAATTCCCCAATAATTGAATATTCTGCGGTTTATCCTTAACAGATATTTCGAAATGCACTTTAATGAAAGATGCATTATATCTAAATTTCAGAAAGAGTACAAATCCAACTTGATTCCTATAAAATATTTATAATTACCCCCAACTGATGCCAAGATATCGAAATAACATCATTAGAAAAAGTGGTCTCTCTTAAGTTTTGCCTCAGTAAGGGGCTTTCAGTGCGTTTTATGCCAATATTTGTAATAATAAACTTTAAAGAACGTTCATTGGTAATCAAGTTCCATGAGTAATATCTTTAATATTCGGAACAGTGGCTGAGGTGCAGGCCCGTAAACTTCATAATAAGGTCAGAAATACGACAATAATTGAATATTCCGCGGTTTATCCTTAATAAATATTTCCAAATTTTCTTTAATGAAAGATTCATAATATCTAAATTTCAAAAAGAGTACAAACCCAACTTGATACCTATAAAATATTTATAATTACCCCCAACTGATGCCAAGATATCGAAATTACATCATTAGACAAATTCGGATTTTTTTAGGACATTCCTCAGTAACGGGCATTCAGTGCGTTTTATGCCAATCTCTGTAATAACCAACATTAAAGAACGTTCATTATCAATGAAGTATCATAAGTAATATTTTTAATGTTCGGAACAGTGGCTGAGTTTCAGACCCGTAAAGATCAGCAAATGGTCAGAAATACGCCAATAATTGAATATTCAGCGGATTATCCTTAACAGATATTTCGAAACGCACTTTAATGAAACATGCATTATATCCAAATATCTGGAGGAGTACAAATCCAACTCGATTCTTAAAAAATGTTTATAATTGCCCCCAACTGATGCCATGATATCAAAATAACATCATTAGACAAAGTGGGCTTTTTTTCAGATTTTCTTCAGTAAGGGGCTTTCAGTGCGTTTTATGCCAATAAGTGTAATGAGAAACTTTAAAGAACGTCAATTGTCAATCAAGTTCCATGAGTAATATCTTTAATATTCGGAACAGTAGCTGAGGTGCAGGCCCGTAAACTTCATAATAAGGTCAGAAATACGACAATAATTGAATATTCCGCGATTTATCCTTAATAAATATTTCGAAATGCACATTAATGAAAGATGCATTATATCTAAATTTCAGAAAGAGTACAAATCCAACTTGATACCTATAAAATATTTATAATTACCTTCAACTGATGCCATGATATCAAAATAACATCATTAGACAAAGTGGGCTTTTTTTCAGATTTTCCTCAGTAAGGGGCTTTCAGTGCATTTAAGGCCAATCTCTGAAATAAGCAACTATAAAGAACAATCATTATCTAGCATGTTTTATAAGTATAATTTTTAATATTCGGAAAAGTAGCTGGGTTGCAGGCAAATTAACATCAGCAAAAGGTCAGATATACTCGAAAAGTTGAATATTCAGCGGTTTATCCTTTAAAATTTTTTCGAAATGAACTTAAATGAAAGATGCATTATATCTAAATTTGAAAGAGTACAAATCCAACTTGATTCCTATAAAATATTTTTTATTATCCCCAACTGATGCCAAGATATCGAAATAACATCATTAGAAAAAGTGGGCTTTTTTTCAGTTCTTCCTCAGTAACTAGCTTTCATTGCGTTTTATGCCAATACGTGTAATGAGAAACATTAAAGAACTTCAATTGTCAATCAAGTTCCATGAGTAATTTCTTTAATATTCGGAACAGTGGCTGAGGTGCAGGCTCGTAAACTTCATAATAAGGTCAGAAATACGACAATAATTAAATATTCAGCGATTTATCCTTAATAAATATTTCGAAATGCACATTAATGAAAGATGCATTATATCTAAATTTCAGATAGCGTACAAATCCAACTTGATACCTATAAAATATTTATAATTACCCCCAACTGATGCCAAAATATCGAAATTACATCATTAGACAAATTCCGATTTTTTTAGGACTTTCCTCAGTAACGGGCATTCAGTGCGTTTTATGCCAATCTCTGTAATAATCAACATTATAGAACGTTCATTATCAACGAAGTATCATAAGTAATATTTTGAATGTTCGGAACAGTGGCTGAGTTGCAGACCCGTAAACATCAGAAAAAGGTCAGAAATACACCAATAATTGAATATTCAGCGGTTTATCCTTAACAAATATTTCGAAATGCACTTTAATGAAAGATGCATTATATCTAAATTTCAGAAAGAGTACAAATCCAACTTGATTCCTATAAAATATTTATAATTACCCCCAACTGATGCCAAGATATCGAAATAACATCATTAGAAAAAGTGGTCTCTCTTAAGTTTTGCCTCAGTAACTAGCTTTCAGTGCGTTTTAAGCCAATCTCTGTAATAATCAACATTAAAGAACGTTCATTATCAATGAAGTATCATAAGTAATATTTTTAATGTTCGGAACAGTGGCTGAGTTGCAGACCCGTAAACATCAGCAAAAGGTCAGAAATACACCAATAATTGAATATTCAGCGGTTTATCCTTAACAAATATTTCGAAATGCACTTTAATGAAACATGCATTACATCCAAATATCTTGTAGAGTAAAAATCCAACTCGATTCTTAAAAAATGTTTATAATTGCCCCAACTGATGCCATGATATCAAAATAACTTCATTAGACAAAGTGGGCTTTATTTCAGATTATCCTCAGTAAGGGGCTTTCAGTGCGTTTTATGCCAAGATGTGTAATAATAAACTTTAAAGAACGTTCGTTGTTAATCAAGTTCCATGAGTAATATCTTAAATATTCGGAACAGTGGCTGAGGTGCTGTCCCGTAAACTTCATAATAAGGTCAGAAATACGACAATAATTGAATATTCCGCGGTTTATCCTTAATAAATATTTCCAAATTTTCTTTAATGAAAGATTCATTATATCTAAATTTCAGAAAGAGTACAAACCCAACTTGATACCTATATAATATTTATAATTACCTCCAACTGATGTCAGGATATCGAAATAACATCATTGGACAAAGTGGTCTTTTTTTTTTTATATTCCTCACTAACTGGATTTCAGTGCATTTTAGGCCAATCTCTGAAATAAGCAACTATAAAGAACATTCATTATCTATCATGTTTTATAAGTATAATTTTTAATATTCGGAACAGTGGCTGAGTTGCAGACCCGTAAACATCAGCAAAAGGTCAGAAATACACCAATAATTGAATATTCAGCGGTTTATCCTTAACAAATATTTCGAAATGCACTTTAATGAAAGATGCATTATATCTAAATTTCAGAAAGAGTACAAATCCAACTTGATTCCTATAAAATGTTTATAATTGCCCCAACTGATGCCATGATATCAAAATAACTTCATTAGACAAAGTGGGCTTTATTTCAGATTATCCTCAGTAAGGGGCTTTCAGTGCGTTTTATGCCAAGATGTGTAATAATAAACTTTAAAGAACGTTCGTTGTTAATCAAGTTCCATGAGTAATATCTTAAATATTCGGAACAGTGGCTGAGGTGCTGTCCCGTAAACTTCATAATAAGGTCAGAAATACGACAATAATTGAATATTCCGCGGTTTATCCTTAATAAATATTTCCAAATTTTCTTTAATGAAAGATTCATTATATCTAAATTTCAGAAAGAGTACAAACCCAACTTGATACCTATAAAATATTTATAATTACCCCCAACTGATGCCAAGATATCGAAATTACATCATTAGACAAAGTGGGCTTTTTTTCAGATTTTCCTCAGTAAGGGGCTTTCAGTGCGTTTTATGCCAATCTCTGTAATAATCAACATTAAAGAACGTTCATTATCACCGAAGTATCATAAGTAATATTTTGAATGTTCGGAACAGTGGCTGAGTTGCAGACCCGTAAACATCAGCAAAAGGTCAGAAATACACCAATAATTGAATATTCAGCTGTATATCCTTAACAAATATTTCGAAATGCACTTTAATGAAAGATGCATTATATCTAAATTTCAGAAAGAGTACAAATCCAACTTGATTCCTATAAAATATTTATAATTACCCCCAACTGATGCCAAGATATCGAAATAACATCATTTGAAATAGTGGTCTTTTTTAAGTTTTGCCTCAGTAACTAGCTTTCAGTGCGTTTTAAGCCAATCTCTGTAATAATCAACATTAAAGAACGTTCATTATCAATGAAGTATCATAAGTAATATTTTTAATGTTCGGAACAGTGGCTGAGTTGCAGACCCGTAAACATCAGCAAAAGGTCAGAAATACACCAATAATTGAATATTCAGCGGTTTATCCTTAACAAATATTTCGAAATGCACTTTAATGAAACATGCATTACATCCAAATATCTGGAAGAGTACAAATCCAACTCGATTCTTAAAAAATGTTTATAATTGCCCCAACTGATGCCATGATATCAAAATAACATCATTAGACAAAGTGGGCTTTATTTCAGATTATCCTCAGTAAGGGGCTCTCAGTGCGTTTTATGCCAATATGTGTAATAAGAAACTTTAAAGAACGTTCATTGTCAATAAAGTTCCATGAGTTTTATCTTTAATATTCGAACACTGGCTGAGGTGCAGGCCCGTAAACCTCATCATGAGGTCAGAAATTCCCCAATAATTGAATATTCTGCGGTTTATCCTTAACAGATATTTCGAAATGCACTTTAATGAAAGATGCATTATATCTAAATTTCAGAAAGAGTACAAATCCAACTTGATTCCTATAAAATATTTATAATTACCCCCAACTGATGCCAAGATATCGAAATAACATCATTAGAAAAAGTGGTCTCTCTTAAGTTTTGCCTCAGTAAGGGGCTTTCAGTGCGTTTTATGCCAATATTTGTAATAATAAACTTTAAAGAACGTTCATTGGTAATCAAGTTCCATGAGTAATATCTTTAATATTCGGAACAGTGGCTGAGGTGCAGGCCCGTAAACTTCATAATAAGGTCAGAAATACGACAATAATTGAATATTCCGCGGTTTATCCTTAATAAATATTTCCAAATTTTCTTTAATGAAAGATTCATAATATCTAAATTTCAAAAAGAGTACAAACCCAACTTGATACCTATAAAATATTTATAATTACCCCCAACTGATGCCAAGATATCGAAATTACATCATTAGACAAATTCGGATTTTTTTAGGACATTCCTCAGTAACGGGCATTCAGTGCGTTTTATGCCAATCTCTGTAATAACCAACATTAAAGAACGTTCATTATCAATGAAGTATCATAAGTAATATTTTTAATGTTCGGAACAGTGGCTGAGTTTCAGACCCGTAAAGATCAGCAAATGGTCAGAAATACGCCAATAATTGAATATTCAGCGGATTATCCTTAACAGATATTTCGAAACGCACTTTAATGAAACATGCATTATATCCAAATATCTGGAGGAGTACAAATCCAACTCGATTCTTAAAAAATGTTTATAATTGCCCCCAACTGATGCCATGATATCAAAATAACATCATTAGACAAAGTGGGCTTTTTTTCAGATTTTCTTCAGTAAGGGGCTTTCAGTGCGTTTTATGCCAATAAGTGTAATGAGAAACTTTAAAGAACGTCAATTGTCAATCAAGTTCCATGAGTAATATCTTTAATATTCGGAACAGTAGCTGAGGTGCAGGCCCGTAAACTTCATAATAAGGTCAGAAATACGACAATAATTGAATATTCCGCGATTTATCCTTAATAAATATTTCGAAATGCACATTAATGAAAGATGCATTATATCTAAATTTCAGAAAGAGTACAAATCCAACTTGATACCTATAAAATATTTATAATTACCTTCAACTGATGCCATGATATCAAAATAACATCATTAGACAAAGTGGGCTTTTTTTCAGATTTTCCTCAGTAAGGGGCTTTCAGTGCATTTAAGGCCAATCTCTGAAATAAGCAACTATAAAGAACAATCATTATCTAGCATGTTTTATAAGTATAATTTTTAATATTCGGAAAAGTAGCTGGGTTGCAGGCAAATTAACATCAGCAAAAGGTCAGATATACTCGAAAAGTTGAATATTCAGCGGTTTATCCTTTAAAATTTTTTCGAAATGAACTTAAATGAAAGATGCATTATATCTAAATTTGAAAGAGTACAAATCCAACTTGATTCCTATAAAATATTTTTTATTATCCCCAACTGATGCCAAGATATCGAAATAACATCATTAGAAAAAGTGGGCTTTTTTTCAGTTCTTCCTCAGTAACTAGCTTTCATTGCGTTTTATGCCAATACGTGTAATGAGAAACATTAAAGAACTTCAATTGTCAATCAAGTTCCATGAGTAATTTCTTTAATATTCGGAACAGTGGCTGAGGTGCAGGCTCGTAAACTTCATAATAAGGTCAGAAATACGACAATAATTAAATATTCAGCGATTTATCCTTAATAAATATTTCGAAATGCACATTAATGAAAGATGCATTATATCTAAATTTCAGATAGCGTACAAATCCAACTTGATACCTATAAAATATTTATAATTACCCCCAACTGATGCCAAAATATCGAAATTACATCATTAGACAAATTCCGATTTTTTTAGGACTTTCCTCAGTAACGGGCATTCAGTGCGTTTTATGCCAATCTCTGTAATAATCAACATTATAGAACGTTCATTATCAACGAAGTATCATAAGTAATATTTTGAATGTTCGGAACAGTGGCTGAGTTGCAGACCCGTAAACATCAGAAAAAGGTCAGAAATACACCAATAATTGAATATTCAGCGGTTTATCCTTAACAAATATTTCGAAATGCACTTTAATGAAAGATGCATTATATCTAAATTTCAGAAAGAGTACAAATCCAACTTGATTCCTATAAAATATTTATAATTACCCCCAACTGATGCCAAGATATCGAAATAACATCATTAGAAAAAGTGGTCTCTCTTAAGTTTTGCCTCAGTAACTAGCTTTCAGTGCGTTTTAAGCCAATCTCTGTAATAATCAACATTAAAGAACGTTCATTATCAATGAAGTATCATAAGTAATATTTTTAATGTTCGGAACAGTGGCTGAGTTGCAGACCCGTAAACATCAGCAAAAGGTCAGAAATACACCAATAATTGAATATTCAGCGGTTTATCCTTAACAAATATTTCGAAATGCACTTTAATGAAACATGCATTACATCCAAATATCTTGTAGAGTAAAAATCCAACTCGATTCTTAAAAAATGTTTATAATTGCCCCAACTGATGCCATGATATCAAAATAACTTCATTAGACAAAGTGGGCTTTATTTCAGATTATCCTCAGTAAGGGGCTTTCAGTGCGTTTTATGCCAAGATGTGTAATAATAAACTTTAAAGAACGTTCGTTGTTAATCAAGTTCCATGAGTAATATCTTAAATATTCGGAACAGTGGCTGAGGTGCTGTCCCGTAAACTTCATAATAAGGTCAGAAATACGACAATAATTGAATATTCCGCGGTTTATCCTTAATAAATATTTCCAAATTTTCTTTAATGAAAGATTCATTATATCTAAATTTCAGAAAGAGTACAAACCCAACTTGATACCTATATAATATTTATAATTACCTCCAACTGATGTCAGGATATCGAAATAACATCATTGGACAAAGTGGTCTTTTTTTTTTTATATTCCTCACTAACTGGATTTCAGTGCATTTTAGGCCAATCTCTGAAATAAGCAACTATAAAGAACATTCATTATCTATCATGTTTTATAAGTATAATTTTTAATATTCGGAACAGTGGCTGAGTTGCAGACCCGTAAACATCAGCAAAAGGTCAGAAATACACCAATAATTGAATATTCAGCGGTTTATCCTTAACAAATATTTCGAAATGCACTTTAATGAAAGATGCATTATATCTAAATTTCAGAAAGAGTACAAATCCAACTTGATTCCTATAAAATGTTTATAATTGCCCCAACTGATGCCATGATATCAAAATAACTTCATTAGACAAAGTGGGCTTTATTTCAGATTATCCTCAGTAAGGGGCTTTCAGTGCGTTTTATGCCAAGATGTGTAATAATAAACTTTAAAGAACGTTCGTTGTTAATCAAGTTCCATGAGTAATATCTTAAATATTCGGAACAGTGGCTGAGGTGCTGTCCCGTAAACTTCATAATAAGGTCAGAAATACGACAATAATTGAATATTCCGCGGTTTATCCTTAATAAATATTTCCAAATTTTCTTTAATGAAAGATTCATTATATCTAAATTTCAGAAAGAGTACAAACCCAACTTGATACCTATAAAATATTTATAATTACCCCCAACTGATGCCAAGATATCGAAATTACATCATTAGACAAATTCGGATTTTTTTAGGACTTTCCTCAGTAACGGGCATTCAGTGCGTTTTATGCCAATCTCTGTAATAACCAACATTAAAGAACGTTCATTATCAATGAAGTATCATAAGTAATATTTTTAATGTTCGGAACAGTGGCTGAGTTTCAGACCCGTAAAGATCAGCAAATGGTCAGAAATACGCCAATAATTGAATATTCAGCGGATTATCCTTAACAGATATTTCGAAACGCACTTTAATGAAACATGCATTATATCCAAATATCTGGAGGAGTACAAATCCAACTCGATTCTTAAAAAATGTTTATAATTGCCCCCAACTGATGCCATGATATCAAAATAACATCATTAGACAAAGTGGGCTTTTTTTCAGATTTTCTTCAGTAAGGGGCTTTCAGTGCGTTTTATGCCAATAAGTGTAATGAGAAACTTTAAAGAACGTCAATTGTCAATCAAGTTCCATGAGTAATATCTTTAATATTCGGAACAGTAGCTGAGGTGCAGGCCCGTAAACTTCATAATAAGGTCAGAAATACGACAATAATTGAATATTCCGCGATTTATCCTTAATAAATATTTCGAAATGCACATTAATGAAAGATGCATTATATCTAAATTTCAGAAAGAGTACAAATCCAACTTGATACCTATAAAATATTTATAATTACCTTCAACTGATGCCATGATATCAAAATAACATCATTAGACAAAGTGGGCTTTTTTTCAGATTTTCCTCAGTAAGGGGCTTTCAGTGCATTTAAGGCCAATCTCTGAAATAAGCAACTATAAAGAACAATCATTATCTAGCATGTTTTATAAGTATAATTTTTAATATTCGGAAAAGTAGCTGGGTTGCAGGCAAATTAACATCAGCAAAAGGTCAGATATACTCGAAAAGTTGAATATTCAGCGGTTTATCCTTTAAAATTTTTTCGAAATGAACTTAAATGAAAGATGCATTATATCTAAATTTGAAAGAGTACAAATCCAACTTGATTCCTATAAAATATTTTTTATTATCCCCAACTGATGCCAAGATATCGAAATAACATCATTAGAAAAAGTGGGCTTTTTTTCAGTTCTTCCTCAGTAACTAGCTTTCAGAGCGTTTTATGCCAATACGTGTAATGAGAAACTTTAAAGAACTTCAATTGTCAATCAAGTTCCATGAGTAATTTCTTTAATATTCGGAACAGTGGCTGAGGTGCAGGCTCGTAAACTTCATAATAAGGTCAGAAATACGACAATAATTAAATATTCAGCGATTTATCCTTAATAAATATTTCGAAATGCACTTTAATGAAACATGCATTATATCCAAATTTCTGGAGGAGTACAAATCCAACTCGATTCTTAAAAAATGTTTATAATTGCCCCCAACTGATGCCATGATATCAAAATAATATCATTGGACAAAGTGGTCTTCTTTTCTTATATTCCTCACTAACTGGCTTTCAGTGCATTTTAGGCCAATCACTGAAATAAGCAACTATAAAGAACATTCATTATCTATCATGTTTTATAAGTATAATTTCTAATATTCGGAACAGTGGCTGAGGTGCAGGTCCGTAAACATCATCATGAGGTCATAAATACACGAAAAGTTGAATATTCAGCGGTTTATCCTTTATAATTTTTTCGAAATGAACTTAAATGAAAGATCCATTATATCCAAATATCTGGAAGAGTACAAATCCAACTTGATACCTATAAAATATTTATAATTACCCCCAACTGATGCCAAGATATCGAAATTACATCATTAGACAAATTCGGATTTTTTTAGGACTTTCCTCAGTAACGGGCATTCAGTGCGTTTTATGCCAATCTCTGTAGTAATCAACATTAAAGAACGTCCATTTTCAATGAAGTTCCATGAGTAATATCTTTAATATTCGGAACAGTGGCTGAGGCGCAGGCCCGTAAACATCATCATGAGGTCAGAAATACGTCAATAATTGAATATTCCGCGATTTACCCTTTAAAATTATTCGAAATGAACTTTAATGAAAGATGCATTATATCTAAATTTCAGAAAGAGTACAAATCCAACTTGATTCCTATAAAATATTTATAATAACCTCCAGCTAAAGTCAGGATATCGAAATAACATCATTGGACAAAGTGGTCTTCTTTTTTTATATTCCTCACTAACTGGCTTTCAGTGCATTTTAGGCCAATCTCTGAAATAAGCAACTATAAAGAACATTCATTATCTATCATGTTTTATAAGTATAATTTCTAATATTCGGAACAGTAGCTGGGTTGCAGGCCCATTAACATCAGCAAGAGGTCAGAAATACTCGAATAGTTGAATATTCAGCGGTTTATCCTTTATAATTTTTTCGAAATGAACTTAAATGAAAGATGCATTATATCTAAATTTCAGAAAGAGTACAAATCCAACTTGATTCCTATAATATATTTTTAATTACCCCCAACTGATGCCAAGATATCGAAATAACATCATTAGACAAAGTGGGCTTTATTTCAGATTCTCCTCAGTAAGGGGCTTTCAGTTCGTTTCATGCCAATCTCTGTAATAATCAACATTATAGAACGTTCATTTTCAATGAAGTTCCATGAGTAATATCTTTAATATTCGGAACAGTGGCTGAGGTGCAGGCCCGTAAACTTCATCATAAGGTCAGAAATACGACATTAATTGAATATTCAGCGGTTTATCCTTAATAAATATTTCGAAATGCACTTTAATGAAAGATGCATTATATCTAAATTTCAGAAAGAGTACAACTCCAACTTGATTCCTATAAAATATTTATAATTACCCCCAACTGATGCCAAGATATCGAAATAACATCATTAGAAAAAGTGGTCTTTCTTAAGTTTTGCCTCAGTAACTAGCTTTCAGTGCGTTTTAAGCCAATCTCTGTGATAATCAACATTAAAGAACGTTCATTATCAATGAAGTATCATAAGTAATATTATTAATGTTCGGAACAGTAGCTGGGTTGCAGGCCAATTAACATCAGCAAAAGGTCAGAAATACACGAAAAGTTGAATATTCAGCGGTTTATCCTTTATAATTTTTTCGAAATGAACTTAAATGAAAGATGCATTATATCCAAATATCTGGAAGAGTACAAATCCAACTTGATACCTATAAAATATTTATAATTACCCCCAACTGATGCCAAGATATCGAAATTACATCATTAGACAAATTCGGATTTTTTTAGGACTTTCTTCAGTAACGGGCATTCAGTGCGTTTTATGCCAATCTCTGTAATAATCAACATTATAGAACGTTCATTTTCAATGAAGTTCCATGAGTAATATCTTTAATATTCGGAACAGTGGCTGAGGTGCAGGCCCGTAAACTTCATCATAAGGTCAGAAATACGACATTAATTGAATATTCAGCGGTTTATCCTTAATAAATATTTCGAAATGCACTTTAATGAAAGATGCATTATATCTAAATTTCAGAAAGAGTACAACTCCAACTTGATTCCTATAAAATATTTATAATTACCCCCAACTGATGCCAAGATATCGAAATAACATCATTAGAAAAAGTGGTCTTTCTTAAGTTTTGCCTCAGTAACTAGCTTTCAGTGCGTTTTAAGCCAATCTCTGTGATAATCAACATTAAAGAACGTTCATTATCAATGAAGTATCATAAGTAATATTATTAATGTTCGGAACAGTAGCTGAGTTGCAGACCCGTAAACATCAGCAATAGTTCAGAAATACACCAATAATTGAATATTCAGCGGTTTATCCTTAACAAATATTTCGAAATGCACTTAAATGAAAGATGCATTATATCCAAATATCTGGAAGAGTACAAATCCAACTTGATTCCTATAAAATATTTATAATTGCCCCCAACTGATGCCATGATATCAAAATAACATCATTAGACAAAGTGGGCTTTTTTTCAGATTTTCTTCAGTTAGGGGCTTTCAGTGCGTTTTATGCCAATAAGTGTAATGAGAAACTTTAAAGAACGTCAATTGTCAATCAAGTTCCATGAGTAATATCTTTAATATTCGGAACAGTGGCTGAGGTGCAGACCCGTAAACTTCATAATAAGGTCAGAAATACGACAATAATTGAATATTCCGCGGTTTATCCTTAATAAATATTTCCAAATTTTCTTTAATGAAAGATTCATAATATCTAAATTTCAAAAAGAGTACAAACCCAACTTGATACCTATAAAATATTTATAATTACCCCCAACTGATGCCATGATATCAAAATAACATCATTAGACAAAGTGGGCTTTTTTTCAGATTTTCCTCAGTAAGGGGCTTTCAGTGCATTTAAGGCCAATCTCTGAAATAAGCAACTATAAAGAACAATCATTATCTAGCATGTTTTATAAGTATAATTTTTAATATTCGGAAAAGTAGCTGGGTTGCAGGCCAATTAACATCAGCAAGAGGTCAGAAATCCTCGAAAAGTTGAATATTCAGCGGTTTATCCTTTAAATTTTTTTCGAAATGAACTTAAATGAAAGATGCATTATATCTAAATTCCAGAGAGTACAAATCCAACTTGATTCCTATAAAATATTTTTAATTACCCCCAACTGATGCCAAGATATCGAAATAACATCATTAGACAAAGTGGGCTTTTTTTCAGTTTTTCCTCAGTAACTAGCTTTCAGTGCGTTTTATGCCAATAGGTGTAATGAGAAACTTTAAAGAACGTCAATTGTCAATCATGTTCCATGAGTAATATCTTTAATATTCGGAACAGTGGCTGAAGTGCAGGCCCGTAAACTTCATAATAAGGTCAGAAATACGACAATAATTGAATATTCAGCGATTTATCCTTAATAAATATTTCGAAATGCACTTTAATGAAACATGCATTATATCCAAATATCTGGAGGAGTACAAATCCAACTCGATTCTTAAAAAATGTTTATAATTGCCCCCAACTGATGCCATGATATCAAAATAACATCATTAGACAAAGTGGGCTTTATTTCAGATTTTCCTCAGTAAGGGGCTTTCAGTGCGTTTTATGCCATTACGTGTAATGAGAAACTTTAAAGAACGTCAATTGTCAATCAAGTTCCATGAGTAATTTCTTTAATATTCGGAACAGTGGCTGAGGTGCAGGCCCGTAAACTTCATAATAAGGTCAGAAATACGACAAAAATTAAATATTCAGCGGTTTATCCTTAATAAATATTTCGAAATGCACATTAATGAAAGATGCATTATAGCTAAATTTCAGAAAGAGTACAAATCCAACTTGATTCCTATAAAATATTTATAATTACCTCCAACTAAAGTCAGGATATCGAAATAACATCATTGGACAAAGTGGTCTTCTTTTTTTATATTCCTCACTAACTGGCTTTAAGTGCATTTTAGGCCAATCTCTGAAATAAGCAACTATAAAGAACATTCATTATCTATCATGTTTTATAAGTATAATTTCTAATATTCGGAACAGTAGCTGGGTTGCAGGCCCATTAACATCAGCAAGATGTCAGAAATACACGAGAAGTTGAATATTCAGCGGTTTATCCTTTATAATTTTTTCGAAATGAACTTAGATGAAAGATGCATTATATCCAAATATCTGGAAGAGTACAAATCCAACTTGATACCTATAAAATATTTATAATTACCCCCAATTGATGCCAAGATATCGAAATTACATCATTAGACAAATTCGGAATTTTTTAGGACTTTCCTCAGTAACGGGCATTCAGTGCGTTTTATGCCAATCTCTGTAGTAATCAACATTAAAGAACGTTCATTTTCAATGAAGTTCCATGAGTAATATCTTTAATATTCGGAACAGTGGCTGAGGTGCAGGCCCGTAAACTTCATAATAAGGTCAGAAATACGACAATAATTGAATATTCGGCGATTTATCCTTAATAAATATTTCGAAATGCACATTAATGAAACAAGCATTATATCTAAATTTCAGAAAGAGTACAAATCCAACTTGATACCTATAAAATATTTATAATTACCTCCAACTGATGCCATGATATCAAAATAACATCATTAGACAAAGTGGGCTTTTTTTCAGATTTTCCTCAGTAAGGGGCTTTCAGTGCATTTAAGGCCAATCTCTGAAATAAGCAACTATAAAGAACAATCATTATCTAGCATGTTTTATAAGTATAATTTTTAATATTCGGAAAAGTAGCTGGGTTGCAGGCCAATTAACATCAGCAAAAGGTCAGAAATACTCGAAAAGTTGAATATTCAGCTGTTTATCCTTTAAAATTTTTTCGAAATGAACTTAAATGAAAGATGCATTATATCTAAATTTCAAAGAGTACAAATCCAACTTGATACCTATAAAATATTTATAATTACCTCCAACTGATGCCAAGATATCGAAATAACATCATTGGACAAAGTGGTCTTTTTTTTTCATATTCCTCACTAACTAGCTTTCAGTGCGTTTTATACCAATACGTGTAATGAGAAACTTTAAAGAACTTCAATTGTCAATCAAGTTCCATGAGTAATTTCTTTAATATTCGGAACAGTGGCTGAGGTGCAGGCCCGTAAACTTCATAATAAGGTCAGAAATACGACAATAATTGAATATTCAGCGGTTTATCCTTAATAAATATTTCGAAATGCACATTAATGAAAGATGCATTATAGCTAAATTTCAGAAAGAGTACAAATCCAACTTGATACCTATAAAATATTTATAATTACCTCCAAATGATGCCAAGATATCGAAATAACATCATTGGACAAAGTGGTCTTTTTTTTTCATATTCCTCACTAACTAGCTTTCAGTGCGTTTTATGCCAATACGTGTAATGAGAAACTTTAAAGAACTTCAATTGTCAATCAAGTTCCATGAGTAATTTCTTTAACATTCGGAACAGTGGCTGAGGTGCAGGCCCGTAAACTTCATAATAAGGTCAGAAATACGACAATAATTGAATATTCAGCGGTTTATCCTTAATAAATATTTCAAAATGCACATTAATGAAAGATGCATTATATCTAAATTTCAAAGAGAGTACAAACCCAACTTGATACCTATAGAATATTTTTAATTACCCCCAACTGATGCCAAGATATCGAAATAACATCATTAGACAATGTGGGCTTTTTTTCAGTTTTTCCTCAGTAACTAGCTTTCAGTGCGTTTTATGCCAATACGTGTAATGTGAAACTTTAAAGAACGTCAATTGTCAATCAAGTTCCATGAGTAATATCTTTAATATTCGGAACAGTGGCTGAGGTGCAGGCCCGTAAACTTCATAATAAGGTCAGAAATACGACAATAATTGAATATTCAGCGATTTATCCTTAATAAATATTTCGAAATGCACTTTAATGAAACATGCATTATATCCAAATATCTGGAGGAGTACAAATCCAACTCGATTCTTAAAAAATGTTTATAATTGCCCCCAACTGATGCCATGATATCAAAATAACATCATCAGACAAAGTGGGCTTTATATCAGATTTTCCTCAGTAAGGGGCTTTCAGTGCGTTTTATGCCAATACGTGTAATGAGAAACTTTAAAGAACGTCAATTGTCAATCAAGTTCCATGAGTAATTTCTTTTAATATTCGGAACAGTGGCTGAGGTGCAGGCCCGTTAACTTCATAATAAGGTCAGAAATACGACAATAATTGAATATTCAGCGGTTTATCCTTAATAAATATTTCGAAATGCACATTAATGAAAGATGCATTATAGCTAAATTTCAGAAAGAGTACAAATCCAACTTGATACCTATAAAATATTTATAATTACCTCCAACTGATGCCAAGATATCGAAATAACATCATTGGACAAAGTGGTCTTTTTTTTTCATATTCCTCACTAACTGGCTTTCAGTGCATTTTAGGCCAATCTCTGAAATTAGCAACTATAAAGAACATTCATAATCTATCATGTTTCATAAGTATAATTTTTAATATTCGGAACAGTGGCTGAGGTGCAATAAGCAACTATAAAGAACATTCATTATCTATCATGTTTTATAAGTATGATTTCTAATATTCGGAACAGTAGCTGGGTTGCAGGCCCATTAACATCAGCAAGATGTCAGAAATACACGAAAAGTTGAATATTCAGCGGTTTATCCTTTATAATTTTTTCGAAATGAACTTGAATGAAAGATGCATTATATCCAAATATCTGGAAGAGTACAAATCCAACTTGATACTTATAAAATATTTATAATTACCCCCAACTGATGCCAAGATATCGAAATAACATCATTGGACAAAGTGGTCTTTTTTTTTCATATTCCTCACTAACTAGCTTTCAGTGCGTTTTATGCCAATACGTGTAATGAGAAACTTTAAAGAACTTCAATTGTCAATCAAGTTCCATGAGTAATTTCTTTAACATTCGGAACAGTGGCTGAGGTGCAGGCCCGTAAACTTCATAATAAGGTCAGAAATACGACAATAATTGAATATTCAGCGGTTTATCCTTAATAAATATTTCGAAATGCACTTTAATGAAACATGCATTATATTCAAATATCTGGAGGAGTACAAATCCAACTCGATTCTTAAAAAATATTTATAATTACCCCCAACTGATGCCATGATATCAAAATAACATCATTAGACAAAGTGGGCTTATTTCAGATTTTCCTCAGTAAGGGGCTTTCAGTGCGTTTTATGCCAATACGTGTAATGAGAAACTTTAAAGAACGTCAATTGTCAATCAAGTTCCATGAGTAATTTCTTTAATATTCGGAACAGTGGCTGAGGTGCAGGCTCGTAAACTTCATAATAAGGTCAGAAATACGACAATAATTGAATATTCAGCGGTTTATCCTTAATAAATATTTCGAAATGCACATTAATGAAAGATGCATTATAGCTAAATTTCAGAAAGAGTACAAATCCAACTTGATACCTATAAAATATTTATAATTACCTCCAACTGATGCCAAGATATCGAAATAACATCATTGGACAAAGTGGTCTTTTTTTTTCATATTCCTCACTAACTGGCTTTCAGTGCATTTTAGGCCAATCTCTGAAATTAGCAACTATAAAGAACATTCATAATCTATCATGTTTCATAAGTATAATTTTTAATATTCGGAACAGTGGCTGAGGTGCAATAAGCAACTATAAAGAACATTCATTATCTATCATGTTTTATAAGTATGATTTCTAATATTCGGAACAGTAGCTGGGTTGCAGGCCCATTAACATCAGCAAGATGTCAGAAATACACGAAAAGTTGAATATTCAGCGGTTTATCCTTTATAATTTTTTCGAAATGAACTTGAATGAAAGATGCATTATATCCAAATATCTGGAAGAGTACAAATCCAACTTGATACTTATAAAATATTTATAATTACCCCCAACTGATGCCAAGATATCGAAATTACATCATTAGACAAATTAGGATTTTTTTAGGACTTTCCTCAGTAACGGGCATTCAGTGCGTTTTATGCCAATCTCTGTAGTAATCAACATTAAAGAACGTTCATTTTCAATGAAGTTCCATGAGTAATATCTTTAATATTCGGAACAGTGGCTGAGGCGCAGGCCCGTAAACTTCATCATAAGGTCAGAAATACGACATTAATTGAATATTCAGCGATTTATCCTTAATAAATATTTCGAAATGCACTTTAATGAAACATGCATTATATTCAAATATCTGGAGGAGTACAAATCCAACTCGATTCTTAAAAAATATTTATAATTACCCCCAACTGATGCCATGATATCAAAATAACATCATTAGACAAAGTGGGCTTTATTTCAGATTTTCCTCAGTAAGGGGCTTTCAGTGCGTTTTATGCCAATACGTGTAATGAGAAACTTTAAAGAACGTCAATTGTCAATCAAGTTCCATGAGTAATTTCTTTAATATTCGGAACAGTGGCTGAGGTGCAGGCTCGTAAACTTCATAATAAGGTCAGAAATACGACAATAATTGAATATTCAGCAGTTTATCCTTAATAAATATTTCGAAATGCACATTAATGAAAGATGCATTATAGCTAAATTTCAGAAAGAGTACAAATCCAACTTGATACCTATAAAATATTTATAATTACCTCCAACTGATGCCAAGATATCGAAATAACATCATTGGACAAAGTGGTCTTTTTTTTTCATATTCCTCACTAACTGGCTTTCAGTGCATTTTAGGCCAATCTCTGAAATTAGCAACTATAAAGAACATTCATAATCTATCATGTTTCATAAGTATAATTTTTAATATTCGGAACAGTGGCTGAGGTGCAATAAGCAACTATAAAGAACATTCATTATCTATCATGTTTTATAAGTATGATTTCTAATATTCGGAACAGTAGCTGGGTTGCAGGCCCATTAACATCAGCAAGATGTCAGAAATACACGAAAAGTTGAATATTCAGCGGTTTATCCTTTATAATTTTTTCGAAATGAACTTGAATGAAAGATGCATTATATCCAAATATCTGGAAGAGTACAAATCCAACTTGATACTTATAAAATATTTATAATTACCCCCAACTGATGCCAAGATATCGAAATTACATCATTAGACAAATTAGGATTTTTTTAGGACTTTCCTCAGTAACGGGCATTCAGTGCGTTTTATGCCAATCTCTGTAGTAATCAACATTAAAGAACGTTCATTTTCAATGAAGTTCCATGAGTAATATCTTTAATATTCGGAACAGTGGCTGAGGCGCAGGCCCGTAAACTTCATCATAAGGTCAGAAATACGACATTAATTGAATATTCAGCGATTTATCCTTAATAAATATTTCGAAATGCACTTTAATGAAACATGCATTATATTCAAATATCTGGAGGAGTACAAATCCAACTCGATTCTTAAAAAATGTTTATAATTGCCCCCAACTGATGCCATGATATCAAAATAACATCATTAGACAAAGTGGGCTTTATTTCAGATTTTCCTCAGTAAAGGGCTTTCAGTGCGTTTTATGCCAATACGTGTAATGAGAAACTTTAAAGAACGTCAATTGTCAATCAAGTTCCATGAGTAATTTCTTTAATATTCGGAACAGTGGCTGAGGTGCAGGCCCGTAAACTTCATAATAAGGTCAGAAATACGACAATAATTGAATATTCAGCGGTTTATCCTTAATAAATATTTCGAAATGCACATTAATGAAAGATGCATTATAGCTAAATTTCAGAAAGAGTACAAATCCAACTTGATACCTATAAAATATTTATAATTACCTCCAACTGATGCCAAGATATCGAAATAACATCATTGGACAAAGTGGTCTTTTTTTTTCATATTCCTCACTAACTGGCTTTCAGTGCATTTTAGGCCAATCTCTGAAATTAGCAACTATAAAGAACATTCATAATCTATCATGTTTCATAAGTATAATTTTTAATATTCGGAACAGTGGCTGAGGTGCAATAAGCAACTATAAAGAACATTCATTATCTATCATGTTTTATAAGTATGATTTCTAATATTCGGAACAGTAGCTGGGTTGCAGGCCCATTAACATCAGCAAGATGTCAGAAATACACGAAAAGTTGAATATTCAGCGGTTTATCCTTTATAATTTTTTCGAAATGAACTTGAATGAAAGATGCATTATATCCAAATATCTGGAAGAGTACAAATCCAACTTGATACTTATAAAATATTTATAATTACCCCCAACTGATGCCAAGATATCGAAATTACATCATTAGACAAATTAGGATTTTTTTAGGACTTTCCTCAGTAACGGGCATTCAGTGCGTTTTATGCCAATCTCTGTAGTAATCAACATTAAAGAACGTTCATTTTCAATGAAGTTCCATGAGTAATATCTTTAATATTCGGAACAGTGGCTGAGGCGCAGGCCCGTAAACTTCATCATAAGGTCAGAAATACGACATTAATTGAATATTCAGCGATTTATCCTTAATAAATATTTCGAAATGCACTTTAATGAAACATGCATTATATTCAAATATCTGGAGGAGTACAAATCCAACTCGATTCTTAAAAAATATTTATAATTACCCCCAACTGATGCCATGATATCAAAATAACATCATTAGACAAAGTGGGCTTTATTTCAGATTTTCCTCAGTAAGGGGCTTTCAGTGCGTTTTATGCCAATACGTGTAATGAGAAACTTTAAAGAACGTCAATTGTCAATCAAGTTCCATGAGTAATTTCTTTAATATTCGGAACAGTGGCTGAGGTGCAGGCTCGTAAACTTCATAATAAGGTCAGAAATACGACAATAATTGAATATTCAGCGGTTTATCCTTAATAAATATTTCGAAATGCACATTTATGAAAGATGCATTATAGCTAAATTTCAGAAAGAGTACAAATCCAACTTGATACCTATAAAATATTTATAATTACCTCCAACTGATGCCAAGATATCGAAATAACATCATTGGACAAAGTGGTCTTTTTTTTTCATATTCCTCACTAACTGGCTTTCAGTGCATTTTAGGCCAATCTCTGAAATTAGCAACTATAAAGAACATTCATAATCTATCATGTTTCATAAGTATAATTTTTAATATTCGGAACAGTGGCTGAGGTGCAATAAGCAACTATAAAGAACATTCATTATCTATCATGTTTTATAAGTATGATTTCTAATATTCGGAACAGTAGCTGGGTTGCAGGCCCATTAACATCAGCAAGATGTCAGAAATACACGAAAAGTTGAATATTCAACGGTTTATCCTTTATAATTTTTTCGAAATGAACTTGAATGAAAGATGCATTATATCCAAATATCTGGAAGAGTACAAATCCAACTTGATACTTATAAAATATTTATAATTACCCCCAACTGATGCCAAGATATCGAAATTACATCATTAGACAAATTAGGATTTTTTTAGGACTTTCCTCAGTAACGGGCATTCAGTGCGTTTTATGCCAATCTCTGTAGTAATCAACATTAAAGAACGTTCATTTTCAATGAAGTTCCATGAGTAATATCTTTAATATTCGGAACAGTGGCTGAGGCGCAGGCCCGTAAACTTCATCATAAGGTCAGAAATACGACATTAATTGAATATTCAGCGATTTATCCTTAATAAATATTTCGAAATGCACTTTAATGAAACATGCATTATATTCAAATATCTGGAGGAGTACAAATCCAACTCGATTCTTAAAAAATATTTATAATTACCCCCAACTGATGCCATGATATCAAAATAACATCATTAGACAAAGTGGGCTTATTTCAGATTTTCCTCAGTAAGGGGCTTTCAGTGCGTTTTATGCCAATACGTGTAATGAGAAACTTTAAAGAACGTCAATTGTCAATCAAGTTCCATGAGTAATTTCTTTAATATTCGGAACAGTGGCTGAGGTGCAGGCTCGTAAACTTCATAATAAGGTCAGAAATACGACAATAATTGAATATTCAGCGGTTTATCCTTAATAAATATTTCGAAATGCACATTAATGAAAGATGCATTATAGCTAAATTTCAGAAAGAGTACAAATCCAACTTGATACCTATAAAATATTTATAATTACCTCCAACTGATGCCAAGATATCGAAATAACATCATTGGACAAAGTGGTCTTTTTTTTTCATATTCCTCACTAACTGGCTTTCAGTGCATTTTAGGCCAATCTCTGAAATTAGCAACTATAAAGAACATTCATAATCTATCATGTTTCATAAGTATAATTTTTAATATTCGGAACAGTGGCTGAGGTGCAATAAGCAACTATAAAGAACATTCATTATCTATCATGTTTTATAAGTATGATTTCTAATATTCGGAACAGTAGCTGGGTTGCAGGCCCATTAACATCAGCAAGATGTCAGAAATACACGAAAAGTTGAATATTCAGCGGTTTATCCTTTATAATTTTTTCGAAATGAACTTGAATGAAAGATGCATTATATCCAAATATCTGGAAGAGTACAAATCCAACTTGATACTTATAAAATATTTATAATTACCCCCAACTGATGCCAAGATATCGAAATTACATCATTAGACAAATTAGGATTTTTTTAGGACTTTCCTCAGTAACGGGCATTCAGTGCGTTTTATGCCAATCTCTGTAGTAATCAACATTAAAGAACGTTCATTTTCAATGAAGTTCCATGAGTAATATCTTTAATATTCGGAACAGTGGCTGAGGCGCAGGCCCGTAAACTTCATCATAAGGTCAGAAATACGACATTAATTGAATATTCAGCGATTTATCCTTAATAAATATTTCGAAATGCACTTTAATGAAACATGCATTATATTCAAATATCTGGAGGAGTACAAATCCAACTCGATTCTTAAAAAATGTTTATAATTGCCCCCAACTGATGCCATGATATCAAAATAACATCATTAGACAAAGTGGGCTTTATTTCAGATTTTCCTCAGTAAAGGGCTTTCAGTGCGTTTTATGCCAATACGTGTAATGAGAAACTTTAAAGAACGTCAATTGTCAATCAAGTTCCATGAGTAATTTCTTTAATATTCGGAACAGTGGCTGAGGTGCAGGCCCGTAAACTTCATAATAAGGTCAGAAATACGACAATAATTGAATATTCAGCGGTTTATCCTTAATAAATATTTCGAAATGCACATTAATGAAAGATGCATTATAGCTAAATTTCAGAAAGAGTACAAATCCAACTTGATACCTATAAAATATTTATAATTACCTCCAACTGATGCCAAGATATCGAAATAACATCATTGGACAAAGTGGTCTTTTTTTTTCATATTCCTCACTAACTGGCTTTCAGTGCATTTTAGGCCAATCTCTGAAATTAGCAACTATAAAGAACATTCATAATCTATCATGTTTCATAAGTATAATTTTTAATATTCGAAACAGTGGCTGAGGTGCAGGCCCGTAAACATCATCATGAGGTCAGAAATACGTCAATAATTGAATATTCCGCGGTTTATCCTTTAAAATTTTTTCGAAATGAACTTTAATGAAAGATGCATTATATCTAAATTTCAGAGAGTACAAATCCAACTTGATACCTATAAAAGATTTATAATTACCCCCAACTGATGCCAAGATATCGAAATTACATCATTAGACAAATTCGGATTTTTTTAGGACTTTCCTCAGTAACGGGCATTCAGTGCGTTTTATGCCAATCTCTGTAGTAATCAACATTAAAGAACGTTCATTTTCAATGAAGTTCCATGAGTAATATCTTTAATATTTGGAACAGTGGCTGAGGTGCAGGCCCGTAAACTTCATAATAAGGTCAGAAATACTACAATAATTGAATATTCAGCGATTTATCCTTAATAAATATTTCGAAATGCACATTAATGAAAGATGCATTATATCTAAATTTCAGAAAGAGTACAAATCCAACTTGATACCTATAAAATATTTATAATTACATCCAACTGATGCCATGATATCAAAATAACATCATTAGACAAAATGGGCTTTTTTTCAGATTTTCCTCAGTAAGGGGCTTTCAGTGCATTTAAGGCCAATCTCTGAAATAAGCAACTATAAAGAACAATCATTATCTAGCATGTTTTATAAGTATAATTTTTAATATTCGGAAAAGTAGCTGGGTTGCAGGCCAATTAACATCAGCAAGAGGTCAGAAATACTCGAAAAGTTGAATATTCAGCGGTTTATCCTTTAAATTTTTTTCGAAATGAACTTAAATGAAAGATGCATTATATCTAAATTCCAGAGAGTACAAATCCAACTTGATTCCTATAAAATATTTTTAATTTCCCCCAACTGATGCCAAGATATCGAAATAACATCATTAGACAAAGTGGGCTTTTTTTCAGTTTTTCCTCAGTAACTAGCTTTCAGTGCGTTTTATGCCAATACGTGTAATGAGAAACCTTAAAGAACGTCAATTGTCAATCATGTTCCATGAGTAATATCTTTAATATTCGGAACAGTGGCTGAGGTGCAGGCCCGTAAACTTCATAATAAGGTCAGAAATACGACATTAATTGAATATTCAGCGATTTATCCTTAATAAATATTTCGAAATGCACTTTAATGAAACATGCATTATATCCAAATATCTGGAGGAGTACAAATCCAACTCGATTCTTAAAAAATGTTTATAATTGCCCCCAACTGATGCCATGATATCAAAATAACATCATTAGACAAAGTGGGCTTTATTTCAGATTTTCCTCAGTAAGGGGCTTTCAGTGCGTTTTATGCCAATACGTGTAATGAGAAACTTTAAAGAACGTCAATAGTCAATCAAGTTCCATGAGTAATTTCTTTAATATTCGGAACAGTGGCTGAGGTGCAGGCCCGTAAACATCATCATGAGGTCAGAAATACGTCAATAATTGAATATTCCGCGGTTTATCCTTTAAAATTTTTTCGAAATGAACTTTAATGAAAGATGCATTATATCTAAATTTCAGAGAGTACAAATCCAACTTGATACCTATAAAATATTTATAATTACCTCCAACTGATGCCAAGATATCGAAATAACATCATTGGACAAAGTGGTCTTTTTTTTTCATATTCCTCACTAACTGGCTTTCAGTGCATTTTAGGCCAATCTCTGAAATTAGCAACTATAAAGAACATTCATAATCTATCATGTTTCATAAGTATAATTTTTAATATTCGGAACAGTGGCTGAGGTGCAATAAGCAACTATAAAGAACATTCATTATCTATCATGTTTTATAAGTATGATTTCTAATATTCGGAACAGTAGCTGGGTTGCAGGCCCATTAACATCAGCAAGATGTCAGAAATACACGAAAAGTTGAATATTCAGCGGTTTATCCTTTATAATTTTTTCGAAATGAACTTGAATGAAAGATGCATTATATCCAAATATCTGGAAGAGTACAAATCCAACTTGATACTTATAAAATATTTATAATTACCCCCAACTGATGCCAAGATATCGAAATTACATCATTAGACAAATTAGGATTTTTTTAGGACTTTCCTCAGTAACGGGCATTCAGTGCGTTTTATGCCAATCTCTGTAGTAATCAACATTAAAGAACGTTCATTTTCAATGAAGTTCCATGAGTAATATCTTTAATATTCGGAACAGTGGCTGAGGCGCAGGCCCGTAAACTTCATCATAAGGTCAGAAATACGACATTAATTGAATATTCAGCGATTTATCCTTAATAAATATTTCGAAATGCACTTTAATGAAACATGCATTATATTCAAATATCTGGAGGAGTACAAATCCAACTCGATTCTTAAAAAATGTTTATAATTGCCCCCAACTGATGCCATGATATCAAAATAACATCATTAGACAAAGTGGGCTTTATTTCAGATTTTCCTCAGTAAGGGGCTTTCAGTGCGTTTTATGCCAATACGTGTAATGAGAAACTTTAAAGAACGTCAATTGTCAATCAAGTTCCATGAGTAATTTCTTTAATATTCGGAACAGTGGCTGAGGTGCAGGCCCGTAAACTTCATAATAAGGTCAGAAATACGACAATAATTGAATATTCAGCGGTTTATCCTTAATAAATATTTCGAAATGCACATTAATGAAAGATGCATTATAGCTAAATTTCAGAAAGAGTACAAATCCAACTTGATACCTATAAAATATTTATAATTACCTCCAACTGATGCCAAGATATCGAAATAACATCATTGGACAAAGTGGTCTTTTTTTTTCATATTCCTCACTAACTGGCTTTCAGTGCATTTTAGGCCAATCTCTGAAATTAGCAACTATAAAGAACATTCATAATCTATCATGTTTCATAAGTATAATTTTTAATATTCGAAACAGTGGCTGAGGTGCAGGCCCGTAAACATCATCATGAGGTCAGAAATACGTCAATAATTGAATATTCCGCGGTTTATCCTTTAAAATTTTTTCGAAATGAACTTTAATGAAAGATGCATTATATCTAAATTTCAGAGAGTACAAATCCAACTTGATACCTATAAAAGATTTATAATTACCCCCAACTGATGCCAAGATATCGAAATTACATCATTAGACAAATTCGGATTTTTTTAGGACTTTCCTCAGTAACGGGCATTCAGTGCGTTTTATGCCAATCTCTGTAGTAATCAACATTAAAGAACGTTCATTTTCAATGAAGTTCCATGAGTAATATCTTTAATATTTGGAACAGTGGCTGAGGTGCAGGCCCGTAAACTTCATAATAAGGTCAGAAATACTACAATAATTGAATATTCAGCGATTTATCCTTAATAAATATTTCGAAATGCACATTAATGAAAGATGCATTATATCTAAATTTCAGAAAGAGTACAAATCCAACTTGATACCTATAAAATATTTATAATTACATCCAACTGATGCCATGATATCAAAATAACATCATTAGACAAAATGGGCTTTTTTTCAGATTTTCCTCAGTAAGGGGCTTTCAGTGCATTTAAGGCCAATCTCTGAAATAAGCAACTATAAAGAACAATCATTATCTAGCATGTTTTATAAGTATAATTTTTAATATTCGGAAAAGTAGCTGGGTTGCAGGCCAATTAACATCAGCAAGAGGTCAGAAATACTCGAAAAGTTGAATATTCAGCGGTTTATCCTTTAAATTTTTTTCGAAATGAACTTAAATGAAAGATGCATTATATCTAAATTCCAGAGAGTACAAATCCAACTTGATTCCTATAAAATATTTTTAATTTCCCCCAACTGATGCCAAGATATCGAAATAACATCATTAGACAAAGTGGACTTTTTTTCAGTTTTTCCTCAGTAACTAGCTTTCAGTGCGTTTTATGCCAATACGTGTAATGAGAAACCTTAAAGAACGTCAATTGTCAATCATGTTCCATGAGTAATATCTTTAATATTCGGAACAGTGGCTGAGGTGCAGGCCCGTAAACTTCATAATAAGGTCAGAAATACGACAATAATTGAATATTCAGCGATTTATCCTTAATAAATATTTCGAAATGCACTTTAATGAAACATGCATTATATCCAAATATCTGGAGGAGTACAAATCCAACTCGATTCTTAAAAAATGTTTATAATTGCCCCCAACTGATGCCATGATATCAAAATAACATCATTAGACAAAGTGGGCTTTATTTCAGATTTTCCTCAGTAAGGGGCTTTCAGTGCGTTTTATGCCAATACGTGTAATGAGAAACTTTAAAGAACGTCAATAGTCAATCAAGTTCCATGAGTAATTTCTTTAATATTCGGAACAGTGGCTGAGGTGCAGGCCCGTAAACATCATCATGAGGTCAGAAATACGTCAATAATTGAATATTCCGCGGTTTATCCTTTAAAAATTTTTCGAAATGAACTTTAATGAAAGATGCATTATATCTAAATTTCAGAGAGTACAAATCCAACTTGATACCTATAAAAGATTTATAATTACCCCCAACTGATGCCAAGATATCGAAATTACATCATTAGACAAATTCGGATTTTTTTAGGACTTTCCTCAGTAACGGGCATTCAGTGCGTTTTATGCCAATCTCTGTAGTAATCAACATTAAAGAACGTTCATTTTCAATGAAGTTCCATGAGTAATATCTTTAATATTCGGAACAGTGGCTGAGGTGCAGGCCCGTAAACTTCATAATAAGGTCAGAAATACGACAATAATTGAATATTCAGCGATTTATCCTTAATAAATATTTCGAAATGCACATTAATGAAAGATGCATTATATCTAAATTTCAGAAAGAGTACAAATCCAACTTGATACCTATAAAATATTTATAATTACATCCAACTGATGCCATGATATCAAAATAACATCATTAGACAAAGTGGGCTTTTTTTCAAATTTTCCTCAGTAAGGGGCTTTCAGTGCATTTAAGGCCAATCTCTGAAATAAGCAACTATAAAGAACAATCATTATCTAGCATGTTTTATAAGTATTATTTTTAATATTCGGAAAAGTAGCTGGGTTGCAGGCCAATTAACATCAGCAAGAGGTCAGAAATACTCGAAAAGTTGAATATTCAGCGGTTTATCCTTTAAATTTTTTTCGAAATGAGCTTAAATGAAAGATGCATTATAGCTAAATTTCAGAAAGAGTACAAATCCAACTTGATACCTATAAAATATTTATAATTACCCCCAACTGATGCCATGATATCAAAATAACATCATTAGACAAAGTGGGCTTTATTTCAGATTTTCCTCAGTAAGGGGTTTTCAGTGCGTTTTATGCCAATACGTGTAATGAGAAACTTTAAAGAACGTCAATTGTCAATCAAGTTCCATGAGTAATTTCTTTAATATTCGGAACAGTGGCTGAGGTGCAGGCCCGTAAACTTCATAATAAGGTCAGAAATACGACAATAATTGAATATTCAGCGGTGTATCCTTAATAAATATTTCGAAATGCACATTAATGAAAGATGCATTATAGCTAAATTTCAGAAAGAGTACAAATCCAACTTGATACCTATAAAATATTTATAATTACCTCCAACTGATGCCAAGATATCGAAATAACATCATTGGACAAAGTGGTCTTTTTTTTTCATATTCCTCACTAACTGGCTTTCAGTGCATTTTAGGCCAATCTCTGAAATTAGCAACTATAAAGAACATTCATAATCTATCATGTTTCATAAGTATAATTTTTAATATTCGGAACAGTGGCTGAGGTGCAGGCCCGTAAACATCATCATGAGGTCAGAAATACGTCAATAATTGAATATTCCGCGGTTTATCCTTTAAAATTTTTTCGAAATGAACTATAATGAAAGATGCATTATATCTAAATTTCAGAGAGTACAAATCCAACTTGATACCTATAAAATATTTATAATTACCTCCAACTAAAGTCAGGATATCGAAATAACATCATTGGACAAAGTAGTCTTCTTTTTTTATATTTCTCACTAACTGGCTTTCAGTGCATTTTATGCCAATCTCTGAAATAAGCAACTATAAAGAACGTTCATTTTCAATGAAGTTCCATGAGTAATATCTTTAATATTCGTAACACTGGCTGAGTTGCAGACCCGTAAACATCAGGAAATGTCAGAAATACGCATATAATTGAATATTTAGCGGTTTATAATTAACAAATATTTCGAAATTTACTTTAATGAAAGATTCATTATATCTAAATTTCAAAGAGAGTACAAACCCAACTTGATACCTATAGAATATTTATAATTTCCCCCAACTGATGCCAAGATATCGAAATAACATCATTAGACAAATTCGGATTTTTTTAGGACTTTCCTCAGTAACGGGCATTCAGTGCGTTTTATGCCAATCTCTGTAATAATCAACATTCAAGAACGTTCAATATCAATCAAGTATCATAAGTAATATTTTTAATGTTCGGGACAGTGGCTGAGTTGCAGACCTGTAAACATCAGCAAAAGGTCAGAAATACGCCAATAATTGAATATTCAGCGGTTTATCCTTATCAAATATTTCGAAATGCACTTTAATGAAACATGCATTATATCCAAATATCTAGAAGAGTACAAATCCAACTCGTTCTTAAAAAATGTTTATAATTGCCCCCAACTGATGCCATGATATCAAAATAACATCATTAGACAAAGTGGGCTTTTTTTCAGATTTTCCTCAGTGAGGGGCTTTCAGTGCATTTTAGGCCAATCTCTGAAATAAGCAACTATAAAGAACAATCATTATCTAGCATTTTTTATAAGTATAATTTTTAATATTCGGAAAAGTAGCTGGGTTGCAGGCCAATTAACATCAGCAAGAGGTCAGAAATACTCGAAAAGTTGAATATTCAGCGGTTTATCCTTTAAATTTTTTTCGAAATGAACTTAAATGAAACATGCATTATATCCAAATATCTGGAGGAGTACAAATCCAACTCGATTCTTAAAAAATGTTTATAATTGCCCCCAACTGATGCCATGATATCAAAATAACATCATTAGACAAAGTGGGCTTTATATCAGATTTTCCTCAGTAAGGGGCTTTCAGTGCGTTTTATGCCAATACGTGTAATGAGAAACTTTAAAGAACGTCAATTGTCAATCAAGTTCCATGAGTAATTTCTTTTAATATTCGGAACAGTGGCTGAGGTGCAGGCCCGTAAACTTCATAATAAGGTCAGAAATACGACAATAATTGAATATTCAGCGGTTTATCCTTAATAAATATTTCGAAATGCACATTAATGAAAGATGCATTATAGCTAAATTTCAGAAAGAGTACAAATCCAACTTGATACCTATAAAATATTTATAATTACCTCCAACTGATGCCAAGATATCGAAATAACATCATTGGACAAAGTGGTCTTTTTTTTTCATATTCCTCACTAACTGGCTTTCAGTGCATTTTAGGCCAATCTCTGAAATTAGCAACTATAAAGAACATTCATAATCTATCATGTTTCATAAGTATAATTTTTAATATTCGGAACAGTGGCTGAGGTGCAGGCCCGTAAACATCATCATGAGGTCAGAAATACGTCAATAATTGAATATTCCGCGGTTTATCCTTTAAAATTTTTTCGAAATGAACTATAATGAAAGATGCATTATATCTAAATTTCAGAGAGTACAAATCCAACTTGATACCTATAAAATATTTATAATTACCTCCAACTAAAGTCAGGATATCGAAATAACATCATTGGACAAAGTAGTCTTCTTTTTTTATATTCCTCACTAACTGGCTTTCAGTGCATTCTATGCCAATCTCTGAAATAAGCAACTATAAAGAACGTTCATTTTCAATGAAGTTCCATGAGTAATATCTTTAATATTCGTAACACTGGCTGAGTTGCAGACCCGTAAACATCAGGAAATGTCAGAAATACGCATATAATTGAATATTTAGCGGTTTATAATTAACAAATATTTCGAAATTTACTTTAATGAAAGATTCATTATATCTAAATTTCAAAGAGAGTACAAACCCAACTTGATACCTATAGAATATTTATAATTTCCCCCAACTGATGCCAAGATATCGAAATAACATCATTAGACAAATTCGGATTTTTTTAGGACTTTCCTCAGTAACGGGCATTCAGTGCGTTTTATGCCAATCTCTGTAATAATCAACATTCAAGAACGTTCAATATCAATGAAGTATCATAAGTAATATTTTTAATGTTCGGGACAGTGGCTGAGTTGCAGACCTGTAAACATCAGCAAAAGGTCAGAAATACGCCAATAATTGAATATTCAGCGGTTTATCCTTATCAAATATTTCGAAATGCACTTTAATGAAACATGCATTATATCCAAATATCTGGAAGAGTACAAATCCAACTCGTTCTTAAAAAATGTTTATAATTGCCCCCAACTGATGCCATGATATCAAAATAACATCATTAGACAAAGTGGGCTTTTTTTCAGATTTTCCTCAGTGAGGGGCTTTCAGTGCATTTAAGGCCAATCTCTGAAATAAGCAACTATAAAGAACAATCATTATCTAGCATTTTTTATAAGTATAATTTTTAATATTCGGAAAAGTAGCTGGGTTGCAGGCCAATTAACATCAGCAAGAGGTCAGAAATACTCGAAAAGTTGAATATTCAGCGGTTTATCCTTTAAATTTTTTTCGAAATGAACTTAAATGAAAGATGCATTATATCTAAATTTCAGAGAGTACAAATCCAACTTGATTCCTATAAAATATTTTTAATTACCCCCAACTGATGCCAAGATATCGAAATAACATCATTAGACAATGTGGGCTTTTTTTCAGTTTTTCCTCAGTAACTAGCTTTCAGTGCGTTTTATGCCAATACGTGTAATGTGAAACTTTAAAGAACGTCAATTGTCAATCAAGTTCCATGAGTAATATCTTTAATATTCGGAACAGTGGCTGAGGTGCAGGCCCGTAAACTTCATAATAAGGTCAGAAATACGACAATAATTGAATATTCAGCGATTTATCCTTAATAAATATTTCGAAATGCACTTTAATGAAACATGCAATATATCCAAATATCTGGAGGAGTACAAATCCAACTCGATTCTTAAAAAATGTTTATAATTGCCCCCAACTGATGCCATGATATCAAAATAACATCATTAGACAAAGTGGTCTTCTTTTCTTATATTCCTCACTAACTGGCTTTCAGTGCATTTTAGGCCAATCTCTGAAATAAGCAACTATAAAGAACATTCATTATCTATCATGTTTTATAAGTATAATTTCTAATATTCGGAACAGTGGCTGAGGTGCAGGTCCGTAAACATCATCATGAGGTCATAAATACACGAAAAGTTGAATATTCAGCGGTTTATCGTTTATAATTTTTTCGAAATGAACTTAAATGAAAGATCCATTATATCCAAATATCTGGAAGAGTACAAATCCAACTTGATACCTATAAAATATTTTTAATTACCCCCAACTGATGCCAAGATATCGAAATTACATCATTAGACAAATTCGGATTTTTTTAGGACTTTCCTCAGTAACGGGCATTCAGTGCGTTTTATGCCAATCTCTGTAGTAATCAACATTAAAGAACGTCCATTTTCAATGAAGTTCCATGAGTAATATCTTTAATATTCGGAACAGTGGCTGAGGCGCAGGCCCGTAAACTTCATCATAAGGTCAGAAATACGACATTAATTGAATATTCAGCGGTTTATCTTTAATAAATATTTCGAAATGCACATTAATGAAAGATGCATTATAGCTAAATTTCAGAAAGAGTACAAATCCAACTTGATACCTATAAAATATTTATAATTACCTCCAACTGATGCCAAGACATCGAAATAACATCATTGGACAAAGTGGTCTTTTTTTTTCATATTCCTCACTAACTGGCTTTCAGTGCATTTTAGGCCAATCTCTGAAATTAGCAACTATAAAGAACATTCATAATCTATCATGTTTCATAAGTATAATTTTTAATATTCGGAACAGTGGCTGAGGTGCAGGCCCGTAAACATCATCACGAGGTCAGAAATACGTCAATAATTGAATATTCCGCGGTTTATCCTTTAAAATTTTTTCGAAATGAACTTTAATGAAAGATGCATTATATCTAAATTTCAGAGAGTACAAATCCAACTTGATACCTATAAAAGATTTATAATTACCCCCAACTGATGCCAAGATATCGAAATTACATCATTAGACAAATTCGGATTTTTTTAGGACTTTCCTCAGTAACGGGCATTCAGTGCGTTTTATGCCAATCTCTGTAGTAATCAACATTAAAGAACGTTCATTTTCAATGAAGTTCCATGAGTAATATCTTTAATATTCGGAACAGTGGCTGAGGTGCAGGCCCGTAAACTTCATAATAAGGTCAGAAATACGACAATAATTGAATATTCAGCGATTTATCCTTAATAAATATTTCGAAATGCACATTAATGAAAGATGCATTATATCTAAATTTCAGAAAGAGTACAAATCCAACTTGATACCTATAAAATATTTATAATTACATCCAACTGATGCCATGATATCAAAATAACAACATTAGACAAAGTGGGCTTTTTTTCAGATTTTCCTCAGTAAGGGGCTTTCAGTGCATTTAAGGCCAATCTCTGAAATAAGCAACTATAAAGAACAATCATTATCTAGCATGTTTTATAAGTATAATTTTTAATATTCGGAAAAGTAGCTGGGTTGCAGGCCAATTAACATCAGCAAGAGGTCAGAAATACTCGAAAAGTTGAATATTCAGCGGTTTATCCTTTAAATTTTTTTCGAAATGAACTTAAATGAAAGATGCATTATATCTAAATTCCAGAGAGTACAAATCCAACTTGATTCCTATAAAATATTTTTAATTACCCCCAACTGATGCCAAGATATCGAAATAACATCATTAGACAAAGTGGGCTTTTTTTCAGTTTTTCCTCAGTAACTAGCTTTCAGTGCGTTTTATGCCAATACGTGTAATGAGAAACTTTAAAGAACGTCAATTGTCAATCATGTTCCATGAGTAATATCTTTAATATTCGGAACAGTGGCTGAGGTGCAGGCCCGTAAACTTCATAATAAGGTCAGAAATACGACAATAATTGAATATTCAGCGATTTATCCTTAATAAATATTTCGAAATGCACTTTAATGAAACATGCATTATATCCAAATATCTGGAGGAGTACAAATCCAACTCGATTCTTAAAAAATGTTTATAATTGGCCCCAACTGATGCCATGATATCAAAATAACATCATTAGACAAAGTGGGCTTTATTTCAGATTTTCCTCAGTAAGGGGCTTTCAGTGCGTTTTATGCCAATACGTGTAATGAGAAACTTTAAAGAACGTCAATTGTCAATCAAGTTCCATGAGTAATTTCTTTAATATTCGGAACAGTGGCTGAGGTGCAGGCCCGTAAACTTCATAATAAGGTCAGAAATACGACAATAATTGAATATTCAGCGGTTTATCTTTAATAAATATTTCGAAATGCACATTAATGAAAGATGCATTATAGCTAAATTTCAGAAAGAGTACAAATCCAACTTGATACCTATAAAATATTTATAATTACCTCCAACTGATGCCAAGATATCGAAATAACATCATTGGACAAAGTGGTCTTTTTTTTTCATATTCCTCACTAACTGGCTTTCAGTGCATTTTAGGCCAATCTCTGAAATTAGCAACTATAAAGAACATTCATAATCTATCATGTTTCATAAGTATTATTTTTAATATTCGGAACAGTGGCTGAGGTGCAGGCCCGTAAACATCATCATGAGGTCATAAATACACGAAAAGTTGAATATTCAGCGGTTTATCCTTAATAAATATTTCGAAATGAACTTAAATGAAAGATCCATTATATCCAAATATCTGGAAGAGTACAAATCCAACTTGATACCTATAAAATATTTATAATTACCCCCAACTGATGCCAAGATATCGAAATTACATTATTAGACAAATTCGGATTTGTTTAGGACTTTCCTCAGTAACGGGCATTCAGTGCGTTTTATGCCAATCTCTGTAGTAATCAACATTAAAGAACGTCCATTTTCAATGAAGTTCCATGAGTAATATCTTTTATATTCGTAACACTGGCTGAGTTGCAGACCCGTAAACATCAGGAAATGTCAGAAATACGCATATAATTGAATATTTAGCGGTTTATAATTAACAAATATTTCGAAATTTACTTTAATGAAAGATTCATTATATCTAAATTTCAAAGAGAGTACAAACCCAACTTGATACCTATAGAATATTTATAATTTCCCCCAACTGATGCCAAGATATCGAAATAACATCATTAGACAAATTCGGATTTTTTTAGGACTTTCCTCAGTAAGGGGCTTTCAGTGCATTTAAGGCCAATCTCTGAAATAAGCAACTATAAAGAACAATCATTATCTAGCATGTTTTATAAGTATAATTTTTAATATTCGGAAAAGTAGCTGGGTTGCAGGCCAATTAACATCAGCAAGAGGTCAGAAATACTCGAAAAGTTGAATATTCAGCGGTTTATCCTTTAAATTTTTTTCGAAATGAACTTAAATGAAAGATGCATTATATCTAAATTCCAGAGAGTACAAATCCAACTTGATTCCTATAAAATATTTTTAATTACCCCCAACTGATGCCAAGATATCGAAATAACATCATTAGACAAAGTGGGCTTTTTCTCAGTTTTTCCTCAGTAACTAGCTTTCAGTGCGTTTTATGCCAATACGTGTAATGAGAAACTTTAAAGAACGTCAATTGTCAATCATGTTCCATGAGTAATATCTTTAATATTCGGAACAGTGGCTGAGGTGCAGGCCCGTAAACTTCATAATAAGATCAGAAATACGACAATAATTGAATATTCAGCGATTTATCCTTAATAAATATTTCGAAATGCACTTTAATGAAACATGCATTATATCCAAATATCTGGAGGAGTACAAATCCAACTCGATTCTTAAAAAATGTTTATAATTGCCCCCAACTGATGCCATGATATCAAAATAACATCATTAGACAAAGTGGGCTTTATTTCAGATTTTCCTCAGTAAGGGGCTTTCAGTGCGTTTTATGCCAATACGTGTAATGAGAAACTTTAAAGAACGTCAATTGTCAATCAAGTTCCATGAGTAATTTCTTTAATATTCGGAACAGTGGCTGAGGTGCAGGCCCGTAAACATCATCATGAGGTCAGAAATACGTCAATAATTGAATATTCCGCGGTTTATCCTTTAAAATATTTTCGAAATGAACTTTAATGAAAGATGCATTATATCTAAATTTCGGAGAGTACAAATCCAACTTGATAACTATAAAAGATTTATAATTACCCCCAACTGATGCCAAGATATCGAAATTACATCATTAGACAAATTCGGATTTTTTTAGGACTTTCCTCAGTAACGGGCATTCAGTGCGTTTTATGCCAATCTCTGTAGTAATCAACATTAAAGAACGTTCATTTTCAATGAAGTTCCATGAGTAATATCTTTAATATTCGGAACAGTGGCTGAGGTGCAGGCCCGTAAACTTCATAATAAGGTCAGAAATACGACAATAATTGAATATTCAGCGGTTTATCCTTAATAAATATTTCGAAATGCACATTAATGAAAGATGCATTATAGCTAAATTTCAGAAAGAGTACAAATCCAACTTGATACCTATAAAATATTTATAATTACCTCCAACTGATGCCAAGATATCGAAATAACATCATTGGACAAAGTGGTCTTTTTTTTTCATATTCCTCACTAACTGGCTTTCAGTGCATTTTAGGCCAATCTCTGAAATTAGCAACTATAAAGAACATTCATAATCTATCATGTTTCATAAGTATAATTTTTAATATTCGGAACAGTGGCTGAGGTGCAGGCCCGTAAACATCATCATGAGGTCAGAAATACGTCAATAATTGAATATTCCGCGGTTTATCCTTTAAAATTTTTTCGAAATGAACTTTAATGAAAGATGCATTATATCTAAATTTCAGAGAGTAAAAATCCAACTTGATACCTATAAAATATTTATAATTACCTCCAACTAAAGTCAGGATATCGAAATAACATCATTGGACAAAGTAGTCTTCTTTTTTTATATTCCTCACTAACTGGCTTTCAGTGCATTTTATGCCAATCTCTGAAATAAGCAACTATAAAGAACATTCATTTTCAATGAAGTTCCATGAGTAATATCTTTAATATTCGTAACACTGGCTGAGTTGCAGACCCGTAAACATCAGGAAATGTCAGAAATACGCATATAATTGAATATTTAGCGGTTTATAATTAACAAATATTTCGAAATTTACTTTAATGAAAGATTCATTATATCTAAATTTCAAAGAGAGTACAAACCCAACTTGATACCTATAGAATATTTATAATTTCCCCCAACTGATGCCAAGATATCGAAATAACATCATTAGACAAATTCGGATTTTTTTAGGACTTTCCTCAGTAACGGGCATTCAGTGCGTTTTATGCCAATCTCTGTAATAATCAACATTCAAGAACGTTCAATATCAATGAAGTATCATAAGTAATATTTTTAATGTTCGGGACAGTGGCTGAGTTGCAGACCTGTAAACATCAGCAAAAGGTCAGAAATACGCCAATAATTGAATATTCAGCGGTTTATCCTTATCAAATATTTCGAAATGCACTTTAATGAAACATGCATTATATCCAAATATCTGGAAGAGTACAAATCCAACTCGTTCTTAAAAAATGTTTATAATTGCCCCCAACTGATGCCATGATATCAAAATAACATCATTAGACAAAGTGGGCTTTTTTTCAGATTTTCCTCAGTGAGGGGCTTTCAGTGCATTTAAGGCCAATCTCTGAAATAAGCAACTATAAAGAACAATCATTATCTAGCATTTTTTATAAGTATAATTTTTAATATTCGGAAAAGTAGCTGGGTTGCAGGCCAATTAACATCAGCAAGAGGTCAGAAATACTCGAAAAGTTGAATATTCAGCGGTTTATCCTTTAAATTTTTTTCGAAATGAACTTAAATGAAAGATGCATTATATCTAAATTTCAGAGAGTACAAATCCAACTTGATTCCTATAAAATATTTTTAATTACCCCCAACTGATGCCAAGATATCGAAATAACATCATTAGACAATGTGGGCTTTTTTTCAGTTTTTCCTCAGTAACTAGCTTTCAGTGCGTTTTATGCCAATACGTGTAATGTGAAACTTTAAAGAACGTCAATTGTCAATCAAGTTCCATGAGTAATATCTTTAATATTCGGAACAGTGGCTGAGGTGCAGGCCCGTAAACTTCATAATAAGGTCAGAAATACGACAATAATTGAATATTCAGCGATTTATCCTTAATAAATATTTCGAAATGCACTTTAATGAAACATGCATTATATCCAAATATCTGGAGGAGTACAAATCCAACTCGATTCTTAAAAAATGTTTATAATTGCCCCCAACTGATGCCATGATATCAAAATAACATCATTAGACAAAGTGGGCTTTATATCAGATTTTCCTCAGTAAGGGGCTTTCAGTGCGTTTTATGCCAATACGTGTAATGAGAAACTTTAAAGAACGTCAATTGTCAATCAAGTTCCATGAGTAATTTCTTTTAATATTCGGAACAGTGGCTGAGGTGCAGGCCCGTAAACTTCATAATAAGGTCAGAAATACGACAATAATTGAATATTCAGCGGTTTATCCTTAATAAATATTTCGAAATGCACATTAATGAAAGATGCATTATAGCTAAATTTCAGAAAGAGTACAAATCCAACTTGATACCTATAAAATATTTATAATTACCTCCAACTGATGCCAAGATATCGAAATAACATCATTGGACAAAGTAGTCTTTTTTTTTCATATTCCTCACTAACTGGCTTTCAGTGCATTTTAGGCCAATCTCTGAAATTAGCAACTATAAAGAACATTCATAATCTATCATGTTTCATAAGTATAATTTTTAATATTCGGAACAGTGGCTGAGGTGCAGGCCCGTAAACATCATCATGAGGTCAGAAATACGTCAATAATTGAATATTCCGCGGTTTATCCTTTAAAATTTTTTCGAAATGAACTATAATGAAAGATGCATTATATCTAAATTTCAGAGAGTACAAATCCAACTTGATACCTATAAAATATTTATAATTACCTCCAACTAAAGTCAGGATATCGAAATAACATCATTGGACAAAGTGGTCTTCTTTTCTTATATTCCTCACTAACTGGCTTTCAGTGCATTTTAGGCCAATCTCTGAAATAAGCAACTATAAAGAACATTCATTATCTATCATGTTTTATAAGTATAATTTCTAATATTCGGAACAGTGGCTGAGGTGCAGGCCCGTAAACATCATCATGAGGTCATAAATACACGAAAAGTTGAATATTCAGCGGTTTATCCTTAATAAATATTTCGAAATGAACTTAAATGAAAGATCCATTATATCCAAATATCTGGAAGAGTACAAATCCAACTTGATACCTATAAAATATTTATAATTACCCCCAACTGATGCCAAGATATCGAAATTACATTATTAGACAAATTCGGATTTTTTTAGGACTTTCCTCAGTAACGGGCATTCAGTGCGTTTTATGCCAATCTCTGTAGTAATCAACATTAAAGAACGTCCATTTTCAATGAAGTTCCATGAGTAATATCTTTTATATTCGTAACACTGGCTGAGTTGCAGACCCGTAAACATCAGGAAATGTCAGAAATACGCATATAATTGAATATTTAGCGGTTTATAATTAACAAATATTTCGAAATTTACTTTAATGAAAGATTCATTATATCTAAATTTCAAAGAGAGTACAAACCCAACTTGATACCTATAGAATATTTATAATTTCCCCCAACTGATGCCAAGATATCGAAATAACATCATTAGACAAATTCGGATTTTTTTAGGACTTTCCTCAGTAACGGGCATTCAGTGCGTTTTATGCCAATCTCTGTAATAATCAACATTCAAGAACGTTCAATATCAATGAAGTATCATAAGTAATATTTTTAATGTTCGGGACAGTGGCTGAGTTGCAGACCTGTAAACATCATCATGAGGTCAGAAATACGTCAATAATTGAATATTCCGCGGTTTATCCTTTAAAATTTTTTCGAAATGAACTATAATGAAAGATGCATTATATCTAAATTTCAGAGAGTACAAATCCAACTTGATACCTATAAAATATTTATAATTACCTCCAACTAAAGTCAGGATATCGAAATAACATCATTGGACAAAGTGGTCTTCTTTTCTTATATTCCTCACTAACTGGCTTTCAGTGCATTTTAGGCCAATCTCTGAAATAAGCAACTATAAAGAACATTCATTATCTATCATGTTTTATAAGTATAATTTCTAATATTCGGAACAGTGGCTGAGGTGCAGGCCCGTAAACATCATCATGAGGTCATAAATACACGAAAAGTTGAATATTCAGCGGTTTATCCTTTATAATTTTTTCGAAATGAACTTAAATGAAAGATCCATTATATCCAAATATCTGGAAGAGTACAAATCCAACTTGATACCTATAAAATATTTATAATTACCCCCAACTGATGCCAAGATATCGAAATTACATTATTAGACAAATTCGGATTTTTTTAGGACTTTCCTCAGTAACGGGCATTCAGTGCGTTTTATGCCAATCTCTGTAGTAATCAACATTAAAGAACGTCCATTTTCAATGAAGTTCCATGAGTAATATCTTTAATATTCGGAACAGTGGCTGAGGCGCAGGCCCGTAAACTTCATTATAAGGTCAGAAATACGACATTAATTGAATATTCAGCGGTTTATCCTTAATAAATATTTCGAAATGCACATTAATGAAAGATGCATTATATCTAAATTTCAGAAAGAGTACAAATCCAACTTGATACCTATAAAATATTTATAATTACCCCCAACTGATGCCAACATATCGAAATTACATCATTAGACAAACTCGGATTTTTTTAGGACTTTCCTCAGTAACGGGCATTCAGTGCGTTTTATGCCAATCTCTGCAATGATCAACATTAAAGAACGTTCATTTTCAATGAAGTTCCATGAGTAATATCTTTTATATTCGTAACACTGGCTGAGTTGCAGACCCGTAAACATCAGGAAATGTCAGAAATACGCATATAATTGAATATTTAGCGGTTTATAATTAACAAATATTTCGAAATTTACTTTAATGAAAGATTCATTATATCTAAATTTCAAAGAGAGTACAAACCCAACTTGATACCTATAGAATATTTATAATTTCCCCCAACTGATGCCAAGATATCGAAATAACATCATTAGACAAATTCGGATTTTTTTAGGACTTTCCTCAGTAACGGGCATTCAGTGCGTTTTATGCCAATCTCTGTAATAATCAACATTCAAGAAAGTTCAATATCAATGAAGTATCATTAGTAATATTTTTAATGTTCGGGACAGTGGCTGAGTTGCAGACCTGTAAACATCAGCAAAAGGTCAGAAATACGCCAATAATTGAATATTCAGCGGTTTATCCTTATCAAATATCTCGAAATGCACTTTAATGAAACATGCATTATATCCAAATATCTGGAAGAGTACAAATCCAACTCGTTCTTAAAAAATGTTTATAATTGCCCCCAACTGATGCCATGATATCAAAATAACATCATTAGACAAAGTGGGCTTTTTTTCAGATTTTCCTCAGTGAGGGGCTTTCAGTGCATTTAAGGCCAATCTCTGAAATAAGCAACTATAAAGAACAATCATTATCTAGCATTTTTTATAAGTATAATATTTAATATTCGGAAAAGTAGCTGGGTTTCAGGCCAATTAACATCAGCAAGAGGTCAGAAATACTCGAAAAGTTGAATATTCAGCGGTTTATCCTTTAAATTTTTTTCGAAATGAACTTAAATGGAAGATGCATTATATCTAAATTTCAGAGAGTACAAATCCAACTTGATTCCTATAAAATATTTTTAATTACCCCCAACTGATGCCAAGATATCGAAATAACATCATTAGACAATGTGGGCTTTTTTTCAGTTTTTCCTCAGTAACTAGCTTTCAGTGCGTTTTATGCCAATACGTGTAATGTGAAACTTTAAAGAACGTCAATTGTCAATCAAGTTCCATGAGTAATATCTTTAATATTCGGAACAGTGGCTGAGGTGCAGGCCCGTAAACTTCATAATAAGGTCAGAAATACGACAATAATTGAATATTCAGCGATTTATCCTTAATAAATATTTCGAAATGCACTTTAATGAAACATGCATTATATCCAAATATCTGGAGGAGTACAAATCCAACTCGATTCTTAAAAAATGTTTATAATTGCCCCCAACTGATGCCATGATATCAAAATAACATCATTAGACAAAGTGGGCTTTATATCAGATTTTCCTCAGTAAGGGGCTTTCAGTGCGTTTTATGCCAATACGTGTAATGAGAAACTTTAAAGAACGTCAATTGTCAATCAAGTTCCATGAGTAATTTCTTTTAATATTCGGAACAGTGGCTGAGGTGCAGGCCCGTAAACTTCATAATAAGGTCAGAAATACGACAATAATTGAATATTCAGCGGTTTATCCTTAATAAATATTTCGAAATGCACATTAATGAAAGATGCATTATATCCAAATATCTGGAAGAGTACAAATCCAACTTGATACTTATAAAATATTTATAATTACCCCCAACTGATGCCAAGATATCGAAATTACATCATTAGACAAATTAGGATTTTTTTAGGACTTTCCTCAGTAACGGGCATTCAGTGCGTTTTATGCCAATCTCTGTAGTAATCAACATTAAAGAACGTTCATTTTCAATGAAGTTCCATGAGTAATATCTTTAATATTCGGAACAGTGGCTGAGGCGCAGGCCCGTAAACTTCATCATAAGGTCAGAAATACGACATTAATTGAATATTCAGCGATTTATCCTTAATAAATATTTCGAAATGCACTTTAATGAAACATGCATTATATTCAAATATCTGGAGGAGTACAAATCCAACTCGATTCTTAAAAAATGTTTATAATTGCCCCCAACTGATGCCATGATATCAAAATAACATCATTAGACAAAGTGGGCTTTATTTCAGATTTTCCTCAGTAAGGGGCTTTCAGTGCGTTTTATGCCAATACGTGTAATGAGAAACTTTAAAGAACGTCAATTGTCAATCAAGTTCCATGAGTAATTTCTTTAATATTCGGAACAGTGGCTGAGGTGCAGGCCGGTAAACTTCATAATAAGGTCACAAATACGACAATAATTGAATATTCAGCGGTTTATCCTTAATAAATATTTCGAAATGCACATTAATGAAAGATGCATTATAGCTAAATTTCAGAAAGAGTACAAATCCAACTTGATACCTATAAAATATTTATAATTACCTCCAACTGATGCCAAGATATCGAAATAACATCATTGGACAAAGTGGTCTTTTTTTTTCATATTCCTCACTAACTGGCTTTCAGTGCATTTTAGGCCAATCTCTGAAATTAGCAACTATAAAGAACATTCATAATCTATCATGTTTCATAAGTATAATTTTTAATATTCGAAACAGTGGCTGAGGTGCAGGCCCGTAAACATCATCATGAGGTCAGAAATACGTCAATAATTGAATATTCCGCGGTTTATCCTTTAAAATTTTTTCGAAATGAACTTTAATGAAAGATGCATTATATCTAAATTTCAGAGAGTACAAATCCAACTTGATACCTATAAAAGATTTATAATTACCCCCAACTGATGCCAAGATATCGAAATTACATCATTAGACAAATTCGGATTTTTTTAGGACTTTCCTCAGTAACGGGCATTCAGTGCGTTTTATGCCAATCTCTGTAGTAATCAACATTAAAGAACGTTCATTTTCAATGAAGTTCCATGAGTAATATCTTTAATATTTGGAACAGTGGCTGAGGTGCAGGCCCGTAAACTTCATAATAAGGTCAGAAATACTACAATAATTGAATATTCAGCGATTTATCCTTAATAAATATTTCGAAATGCACATTAATGAAAGATGCATTATATCTAAATTTCAGAAAGAGTACAAATCCAACTTGATACCTATAAAATATTTATAATTACATCCAACTGATGCCATGATATCAAAATAACATCATTAGACAAAATGGGCTTTTTTTCAGATTTTCCTCAGTAAGGGGCTTTCAGTGCATTTAAGGCCAATCTCTGAAATAAGCAACTATAAAGAACAATCATTATCTAGCATTTTTTATAAGTATAATATTTAATATTCGGAAAAGTAGCTGGGTTTCAGGCCAATTAACATCAGCAAGAGGTCAGAAATACTCGAAAAGTTGAATATTCAGCGGTTTATCATTTAAATTTTTTTCGAAATGAACTTAAATGAAAGATGCATTATATCTAAATTTCAGAGAGTACAAATCCAACTTGATTCCTATAAAATATTTTTAATTACCCCCAACTGATGCCAAGATATCGAAATAACATCATTAGACAATGTGGGCTTTTTTTCAGTTTTTCCTCAGTAACTAGCTTTCAGTGCGTTTTATGCCAATACGTGTAATGTGAAACTTTAAAGAACGTCAATTGTCAATCAAGTTCCATGAGTAATATCTTTAATATTCGGAACAGTGGCTGAGGTGCAGGCCCGTAAACTTCATAATAAGGTCAGAAATACGACAATAATTGAATATTCAGCGATTTATCCTTAATAAATATTTCGAAATGCACTTTAATGAAACATGCATTATATCCAAATATCTGGAGGAGTACAAATCCAACTCGATTCTTAAAAAATGTTTATAATTGCCCCCAACTGATGCCATGATATCAAAATAACATCATTAGACAAAGTGGGCTTTATATCAGATTTTCCTCAGTAAGGGGCTTTCAGTGCGTTTTATGCCAATACGTGTAATGAGAAACTTTAAAGAACGTCAATTGTCAATCAAGTTCCATGAGTAATTTCTTTTAATATTCGGAACAGTGGCTGAGGTGCAGGCCCGTAAACTTCATAATAAGGTCAGAAATACGACAATAATTGAATATTCAGCGGTTTATCCTTAATAAATATTTCGAAATGCACATTAATGAAAGATGCATTATATCCAAATATCTGGAAGAGTACAAATCCAACTTGATACTTATAAAATATTTATAATTACCCCCAACTGATGCCAAGATATCGAAATTACATCATTAGACAAATTAGGATTTTTTTAGGACTTTCCTCAGTAACGGGCATTCAGTGCGTTTTATGCCAATCTCTGTAGTAATCAACATTAAAGAACGTTCATTTTCAATGAAGTTCCATGAGTAATATCTTTAATATTCGGAACAGTGGCTGAGGCGCAGGCCCGTAAACTTCATCATAAGGTCAGAAATACGACATTAATTGAATATTCAGCGATTTATCCTTAATAAATATTTCGAAATGCACTTTAATGAAACATGCATTATATTCAAATATCTGGAGGAGTACAAATCCAACTCGATTCTTAAAAAATGTTTATAATTGCCCCCAACTGATGCCATGATATCAAAATAACATCATTAGACAAAGTGGGCTTTATTTCAGATTTTCCTCAGTAAGGGGCTTTCAGTGCGTTTTATGCCAATACGTGTAATGAGAAACTTTAAAGAACGTCAATTGTCAATCAAGTTCCATGAGTAATTTCTTTAATATTCGGAACAGTGGCTGAGGTGCAGGCCCGTAAACTTCATAATAAGGTCAGAAATACGACAATAATTGAATATTCAGCGGTTTATCCTTAATAAATATTTCGAAATGCACATTAATGAAAGATGCATTATATCCAAATATCTGGAAGAGTACAAATCCAACTTGATACTTATAAAATATTTATAATTACCCCCAACTGATGCCAAGATATCGAAATTACATCATTAGACAAATTAGGATTTTTTTAGGACTTTCCTCAGTAACGGGCATTCAGTGCGTTTTATGCCAATCTCTGTAGTAATCAACATTAAAGAACGTTCATTTTCAATGAAGTTCCATGAGTAATATCTTTAATATTCGGAACAGTGGCTGAGGCGCAGGCCCGTAAACTTCATCATAAGGTCAGAAATACGACATTAATTGAATATTCAGCGATTTATCCTTAATAAATATTTCGAAATGCACTTTAATGAAACATGCATTATATTCAAATATCTGGAGGAGTACAAATCCAACTCGATTCTTAAAAAATGTTTATAATTGCCCCCAACTGATGCCATGATATCAAAATAACATCATTAGACAAAGTGGGCTTTATTTCAGATTTTCCTCAGTAAGGGGCTTTCAGTGCGTTTTATGCCAATACGTGTAATGAGAAACTTTAAAGAACGTCAATTGTCAATCAAGTTCCATGAGTAATTTCTTTAATATTCGGAACAGTGGCTGAGGTGCAGGCCCGTAAACTTCATAATAAGGTCAGAAATACGACAATAATTGAATATTCAGCGGTTTATCCTTAATAAATATTTCGAAATGCACATTAATGAAAGATGCATTATAGCTAAATTTCAGAAAGAGTACAAATCCAACTTGATACCTATAAAATATTTATAATTACCTCCAACTGATGCCAAGATATCGAAATAACATCATTGGACAAAGTGGTCTTTTTTTTTCATATTCCTCACTAACTGGCTTTCAGTGCATTTTAGGCCAATCTCTGAAATTAGCAACTATAAAGAACATTCATAATCTATCATGTTTCATAAGTATAATTTTTAATATTCGAAACAGTGGCTGAGGTGCAGGCCCGTAAACATCATCATGAGGTCAGAAATACGTCAATAATTGAATATTCCGCGGTTTATCCTTTAAAATTTTTTCGAAATGAACTTTAATGAAAGATGCATTATATCTAAATTTCAGAGAGTACAAATCCAACTTGATACCTATAAAAGATTTATAATTACCCCCAACTGATGCCAAGATATCGAAATTACATCATTAGACAAATTCGGATTTTTTTAGGACTTTCCTCAGTAACGGGCATTCAGTGCGTTTTATGCCAATCTCTGTAGTAATCAACATTAAAGAACGTTCATTTTCAATGAAGTTCCATGAGTAATATCTTTAATATTTGGAACAGTGGCTGAGGTGCAGGCCCGTAAACTTCATAATAAGGTCAGAAATACTACAATAATTGAATATTCAGCGATTTATCCTTAATAAATATTTCGAAATGCACCTTAATGAAAGATGCATTATATCTAAATTTCAGAAAGAGTACAAATCCAACTTGATACCTATAAAATATTTATAATTACATCCAACTGATGCCATGATATCAAAATAACATCATTAGACAAAATGGGCTTTTTTTCAGATTTTCCTCAGTAAGGGGCTTTCAGTGCATTTAAGGCCAATCTCTGAAATAAGCAACTATAAAGAACAATCATTATCTAGCATGTTTTATAAGTATAATTTTTAATATTCGGAAAAGTAGCTGGGTTGCAGGCCAATTAACATCAGCAAGAGGTCAGAAATACTCGAAAAGTTGAATATTCAGCGGTTTATCCTTTAAATTTTTTTCGAAATGAACTTAAATGAAAGATGCATTATATCTAAATTCCAGAGAGTACAAATCCAACTTGATTCCTATAAAATATTTTTAATTTCCCCCAACTGATGCCAAGATATCGAAATAACATCATTAGACAAAGTGGGCTTTTTTTCAGTTTTTCCTCAGTAACTAGCTTTCAGTGCGTTTTATGCCAATACGTGTAATGTGAAACTTTAAAGAACGTCAATTGTCAATCAAGTTCCATGAGTAATATCTTTAATATTCGGAACAGTGGCTGAGGTGCAGGCCCGTAAACTTCATAATAAGGTCAGAAATACGACAATAATTGAATATTCAGCGATTTATCCTTAATAAATATTTCGAAATGCACTTTAATGAAACATGCATTATATCCAAATATCTGGAGGAGTACAAATCCAACTCGATTCTTAAAAAATGTTTATAATTGCCCCCAACTGATGCCATGATATCAAAATAACATCATTAGACAAAGTGGGCTTTATATCAGATTTTCCTCAGTAAGGGGCTTTCAGTGCGTTTTATGCCAATACGTGTAATGAGAAACTTTAAAGAACGTCAATTGTCAATCAAGTTCCATGAGTAATTTCTTTTAATATTCGGAACAGTGGCTGAGGTGCAGGCCCGTAAACTTCATAATAAGGTCAGAAATACGACAATAATTGAATATTCAGCGGTTTATCCTTAATAAATATTTCGAAATGCACATTAATGAAAGATGCATTATATCCAAATATCTGGAAGAGTACAAATCCAACTTGATACTTATAAAATATTTATAATTACCCCCAACTGATGCCAAGATATCGAAATTACATCATTAGACAAATTAGGATTTTTTTAGGACTTTCCTCAGTAACGGGCATTCAGTGCGTTTTATGCCAATCTCTGTAGTAATCAACATTAAAGAACGTTCATTTTCAATGAAGTTCCATGAGTAATATCTTTAATATTCGGAACAGTGGCTGAGGCGCAGGCCCGTAAACTTCATCATAAGGTCAGAAATACGACATTAATTGAATATTCAGCGATTTATCCTTAATAAATATTTCGAAATGCACTTTAATGAAACATGCATTATATTCAAATATCTGGAGGAGTACAAATCCAACTCGATTCTTAAAAAATGTTTATAATTGCCCCCAACTGATGCCATGATATCAAAATAACATCATTAGACAAAGTGGGCTTTATTTCAGATTTTCCTCAGTAAGGGGCTTTCAGTGCGTTTTATGCCAATACGTGTAATGAGAAACTTTAAAGAACGTCATTTGTCAATCAAGTTCCATGAGTAATTTCTTTAATATTCGGAACAGTGGCTGAGGTGCAGGCCCGTAAACTTCATAATAAGGTCAGAAATACGACAATAATTGAATATTCAGCGGTTTATCCTTAATAAATATTTCGAAATGCACATTAATGAAAGATGCATTATAGCTAAATTTCAGAAAGAGTACAAATCCAACTTGATACCTATAAAATATTTAAAATTACCTCCAACTGATGCCAAGATATCGAAATAACATCATTGGACAAAGTGGTCTTTTTTTTTCATATTCCTCACTAACTGGCTTTCAGTGCATTTTAGGCCAATCTCTGAAATTAGCAACTATAAAGAACATTCATAATCTATCATGTTTCATAAGTATAATTTTTAATATTCGAAACAGTGGCTGAGGTGCAGGCCCGTAAACATCATCATGAGGTCAGAAATACGTCAATAATTGAATATTCCGCGGTTTATCCTTTAAAATTTTTTCGAAATGAACTTTAATGAAAGATGCATTATATCTAAATTTCAGAGAGTACAAATCCAACTTGATACCTATAAAAGATTTATAATTACCCCCAACTGATGCCAAGATATCGAAATTACATCATTAGACAAATTCGGATTTTTTTAGGACTTTCCTCAGTAACGGGCATTCAGTGCGTTTTATGCCAATCTCTGTAGTAATCAACATTAAAGAACGTTCATTTTCAATGATGTTCCATGAGTAATATCTTTAATATTCGGAACAGTGGCTGAGGTGCAGGCCCGTAAACTTCATAATAAGGTCAGAAATACGACAATAATTGAATATTCAGCGATTTATCCTTAATAAATATTTCGAAATGCACATTAATGAAAGATGCATTATATCTAAATTTCAGAAAGAGTACAAATCCAACTTGATACCTATAAAATATTTATAATTACATCCAACTGATGCCATGATATCAAAATAACATCATTAGACAAAGTGGGCTTTTTTCAGATTTTCCTCAGTAAGGGGCTTTCAGTGCATTTAAGGCCAATCTCTGAAATAAGCAACTATAAAGAACAATCATTATCTAGCATGTTTTATAAGTATAATTTTTAATATTCGGAAAAGTAGCTGGGTTGCAGGCCAATTAACATCAGCAAGAGGTCAGAAATACTCGAAAAGTTGAATATTCAGCGGTTTATCCTTTAAATTTTTTTCGAAATGAACTTAAATGAAAGATGCATTATATCTAAATTTCAGAGAGTAAAAATCCAACTTGATTCCTATAAAATATTTTTAATTACCCCCAACTGATGCCAAGATATCGAAATAACATCATTAGACAAAGTGGGCTTTTTTTCAGTTTTTCCTCAGTAACTAGCTTTCAGTGCGTTTTATGCCAATACGTGTAATGTGAAACTTTAAAGAACGTCAATTGTCAATCAAGTTCCATGAGTAATATCTTTAATATTCGGAACAGTGGCTGAGGTGCAGGCCCGTAAACTTCATAATAAGGTCAGAAATACGACAATAATTGAATATTCAGCGATTTATCCTTAATAAATATTTCGAAATGCACTTTAATGAAACATGCATTATATCCAAATATCTGGAGGAGTACAAATCCAACTCGATTCTTAAAAAATGTTTATAATTGCCCCCAACTGATGCCAAGATATCGAAATAACATCATTAGACAATGTGGGCTTTTTTTCAGTTTTTCCTCAGTAACTAGCTTTCAGTGCGTTTTATGCCAATACGTGTAATGTGAAACTTTAAAGAACGTCAATTGTCAATCAAGTTCCATGAGTAATATCTTTAATATTCGGAACAGTGGCTGAGGTGCAGGCCCGTAAACTTCATAATAAGGTCAGAAATACGACAATAATTGAATATTCAGCGATTTATCCTTAATAAATATTTCGAAATGCACTTTAATGAAACATGCATTATATCCAAATATCTGGAGGAGTACAAATCCAACTCGATTCTTAAAAAATGTTTATAATTGCCCCCAACTGATGCCATGATATCAAAATAACATCATTGGACAAAGTGGTCTTTTTTTTTCATATTCCTCACTAACTGGCTTTCAGTGCATTTTAGGCCAATCTCTGAAATTAGCAACTATAAAGAACATTCATAATCTATCATGTTTCATAAGTATAATTTTTAATATTCGGAACAGTGGCTGAGGTGCAGGCCCGTAAACATCATCATGAGGTCAGAAATACGTCAATAATTGAATATTCCGCGGTTTATTCTTTAAAATTTTTTCGAAATGAACTTTAATGAAAGATGCATTATATCTAAATTTCAGAGAGTACAAATCCAACTTGATACCTATAAAATATTTATAATTACCTCCAACTGATGCCAAGATATCGAAATAACATCATTGGACAAAGTGGTCTTTTTTTTTCATATTCCTCACTAACTGGCTTTTAGTGCATTTTAGGCCAATCTCTGAAATTAGCAACTATAAAGAACATTCATAATCTATCATGTTTCATAAGTATAATTTTTAATATTCGGAACAGTGGCTGAGGTGCAGGCCCGTAAACATCATCATGAGGTCAGAAATACGTCAATAATTGAATATTCCGCGGTTTATCCTTTAAAATTTTTTCGAAATGAACTTTAATGAAAGATGCATTATATCTAAATTTCAGAGAGTACAAATCCAACTTGATACCTATAAAAGATTTATAATTACCCCCAACTGATGCCAAGATATCGAAATTACATCATTAGACAAATTCGGATTTTTTTAGGACTTTCCTCAGTAACGGGCATTCAGTGCGTTTTATGCCAATCTCTGTAGTAATCAACATTAAAGAACGTTCATTTTCAATGAAGTTCCATGAGTAATATCTTTAATATTCGGAACAGTGGCTGAGGTGCAGGCCCGTAAACTTCATAATAAGGTCAGAAATACGACAATAATTGAATATTCAGCGATTTATCCTTAATAAATATTTCGAAATGCACATTAATGAAAGATGCATTATATCTAAATTTCAGAAAGAGTACAAATCCAACTTGATACCTATAAAATATTTATAATTACATCCAACTGATGCCATGATATCAAAATAACATCATTAGACAAAGTGGGCTTTTTTTCAAATTTTCCTCAGTAAGGGGCTTTCAGTGCATTTAAGGCCAATCTCTGAAATAAGCAACTATAAAGAACAATCATTATCTAGCATGTTTTATAAGTATAATTTTTAATATTCGGAAAAGTAGCTGGGTTGCAGGCCAATTAACATCAGCAAGAGGTCAGAAATACTCGAAAAGTTGAATATTCAGCGGTTTATCCTTTAAATTTTTTTCGAAATGAACTTAAATGAAAGATGCATTATATCTAAATTCCAGAGAGTACAAATCCAACTTGATTCCTATAAAATATTTTTAATTACCCCCAACTGATGCCAAGATATCGAAATAACATCATTAGACAAAGTGGGCTTTTTTTCAGTTTTTCCTCAGTAACTAGCTTTCAGTGCGTTTTATGCCAATACGTGTAATGAGAAACTTTAAAGAACGTCAATTGTCAATCATGTTCCATGAGTAATATCTTTAATATTCGGAACAGTGGCTGAGGTGCAGGCCCGTAAACTTCATAATAAGGTCAGAAATACGACAATAATTGAATATTCAGCGATTTATCCTTAATAAATATTTCGAAATGCACTTTAATGAAACATGCATTATATCCAAATATCTGGAGGAGTACAAATCCAACTCGATTCTTAAATAATGTTTATAATTGCCCCCAACTGATGCCATGATATCAAAATAACATCATTAGACAAAGTGGGCTTTATTTCAGATTTTCCTCAGTAAGGGGCTTTCAGTGCGTTTTATGCCAATACGTGTAATGAGAAACATTAAAGAACGTTCATTTTCAATGAAGTTCCATGAGTAATATCTTTAATATTCGGAACAGTGGCTGAGGTGCAGGCCCGTAAACTTCATAATAAGGTCAGAAATACGACAATAATTGAATATTCAGCGATTTATCCTTAATAAATATTTCGAAATGCACATTAATGAAAGATGCATTATATCTAAATTTCAGAAAGAGTACAAATCCAACTTGATACCTATAAAATATTTATAATTACATCCAACTGATGCCATGATATCAAAATAACATCATTAGACAAAGTGGGCTTTTTTTCAGATTTTCCTCAGTAAGGGGCTTTCAGTGCATTTAAGGCCAATCTCTGAAATAAGCAACTATAAAGAACAATCATTATCTAGCATGTTTTATAAGTATTATTTTTAATATTCGGAAAAGTAGCTGGGTTGCAGGCCAATTAACATCAGCAAGAGGTCAGAAATATTTGAAAAGTTGAATATTCAGCGGTTTATCCTTTAAATTTTTTTCGAAATGAGCTTAAATGAAAGATGCATTATAGCTAAATTTCAGAAAGAGTACAAATCCAACTTGATACCTATAAAATATTTATAATTACCCCCAACTGATGCCATGATATCAAAATAACATCATTAGACAAAGTGGGCTTTATTTCAGATTTTCCTCAGTAAGGGGTTTTCAGTGCGTTTTATGCCAATACGTGTAATGAGAAACTTTAAAGAACGTCAATTGTCAATCAAGTTCCATGAGTAATTTCTTTAATATTCGGAACAGTGGCTGAGGTGCAGGCCCGTAAACTTCATAATAAGGTCAGAAATACGACAATAAATGAATATTCAGCGGTGTATCCTTAATAAATATTTCGAAATGCACATTAATGAAAGATGCATTATAGCTAAATTTCAGAAAGAGTACAAATCCAACTTGATACCTATAAAATATTTATAATTACCTCCAACTGATGCCAAGATATCGAAATAACATCATTGGACAAAGTGGTCTTTTTTTTTCATATTCCTCACTAACTGGCTTTCAGTGCATTTTAGGCCAATCTCTGAAATTAGCAACTATAAAGAACATTCATAATCTATCATGTTTCATAAGTATAATTTTTAATATTCGGAACAGTGGCTGAGGTGCAGGCCCGTAAACATCATCATGAGGTCAGAAATACGTCAATAATTGAATATTCCGCGGTTTATCCTTTAAAATTTTTTCGAAATGAACTTTAATGAAAGATGCATTATATCTAAATTTCAGAGAGTAAAAATCCAACTTGATACCTATAAAATATTTATAATTACCTCCAACTAAAGTCAGGATATCGAAATAACATCATTGGACAAAGTAGTCTTCTTTTTTTATATTCCTCACTAACTGGCTTTCAGTGCATTTTATGCCAATCTCTGAAATAAGCAACTATAAAGAACGTTCATTTTCAATGAAGTTCCATGAGTAATATCTTTAATATTCGTAACACTGGCTGAGTTGCAGACCCGTAAACATCAGGAAATGTCAGAAATACGCATATAATTGAATATTTAGCGGTTTATAATTAACAAATATTTCGAAATTTACTTTAATGAAAGATTCATTATATCTAAATTTCAAAGAGAGTACAAACCCAACTTGATACCTATAGAATATTTATAATTTCCCCCAACTGATGCCAAGATATCGAAATAACATCATTAGACAAATTCGGATTTTTTTAGGACTTTCCTCAGTAACGGGCATTCAGTGCGTTTTATGCCAATCTCTGTAATAATCAACATTCAAGAACGTTCAATATCAATGAAGTATCATAAGTAATATTTTTAATATTCGGAACAGTGGCTGAGGTGCAGGCCCGTAAACATCATCATGAGGTCAGAAATACGTCAATAATTGAATATTCCGCGGTTTATCCTTTAAAATTTTTTCGAAATGAACTTTAATGAAAGATGCATTATATCTAAATTTCAGAGAGTACAAATCCAACTTGATACCTATAAAAGATTTATAATTACCCCCAACTGATGCCAAGATATCGAAATTACATCATTAGACAAATTCGGATTTTTTTAGGACTTTCCTCAGTAACGGGCATTCAGTGCGTTTTATGCCAATCTCTGTAGTAATCAACATTAAAGAACGTTCATTTTCAATGAAGTTCCATGAGTAATATCTTTAATATTCGGAACAGTGGCTGAGGTGCAGGCCCGTAAACTTCATAATAAGGTCAGAAATACGACAATAATTGAATATTCAGCGATTTATCCTTAATAAATATTTCGAAATGCACATTAATGAAAGATGCATTATATCTAAATTTCAGAAAGAGTACAAATCCAACTTGATACCTATAAAATATTTATAATTACATCCAACTGATGCCATGATATCAAAATAACATCATTAGACAAAGTGGGCTTTTTTTCAGATTTTCCTCAGTAAGGGGCTTTCAGTGCATTTAAGGCCAATCTCTGAAATAAGCAACTATAAAGAACAATCATTATCTAGCATGTTTTATAAGTATTATTTTTAATATTCGGAAAAGTAGCTGGGTTGCAGGCCAATTAACATCAGCAAGAGGTCAGAAATACTCGAAAAGTTGAATATTGAGCGGTTTATCCTTTAAATTTTTTTCGAAATGAGCTTAAATGAAAGATGCATTATAGCTAAATTTCAGAAAGAGTACAAATCCAACTTGATACCTATAAAATATTTATAATTACCCCCAACTGATGCCATGATATCAAAATAACATCATTAGACAAAGTGGGCTTTATTTCAGATTTTCCTCAGTAAGGGGTTTTCAGTGCGTTTTATGCCAATACGTGTAATGAGAAACTTTAAAGAACGTCAATTGTCAATCAAGTTCCATGAGTAATTTCTTTAATATTCGGAACAGTGGCTGAGGTGCAGGCCCGTAAACTTCATAATAAGGTCAGAAATACGACAATAAATGAATATTCAGCGGTGTATCCTTAATAAATATTTCGAAATGCACATTAATGAAAGATGCATTATAGCTAAATTTCAGAAAGAGTACAAATCCAACTTGATACCTATAAAATATTTATAATTACCTCCAACTGATGCCAAGATATCGAAATAACATCATTGGACAAAGTGGTCTTTTTTTTTCATATTCCTCACTAACTGGCTTTCAGTGCATTTTAGGCCAATCTCTGAAATTAGCAACTATAAAGAACATTCATAATCTATCATGTTTCATAAGTATAATTTTTAATATTCGGAACAGTGGCTGAGGTGCAGGCCCGTAAACATCATCATGAGGTCAGAAATACGTCAATAATTGAATATTCCGCGGTTTATCCTTTAAAATTTTTTCGAAATGAACTTTAATGAAAGATGCATTATATCTAAATTTCAGAGAGTAAAAATCCAACTTGATACCTATAAAATATTTATAATTACCTCCAACTAAAGTCAGGATATCGAAATAACATCATTGGACAAAGTAGTCTTCTTTTTTTATATTCCTCACTAACTGGCTTTCAGTGCATTTTATGCCAATCTCTGAAATAAGCAACTATAAAGAACGTTCATTTTCAATGAAGTTCCATGAGTAATATCTTTAATATTCGTAACACTGGCTGAGTTGCAGACCCGTAAACATCAGGAAATGTCAGAAATACGCATATAATTGAATATTTAGCGGTTTATAATTAACAAATATTTCGAAATTTACTTTAATGAAAGATTCATTATATCTAAATTTCAAAGAGAGTACAAACCCAACTTGATACCTATAGAATATTTATAATTTCCCCCAACTGATGCCAAGATATCGAAATAACATCATTAGACAAATTCGGATTTTTTTAGGACTTTCCTCAGTAACGGGCATTCAGTGCGTTTTATGCCAATCTCTGTAATAATCAACATTCAAGAACGTTCAATATCAATGAAGTATCATAAGTAATATTTTTAATGTTCGGGACAGTGGCTGAGTTGCAGACCTGTAAACATCAGCAAAAGGTCAGAAATACGCCAATAATTGAATATTCAGCGGTTTATCCTTATCAAATATTTCGAAATGCACTTTAATGAAACATGCATTATATCCAAATATCTGGAAGAGTACAAATCCAACTCGTTCTTAAAAAATGTTTATAATTGCCCCCAACTGATGCCATGATATCAAAATAACATCATTAGACAAAGTGGGCTTTTTTTCAGATTTTCCTCAGTGAGGGGCTTTCAGTGCATTTAAGGCCAATCTCTGAAATAAGCAACTATAAAGAACAATCATTATCTAGCATTTTTTATAAGTATAATTTTTAATATTCGGAAAAGTAGCTGGGTTGCAGGCCAATTAACATCAGCAAGAGGTCAGAAATACTCGAAAAGTTGAATATTCAGCGGTTTATCCTTTAAATCTTTTTCGAAATGAACTTAAATGAAACATGCATTATATCCAAATATCTGGAGGAGTACAAATCCAACTCGATTCTTAAAAAATGTTTATAATTGCCCCCAACTGATGCCATGATATCAAAATAACATCATTAGACAAAGTGGGCTTTATATCAGATTTTCCTCATTAAGGGGCTTTCAGTGCGTTTTATGCCAATACGTGTAATGAGAAACTTTAAAGAACGTCAATTGTCAATCAAGTTCCATGAGTAATTTCTTTTAATATTCGGAACAGTGGCTGAGGTGCAGGCCCGTAAACTTCATAATAAGGTCAGAAATACGACAATAATTGAATATTCAGCGGTTTATCCTTAATAAATATTTCGAAATGCACATTAATGAAAGATGCATTATAGCTAAATTTCAGAAAGAGTACAAATCCAACTTGATACCTATAAAATATTTATAATTACCTCCAACTGATGCCAAGATATCGAAATAACATCATTGGACAAAGTGGTCTTTTTTTTTCATATTCCTCACTAACTGGCTTTCAGTGCATTTTAGGCCAATCTCTGAAATTAGCAACTATAAAGAACATTCATAATCTATCATGTTACATAAGTATAATTTTTAATATTCGGAACAGTGGCTGAGGTGCAGGCCCGTAAACATCATCATGAGGTCAGAAATACGTCAATAATTGAATATTCCGCGGTTTATCCTTTAAAATTTTTTCGAAATGAACTATAATGAAAGATGCATTATATCTAAATTTCAGAGAGTACAAATCCAACTTGATACCTATAAAATATTTATAATTACCTCCAACTAAAGTCAGGATATCGAAATAACATCATTGGACAAAGTAGTCTTCTTTTTTTATATTCCTCACTAACTGGCTTTCAGTGCATTTTATGCCAATCTCTGAAATAAGCAACTATAAAGAACGTTCATTTTCAATGAAGTTCCATGAGTAATATCTTTAATATTCGTAACACTGGCTGAGTTGCAGACCCGTAAACATCAGGAAATGTCAGAAATACGCATATAATTGAATATTTAGCGGTTTATAATTAACAAATATTTCGAAATTTACTTTAATGAAAGATTCATTATATCTAAATTTCAAAGAGAGTACAAACCCAACTTGATACCTATAGAATATTTATAATTTCCCCCAACTGATGCCAAGATATCGAAATAACATCATTAGACAAATTCGGATTTTTTTAGGACTTTCCTCAGTAACGGGCATTCAGTGCGTTTTATGCCAATCTCTGTAATAATCAACATTCAAGAACGTTCAATATCAATGAAGTATCATAAGTAATATTTTTAATGTTCGGGACGGTGGCTGAGTTGCAGACCTGTAAACATCAGCAAAAGGTCAGAAATACGCCAATAATTGAATATTCAGCGGTTTATCCTTATCAAATATTTCGAAATGCACTTTAATGAAACATGCATTATATCCAAATATCTGGAAGAGTACAAATCCAACTCGTTCTTAAAAAATGTTTATAATTGCCCCCAACTGATGCCATGATATCAAAATAACATCATTAGACAAAGTGGGCTTTTTTTCAGATTTTCCTCAGTGAGGGGCTTTCAGTGCATTTAAGGCCAATCTCTGAAATAAGCAACTATAAAGAACAATCATTATCTAGCATTTTTTATAAGTATAATTTTTAATATTCGGAAAAGTAGCTGGGTTGCAGGCCAATTAACATCAGCAAGAGGTCAGAAATACTCGAAAAGTTGAATATTCAGCGGTTTATCCTTTAAATTTTTTTCGAAATGAACTTAAATGAAACATGCATTATATACAAATATCTGGAGGAGTACAAATCCAACTCGATTCTTAAAAAATGTTTATAATTGCCCCCAACTGATGCCATGATATCAAAATAACATCATTAGACAAAGTGGGCTTTATATCAGATTTTCCTCAGTAAGGGGCTTTCAGTGCGTTTTATGCCAATACGTGTAATGAGAAACTTTAAAGAACGTCAATTGTCAATCAAGTTCCATGAGTAATTTCTTTTAATATTCGGAACAGTGGCTGAGGTGCAGGCCCGTAAACTTCATAATAAGGTCAGAAATACGACAATAATTGAATATTCAGCGGTTTATCCTTAATAAATATTTCGAAATGCACATTAATGAAAGATGCATTATAGCTAAATTTCAAAGAGAGTACAAATCCAACTTGATTCCTATAAAATATTTTTAATTACCCCCAACTGATGCCAAGATATCGAAATAACATCATTAGACAATGTGGGCTTTTTTTCAGTTTTTCCTCAGTAACTAGCTTTCAGTGCGTTTTATGCCAATACGTGTAATGTGAAACTTTAAAGAACGTCAATTGTCAATCAAGTTCCATGAGTAATATCTTTAATATTCGGAACAGTGGCTGAGGTGCAGGCCCGTAAACTTCATAATAAGGTCAGAAATACGACAATAATTGAATATTCAGCGATTTATCCTTAATAAATATTTCGAAATGCACTTTAATGAAACATGCATTATATCCAAATATCTGGAGGAGTACAAATCCAACTCGATTCTTAAAAAATGTTTATAATTGCCCCCAACTGATGCCATGATATCAAAATAACATCATTAGACAAAGTGGGCTTTATATCAGATTTTCCTCAGTAAGGGGCTTTCAGTGCGTTTTATGCCAATACGTGTAATGAGAAACTTTAAAGAACGTCAATTGTCAATCAAGTTCCATGAGTAATATCTTTAATATTCGTAACACTGGCTGAGTTGCAGACCCGTAAACATCAGGAAATGTCAGAAATACGCATATAATTGAATATTTAGCGGTTTATAATTAACAAATATTTCGAAATTTACTTTAATGAAAGATGCATTATATCTAAATTTCAGAGAGTACAAATCCAACTTGATACCTATAAAATATTTATAATTACCTCCAACTAAAGTCAGGATATCGAAATAACATCATTGGACAAAGTGGTCTTCTTTTCTTATATTCCTCACTAACTGGCTTTCAGTGCATTTTAGGCCAATCTCTGAAATAAGCAACTATAAAGAACATTCATTATCTATCATGTTTTATAAGTATAATTTCTAATATTCGGAACAGTGGCTGAGGTGCAGGTCCGTAAACATCATCATGAGGTCATAAATACACGAAAAGTTGAATATTCAGCGGTTTATCCTTTATAATTTTTTCGAAATGAACTTAAATGAAAGATCCATTATATCCAAATATCTGGAAGAGTACAAATCCAACTTGATACCTATAAAATATTTATAATTACCCCCAACTGATGCCAAGATATCGAAATTACATCATTAGACAAATTCGGATTTTTTTAGGACTTTCCTCAGTAACGGGCATTCAGTGCGTTTTATGCCAATCTCTGTAGTAATCAACATTAAAGAACGTCCATTTTCAATGAAGTTCCATGAGTAATATCTTTAATATTCGGAACAGTGGCTGAGGCGCAGGCCCGTAAACTTCATCATAAGGTCAGAAATACGACATTAATTGAATATTCAGCGGTTTATCCTTAATAAATATTTCGAAATGCACATTAATGAAAGATGCATTATATCTAAATTTCAGAAAGAGTACAAATCCAACTTGATACCTATAAAATATTTATAATTACCCCCAACTGATGCCAACATATCGAAATTACATCATTAGACAAACTCGGATTTTTTTAGGACTTTCCTCAGTAACGGGCATTCAGTGCGTTTTATGCCAATCTCTGCAATGATCAACATTAAAGAACGTTCATTTTCAATGAAGTTCCATGAGTAATATCTTTTATATTCGTAACACTGGCTGAGTTGCAGACCCGTAAACATCAGGAAATGTCAGAAATACGCATATAATTGAATATTTAGCGGTTTATAATTAACAAATATTTCGAAATTTACTTTAATGAAAGATTCATTATATCTAAATTTCAAAGAGAGTACAAACCCAACTTGATACCTATAGAATATTTATAATTTCCCCCAACTGATGCCAAGATATCGAAATAACATCATTAGACAAATTCGGATTTTTTTAGGACTTTCCTCAGTAACGGGCATTCAGTGCGTTTTATGCCAATCTCTGTAATAATCAACATTCAAGAACGTTCAATATCAATGAAGTATCATAAGTAATATTTTTAATGTTCGGGACAGTGGCTGAGTTGCAGACCTGTAAACATCAGCAAAAGGTCAGAAATACGCCAATAATTGAATATTCAGCGGTTTATCCTTATCAAATATTTCGAAATGCACTTTAATGAAACATGCATTATATCCAAATATCTGGAAGAGTACAAATCCAACTCGTTCTTAAAAAATGTTTATAATTGCCCCCAACTGATGTCATGATATCAAAATAACATCATTAGACAAAGTGGGCTTTTTTTCAGATTTTCCTCAGTGAGGGGCTTTCAGTGCATTTAAGGCCAATCTCTGAAATAAGCAACTATAAAGAACAATCATTATCTAGCATTTTTTATAAGTATAATTTTTAATATTCGGAAAAGTAGCTGGGTTGCAGGCCAATTAACATCAGCAAGAGGTCAGAAATACTCGAAAAGTTGAATATTCAGCGGTTTATCCTTTAAATTTTTTTCGAAATGAACTTAAATGAAAGATGCATTATATCTAAATTTCAGAGAGTACAAATCCAACTTGATTCCTATAAAATATTTTTAATTACCCCCAACTGATGCCAAGATATCGAAATAACATCATTAGACAATGTGGGCTTTTTTTCAGTTTTTCCTCAGTAACTAGCTTTCAGTGCGTTTTATGCCAATTCGTGTAATGTGAAACTTTAAAGAACGTCAATTGTCAATCAAGTTCCATGAGTAATATCTTTAATATTCGGAACAGTGGCTGAGGTGCAGGCCCGTAAACTTCATAATAAGGTCAGAAATACGACAATAATTGAATATTCAGCGATTTATCCTTAATAAATATTTCGAAATGCACTTTAATGAAACATGCATTATATCCAAATATCTGGAGGAGTACAAATCCAACTCGATTCTTAAAAAATGTTTATAATTGCCCCCAACTGATGCCATGATATCAAAATAACATCATTAGACAAAGTGGGCTTTATATCAGATTTTCCTCAGTAAGGGGCTTACAGTGCGTTTTATGCCAATACGTGTAATGAGAAACTTTAAAGAACGTCAATTGTCAATCAAGTTCCATGAGTAATTTCTTTTAATATTCGGAACAGTGGCTGAGGTGCAGGCCCGTAAACTTCATAATAAGGTCAGAAATACGACAATAATTGAATATTCAGCGGTTTATCCTTAATAAATATTTCGAAATGCACATTAATGAAAGATGCATTATAGCTAAATTTCAGAAAGAGTACAAATCCAACTTGATACCTATAAAATATTTATAATTACCTCCAACTGATGCCAAGATATCGAAATAACATCATTGGACAAAGTGGTCTTTTTTTTTCATATTCCTCACTAACTGGCTTTCAGTGCATTTTAGGCCAATCTCTGAAATTAGCAACTATAAAGAACATTCATAATCTATCATGTTTCATAAGTATAATTTTTAATATTCGGAACAGTGGCTGAGGTGCAGGCCCGTAAACATCATCATGAGGTCAGAAATACGTCAATAATTGAATATTCCGCGGTTTATCCTTTAAAATTTTTTCGAAATGAACTATAATGAAAGATGCATTATATCTAAATTTCAGAGAGTACAAATCCAACTTGATACCTATAAAATATTTATAATTACCTCCAACTAAAGTCTGGATATCGAAATAACATCATTGGACAAAGTGGTCTTCTTTTTTTATATTCCTCACTAACTGGCTTTCAGTGCATTTTAGGCCAATCTCTGAAATAAGCAACTATAAAGAACATTCATTATCTATCATGTTTTATAAGTATAATTTCTAATATTCGGAACAGTGGCTGAGGTGCAGGCCCGTAAACATCATCATGAGGTCATAAATACACGAAAAGTTGAATATTCAGCGGTTTATCCTTTATAATTTTTTCGAAATGAACTTAAATGAAAGATCCATTATATCCAAATATCTGGAAGAGTACAAATCCAACTTGATACCTATAAAATATTTATAATTACCCCCAACTGATGCCAAGATATCGAAATTACATCATTAGACAAATTAGGATTTTTTTAGGACTTTCCTCAGTAACGGGCATTCAGTGCGTTTTATGCCAATCTCTGTAGTAATCAACATTAAAGAACGTTCATTTTCAATGAAGTTCCATGAGTAATATCTTTAATATTCGGAACAGTGGCTGAGGCGCAGGCCCGTAAACTTCATCATAAGGTCAGAAATACGACATTAATTGAATATTCAGCGATTTATCCTTAATAAATATTTCGAAATGCACTTTAATGAAACATGCATTATATCCAAATATCTGGAGGAGTACAAATCCAACTCGATTCTTAAAAAATGTTTATAATTGGCCCCAACTGATGCCATGATATCAAAATAACATCATTAGACAAAGTGGGCTTTATTTCAGATTTTCCTCAGTAAGGGGCTTTCAGTGCGTTTTATGCCAATACGTGTAATGAGAAACTTTAAAGAACGTCAATTGTCAATCAAGTTCCATGAGTAATTTCTTTAATATTCGGAACAGTGGCTGAGGTGCAGGCCCGTAAACTTCATAATAAGGTCAGAAATACGACAATAATTGAATATTCAGCGGTTATTCTTTAATAAATATTTCGAAATGCACATTAATGAAAGATGCATTATAGCTAAATTTCAGAAAGAGTACAAATCCAACTTGATACCTATAAAATATTTATAATTACCTCCAACTGATGCCAAGATATCGAAATAACATCATTGGACAAAGTGGTCTTTTTTTTTCATATTCCTCACTAACTGGCTTTCAGTGCATTTTAGGCCAATCTCTGAAATTAGCAACTATAAAGAACATTCATAATCTATCATGTTTCATAAGTATAATTTTTAATATTCGGAACAGTGGCTGAGGTGCAGGCCCGTAAACATCATCACGAGGTCAGAAATACGTCAATAATTGAATATTCCGCGGTTTATCCTTTAAAATTTTTTCGAAATGAACTTTAATGAAAGATGCATTATATCTAAATTTCAGAGAGTACAAATCCAACTTGATACCTATAAAAGATTTATAATTACCCCCAACTGATGCCAAGATATCGAAATTACATCATTAGACAAATTCGGATTTTTTTAGGACTTTCCTCAGTAACGGGCATTCAGTGCGTTTTATGCCAATCTCTGTAGTAATCAACATTAAAGAACGTTCATTTTCAATGAAGTTCCATGAGTAATATCTTTAATATTCGGAACAGTGGCTGAGGTGCAGGCCCGTAAACTTCATAATAAGGTCAGAAATACGACAATAATTGAATATTCAGCGATTTATCCTTAATAAATATTTCGAAATGCACATTAATGAAAGATGCATTATATCTAAATTTCAGAAAGAGTACAAATCCAACTTGATACCTATAAAATATTTATAATTACATCCAACTGATGCCATGATATCAAAATAACATCATTAGACAAAGTGGGCTTTTTTTCAGATTTTCCTCAGTAAGGGGCTTTCAGTGCATTTAAGGCCAATCTCTGAAATAAGCAACTATAAAGAACAATCATTATCTAGCATGTTTTATAAGTATAATTTTTAATATTCGGAAAAGTAGCTGGGTTGCAGGCCAATTAACATCAGCAAGAGGTCAGAAATACTCGAAAAGTTGAATATTCAGCGGTTTATCCTTTAAATTTTTTTCGAAATGAACTTAAATGAAAGATGCATTATATCTAAATTCCAGAGATTACAAATCCAACTTGATTCCTATAAAATATTTTTAATTACCCCCAACTGATGCCAAGATATCGAAATAACATCATTAGACAAAGTGGGCTTTTTTTCAGTTTTTCCTCAGTAACTAGCTTTCAGTGCGTTTTATGCCAATACGTGTAATGAGAAACTTTAAAGAACGTCAATTGTCAATCATGTTCCATGAGTAATATCTTTAATATTCGGAACAGTGGCTGAGGTGCAGGCCCGTAAACTTCATAATAAGGTCAGAAATACGACAATAATTGAATATTCAGCGATTTATCCTTAATAAATATTTCGAAATGCACTTTAATGAAACATGCATTATATCCAAATATCTGGAGGAGTACAAATCCAACTCGATTCTTAAAAAATGTTTATAATTGCCCCCAACTGATGCCATGATATCAAAATAACATCATTAGACAAAGTGGGCTTTATTTCAGATTTTCCTCAGTAAGGGGCTTTCAGTGCGTTTTATGCCAATACGTGTAATGAGAAACTTTAAAGAACGTCAATTGTCAATCAAGTTCCATGAGTAATTTCTTTAATATTCGGAACAGTGGCTGAGGTGCAGGCCCGTAAACATCATCATGAGGTCAGAAATACGTCAATAATTGAATATTCCGCGGTGTATCCTTTAAAATTTTTTCGAAATGAACTTTAATGAAAGATGCATTATATCTAAATTTCAGAGAGTACAAATCCAACTTGATAACTATAAAAGATTTATAATTACCCCCAACTGATGCCAAGATATCGAAATTACATCATTAGACAAATTCGGATTTTTTTAGGACTTTCCTCAGTAACGGGCATTCAGTGCGTTTTATGCCAATCTCTGTAGTAATCAACATTAAAGAACGTTCATTTTCAATGAAGTTCCATGAGTAATATCTTTAATATTCGGAACAGTGGCTGAGGTGCAGGCCCGTAAACTTCATAATAAGGTCAGAAATACGACAATAATTGAATATTCAGCGGTTTATCCTTAATAAATATTTCGAAATGCACATTAATGAAAGATGCATTATAGCTAAATTTCAGAAAGAGTACAAATCCAACTTGATACCTATAAAATATTTATAATTACCTCCAACTGATGCCAAGATATCGAAATAACATCATTGGACAAAGTGGTCTTTTTTTTTCATATTCCTCACTAACTGGCTTTCAGTGCATTTTAGGCCAATCTCTGAAATTAGCAACTATAAAGAACATTCATAATCTATCATGTTTCATAAGTATAATTTTTAATATTCGGAACAGTGGCTGAGGTGCAGGCCCGTAAACATCATCATGAGGTCAGAAATACGTCAATAATTGAATATTCCGCGGTTTATCCTTTAAAATTTTTTCGAAATGAACTTTAATGAAAGATGCATTATATCTAAATTTCAGAGAGTAAAAATCCAACTTGATACCTATAAAATATTTATAATTACCTCCAACTAAAGTCAGGATATCGAAATAACATCATTGGACAAAGTAGTCTTCTTTTTTTATATTCCTCACTAACTGGCTTTCAGTGCATTTTATGCCAATCTCTGAAATAAGCAACTATAAAGAACGTTCATTTTCAATGAAGTTCCATGAGTAATATCTTTAATATTCGTAACACTGGCTGAGTTGCAGACCCGTAAACATCAGGAAATGTCAGAAATACGCATATAATTGAATATTTAGCGGTTTATAATTAACAAATATTTCGAAATTTACTTTAATGAAAGATTCATTATATCTAAATTTCAAAGAGAGTACAAACCCAACTTGATACCTATAGAATATTTATAATTTCCCCCAACTGATGCCAAGATATCGAAATAACATCATTAGACAAATTCGGATTTTTTTAGGACTTTCCTCAGTAACGGGCATTCAGTGCGTTTTATGCCAATCTCTGTAATAATCAACATTCAAGAACGTTCAATATCAATGAAGTATCATAAGTAATATTTTTAATGTTCGGGACAGTGGCTGAGTTGCAGACCTGTAAACATCAGCAAAAGGTCAGAAATCCGCCAATAATTGAATATTCAGCGGTTTATCCTTATCAAATATTTCGAAATGCACTTTAATGAAACATGCATTATATCCAAATATCTGGAAGAGTACAAATCCAACTCGTTCTTAAAAAATGTTTATAATTGCCCCCAACTGATGCCATGATATCAAAATAACATCATTAGACAAAGTGGGCTTTTTTTCAGATTTTCCTCAGTGAGGGGCTTTCAGTGCATTTAAGGCCAATCTCTGAAATAAGCAACTATAAAGAACAATCATTATCTAGCATTTTTTATAAGTATAATTTTTAATATTCGGAAAAGTAGCTGGGTTGCAGGCCAATTAACATCAGCAAGAGGTCAGAAATACTCGAAAAGTTGAATATTCAGCGGTTTATCCTTTAAATTTTTTTCGAAATGAACTTAAATGAAAGATGCATTATATCTAAATTTCAGAGAGTACAAATCCAACTTGATTCCTATAAAATATTTTTAATTACCCCCAACTGATGCCAAGATATCGAAATAACATCATTAGACAATGTGGGCTTTTTTTCAGTTTTTCCTCAGTAACTAGCTTTCAGTGCGTTTTATGCCAATACGTGTAATGTGAAACTTTAAAGAACGTCAATTGTCAATCAAGTTCCATGAGTAATATCTTTAATATTCGGAACAGTGGCTGAGGTGCAGGCCCGTAAACTTCATAATAAGGTCAGAAATACGACAATAATTGAATATTCAGCGATTTATCCTTAATAAATATTTCGAAATGCACTTTAATGAAACATGCATTATATCCAAATATCTGGAGGAGTACAAATCCAACTCGATTCTTAAAAAATGTTTATAATTGCCCCCAACTGATGCCATGATATCAAAATAACATCATTAGACAAAGTGGGCTTTATATCAGATTTTCCTCAGTAAGGGGCTTTCAGTGCGTTTTATGCCAATACGTGTAATGAGAAACTTTAAAGAACGTCAATTGTCAATCAAGTTCCATGAGTAATTTCTTTTAATATTCGGAACAGTGGCTGAGGTGCAGGCCCGTAAACTTCATAATAAGGTCAGAAATACGACAATAATTGAATATTCAGCGGTTTATCCTTAATAAATATTTCGAAATGCACATTAATGAAAGATGCATTATAGCTAAATTTCAGAAAGAGTACAAATCCAACTTGATACCTATAAAATATTTATAATTACCTCCAACTGATGCCAAGATATCGAAATAACATCATTGGACAAAGTGGTCTTTTTTTTTCATATTCCTCACTAACTGGCTTTCAGTGCATTTTAGGCCAATCTCTGAAATTAGCAACTATAAAGAACATTCATAATCTATCATGTTTCATAAGTATAATTTTTAATATTCGGAACAGTGGCTGAGGTGCAGGCCCGTAAACATCATCATGAGGTCAGAAATACGTCAATAATTGAATATTCCGCGGTTTATCCTTTAAAATTTTTTCGAAATGAACTATTATGAAGGATGCATTATATCTAAATTTCAGAGAGTACAAATCCAACTTGATACCTATAAAATATTTATAATTACCTCCAACTAAAGTCAGGATATCGAAATAACATCATTGGACAAAGTGGTCTTCTTTTCTTATATTCCTCACTAACTGGCTTTCAGTGCATTTTAGGCCAATCTCCGAAATAAGCAACTATAAAGAACATTCATTATCTATCATGTTTTATAAGTATAATTTCTAATATTCGGAACAGTGGCTGAGGTGCAGGCCCGTAAACATCATCATGAGGTCATAAATACACGAAAAGTTGAATATTCAGCGGTTTATCCTTTATAATTTTTTCGAAATGAACTTAAATGAAAGATCCATTATATCCAATTATCTGGAAGAGTACAAATCCAACTTGATACCTATAAAATATTTATAATTACCCCAACTGATGCCAAGATATCGAAATTACATCATTAGACAAATTCGGATTTTTTTAGGACATTCCTCAGTAACGGGCATTCAGTGCGTTTTATGCCAATCTCTGTAGTAATCAACATTAAAGAACGTCCATTTTCAATGAAGTTCCATGAGTAATATCTTTAATATTCGGAACAGTGGCTGAGGCGCAGGCCCGTAAACTTCATCATAAGGTCAGAAATACGACATTAATTGAATATTCAGCGGTTTATCCTTAATAAATATTTCGAAATGCACATTAATGAAAGATGCATTATATTTAAATTTCAGAAAGAGTACAAATCCAACTTGATACCTATAAAATATTTATAATTACCCCCAACTGATGCCAACATATCGAAATTACATCATTAGACAAACTCGGATTTTTTTAGGACTTTCCTCAGTAACGGGCATTCAGTGCGTTTTATGCCAATCTCTGCAATGATCAACATTAAAGAACGTTCATTTTCAATGAAGTTCCATGAGTAATATCTTTTATATTCGTAACACTGGCTGAGTTGCAGACCCGTAAACATCAGGAAATGTCAGAAATACGCATATAATTGAATATTTAGCGGTTTATAATTAACAAATATTTCGAAATTTACTTTAATGAAAGATTCATTATATCTAAATTTCAAAGAGAGTACAAACCCAACTTGATACCTATAGAATATTTATAATTTCCCCCAACTGATGCCAAGATATCGAAATAACATCATTAGACAAATTCGGATTTTTTTAGGACTTTCCTCAGTAACGGGCATTCAGTGCGTTTTATGCCAATCTCTGTAATAATCTACATTCAAGAACGTTCAATATCAATGAAGTATCATAAGTAATATTTTTAATGTTCGGGACAGTGGCTGAGTTGCAGACCTGTAAACATCAGCAAAAGGTCAGAAATACGCCAATAATTGAATATTCAGCGGTTTATCCTTATCAAATATTTCGAAATGCACTTTAATGAAACATGCATTATATCCAAATATCTGGAAGAGTACAAATCCAACTCGTTCTTAAAAAATGTTTATAATTGCCCCCAACTGATGCCATGATATCAAAATAACATCATTAGACAAAGTGGGCTTTTTTTCAGATTTTCCTCAGTGAGGGGCTTTCAGTGCATTTAAGGCCAATCTCTGAAATAAGCAACTATAAAGAACAATCATTATCTAGCATTTTTTATAAGTATAATATTTAATATTCGGAAAAGTAGCTGGGTTTCAGGCCAATTAACATCAGCAAGAGGTCAGAAATACTCGAAAAGTTGAATATTCAGCGGTTTATCCTTTAAATTTTTTTCGAAATGAACTTAAATGAAAGATGCATTATATCTAAATTTCAGAGAGTACAAATCCAACTTGATTCCTATAAAATATTTTTAATTACCCCCAACTGATGCCAAGATATCGAAATAACATCATTAGACAATGTGGGCTTTTTTTCAGTTTTTCCTCAGTAACTAGCTTTCAGTGCGTTTTATGCCAATACGTGTAATGAGAAACTTTAAAGAACGTCAATTGTCAATCAAGTTCCATGAGTAATTTCTTTTAATATTCGGAACAGTGGCTGAGGTGCAGGCCCGTAAACTTCATAATAAGGTCAGAAATACGACAATAATTGAATATTCAGCGGTTTATCCTTAATAAATATTTCGAAATGCACATTAATGAAAGATGCATTATAGCTAAATTTGAGAAAGAGTACAAATCCAACTTGATACCTATAAAAAATTTATAATTACCTCCAACTAAAGTCAGGATATCGAAATAACATCATTGGACAAAGTGGTCTTCTTTTTTTATATTCCTCACTAACTGGCTTTCAGTGCATTTTAGGCCAATCTCTGAAATAAGCAACTATAAAGAACATTCATTATCTATCATGTTTTATAAGTATAATTTCTAATATTCGGAACAGTGGCTGAGGTGCAGGCCCGTAAACATCATCATGAGGTCATAAATACACGAAAAGTTGAATATTCAGCGGTTTATCCTTTATAATTTTTTCGAAATGAACTTAAATGAAAGATCCATTATATCCAAATATCTGGAAGAGTACAAATCCAACTTGATACCTATAAAATATTTATAATTACCCCCAACTGATGCCAAGATATCGAAATTACATCATTAGACAAATTAGGATTTTTTTAGGACTTTCCTCAGTAACGGGCATTCAGTGCGTTTTATGCCAATCTCTGTAGTAATCAACATTAAAGAACGTTCATTTTCAATGAAGTTCCATGAGTAATATCTTTAATATTCGGAACAGTGGCTGAGGCGCAGGCCCGTAAACTTCATCATAAGGTCAGAAATACGACATTAATTGAATATTCAGCGATTTATCCTTAATAAATATTTCGAAATGCACTTTAATGAAACATGCATTATATCCAAATATCTGGAGGAGTACAAATCCAACTCGATTCTTAAAAAATGTTTATAATTGCCCCCAACTGATGCCATGATATCAAAATAACATCATTAGACAAAGTGGGCTTTATTTCAGATTTTCCTCAGTAAGGGGCTTTCAGTGCGTTTTATGCCAATACGTGTAATGAGAAACTTTAAAGAACGTCAATTGTCAATCAAGTTCCATGAGTAATTTCTTTAATATTCGGAACAGTGGCTGAGGTGCAGGCCCGTAAACATCATCATGAGGTCAGAAATACGTCAATAATTGAATATTCCGCGGTTTATCCTTTAAAATTTTTTCGAAATGAACTTTAATGAAAGATGCATTATATCTAAATTTCAGAGAGTACAAATCCAACTTGATACCTATAAAAGATTTATAATTACCCCCAACTGATGCCAAGATATCGAAATTACATCATTAGACAAATTCGGATTTTTTTAGGACTTTCCTTAGTAACGGGCATTCAGTGCGTTTTATGCAAATCTCTGTAGTAATCAACATTAAAGAACGTTCATTTTCAATGAAGTTCCATGAGTAATATCTTTAATATTCGGAACAGTGGCTGAGGTGCAGGCCCGTAAACTTCATAATAAGGTCAGAAATACGACAATAATTGAATATTCAGCGATTTATCCTTAATAAATATTTCGAAATGCACATTAATGAAAGATGCATTATATCTAAATTTCAGAAAGAGTACAAATCCAACTTGATACCTATAAAATATTTATAATTACATCCAACTGATGCCATGATATCAAAATAACATCATTAGACAAAGTGGGCTTTTTTTCAGATTTTCCTCAGTAAGGGGCTTTCAGTGCATTTAAGGCCAATCTCTGAAATAAGCAACTATAAAGAACAATCATTATCTAGCATTTTTTATAAGTATAATTTTTAATATTCGGAAAAGTAGCTGGGTTGCAGGCCAATTAACATCAGCAAGAGGTCAGAAATACTCGAAAAGTTGAATATTCAGCGGTTTATCCTTTAAATTTTTTTCGAAATGAACTTAAATGAAAGATGCATTATATCTAAATTTCAGAGAGTACAAATCCAACTTGATTCCTATAAAATATTTTTAATTACCCCCAACTGATGCCAAGATATCGAAATAACATCATTAGACAATGTGGGCTTTTTTTCAGTTTTTCCTCAGTAACTAGCTTTCAGTGCGTTTTATGCCAATACGTGTAATGTGAAACTTTAAAGAACGTCAATTGTCAATCACGTTCCATGAGTAATATCTTTAATATTCGGAACAGTGGCTGAGGTGCAGGCCCGTAAACTTCATAATAAGGTCAGAAATACGACAATAATTGAATATTCAGCGATTTATCCTTAATAAATATTTCGAAATGCACTTTAATGAAACATGCATTATATCCAAATATCTGGAGGAGTACAAATCCAACTCGATTCTTAAAAAATGTTTATAATTGCCCCCAATTGATGCCATGATATCAAAATAACATCATTAGACAAAGTGGGCTTTATATCAGATTTTCCTCAGTAAGGGGCTTTCAGTGCGTTTTATGCCAATACGTGTAATGAGAAACTTTAAAGAACGTCAATTGTCAATCAAGTTCCATGAGTAATTTCTTTTAATATTCGGAACAGTGGCTGAGGTGCAGGCCCGTAAACTTCATAATAAGGTCAGAAATACGACAATAATTGAATATTCAGCGGTTCATCCTTAATAAATATTTCGAAATGCACATTAATGAAAGATGCATTATAGCTAAATTTCAGAAAGAGTACAAATCCAACTTGATACCTATAAAATATTTATAATTACCTCCAACTGATGCCAAGATATCGAAATAACATCATTGGACAAAGTGGTCTTTTTTTTTCATATTCCTCACTAACTGGCTTTCAGTGCATTTTAGGCCAATCTCTGAAATTAGCAACTATAAAGAACATTCATAATCTATCATGTTTCATAAGTATAATTTTTAATATTCGGAACAGTGGCTGAGGTGCAGGCCCGTAAACATCATCATGAGGTCAGAAATACGTCAATAATTGAATATTCCGCGGTTTATCCTTTAAAATTTTTTCGAAATGAACTTTAATGAAAGATGCATTATATCTAAATTTCAGAGAGTACAAATCCAACTTGATACCTATAAAATATTTATAATTACCTCCAACTAAAGTCAGGATATCGAAATAACATCATTGGACAAAGTGGTCTTCTTTTTTTATATTCCTCACTAACTGGCTTTCAGTGCATTTTAGGCCAATCTCTGAAATAAGCAACTATAAAGAACATTCATTATCTATCATGTTTTATAAGTATAATTTCTAATATTCGGAACAGTGGCTGAGGTGCAGGCCCGTAAACATCATCATGAGGTCAGAAATACGTCAATAATTGAATATTCCGCGGTTTATCCTTTATAATTTTTTCGAAATGAACTTTAATGAAAGATGCATTATATCTAAATTTCAGAGAGTAAAAATCCAACTTGATACCTATAAAATATTTATAATTACCTCCAACTAAAGTCAGGATATCGAAATAACATTATTGGACAAAGTAGTCTTCTTTTTTTATATTCCTCACTAACTGGCTTTCAGTGCATTTTATGCCAATCTCTGAAATAAGCAACTATAAAGAACATTCATTTTCAATGAAGTTCCATGAGTAATATCTTTAATATTCGTAACACTGGCTGAGTTGCAGACCCGTAAACATCAGGATATGTCAGAAATACGCATATAATTGAATATTTAGCGGTTTATAATTAACAAATATTTCGAAATTTACTTTAATGAAAGATTCATTATATCTAAATTTCAAAGAGAGTACAAACCCAACTTGATACCTATAGAATATTTATAATTTCCCCCAACTGATGCCAAGATATCGAAATAACATCATTAGACAAATTCGGATTTTTTTAGGACTTTCCTCAGTAACGGGCATTCAGTGCGTTTTATGCCAATCTCTGTAATAATCAACATTCAAGAACGTTCAATATCAATGAAGTATCATAAGTAATATTTTTAATGTTCGGGACAGTGGCTGAGTTGCAGACCTGTAAACATCAGCAAAAGGTCAGAAATACGCCAATAATTGAATATTCAGCGGTTTATCCTTATCAAATATTTCGAAATGCACTTTAATGAAACATGCATTATATCCAAATATCTGGAAGAGTACAAATCCAACTCGTTCTTAAAAAATGTTTATAATTGCCTCCAACTGATGCCATGATATCAAAATAACATCATTAGACAAAGTGGGCTTTTTTTCAGATTTTCCTCAGTGAGGGGCTTTCAGTGCATTTAAGGCCAATCTCTGAAATAAGCAACTATAAAGAACAATCATTATCTAGCATTTTTTATAATTATAATTTTTAATATTCGGAAAAGTAGCTGGGTTGCAGGCCAATTAACATCAGCAAGAGGTCAGAAATACTCGAAAAGTTGAATATTCAGCGGTTTATCCTTTAAATTTTTTTCGAAATGAACTTAAATGAAAGATGCATTATATCTAAATTTCAGAGAGTACAAATCCAACTTGATTCCTATAAAATATTTTTAATCACCCCCAACTGATGCCAAGATATCGAAATAACATCATTAGACAATGTGGGCTTTTTTTCAGTTTTTCCTCAGTAACTAGCTTTCAGTGCGTTTTATGCCAATACGTGTAATGTGAAACTTTAAAGAACGTCAATTGTCAATCAAGTTCCATGAGTAATATCTTTAATATTCGGAACAGTGGCTGAGGTGCAGGCCCGTAAACTTCATAATAAGGTCAGAAATACGACAATAATTGAATATTCAGCGGTTTATCCTTAATAAATATTTCGAAATGCACATTAATGAAAGATGCATTATAGCTAAATTTCAGAAAGAGTACAAATCCAACTTGATACCTATAAAATATTTATAATTACCTCCAACTGATGCCAAGATATCGAAATAACATCATTGGACAAAGTGGTCTTTTTTTTTCATATTCCTCACTAACTGGCTTTCAGTGCATTTTAGGCCAATCTCTGAAATTAGCAACTATAAAGAACATTCATAATCTATCATGTTTCATAAGTATAATTTTTAATATTCGGAACAGTGGCTGAGGTGCAGGCCCGTAAACATCATCATGAGGTCAGAAATACGTCAATAATTGAATATTCCGCGGTTTATCCTTTAAAATTTTTTCGAAATGAACTTTAATGAAAGATGCATTATATCTAAATTTCAGAGAGTACAAATCCAACTTGATACCTATAGAATATTTATAATTACCCCCAACTGATGCCAAGATATCGAAATTACATCATTAGACAAATTCGGATTTTTTTAGGACTTTCCTCAGTAACGGGCATTCAGTGCGTTTTATGCCAATCTCTGTAGTAATCAACATTAAAGAACGTTCATTTTCAATGAAGTTCCATGAGTAATATCTTTAATATTCGGAACAGTGGCTGAGGTGCAGGCCCGTAAACTTCATAATAAGGTCAGAAATACGACAATAATTGAATATTACGCGGTTTATCCTTTATAATTTTTTCGAAATGAACTTTAATGAAAGATGCATTATATCTAAATTTCAGAGAGTAAAAATCCAACTTGATACCTATAAAATATTTATAATTACCTCCAACTAAAGTCAGGATATCGAAATAACATTATTGGACAAAGTAGTCTTCTTTATTTATATTCCTCACTAACTGGCTTTCAGTGCATTTTATGCCAATCTCTGAAATAAGCAACTATAAAGAACATTCATTTTCAATGAAGTTCCATGAGTAATATCTTTAATATTCGTAACACTGGCTGAGTTGCAGACCCGTAAACATCAGGATATGTCAGAAATACGCATATAATTGAATATTTAGCGGTTTATAATTAACAAATATTTCGAAATTTACTTTAATGAAAGATTCATTATATCTAAATTTCAAAGAGAGTACAAACCCAACTTGATACCTATAGAATATTTATAATTTCCCCCAACTGATGCCAAGATATCGAAATAACATCATTAGACAAATTCGGATTTTTTTAGGACTTTCCTCAGTAACGGGCATTCAGTGCGTTTTATGCCAATCTCTGTAATAATCAACATTCAAGAACGTTCAATATCAATGAAGTATCATAAGTAATATTTTTAATGTTCGGGACAGTGGCTGAGTTGCAGACCTGTAAACATCAGCAAAAGGTCAGAAATACGCCAATAATTGAATATTCAGCGGTTTATCCTTATCAAATATTTCGAAATGCACTTTAATGAAACATGCATTATATCCAAATATCTGGAAGAGTACAAATCCAACTCGTTCTTAAAAAATGTTTATAATTGCCTCCAACTGATGCCATGATATCAAAATAACATCATTAGACAAAGTGGGCTTTTTTTCAGATTTTCCTCAGTAAGGGGCTTTCAGTGCATTTAAGGCCAATCTCTGAAATAAGCAACTATAAAGAACAATCATTATCTAGCATGTTTTATAAGTATAATTTTTAATATTCGGAAAAGTAGCTGGGTTGCAGGCCAATTAACATCAGCAGGAGGTCAGAAATACTCGAAAAGTTGAATATTCAGCGGTTTATCCTTTAAATTTTTTTCGAAATGAGCTTAAATGAAAGATGCATTATATCTAAATTTCAGAGAGTACAAATCCAACTTGATTCCTATAAAATATTTTTAATTACCCCCAACAGATGCCAAGATATCGAAATAACATCATTAGACAAAGTGGGCTTTATATCAGATTTTCCTCAGTAAGGGGCTTTCAGTGCGTTTTATGCCAATACGTGTAATGAGAAACTTTAAAGAACGTCAATTGTCAATCAAGTTCCATGAGTAATTTCTTTTAATATTCGGAACAGTGGCTGAGGTGCAGGCCCGTAAACTTCATAATAAGGTCAGAAATACGACAATAATTGAATATTCAGCGGTTCATCCTTAATAAATATTTCGAAATGCACATTAATGAAAGATGCATTATAGCTAAATTTCAGAAAGAGTACAAATCCAACTTGATACCTATAAAATATTTATAATTACCTCCAACTGATGCCAAGATATCGAAATAACATCATTGGACAAAGTGGTCTTTTTTTTTCATATTCCTCACTAACTGGCTTTCAGTGCATTTTAGGCCAATCTCTGAAATTAGCAACTATAAAGAACATTCATAATCTATCATGTTTCATAAGTATAATTTTTAATATTCGGAACAGTGGCTGAGGTGCAGGCCCGTAAACATCATCATGAGGTCAGAAATACGTCAATAATTGAATATTCCGCGGTTTATCCTTTAAAATTTTTTCGAAATGAACTTTAATGAAAGATGCATTATATCTAAATTTCAGAGAGTACAAATCCAACTTGATACCTATAAAATATTTATAATTACCTCCAACTAAAGTCAGGATATCGAAATAACATCATTGGACAAAGTGGTCTTCTTTTTTTATATTCCTCACTAACTGGCTTTCAGTGCATTTTAGGCCAATCTCTGAAATAAGCAACTATAAAGAACATTCATTATCTATCATGTTTTATAAGTATAATTTCTAATATTCGGAACAGTGGCTGAGGTGCAGGCCCGTAAACATCATCATGAGGTCAGAAATACGTCAATAATTGAATATTCCGCGGTTTATCCTTTATAATTTTTTCGAAATGAACTTTAATGAAAGATGCATTATATCTAAATTTCAGAGAGTAAAAATCCAACTTGATACCTATAAAATATTTATAATTACCTCCAACTAAAGTCAGGATATCGAAATAACATTATTGGACAAAGTAGTCTTCTTTTTTTATATTCCTCACTAACTGGCTTTCAGTGCATTTTATGCCAATCTCTGAAATAAGCAACTATAAAGAACATTCATTTTCAATGAAGTTCCATGAGTAATATCTTTAATATTCGTAACACTGGCTGAGTTGCAGACCCGTAAACATCAGGATATGTCAGAAATACGCATATAATTGAATATTTAGCGGTTTATAATTAACAAATATTTCGAAATTTACTTTAATGAAAGATTCATTATATCTAAATTTCAAAGAGAGTACAAACCCAACTTGATACCTATAGAATATTTATAATTTCCCCCAACTGATGCCAAGATATCGAAATAACATCATTAGACAAATTCGGATTTTTTTAGGACTTTCCTCAGTAACGGGCATTCAGTGCGTTTTATGCCAATCTCTGTAATAATCAACATTCAAGAACGTTCAATATCAATGAAGTATCATAAGTAATATTTTTAATGTTCGGGACAGTGGCTGAGTTGCAGACCTGTAAACATCAGGAAAAGGTCAGAAATACGCCAATAATTGAATATTCAGCGGTTTATCCTTATCAAATATTTCGAAATGCACTTTAATGAAACATGCATTATATCCAAATATCTGGAAGAGTACAAATCCAACTCGTTCTTAAAAAATGTTTATAATTGCCTCCAACTGATGCCATGATATCAAAATAACATCATTAGACAAAGTGGGCTTTTTTTCAGATTTTCCTCAGTGAGGGGCTTTCAGTGCATTTAAGGCCAATCTCTGAAATAAGCAACTATAAAGAACAATCATTATCTAGCATTTTTTATAATTATAATTTTTAATATTCGGAAAAGTAGCTGGGTTGCAGGCCAATTAACATCAGCAAGAGGTCAGAAATACTCGAAAAGTTGAATATTCAGCGGTTTATCCTTTAAATTTTTTTCGAAATGAACTTAAATGAAAGATGCATTATATCTAAATTTCAGAGAGTACAAATCCAACTTGATTCCTATAAAATATTTTTAATCACCCCCAACTGATGCCAAGATATCGAAATAACATCATTAGACAATGTGGGCTTTTTTTCAGTTTTTCCTCAGTAACTAGCTTTCAGTGCGTTTTATGCCAATACGTGTAATGTGAAACTTTAAAGAACGTCAATTGTCAATCAAGTTCCATGAGTAATATCTTTAATATTCGGAACAGTGGCTGAGGTGCAGGCCCGTAAACTTCATAATAAGGTCAGAAATACGACAATAATTGAATATTCAGCGGTTTATCCTTAATAAATATTTCGAAATGCACATTAATGAAAGATGCATTATAGCTAAATTTCAGAAAGAGTACAAATCCAACTTGATACCTATAAAATATTTATAATTACCTCCAACTGATGCCAAGATATCGAAATAACATCATTGGACAAAGTGGTCTTTTTTTTTCATATTCCTCACTAACTGGCTTTCAGTGCATTTTAGGCCAATCTCTGAAATTAGCAACTATAAAGAACATTCATAATCTATCATGTTTCATAAGTATAATTTTTAATATTCGGAACAGTGGCTGAGGTGCAGGCCCGTAAACATCATCATGAGGTCAGAAATACGTCAATAATTGAATATTCCGCGGTTTATCCTTTAAAATTTTTTCGAAATGAACTTTAATGAAAGATGCATTATATCTAAATTTCAGAGAGTACAAATCCAACTTGATACCTATAAAAGATTTATAATTACCCCCAACTGATGCCAAGATATCGAAATTACATCATTAGACAAATTCGGATTTTTTTAGGACTTTCCTCAGTAACGGGCATTCAGTGCGTTTTATGCCAATCTCTGTAGTAATCAACATTAAAGAACGTTCATTTTCAATGAAGTTCCATGAGTAATATCTTTAATATTCGGAACAGTGGCTGAGGTGCAGGCCCGTAAACTTCATAATAAGGTCAGAAATACGACAATAATTGAATATTACGCGGTTTATCCTTTATAATTTTTTCGAAATGAACTTTAATGAAAGATGCATTATATCTAAATTTCAGAGAGTAAAAATCCAACTTGATACCTATAAAATATTTATAATTACCTCCAACTAAAGTCAGGATATCGAAATAACATTATTGGACAAAGTAGTCTTCTTTATTTATATTCCTCACTAACTGGCTTTCAGTGCATTTTATGCCAATCTCTGAAATAAGCAACTATAAAGAACATTCATTTTCAATGAAGTTCCATGAGTAATATCTTTAATATTCGTAACACTGGCTGAGTTGCAGACCCGTAAACATCAGGATATGTCAGAAATACGCATATAATTGAATATTTAGCGGTTTATAATTAACAAATATTTCGAAATTTACTTTAATGAAAGATTCATTATATCTAAATTTCAAAGAGAGTACAAACCCAACTTGATACCTATAGAATATTTATAATTTCCCCCAACTGATGCCAAGATATCGAAATAACATCATTAGACAAATTCGGATTTTTTTAGGACTTTCCTCAGTAACGGGCATTCAGTGCGTTTTATGCCAATCTCTGTAATAATCAACATTCAAGAACGTTCAATATCAATGAAGTATCATAAGTAATATTTTTAATGTTCGGGACAGTGGCTGAGTTGCAGACCTGTAAACATCAGCAAAAGGTCAGAAATACGCCAATAATTGAATATTCAGCGGTTTATCCTTATCAAATATTTCGAAATGCACTTTAATGAAACATGCATTATATCCAAATATCTGGAAGAGTACAAATCCAACTCGTTCTTAAAAAATGTTTATAATTGCCTCCAACTGATGCCATGATATCAAAATAACATCATTAGACAAAGTGGGCTTTTTTTCAGATTTTCCTCAGTGAGGGGCTTTCAGTGCATTTAAGGCCAATCTCTGAAATAAGCAACTATAAAGAACAATCATTATCTAGCATTTTTTATAATTATAATTTTTAATATTCGGAAAAGTAGCTGGGTTGCAGGCCAATTAACATCAGCAAGAGGTCAGAAATACTCGAAAAGTTGAATATTCAGCGGTTTATCCTTTAAATTTTTTTCGAAATGAACTTAAATGAAAGATGCATTATATCTAAATTTCAGAGAGTACAAATCCAACTTGATTCCTATAAAATATTTTTAATCACCCCCAACTGATGCCAAGATATCGAAATAACATCATTAGACAATGTGGGCTTTTTTTTTAGTTTTTCCTCAGTAACTAGCTTTCAGTGCGTTTTATGCCAATACGTGTAATGTGAAACTTTAAAGAACGTCAATTGTCAATCAAGTTCCATGAGTAATATCTTTAATATTCGGAACAGTGGCTGAGGTGCAGGCCCGTAAACTTCATAATAAGGTCAGAAATACGACAATAATTGAATATTCAGCGGTTTATCCTTAATAAATATTTCGAAATGCACATTAATGAAAGATGCATTATAGCTAAATTTCAGAAAGAGTACAAATCCAACTTGATACCTATAAAATATTTATAATTACCTCCAACTGATGCCAAGATATCGAAATAACATCATTGGACAAAGTGGTCTTTTTTTTTCATATTCCTCACTAACTGGCTTTCAGTGCATTTTAGGCCAATCTCTGAAATTAGCAACTATAAAGAACATTCATAATCTATCATGTTTCATAAGTATAATTTTTAATATTCGGAACAGTGGCTGAGGTGCAGGCCCGTAAACATCATCACGAGGTCAGAAATACGTCAATAATTGAATATTCCGCGGTTTATCCTTTAAAATTTTTTCGAAATGAACTTTAATGAAAGATGCATTATATCTAAATTTCAGAGAGTACAAATCCAACTTGATACCTATAAAAGATTTATAATTACCCCCAACTGATGCCAAGATATCGAAATTACATCATTAGACAAATTCGGATTTTTTTAGGACTTTCCTCAGTAACGGGCATTCAGTGCGTTTTATGCCAATCTCTGTAGTAATCAACATTAAAGAACGTTCATTTTCAATGAAGTTCCATGAGTAATATCTTTAATATTCGGAACAGTGGCTGAGGTGCAGGCCCGTAAACTTCATAATAAGGTCAGAAATACGACAATAATTGAATATTACGCGATTTATCCTTAATAAATATTTCGAAATGCACATTAATGAAAGATGCATTATATCTAAATTTCAGAAAGAGTACAAATCCAACTTGATACCTATAAAATATTTATAATTACATCCAACTGATGCCATGATATCAAAATAACATCATTAGACAAAGTGGGCTTTTTTTCAGATTTTCCTCAGTAAGGGGCTTTCAGTGCATTTAAGGCCAATCTCTGAAATAAGCAACTATAAAGAACAATCATTATCTAGCATGTTTTATAAGTATAATTTTTAATATTCGGAAAAGTAGCTGGGTTGCAGGCCAATTAACATCAGCAGGAGGTCAGAAATACTCGAAAAGTAGAATATTCAGCGGTTTATCCTTTAAATTTTTTTCGAAATGAACTTAAATGAAAGATCCATTATATCCAAATATCTGGAAGAGTACAAATCCAACTTGATACCTATAAAATATTTATAATTACCCCCAACTGATGCCAAGATATCGAAATAACATCATTAGACAAAGTGGGCTTTTTTTCAGTTTTTCCTCAGTAACTAGCTTTCAGTGCGTTTTATGCCAATACGTGTAATGAGAAACTTTAAAGAACGTCAATTGTCAATCAAGTTCCATGAGTAATATCTTTAATATTCGGAACAGTGGCTGAGGTGCAGGCCCGTAAACTTCATAATAAGGTCAGAAATACGACAATAATTGAATATTCAGCGATTTATCCTTAATAAATATTTCGAAATGCACTTTAATGAAACATGCATTATATCCAAATATCTGGAGGAGTACAAATCCAACTCGATTCTTAAAAAATGTTTATAATTGCCCCCAACTGATGCCATGATATCAAAATAACATCATTAGACAAAGTGGGCTTTATTTCAGATTTTCCTCAGTAAGGGGTTTTCAGTGCGTTTTATGCCAATACGTGTAATGAGAAACTTTAAAGAACGCCAATGTCAATCAATTTCCATGAGTAATTTCTTTAATATTCGGAACAGTGGCTGAGGTGCAGGCCCGTAAACTTCATAATAAGGTCAGAAATACGACAATAATTGAATATTCAGCGGTTTATCCTTAATAAATATTTCGAAATGCACATTAATGAAAGATGCATTATAGCTAAATTTCAGAAAGAGTACAAATCCAACTTGATACCTATAAAATATTTATAATTACCCCCAACTGATGCCAAGATATCGAAATTACATCATTAGACAAATTCGGATTTTTTTAGGACTTTCCTCAGTAACGGGCATTCAGTGCGTTTTATGCTAATCTCTGTAGTAATCAACATTGAAGAACGTTCATAATCTATCATGTTTCATAAGTATAATTTTTAATATTCGGAACAGTGGCTGAGGTGCAGGCCCGTAAACATCATCATGAGGTCAGAAATACGTCAATAATTGAATATTCCGCGGTTTATCCTTTAAAATTTTTTCGAAATGAACTTTAATGAAAGATGCATTATATCTAAATTTCAGAGAGTAAAAATCCAACTTGATACCTATAAAATATTTATAATTACCTCCAACTAAAGTCAGGATATCGAAATAACATCATTGGACAAAGTAGTCTTCTTTTTTTATATTCCTCACTAATTGGCTTTCAGTGCATTTTATGCCAATCTCTGAAATAAGCAACTATAAAGAACGTTCATTTTCAATGAAGTTCCATGAGTAATATCTTTAATATTCGTAACACTGGCTGAGTTGCAGACCCGTAAACATCAGGAAATGTCAGAAATACGCATATAATTGAATATTTAGTGGTTTATAATTAACAAATATTTCGAAATTTACTTTAATGAAAGATTCATTATATCTAAATTTCAAAGAGAGTACAAACCCAACTTGATACCTATAGAATATTTATAATTTCCCCCAACTGATGCCAAGATATCGAAATAACATCATTAGACAAATTCGGATTTTTTTAGGACTTTCCTCAGTAACGGGCATTCAGTGCGTTTTATGCCAATCTCTGAAATAATCAACATTCAAGAACGTTCAATATCAATGAAGTATCATAAGTAATATTTTTAATGTTCGGGACAGTGGCTGAGTTGCAGACCTGTAAACATCAGCAAAAGGTCAGAAATACGCCAATAATTGAATATTCAGCGGTTTATCCTTATCAAATATTTCGAAATGCACTTTAATGAAACATGCATTATATCCAAATATCTGGAAGAGTACAAATCCAACTCGTTCTTAAAAAATGTTTATAATTGCCCCCAACTGATGCCATGATATCAAAATAACATCATTAGACAAAGTGGGCTTTTTTTTCAGATTTTCCTCAGTGAGGGGCTTTCAGTGCATTTAAGGCCAATCTCTGAAATAAGCAACTATAAAGAACAATCATTATCTAGCATTTTTTATAAGTATAATTTTTAATATTCGGAAAAGTAGCTGGGTTGCAGGCCAATTAACATCAGCAAGAGGTCAGAAATACTCGAAAAGTTGAATATTCAGCGGTTTATCCTTTAAATTTTTTTCGAAATGAACTTAAATGAAAGATGCATTATATCTAAATTTCAGAGAGTACAAATCCAACTTGATTCCTATAAAATATTTTTAATTACCCCCAACTGATGCCAAGATATCGAAATAACATCATTAGACAATGTGGGCTTTTTTTCAGTTTTTCCTCAGTAACTAGCTTTCAGTGCGTTTTATGCCAATACGTGTAATGTGAAACTTTAAAGAACGTCAATTGTCAATCAAGTTCCATGAGTAATATCTTTAATATTCGGAACAGTGGCTGAGGTGCAGGCCCGAAAACTTCATAATAAGGTTTAGAAATACGACAATAATTGAATATTCAGCGATTTATCCTTAATAAATATTTCGAAATGCACTTTAATGAAACATGCATTATATCCAAATATCTGGAGGAGTACAAATCCAACTCGATTCTTAAAAAATGTTTATAATTGCCCCCAACTGATGCCATGATATCAAAATAACATCATTAGACAAAGTGGGCTTTATATCAGATTTTCCTCAGTAAGGGGCTTTCAGTGCGTTTTATGCCAATACGTGTAATGAGAAACTTTAAAGAACGTCAATTGTCAATCAAGTTCCATGATAAATTTCTTTTAATATTCGGAACAGTGGCTGAGGTGCAGGCCCGTAAACTTCATAATAAGGTCAGAAATACGACAATAATTGAATATTCAGCGGTTTATCCTTAATAAATATTTCGAAATGCACATTAATGAAAGATGCATTATAGCTAAATTTCAGAAAGAGTACAAATCCAACTTGATACCTATAAAATATTTATAATTACCTCCAACTGATGCCAAGATATCGAAATAACATCATTGGACAAAGTGGTCTTTTTTTTTCATATTCCTCACTAACTGGCTTTCAGTGCATTTTAGGCCAATCTCTGAAATTAGCAACTATAAAGAACATTCATAATCTATCATGTTTCATAAGTATAATTTTTAATATTCGGAACAGTGGCTGAGGTGCAGGCCCGTAAACATCATCATGAGGTCAGAAATACGTCAATAATTGAATATTCCGCGGTTTATCCTTTAAAATTTTTTCGAAATGAACTATAATGAAAGATGCATTATATCTAAATTTCAGAGAGTACAAATCCAACTTGGTACCTATAAAATATTTATAATTACCTCCAACTAAAGTCAGGATATCGAAATAACATCATTGGACAAAGTGGTCTTCTTTTTTTATATTCCTCACTAACTGGCTTTCAGTGCATTTTAGGCCAATCTCTGAAATAAGCAACTATAAAGAACATTCATTATCTATCATGTTTTATAAGTATAATTTCTAATATTCGGAACAGTGGCTGAGGTGCAGGCCCGTAAACATCATCATGAGGTCATAAATACACGAAAAGTTGAATATTCAGCGGTTTATCCTTTATAATTTTTTCGAAATGAACTTAAATGAAAGATCCATTATATCCAAATATCTGGAAGAGTACAAATCCAACTTGATACCTATAAAATATTTATAATTACCCCCAACTGATGCCAAGATATCGAAATTACATCATTAGACAAATTCGGATTTTTTTAGGACTTTCCTCAGTAACGGGCATTCAGTGCGTTTTAAGCCAATCTCTGTAGTAATCAACATTAAAGAACGTCCATTTTCAATGAAGTTCCATGAGTAATATCTTTAATATTCGGAACAGTGGCTGAGGCGCAGGCCCGTAAACTTCATCATAAGGTCAGAAATACGACATTAATTGAATATTCAGCGGTTTATCCTTAATAAATATTTCGAAATGCACATTAATGAAAGATGCATTATATCTAAATTTCAGAAAGAGTACAAATCCAACTTGATTCCTATAAAATATTTTTAATTACCCCCAACTGATGCCAAGATATCGAAATAACATCATTAGACAATGTGGGCTTTTTTTCAGTTTTTCCTCAGTAACTAGCTTTCAGTGCGTTTTATGCCAATACGTGTAATGAGAAACTTTAAAGAACGTCAATTGTCAATCAAGTTCCATGAGTAATTTCTTTTAATATTCGGAACAGTGGCTGAGGTGCAGGCCCGTAAACTTCATAATAAGGTCAGAAATACGACAATAATTGAATATTCAGCGGTTTATCCTTAATAAATATTTCGAAATGCACATTAATGAAAGATGCATTATAGCTAAATTTGAGAAAGAGTACAAATCCAACTTGATACCTATAAAAAATTTATAATTACCTCCAACTAAAGTCAGGATATCGAAATAACATCATTGGACAAAGTGGTCTTCTTTTTTTATATTCCTCACTAACTGGCTTTCAGTGCATTTTAGGCCAATCTCTGAAATAAGCAACTATAAAGAACATTCATTATCTATCATGTTTTATAAGTATAATTTCTAATATTCGGAACAGTGGCTGAGGTGCAGGCCCGTAAACATCATCATGAGGTCATAAATACACGAAAAGTTGAATATTCAGCGGTTTATCCTTTATAATTTTTTCGAAATGAACTTAAATGAAAGATCCATTATATCCAAATATCTGGAAGAGTACAAATCCAACTTGATACCTATAAAATATTTATAATTACCCCCAACTGATGCCAAGATATCGAAATTACATCATTAGACAAATTAGGATTTTTTTAGGATTTTCCTCAGTAACGGGCATTCAGTGCGTTTTATGCCAATCTCTGTAGTAATCAACATTAAAGAACGTTCATTTTCAATGAAGTTCCATGAGTAATATCTTTAATATTCGGAACAGTGGCTGAGGCGCAGGCCCGTAAACTTCATCATAAGGTCAGAAATACGACATTAATTGAATATTCAGCGATTTATCCTTAATAAATATTTCGAAATGCACTTTAATGAAACATGCATTATATCCAAATATCTGGAGGAGTACAAATCCAACTCGATTCTTAAAAAATGTTTATAATTGCCCCCAACTGATGCCATGATATCAAAATAACATCATTAGACAAAGTGGGCTTTATTTCAGATTTTCCTCAGTAAGGGGCTTTCAGTGCGTTTTATGCCAATACGTGTAATGAGAAACTTTAAAGAACGTCAATTGTCAATCAAGTTCCATGAGTAATTTCTTTAATATTCGGAACAGTGGCTGAGGTGCAGGCCCGTAAACATCATCATGAGGTCAGAAATACGTCAATAATTGAATATTCCGCGGTTTATCCTTTAAAATTTTTTCGAAATGAACTTTAATGAAAGATGCATTATATCTAAATTTCAGAGAGTACAAATCCAACTTGATACCTATAAAAGATTTATAATTACCCCCAACTGATGCCAAGATATCGAAATTACATCATTAGACAAATTCGGATTTTTTTAGGACTTTCCTTAGTAACGGGCATTCAGTGCGTTTTATGCCAATCTCTGTAGTAATCAACATCAAAGAACGTTCATTTTCAATGAAGTTCCATGAGTAATATCTTTAATATTCGGAACAGTGGCTGAGGTGCAGGCCCGTAAACTTCATAATAAGGTCAGAAATACGACAATAATTGAATATTCAGCGATTTATCCTTAATAAATATTTCGAAATGCACATTAATGAAAGATGCATTATATCTAAATTTCAGAAAGAGTACAAATCCAACTTGATACCTATAAAATATTTATAATTACATCCAACTGATGCCATGATATCAAAATAACATCATTAGACAAAGTGGGTTTTTTTTCAGATTTTCCTCAGTAAGGGGCTTTCAGTGCATTTAAGGCCAATCTCTGAAATAAGCAACTATAAAGAACAATCATTATCTAGCATGTTTTATAAGTATAATTTTTAATATTCGGAAAAGTAGCTGGGTTGCAGGCCAATTAACATCAGCAGGAGGTCAGAAATACTCGAAAAGTTGAATATTCAGCGGTTTATCCTTTAAATTTTTTTCGAAATGAGCTTAAATGAAAGATGCATTATATCTAAATTTCAGAGAGTACAAATCCAACTTGATTCCTATAAAATATTTTTAATTACCCCCAACAGATGCCAAGATATCGAAATAACATCATTAGACAAAGTGGGCTTTTTTTCAGTTTTTCCTCAGTAACTAGCTTTCAGTGCGTTTTATGCCAATACGTGTAATGAGAAACTTTAAAGAACGTCAATTGTCAATCAAGTTCCATGAGTAATATCTTTAATATTCGGAACAGTGGCTGAGGTGCAGGCCCGTAAACTTCATAATAAGGTCAGAAATACGACAATAATTGAATATTCAGCGATTTATCCTTAATAAATATTTCGAAATGCACTTTAATGAAACATGCATTATATCCAAATATCTGGAGGAGTACAAATCCAACTCGATTCTTAAAAAATGTTTATAATTGCCCCCAACTGATGCCATGATATCAAAATAACATCATTAGACAAAGTGGGCTTTATTTCAGATTCTCCTCAGTAAGGGGCTTTCAGTGCGTTTTATGCCAATACGTGTAATGAGAAACTTTAAAGAACGTCAATTGTCAATCAAGTTCCATGAGTAATTTCTTTAATATTCGGAACAGTGGCTGAGGTGCAGGCCCGTAAACTTCATAATAAGGTCAGAAATACGACAATAATTGAATATTCAGCGGTTTATCCTTAATAAATATTTCGAAATGCACATTAATGAAAGATGCATTATAGCTAAATTTCAGAAAGAGTACAAATCCAACTTGATACCTATAAAATATTTATAATTACCCCCAACTGATGCCAAGATATCGAAATTACATCATTAGACAAATTCGGATTTTTTTAGGACTTTCCTCAGTAACGGGCATTCAGTGCGTTTTATGCTAATCTCTGTAGTAATCAACATTGAAGAACGTTCATAATCTATCATGTTTCATAAGTATAATTTTTAATATTCGGAACAGTGGCTGAGGTGCAGGCCCGTAAACATCATCATGAGGTCAGAAATACGTCAATAATTGAATATTCCGCGGTTTATCCTTTAAAATTTTTTCGAAATGAACTTTAATGAAAGATGCATTATATCTAAATTTCAGAGAGTAAAAATCCAACTTGATACCTATAAAATATTTATAATTACCTCCAACTAAAGTCAGGATATCGAAATAACATCATTGGACAAAGTAGTCTTCTTTTTTTATATTCCTCACTAATTGGCTTTCAGTGCATTTTATGCCAATCTCTGAAATAAGCAACTATAAAGAACGTTCATTTTCAATGAAGTTCCATGAGTAATATCTTTAATATTCGTAACACTGGCTGAGTTGCAGACCCGTAAACATCAGGAAATGTCAGAAATACGCATATAATTGAATATTTAGTGGTTTATAATTAACAAATATTTCGAAATTTACTTTAATGAAAGATTCATTATATCTAAATTTCAAAGAGAGTACAAACCCAACTTGATACCTATAGAATATTTATAATTTCCCCCAACTGATGCCAAGATATCGAAATAACATCATTAGACAAATTCGGATTTTTTTAGGACTTTCCTCAGTAACGGGCATTCAGTGCGTTTTATGCCAATCTCTGAAATAATCAACATTCAAGAACGTTCAATATCAATGAAGTATCATAAGTAATATTTTTAATGTTCGGGACAGTGGCTGAGTTGCAGACCTGTAAACATCAGCAAAAGGTCAGAAATACGCCAATAATTGAATATTCAGCGGTTTATCCTTATCAAATATTTCGAAATGCACTTTAATGAAACATGCATTATATCCAAATATCTGGAAGAGTACAAATCCAACTCGTTCTTAAAAAATGTTTATAATTGCCCCCAACTGATGCCATGATATCAAAATAACATCATTAGACAAAGTGGGCTTTTTTTTCAGATTTTCCTCAGTGAGGGGCTTTCAGTGCATTTAAGGCCAATCTCTGAAATAAGCAACTATAAAGAACAATCATTATCTAGCATTTTTTATAAGTATAATTTTTAATATTCGGAAAAGTAGCTGGGTTGCAGGCCAATTAACATCAGCAAGAGGTCAGAAATACTCGAAAAGTTGAATATTCAGCGGTTTATCCTTTAAATTTTTTTCGAAATGAACTTAAATGAAAGATGCATTATATCTAAATTTCAGAGAGTACAAATCCAACTTGATTCCTATAAAATATTTTTAATTACCCCCAACTGATGCCAAGATATCGAAATAACATCATTAGACAATGTGGGCTTTTTTTCAGTTTTTCCTCAGTAACTAGCTTTCAGTGCGTTTTATGCCAATACGTGTAATGTGAAACTTTAAAGAACGTCAATTGTCAATCACGTTCCATGAGTAATATCTTTAATATTCGGAACAGTGGCTGAGGTGCAGGCCCGTAAACTTCATAATAAGGTCAGAAATACGACAATAATTGAATATTCAGCGATTTATCCTTAATAAATATTTCGAAATGCACTTTAATGAAACATGCATTATATCCAAATATCTGGAGGAGTACAAATCCAACTCGATTCTTAAAAAATGTTTATAATTGCCCCCAATTGATGCCATGATATCAAAATAACATCATTAGACAAAGTGGGCTTTATATCAGATTTTCCTCAGTAAGGGGCTTTCAGTGCGTTTTATGCCAATACGTGTAATGAGAAACTTTAAAGAACGTCAATTGTCAATCAAGTTCCATGAGTAATATCTTTAATATTCGGAACAGTGGCTGAGGTGCAGGCCCGTAAACTTCATAATAAGGTCAGAAATACGACAATAATTGAATATTCAGCGGTTCATCCTTAATAAATATTTCGAAATGCACATTAATGAAAGATGCATTATAGCTAAATTTCAGAAAGAGTACAAATCCAACTTGATACCTATAAAATATTTATAATTACCTCCAACTGATGCCAAGATATCGAAATAACATCATTGGACAAAGTGGTCTTTTTTTTTCATATTCCTCACTAACTGGCTTTCAGTGCATTTTAGGCCAATCTCTGAAATTAGCAACTATAAAGAACATTCATAATCTATCATGTTTCATAAGTATAATTTTTAATATTCGGAACAGTGGCTGAGGTGCAGGCCCGTAAACATCATCATGAGGTCAGAAATACGTCAATAATTGAATATTCCGCGGTTTATCCTTTAAAATTTTTTCGAAATGAACTTTAATGAAAGATGCATTATATCTAAATTTCAGAGAGTACAAATCCAACTTGATACCTATAAAATATTTATAATTACCTCCAACTAAAGTCAGGATATCGAAATAACATCATTGGACAAAGTGGTCTTCTTTTTTTATATTCCTCACTAACTGGCTTTCAGTGCATTTTAGGCCAATCTCTGAAATAAGCAACTATAAAGAACATTCATTATCTATCATGTTTTATAAGTATAATTTCTAATATTCGGAACAGTGGCTGAGGTGCAGGCCCGTAAACATCATCATGAGGTCAGAAATACGTCAATAATTGAATATTCCGCGGTTTATCCTTTATAATTTTTTCGAAATGAACTTTAATGAAAGATGCATTATATCTAAATTTCAGAGAGTAAAAATCCAACTTGATACCTATAAAATATTTATAATTACCTCCAACTAAAGTCAGGATATCGAAATAACATTATTGGACAAAGTAGTCTTCTTTTTTTATATTCCTCACTAACTGGCTTTCAGTGCATTTTATGCCAATCTCTGAAATAAGCAACTATAAAGAACATTCATTTTCAATGAAGTTCCATGAGTAATATCTTTAATATTCGTAACACTGGCTGAGTTGCAGACCCGTAAACATCAGGATATGTCAGAAATACGCATATAATTGAATATTTAGCGGTTTATAATTAACAAATATTTCGAAATTTACTTTAATGAAAGATTCATTATATCTAAATTTCAAAGAGAGTACAAACCCAACTTGATACCTATAGAATATTTATAATTTCCCCCAACTGATGCCAAGATATCGAAATAACATCATTAGACAAATTCGGATTTTTTTAGGACTTTCCTCAGTAACGGGCATTCAGTGCGTTTTATGCCAATCTCTGTAATAATCAACATTCAAGAACGTTCAATATCAATGAAGTATCATAAGTAATATTTTTAATGTTCGGGACAGTGGCTGAGTTGCAGACCTGTAAACATCAGCAAAAGGTCAGAAATACGCCAATAATTGAATATTCAGCGGTTTATCCTTATCAAATATTTCGAAATGCACTTTAATGAAACATGCATTATATCCAAATATCTGGAAGAGTACAAATCCAACTCGTTCTTAAAAAATGTTTATAATTGCCTCCAACTGATGCCATGATATCAAAATAACATCATTAGACAAAGTGGGCTTTTTTTCAGATTTTCCTCAGTGAGGGGCTTTCAGTGCATTTAAGGCCAATCTCTGAAATAAGCAACTATAAAGAACAATCATTATCTAGCATTTTTTATAATTATAATTTTTAATATTCGGAAAAGTAGCTGGGTTGCAGGCCAATTAACATCAGCAAGAGGTCAGAAATACTCGAAAAGTTGAATATTCAGCGGTTTATCCTTTAAATTTTTTTCGAAATGAACTTAAATGAAAGATGCATTATATCTAAATTTCAGAGAGTACAAATCCAACTTGATTCCTATAAAATATTTTTAATCACCCCCAACTGATGCCAAGATATCGAAATAACATCATTAGACAATGTGGGCTTTTTTTCAGTTTTTCCTCAGTAACTAGCTTTCAGTGCGTTTTATGCCAATACGTGTAATGTGAAACTTTAAAGAACGTCAATTGTCAATCAAGTTCCAAGAGTAATATCTTTAATATTCGGAACAGTGGCTGAGGTGCAGGCCCGTAAACTTCATAATAAGGTCAGAAATACGACAATAATTGAATATTCAGCGGTTTATCCTTAATAAATATTTCGAAATGCACATTAATGAAAGATGCATTATAGCTAAATTTCAGAAAGAGTACAAATCCAACTTGATACCTATAAAATATTTATAATTACCTCCAACTGATGCCAAGATATCGAAATAACATCATTGGACAAAGTGGTCTTTTTTTTTCATATTCCTCACTAACTGGCTTTCAGTGCATTTTAGGCCAATCTCTGAAATTAGCAACTATAAAGAACATTCATAATCTATCATGTTTCATAAGTATAATTTTTAATATTCGGAACAGTGGCTGAGGTGCAGGCCCGTAAACATCATCATGAGGTCAGAAATACGTCAATAATTGAATATTCCGCGGTTTATCCTTTAAAATTTTTTCGAAATGAACTTTAATGAAAGATGCATTATATCTAAATTTCAGAGAGTACAAATCCAACTTGATACCTATAAAATATTTATAATTACCTCCAACTAAAGTCAGGATATCGAAATAACATCATTGGACAAAGTGGTCTTCTTTTTTTATATTCCTCACTAACTGGCTTTCAGTGCATTTTAGGCCAATCTCTGAAATAAGCAACTATAAAGAACATTCATTATCTATCATGTTTTATAAGTATAATCTCTAATATTCGGAACAGTGGCTGAGGTGCAGGCCCGTAAACATCATCATGAGGTCAGAAATACGTCAATAATTGAATATTCCGCGGTTTATCCTTTATAATTTTTTCGAAATGAACTTTAATGAAAGATGCATTATATCTAAATTTCAGAGAGTAAAAATCCAACTTGATACCTATAAAATATTTATAATTACCTCCAACTAAAGTCAGGATATCGAAATAACATTATTGGACAAAGTAGTCTTCTTTATTTATATTCCTCACTAACTGGCTTTCAGTGCATTTTATGCCAATCTCTGAAATAAGCAACTATAAAGAACATTCATTTTCAATGAAGTTCCATGAGTAATATCTTTAATATTCGTAACACTGGCTGAGTTGCAGACCCGTAAACATCAGGATATGTCAGAAATACGCATATAATTGAATATTTAGCGGTTTATAATTAATAAATATTTCGAAATTTACTTTAATGAAAGATTCATTATATCTAAATTTCAAAGAGAGTACAAACCCAACTTGATACCTATAGAATATTTATAATTTCCCCCAACTGATGCCAAGATATCGAAATAACATCATTAGACAAATTCGGATTTTTTTAGGACTTTCCTCAGTAACGGGCATTCAGTGCGTTTTATGCCAATCTCTGAAATAATCAACATTCAAGAACGTTCAATATCAATGAAGTATCATAAGTAATATTTTTAATGTTCGGGACAGTGGCTGAGTTGCAGACCTGTAAACATCAGCAAAAGGTCAGAAATACGCCAATAATTGAATATTCAGCGGTTTATCCTTATCAAATATTTCGAAATGCACTTTAATGAAACATGCATTATATCCAAATATCTGGAAGAGTACAAATCCAACTCGTTCTTAAAAAATGTTTATAATTGCCCCCAACTGATGCCATGATATCAAAATAACATCATTAGACAAAGTGGGCTTTTTTTTCAGATTTTCCTCAGTGAGGGGCTTTCAGTGCATTTAAGGCCAATCTCTGAAATAAGCAACTATAAAGAACAATCATTATCTAGCATTTTTTATAAGTATAATTTTTAATATTCGGAAAAGTAGCTGGGTTGCAGGCCAATTAACATCAGCAAGAGGTCAGAAATACTCGAAAAGTTGAATATTCAGCGGTTTATCCTTTAAATTTTTTTCGAAATGAACTTAAATGAAAGATGCATTATATCTAAATTTCAGAGAGTACAAATCCAACTTGATTCCTATAAAATATTTTTAATTACCCCCAACTGATGCCAAGATATCGAAATAACATCATTAGACAATGTGGGCTTTTTTTCAGTTTTTCCTCAGTAACTAGCTTTCAGTGCGTTTTATGCCAATACGTGTAATGTGAAACTTTAAAGAACGTCAATTGTCAATCACGTTCCATGAGTAATATCTTTAATATTCGGAACAGTGGCTGAGGTGCAGGCCCGTAAACTTCATAATAAGGTCAGAAATACGACAATAATTGAATATTCAGCGATTTATCCTTAATAAATATTTCGAAATGCACTTTAATGAAACATGCATTATATCCAAATATCTGGAGGAGTACAAATCCAACTCGATTCTTAAAAAATGTTTATAATTGCCCCCAATTGATGCCATGATATCAAAATAACATCATTAGACAAAGTGGGCTTTATATCAGATTTTCCTCAGTAAGGGGCTTTCAGTGCGTTTTATGCCAATACGTGTAATGAGAAACTTTAAAGAACGTCAATTGTCAATCAAGTTCCATGAGTAATATCTTTAATATTCGGAACAGTGGCTGAGGTGCAGGCCCGTAAACTTCATAATAAGGTCAGAAATACGACAATAATTGAATATTCAGCGGTTCATCCTTAATAAATATTTCGAAATGCACATTAATGAAAGATGCATTATAGCTAAATTTCAGAAAGAGTACAAATCCAACTTGATACCTATAAAATATTTATAATTACCTCCAACTGATGCCAAGATATCGAAATAACATCATTGGACAAAGTGGTCTTTTTTTTTCATATTCCTCACTAACTGGCTTTCAGTGCATTTTAGGCCAATCTCTGAAATTAGCAACTATAAAGAACATTCATAATCTATCATGTTTCATAAGTATAATTTTTAATATTCGGAACAGTGGCTGAGGTGCAGGCCCGTAAACATCATCATGAGGTCAGAAATACGTCAATAATTGAATATTCCGCGGTTTATCCTTTAAAATTTTTTCGAAATGAACTTTAATGAAAGATGCATTATATCTAAATTTCAGAGAGTACAAATCCAACTTGATACCTATAAAATATTTATAATTACCTCCAACTAAAGTCAGGATATCGAAATAACATCATTGGACAAAGTGGTCTTCTTTTTTTATATTCCTCACTAACTGGCTTTCAGTGCATTTTAGGCCAATCTCTGAAATAAGCAACTATAAAGAACATTCATTATCTATCATGTTTTATAAGTATAATTTCTAATATTCGGAACAGTGGCTGAGGTGCAGGCCCGTAAACATCATCATGAGGTCAGAAATACGTCAATAATTGAATATTCCGCGGTTTATCCTTTATAATTTTTTCGAAATGAACTTTAATGAAAGATGCATTATATCTAAATTTCAGAGAGTAAAAATCCAACTTGATACCTATAAAATATTTATAATTACCTCCAACTAAAGTCAGGATATCGAAATAACATTATTGGACAAAGTAGTCTTCTTTTTTTATATTCCTCACTAACTGGCTTTCAGTGCATTTTATGCCAATCTCTGAAATAAGCAACTATAAAGAACATTCATTTTCAATGAAGTTCCATGAGTAATATCTTTAATATTCGTAACACTGGCTGAGTTGCAGACCCGTAAACATCAGGATATGTCAGAAATACGCATATAATTGAATATTTAGCGGTTTATAATTAACAAATATTTCGAAATTTACTTTAATGAAAGATTCATTATATCTAAATTTCAAAGAGAGTACAAACCCAACTTGATACCTATAGAATATTTATAATTTCCCCCAACTGATGCCAAGATATCGAAATAACATCATTAGACAAATTCGGATTTTTTTAGGACTTTCCTCAGTAACGGGCATTCAGTGCGTTTTATGCCAATCTCTGTAATAATCAACATTCAAGAACGTTCAATATCAATGAAGTATCATAAGTAATATTTTTAATGTTCGGGACAGTGGCTGAGTTGCAGACCTGTAAACATCAGCAAAAGGTCAGAAATACGCCAATAATTGAATATTCAGCGGTTTATCCTTATCAAATATTTCGAAATGCACTTTAATGAAACATGCATTATATCCAAATATCTGGAAGAGTACAAATCCAACTCGTTCTTAAAAAATGTTTATAATTGCCTCCAACTGATGCCATGATATCAAAATAACATCATTAGACAAAGTGGGCTTTTTTTCAGATTTTCCTCAGTGAGGGGCTTTCAGTGCATTTAAGGCCAATCTCTGAAATAAGCAACTATAAAGAACAATCATTATCTAGCATTTTTTATAATTATAATTTTTAATATTCGGAAAAGTAGCTGGGTTGCAGGCCAATTAACATCAGCAAGAGGTCAGAAATACTCGAAAAGTTGAATATTCAGCGGTTTATCCTTTAAATTTTTTTCGAAATGAACTTAAATGAAAGATGCATTATATCTAAATTTCAGAGAGTACAAATCCAACTTGATTCCTATAAAATATTTTTAATCACCCCCAACTGATGCCAAGATATCGAAATAACATCATTAGACAATGTGGGCTTTTTTTCAGTTTTTCCTCAGTAACTAGCTTTCAGTGCGTTTTATGCCAATACGTGTAATGTGAAACTTTAAAGAACGTCAATTGTCAATCAAGTTCCAAGAGTAATATCTTTAATATTCGGAACAGTGGCTGAGGTGCAGGCCCGTAAACTTCATAATAAGGTCAGAAATACGACAATAATTGAATATTCAGCGGTTTATCCTTAATAAATATTTCGAAATGCACATTAATGAAAGATGCATTATAGCTAAATTTCAGAAAGAGTACAAATCCAACTTGATACCTATAAAATATTTATAATTACCTCCAACTGATGCCAAGATATCGAAATAACATCATTGGACAAAGTGGTCTTTTTTTTTCATATTCCTCACTAACTGGCTTTCAGTGCATTTTAGGCCAATCTCTGAAATTAGCAACTATAAAGAACATTCATAATCTATCATGTTTCATAAGTATAATTTTTAATATTCGGAACAGTGGCTGAGGTGCAGGCCCGTAAACATCATCATGAGGTCAGAAATACGTCAATAATTGAATATTCCGCGGTTTATCCTTTAAAATTTTTTCGAAATGAACTTTAATGAAAGATGCATTATATCTAAATTTCAGAGAGTACAAATCCAACTTGATACCTATAAAATATTTATAATTACCTCCAACTAAAGTCAGGATATCGAAATAACATCATTGGACAAAGTGGTCTTCTTTTTTTATATTCCTCACTAACTGGCTTTCAGTGCATTTTAGGCCAATCTCTGAAATAAGCAACTATAAAGAACATTCATTATCTATCATGTTTTATAAGTATAATCTCTAATATTCGGAACAGTGGCTGAGGTGCAGGCCCGTAAACATCATCATGAGGTCAGAAATACGTCAATAATTGAATATTCCGCGGTTTATCCTTTATAATTTTTTCGAAATGAACTTTAATGAAAGATGCATTATATCTAAATTTCAGAGAGTAAAAATCCAACTTGATACCTATAAAATATTTATAATTACCTCCAACTAAAGTCAGGATATCGAAATAACATTATTGGACAAAGTAGTCTTCTTTATTTATATTCCTCACTAACTGGCTTTCAGTGCATTTTATGCCAATCTCTGAAATAAGCAACTATAAAGAACATTCATTTTCAATGAAGTTCCATGAGTAATATCTTTAATATTCGTAACACTGGCTGAGTTGCAGACCCGTAAACATCAGGATATGTCAGAAATACGCATATAATTGAATATTTAGCGGTTTATAATTAATAAATATTTCGAAATTTACTTTAATGAAAGATTCATTATATCTAAATTTCAAAGAGAGTACAAACCCAACTTGATACCTATAGAATATTTATAATTTCCCCCAACTGATGCCAAGATATCGAAATAACATCATTAGACAAATTCGGATTTTTTTAGGACTTTCCTCAGTAACGGGCATTCAGTGCGTTTTATGCCAATCTCTGTAATAATCAACATTCAAGAACGTTCAATATCAATGAAGTATCATAAGTAATATTTTTAATGTTCGGGACAGTGGCTGAGTTGCAGACCTGTAAACATCAGCAAAAGGTCAGAAATACGCCAATAATTGAATATTCAGCGGTTTATCCTTATCAAATATTTCGAAATGCACTTTAATGAAACATGCATTATATCCAAATATCTGGAAGAGTACAAATCCAACTCGTTCTTAAAAAATGTTTATAATTGCCTCCAACTGATGCCATGATATCAAAATAACATCATTAGACAAAGTGGGCTTTTTTTCAGATTTTCCTCAGTGAGGGGCTTTCAGTGCATTTAAGGCCAATCTCTGAAATAAGCAACTATAAAGAACAATCATTATCTAGCATTTTTTATAATTATAATTTTTAATATTCGGAAAAGTAGCTGGGTTGCAGGCCAATTAACATCAGCAAGAGGTCAGAAATACTCGAAAAGTTGAATATTCAGCGGTTTATCCTTTAAATTTTTTTCGAAATGAACTTAAATGAAAGATGCATTATATCTAAATTTCAGAGAGTACAAATCCAACTTGATTCCTATAAAATATTTTTAATCACCCCCAACTGATGCCAAGATATCGAAATAACATCATTAGACAATGTGGGCTTTTTTTCAGTTTTTCCTCAGTAACTAGCTTTCAGTGCGTTTTATGCCAATACGTGTAATGTGAAACTTTAAAGAACGTCAATTGTCAATCAAGTTCCATGAGTAATATCTTTAATATTCGGAACAGTGGCTGAGGTGCAGGCCCGTAAACTTCATAATAAGGTCAGAAATACGACAATAATTGAATATTCAGCGGTTTATCCTTAATAAATATTTCGAAATGCACATTAATGAAAGATGCATTATAGCTAAATTTCAGAAAGAGTACAAATCCAACTTGATACCTATAAAATATTTATAATTACCTCCAACTGATGCCAAGATATCGAAATAACATCATTGGACAAAGTGGTCTTTTTTTTTCATATTCCTCACTAACTGGCTTTCAGTGCATTTTAGGCCAATCTCTGAAATTAGCAACTATAAAGAACATTCATAATCTATCATGTTTCATAAGTATAATTTTTAATATTCGGAACAGTGGCTGAGGTGCAGGCCCGTAAACATCATCATGAGGTCAGAAATACGTCAATAATTGAATATTCCGCGGTTTATCCTTTAAAATTTTTTCGAAATGAACTTTAATGAAAGATGCATTATATCTAAATTTCAGAGAGTACAAATCCAACTTGATACCTATAAAAGATTTATAATTACCCCCAACTGATGCCAAGATATCGAAATTACATCATTAGACAAATTCGGATTTTTTTAGGACTTTCCTCAGTAACGGGCATTCAGTGCGTTTTATGCCAATCTCTGTAGTAATCAACATTAAAGAACGTTCATTTTCAATGAAGTTCCATGAGTAATATCTTTAATATTCGGAACAGTGGCTGAGGTGCAGGCCCGTAAACTTCATAATAAGGTCAGAAATACGACAATAATTGAATATTACGCGATTTATCCTTAATAAATATTTCGAAATGCACATTAATGAAAGATGCATTATATCTAAATTTCAGAAAGAGTACAAATCCAACTTGATACCTATAAAATATTTATAATTACATTCAACTGATGCCATGATATCAAAATAACATCATTAGACAAAGTGGGCTTTTTTTCAGATTTTCCTCAGTAAGGGGCTTTCAGTGCATTTAAGGCCAATCTCTGAAATAAGCAACTATAAAGAACAATCATTATCTAGCATGTTTTATAAGTATAATTTTTAATATTCGGAAAAGTAGCTGGGTTGCAGGCCAATTAACATCAGCAGGAGGTCAGAAATACTCGAAAAGTTGAATATTCAGCGGTTTATCCTTTAAATTTTTTTCGAAATGAGCTTAAATGAAAGATGCATTATATCTAAATTTCAGAGAGTACAAATCCAACTTGATTCCTATAAAATATTTTTAATTTCCCCCAACAGATGCCAAGATATCGAAATAACATCATTAGACAAAGTGGGCTTTTTTTCAGTTTTTCCTCAGTAACTAGCTTTCAGTGCGTTTTATGCCAATACGTGTAATGAGAAACTTTAAAGAACGTCAATTGTCAATCAAGTTCCATGAGTAATATCTTTAATATTCGGAACAGTGGCTGAGGTGCAGGCCCGTAAACTTCATAATAAGGTCAGAAATACGACAATAATTGAATATTCAGCGATTTATCCTTAATAAATATTTCGAAATGCACTTTAATGAAACATGCATTATATCCAAATATCTGGAGGAGTACAAATCCAACTCGATTCTTAAAAAATGTTTATAATTGCCCCCAACTGATGCCATGATATCAAAATAACATCATTAGACAAAGTGGGCTTTATTTCAGATTTTCCTCAGTAAGGGGTTTTCAGTGCGTTTTATGCCAATACGTGTAATGAGAAACTTTAAAGAACGCCAATGTCAATCAATTTCCATGAGTAATTTCTTTAATATTCGGAACAGTGGCTGAGGTGCAGGCCCGTAAACTTCATAATAAGGTCAGAAATACGACAATAATTGAATATTCAGCGGTTTATCCTTAATAAATATTTCGAAATGCACATTAATGAAAGATGCATTATAGCTAAATTTCAGAAAGAGTACAAATCCAACTTGATACCTATAAAATATTTATAATTACCCCCAACTGATGCCAAGATATCGAAATTACATCATTAGACAAATTCGGATTTTTTTAGGACTTTCCTCAGTAACGGGCATTCAGTGCGTTTTATGCTAATCTCTGTAGTAATCAACATTGAAGAACGTTCATAATCTATCATGTTTCATAAGTATAATTTTTAATATTCGGAACAGTGGCTGAGGTGCAGGCCCGTAAACATCATCATGAGGTCAGAAATACGTCAATAATTGAATATTCCGCGGTTTATCCTTTAAAATTTTTTCGAAATGAACTTTAATGAAAGATGCATTATATCTAAATTTCAGAGAGTAAAAATCCAACTTGATACCTATAAAATATTTATAATTACCTCCAACTAAAGTCAGGATATCGAAATAACATCATTGGACAAAGTAGTCTTCTTTTTTTATATTCCTCACTAATTGGCTTTCAGTGCATTTTATGCCAATCTCTGAAATAAGCAACTATAAAGAACGTTCATTTTCAATGAAGTTCCATGAGTAATATCTTTAATATTCGTAACACTGGCTGAGTTGCAGACCCGTAAACATCAGGAAATGTCAGAAATACGCATATAATTGAATATTTAGTGGTTTATAATTAACAAATATTTCGAAATTTACTTTAATGAAAGATTCATTATATCTAAATTTCAAAGAGAGTACAAACCCAACTTGATATCTATAGAATATTTATAATTTCCCCCAACTGATGCCAAGATATCGAAATAACATCATTAGACAAATTCGGATTTTTTTAGGACTTTCCTCAGTAACGGGCATTCAGTGCGTTTTATGCCAATCTCTGAAATAATCAACATTCAAGAACGTTCAATATCAATGAAGTATCATAAGTAATATTTTTAATGTTCGGGACAGTGGCTGAGTTGCAGACCTGTAAACATCAGCAAAAGGTCAGAAATACGCCAATAATTGAATATTCAGCGGTTTATCCTTATCAAATATTTCGAAATGCACTTTAATGAAACATGCATTATATCCAAATATCTGGAAGAGTACAAATCCAACTCGTTCTTAAAAAATGTTTATAATTGCCCCCAACTGATGCCATGATATCAAAATAACATCATTAGACAAAGTGGGCTTTTTTTTCAGATTTTCCTCAGTGAGGGGCTTTCAGTGCATTTAAGGCCAATCTCTGAAATAAGCAACTATAAAGAACAATCATTATCTAGCATTTTTTATAAGTATAATTTTTAATATTCGGAAAAGTAGCTGGGTTGCAGGCCAATTAACATCAGCAAGAGGTCAGAAATACTCGAAAAGTTGAATATTCAGCGGTTTATCCTTTAAATTTTTTTCGAAATGAACTTAAATGAAAGATGCATTATATCTAAATTTCAGAGAGTACAAATCCAACTTGATTCCTATAAAATATTTTTAATTACCCCCAACTGATGCCAAGATATCGAAATAACATCATTAGACAATGTGGGCTTTTTTTCAGTTTTTCCTCAGTAACTAGCTTTCAGTGCGTTTTATGCCAATACGTGTAATGTGAAACTTTAAAGAACGTCAATTGTCAATCAAGTTCCATGAGTAATATCTTTAATATTCGGAACAGTGGCTGAGGTGCAGGCCCGAAAACTTCATAATAAGGTTTAGAAATACGACAATAATTGAATATTCAGCGATTTATCCTTAATAAATATTTCGAAATGCACTTTAATGAAACATGCATTATATCCAAATATCTGGAGGAGTACAAATCCAACTCGATTCTTAAAAAATGTTTATAATTGCCCCCAACTGATGCCATGATATCAAAATAACATCATTAGACAAAGTGGGCTTTATATCAGATTTTCCTCAGTAAGGGGCTTTCAGTGCGTTTTATGCCAATACGTGTAATGAGAAACTTTAAAGAACGTCAATTGTCAATCAAGTTCCATGAGTAATTTCTTTTAATATTCGGAACAGTGGCTGAGGTGCAGGCCCGTAAACTTCATAATAAGGTCAGAAATACGACAATAATTGAATATTCAGCGGTTTATCCTTAATAAATATTTCGAAATGCACATTAATGAAAGATGCATTATAGCTAAATTTCAGAAAGAGTACAAATCCAACTTGATACCTATAAAATATTTATAATTACCTCCAACTGATGCCAAGATATCGAAATAACATCATTGGACAAAGTGGTCTTTTTTTTTCATATTCCTCACTAACTGGCTTTCAGTGCATTTTAGGCCAATCTCTGAAATTAGCAACTATAAAGAACATTCATAATCTATCATGTTTCATAAGTATAATTTTTAATATTCGGAACAGTGGCTGAGGTGCAGGCCCGTAAACATCATCATGAGGTCAGAAATACGTCAATAATTGAATATTCCGCGGTTTATCCTTTAAAATTTTTTCGAAATGAACTATAATGAAAGATGCATTATATCTAAATTTCAGAGAGTACAAATCCAACTTGGTACCTATAAAATATTTATAATTACCTCCAACTAAAGTCAGGATATCGAAATAACATCATTGGACAAAGTGGTCTTCTTTTTTTATATTCCTCACTAACTGGCTTTCAGTGCATTTTAGGCCAATCTCTGAAATAAGCAACTATAAAGAACATTCATTATCTATCATGTTTTATAAGTATAATTTCTAATATTCGGAACAGTGGCTGAGGTGCAGGCCCGTAAACATCATCATGAGGTCATAAATACACGAAAAGTTGAATATTCAGCGGTTTATCCTTTATAATTTTTTCGAAATGAACTTAAATGAAAGATCCATTATATCCAAATATCTGGAAGAGTACAAATCCAACTTGATACCTATAAAATATTTATAATTACCCCCAACTGATGCCAAGATATCGAAATTACATCATTAGACAAATTCGGATTTTTTTAGGACTTTCCTCAGTAACGGGCATTCAGTGCGTTTTAAGCCAATCTCTGTAGTAATCAACATTAAAGAACGTCCATTTTCAATGAAGTTCCATGAGTAATATCTTTAATATTCGGAACAGTGGCTGAGGCGCAGGCCCGTAAACTTCATCATAAGGTCAGAAATACGACATTAATTGAATATTCAGCGGTTTATCCTTAATAAATATTTCGAAATGCACATTAATGAAAGATGCATTATATCTAAATTTCAGAAAGAGTACAAATCCAACTTGATACCTATAAAATATTTATAATTACCCCCAACTGATGCCAACATATCGAAATTACATCATTAGACAAACTCGGATTTTTTTAGGACTTTCCTCAGTAACGGGCATTCAGTGCGTTTTATGCCAATCTCTGCAATGATCAACATTAAAGAACGTTCATTTTCAATGAAGTTCCATGAGTAATATCTTTTATATTCGTAACACTGGCTGAGTTGCAGACCCGTAAACATCAGGAAATGTCAGAAATACGCATATAATTTAATATTTATTGGTTTATAATTAACAAATATTTCGAAATTTACTTTAATGAAAGATTCATTATATCTAAATTTCAAAGAGAGTACATACCCAACTTGATACCTATAAAATATTTATAATTTCCCCCAACTGATGCCAAGATATCGAAATAACATCATTAGACAAATTCGGATTTTTTTAGGACTTTCCTCAGTAACGGGCATTCAGTGCGTTTTATGCCAATCTCTGTAAAAATCAACATTCAAGAACGTTCAATATCAATGAAGTATCATAAGTAATATTTTTAATGTTCGGAACAGTGGCTGAGTTGCAGACCTGTAAACATCAGCAAAAGGTCAGAAATACGCCAATAATTGATTATTCAGCGGTTTATCCTTATCAAATATTTCGAAATGCACTTTAATGAAACATGCATTATATCCAAATATCTGGAAGAGTACAAATCCAACTCGTTCTTAAAAAATGTTTATAATTGCCCCCAACTGATGCCATGATATCAAAATAACATCATTAGACAAAGTGGGCTTTTTTTCAGATTTTCCTCAGTAAGGGGCTTTCAGTGCGTTTTATGCCAATATGTGTAATAAGAAACTTTTAAGAACGTCAATTGTCAATCAAGTTCCATGAGTAATATCTTTAATATTCGGAACAGTGGCTGAGGTGCAGGCCCGTAAACTTCATAATAAGGTCAGAAATACGACAATAATTTAATATTCAGCGGTTTATCCTTAATAAATATTTCGAAATGCACATTAATGAAAGATGCATTATAGCTAAATTTCAGAAAGAGTACAAATCCAACTTGATACCTATAAAATATTTATAATTACCTCCAACTGATGCCAAGATATCGAAATAACATCATTGGACAAAGTGGTCTTTTTTTTTCATATTCCTCACTAACTGGCTTTCAGTGCATTTTAGGCCAATCTCTGAAATTAGCAACTATAAAGAACATTCATAATCTATCATGTTTCATAAGTATAATTTTTAATATTCGGAACAGTGGCTGAGGTGCAGGCCCGTAAACATCATCATGAGGTCAGAAATACGTCAATAATTGAATATTCCGCGGTTTATCCTTTAAAATTTTTTCGAAATGAACTATAATGAAAGATGCATTATATCTAAATTTCAGAGAGTACAAATCCAACTTGGTACCTATAAAATATTTATAATTACCTCCAACTAAAGTCAGGATATCGAAATAACATCATTGGACAAAGTGGTCTTCTTTTTTTATATTCCTCACTAACTGGCTTTCAGTGCATTTTAGGCCAATCTCTGAAATAAGCAACTATAAAGAACATTCATTATCTATCATGTTTTATAAGTATAATTTCTAATATTCGGAACAGTGGCTGAGGTGCAGGCCCGTAAACATCATCATGAGGTCATAAATACACGAAAAGTTGAATATTCAGCGGTTTATCCTTTATAATTTTTTCGAAATGAACTTAAATGAAAGATCCATTATATCCAAATATCTGGAAGAGTACAAATCCAACTTGATACCTATAAAATATTTATAATTACCCCCAACTGATGCCAAGATATCGAAATTACATCATTAGACAAATTCGGATTTTTTTAGGACTTTCCTCAGTAACGGGCATTCAGTGCGTTTTAAGCCAATCTCTGTAGTAATCAACATTAAAGAACGTCCATTTTCAATGAAGTTCCATGAGTAATATCTTTAATATTCGGAACAGTGGCTGAGGCGCAGGCCCGTAAACTTCATCATAAGGTCAGAAATACGACATTAATTGAATATTCAGCGGTTTATCCTTAATAAATATTTCGAAATGCACATTAATGAAAGATGCATTATATCTAAATTTCAGAAAGAGTACAAATCCAACTTGATACCTATAAAATATTTATAATTACCCCCAACTGATGCCAACATATCGAAATTACATCATTAGACAAACTCGGATTTTTTTAGGACTTTCCTCAGTAACGGGCATTCAGTGCGTTTTATGCCAATCTCTGCAATGATCAACATTAAAGAACGTTCATTTTCAATGAAGTTCCATGAGTAATATCTTTTATATTCGTAACACTGGCTGAGTTGCAGACCCGTAAACATCAGGAAATGTCAGAAATACGCATATAATTTAATATTTATTGGTTTATAATTAACAAATATTTCGAAATTTACTTTAATGAAAGATTCATTATATCTAAATTTCAAAGAGAGTACATACCCAACTTGATACCTATAAAATATTTATAATTTCCCCCAACTGATGCCAAGATATCGAAATAACATCATTAGACAAATTCGGATTTTTTTAGGACTTTCCTCAGTAACGGGCATTCAGTGCGTTTTATGCCAATCTCTGTAAAAATCAACATTCAAGAACGTTCAATATCAATGAAGTATCATAAGTAATATTTTTAATGTTCGGAACAGTGGCTGAGTTGCAGACCTGTAAACATCAGCAAAAGGTCAGAAATACGCCAATAATTGATTATTCAGCGGTTTATCCTTATCAAATATTTCGAAATGCACTTTAATGAAACATGCATTATATCCAAATATCTGGAAGAGTACAAATCCAACTCGTTCTTAAAAAATGTTTATAATTGCCCCCAACTGATGCCATGATATCAAAATAACATCATTAGACAAAGTGGGCTTTTTTTCAGATTTTCCTCAGTAAGGGGCTTTCAGTGCGTTTTATGCCAATATGTGTAATAAGAAACTTTTAAGAACGTCAATTGTCAATCAAGTTCCATGAGTAATATCTTTAATATTCGGAACAGTGGCTGAGGTGCAGGCCCGTAAACTTCATAATAAGGTCAGAAATACGACAATAATTTAATATTCAGCGGTTTATCCTTAATAAATATTTCGAAATGCACATTAATGAAAGATGCATTATAGCTAAATTTCAGAAAGAGTACAAATCCAACTTGATACCTATAAAATATTTATAATTACCTCCAACTGATGCCAAGATATCGAAATAACATCATTGGACAAAGTGGTCTATTTTTTTCATATTCCTCACTAACTGGCTTTCAGTGCATTTTAGGCCAATCTCTGAAATTAGCAACTATAAAGAACATTCATAATCTATCATGTTTCATAAGTATAATTTTTAATATTCGGAACAGTGGCTGAGGTGCAGGCCCGTAAACATCATCATGAGGTCAGAAATACGTCAATAATTGAATATTCCGCGGTTTATCCTTTAAAATTTTTTCGAAATGAACTATAATGAAAGATGCATTATATCTAAATTTCAGAGAGTACAAATCCAACTTGATACCTATAAAATATTTATCATTACCTCCAACTAAAGTCAGGATATCGAAATTACATCATTGGACAAAGTGGTCTTCTTTTTTTATATTCCTCACTAACTGGCTTTCAGTGCATTTTAGGCCAATCTCTGAAATTAGCAACTATAAAGAACATTCATTATCTATCATGTTTTATAAGTATAATTTCTAATATTCGGAACAGTAGCTGGGTTGCAGGCCCATTAACATCAGCAAGATGTCAGAAATACACGAAAAGTTGAATATTCAGCGGTTTATCCTTTATAATTTTTTCGAAATGAACTTAAATGAAAGATGCATTATATCCAAATATCTGGAAGAGTACAAATCCAACTAGATACCTATAAAATATTTATAATTACCCCCAACTGATGCCAAGATATCGAAATTACATCATTAGACAAATTCGGATTTTTTTAGGACTTTCCTCAGTAACGGGCATTCAGTGCGTTTTATGCCAATCTCTGTAGTAATCAACATTAAAGAACGTCCATTTTCAATGAAGTTCCATGAGTAATATCTTTAATATTCGGAACAGTGGCTGAGGCGCAGGCCCGTAAACTTCATCATAAGGTCAGAAATACGACATTAATTGAATATTCAGCGGTTTATCCTTAATAAATATTTCGAAATGCACAATAATGAAAGATGCATTATATCTAAATTTCAGAAAGAGTACAAATCCAACTTGATACCTATAAAATATTTATAATTACCCCCAACTGATGCCAACATATCGAAATTACATCATTAGACAAACTCGGATTTTTTTAGGACTTTCCTCAGTAACGGGCATTCAGTGCGTTTTATGCCAATCTCTGCAATGATCAACATTAAAGAACGTTCATTTTCAATGAAGTTCCATGAGTAATATCTTTAATATTCGTAACACTGGCTGAGTTGCAGACCCGTAAACATCAGGAAATGTCAGAAATACGCATATAATTGAATATTTAGCGGTTTATAATTAACAAATATTTCGAAATTTACTTTAATGAAAGATTCATTATATCTAAATTTCAAAGAGAGTACAAACCCAACTTGATACCTATAAAATATTTATAATTTCCCCCAACTGATGCCAAGATATCGAAATAACATCATTAGACAAATTCGGATTTTTTTAGGACTTTCCTCAGTAACGGGCATTCAGTGCGTTTTATGCCAATCTCTGTAATAATCAACATTCAAGAACGGTCAATATCAATGAAGTATCATAAGTAATATTTTTAATGTTCGGGACAGTGGCTGAGTTGCAGACCTGTAAACATCAGCAAAAGGTCAGAAATACGCCAATAATTGAATATTCAGCGGTTTATCCTTATCAAATATTTCGAAATGCACTTTAATGAAACATGCATTATATCCAAATATCTGGAAGAGTACAAATCCAACTCGTTCTTAAAAAATGTTTATAATTGCCCCCAACTGATGCCATGATATCAAAATAACATCATTAGACAAAGTGGGCTTTTTTTCAGATTTTAATCAGTAAGGGGCTTTCAGTGCGTTTTATGCCAATATGTGTAATAAGAAACTTTTAAGAACGTCAATTGTCAATTAAGTTCCATGAGTAATATCTTTAATATTCGGAACAGTGGCTGAGGTGGAGGCCCGTAAACTTCATAATAAGGTCAGAAATACGACAATAATTGAATATTCAGCGGTTTTTCCTTAATACAAATTTCGAAATGCACATTAATGAAAGATGCATTATATCTAAATTTCAGAAAGAGTAAAAATCCAACTTGATACCTATAAAATATTTATAATTACCTCCAACTGATGCCAAGATATCGAAATAACATCATTGGACAAAGTGGTCTTTTTTTTTTTCATATTCCTCGCTAACTGGCTTTCAGTGCATTTTAGGCCAATCTCTGAAATTAGCAACTATAAAGAACATTCATTATCTATCATGTTTTATATGTATAATTTCTAATATTCGGAACAGTAGCTGGGTTGCAGGCCCATTAACATCAGCAAGATGTCAGAAATACACGAAAATTTGAATATTCAGCGGCTTATCCTTTAAATTTTTTTCGAAATGAACTTAAATGAAAGATGCATTATATCCAAATATCTGGAAGAGTACAAATCCAACTTGATACCTATAAAATATTTATAATTACCCCCAACTGATGCCAAGATATCGAAATTACATCATTAGACAAATTCGGATTTTTTTAGGACTTTCCTCAGTAACGGGCATTCAGTGCGTTTTATGCCAATCTCTGTAATAATCAACATTAAAGAACGTTCATTATCAATGAAGTATCATAAGTAATATTTTTAATGTTCGGAACAGTGGCTGAGTTGCAGACCCGTAAACATCAGCAAAAGGTCAGAAATACACGAAAAGTTGAATATTCAGCGGCTTATCCTTTATAATTTTTTCGAAATGAACTTAAATGAAAGATGCATTATATCCAAATATCTGGAAGAGTACAAATCCAACTTGATACCTATAAAAATTTATAATTACCCCCAACTGATGCCAAAATATCGAAATTACATCATTAGACAAATTCGGATTTTTTTAGGACTTTCCTCAGTAACGGGCATTCAGTGCGTTTTATGCCAATCTCTGTAATAATCAACATTAAAGAACGTTCATTATCAATGAAGTATCATAAGTAATATTTTTAATGTTCGGAACAGTGGCTGAGTTGCAGACCCGTAAACATCAGCAAAAGGTCAGAAATACACCAATAATTGAATATTCAGCGGTTTATCCTTAACAAATATTTCGAAATGCACTTTAATGAAACATGCATTATATCCAAATATCTGGAAGGGTACAAATCCAACTCGATTCTTAAAATAATGTTTATAATTGCCCCCAACCGATGCCATGATATCAAAATAACATCATTAGACAAAGTGGGTATTTTTTCAGATTTTCCTCAGTAACGGGCATTCAGTGCGTTTTATGCCAATCTCGACAATGATCAACATTAAAGAACGTTCATTTTCAATGAAGTTCCATGAGTAATATCTTTTATATTCGTAACACTGGCTGAGTTGCAGACCCGTAAACATCAGGAAATGTCAGAAATACGCATATAATTGAATATTTAGTGGTTTATAATTAACAAATATTTCGAAATTTACTTTAATGAAAGATTCATTATATCTAAATTTCAAAGAGAGTACAAACCCAACTTGATACCTATAGAATATTTATAATTTCCCCCAACTGATGCCAAGATATCGAAATAACATCATTAGACAAATTCGGATTTTTTTAGGACTTTCCTCAGTAACGGGCATTCAGTGCGTTTTATGCCAATCTCTGTAATAATCAACATTCAAGAACGTTCAATATCAATGAAGTATCATAAGTAATATTTTTAATGTTCGGGACAGTGGCTGAGTTGCAGACCTGTAAACATCAGCAAAAGGTCAGAAATACGCCAATAATTGAATATTCAGCGGTTTATCCTTATCAAATATTTCGAAATGCACTTTAATGAAACATGCATTATATCCAAATATCTGGAAGAGTACAAATCCAACTCGTTCTTAAAAAATGTTTATAATTGCCCCCAACTGATGCCATGATATCAAAATAACATCATTAGACAAAGTGGGCTTTTTTTTCAGATTTTCCTCAGTGAGGGGCTTTTAGTGCATTTAAGGCCAATCTCTGAAATAAGCAACTATAAAGAACAATCATTATCTAGCATTTTTTATAAGTATAATTTTTAATATTCGGAAAAGTAGCTGGGTTGCAGGCCAATTAACATCAGCAAGAGGTCAGAAATACTCGAAAAGTTGAATATTCAGCGGTTTATCCTTTAAATTTTTTTCGAAATGAACTTAAATGAAAGATGCATTATATCTAAATTTCAGAGAGTACAAATCCAACTTGATTCCTATAAAATATTTTTAATTACCCCCAACTGATGCCAAGATATCGAAATAACATCATTAGACAATGTGGGCTTTTTTTCAGTTTTTCCTCAGTAACTAGCTTTCAGTGCGTTTTATGCCAATACGTGTAATGTGAAACTTTAAAGAACGTCAATTGTCAATCAAGTTCCATGAGTAATATCTTTAATATTCGGAACAGTGGCTGAGGTGCAGGCCTGAAAACTTCATAATAAGGTTTAGAAATACGACAATAATTGAATATTCAGCGATTTATCCTTAATAAATATTTCGAAATGCACTTTAATGAAACATGCATTATATCCAAATATCTGCAGGAGTACAAATCCAACTCGATTCTTAAAAAATGTTTATAATTGCCCCCAACTGATGCCATGATATCAAAATAACATCATTAGACAAAGTGGGCTTTATATCAGATTTTCCTCAGTAAGGGGCTTTCAGTGCGTTTTATGCCAATACGTGTAATGAGAAACTTTAAAGAACGTCAATTGTCAATCAAGTTCCATGAGTAATTTCTTTTAATATTCGGAACAGTGGCTGAGGTGCAGGCCCGTAAACTTCATAATAAGGTCAGAAATACGACAATAATTGAATATTCAGCGGTTTATCCTTAATAAATATTTCGAAATGCACTTTAATGAAACATGCATTATATCCAAATATCTGGAGGAGTACAAATCCAACTCGATTCTTAAAAAATGTTTATAATTGCCCCCAACTGATGCCATGATATCAAAATAACATCATTAGACAAAGTGGGCTTTATATCAGATTTTCCTCAGTAAGGGGCTTTCAGTGCGTTTTATGCCAATACGTGTAATGAGAAACTTTAAAGAACGTCAATTGTCAATCAAGTTCCATGAGTAATTTCTTTTAATATTCGGAACAGTGGCTGAGGTGCAGGCCCGTAAACTTCATAATAAGGTCAGAAATACGACAATAATTGAATATTCAGCGGTTTATCCTTAATAAATATTTCGAAATGCACATTAATGAAAGATGCATTATAGCTAAATTTCAGAAAGAGTACAAATCCAACTTGATACCTATAAAATATTTATAATTACCTCCAACTGATGCCAAGATATCGAAATAACATCATTGGACAAAGTGGTCTTTTTTTTTCATATTCCTCACTAACTGGCTTTCAGTGCATTTTAGGCCAATCTCTGAAATAAGCAACTATAAAGAACATTCATTATCTATCATGTTTTATAAGTATAATTTCTAATATTCGGAACAGTGGCTGAGGTGCAGGCCCGTAAACATCATCATGAGGTCATAAATACACGAAAAGTTGAATATTCAGCGGTTTATCCTTTATAATTTTTTCGAAATGAACTTAAATGAAAGATCCATTATATCCAAATATCTGGAAGAGTACAAATCCAACTTGATACCTATAAAATATTTATAATTACCCCCAACTGATGCCAAGATATCGAAATTACATCATTAGACAAATTCGGATTTTTTTAGGACTTTCCTCAGTAACGGGCATTCAGTGCGTTTTAAGCCAATCTCTGTAGTAATCAACATTAAAGAACGTCCATTTTCAATGAAGTTCCATGAGTAATATCTTTAATATTCGGAACAGTGGCTGAGGCGCAGGCCCGTAAACTTCATCATAAGGTCAGAAATACGACATTAATTGAATATTCAGCGGTTTATCCTTAATAAATATTTCGAAATGCACATTAATGAAAGATGCATTATATCTAAATTTCAGAAAGAGTACAAATCCAACTTGATACCTATAAAATATTTATAATTACCCCCAACTGATGCCAACATATCGAAATTACATCATTAGACAAACTCGGATTTTTTTAGGACTTTCCTCAGTAACGGGCATTCAGTGCGTTTTATGCCAATCTCTGCAATGATCAACATTAAAGAACGTTCATTTTCAATGAAGTTCCATGAGTAATATCTTATATATTCGTAACACTGGCTGAGTTGCAGACCCGTAAACATCAGGAAATGTCAGAAATACGCATATAATTGAATATTTATTGGTTTATAATTAACAAATATTTCGAAATTTACTTTAATGAAAGATTCATTATATCTAAATTTCAAAGAGAGTACATACCCAACTTGATACCTATAAAATATTTATAATTTCCCCCAACTGATGCCAAGATATCGAAATAACATCATTAGACAAATTCGGATTTTTTTAGGACTTTCCTCAGTAACGGGCATTCAGTGCGTTTTATGCCAATCTCTGTAAAAATCAACATTCAAGAACGTTCAATATCAATGAAGTATCATAAGTAATATTTTTAATTTTCGGAACAGTGGCTGAGTTGCAGACCTGTAAACATCAGCAAAAGGTCAGAAATACGCCAATAATTGATTATTCAGCGGTTTATCCTTATCAAATATTTCGAAATGCACTTTAATGAAACATGCATTATATCCAAATATCTGGAAGAGTACAAATCCAACTCGTTCTTAAAAAATGTTTATAATTGCCCCCAACTGATGCCATGATATCAAAATAACATCATTAGACAAAGTGGGCTTTTTTTCAGATTTTCCTCAGTAAGGGGCTTTCAGTGCGTTTTATGCCAATATGTGTAATAAGAAACTTTTAAGAACGTCAATTGTCAATTAAGTTCCATGAGTAATATCTTTAATATTCGGAACAGTGGCTGAGGTGCAGGCCCGTAAACTTCATAATAAGGTCAGAAATACGACAATAATTTAATATTCAGCGGTTTATCCTTAATAAATATTTCGAAATGCACATTAATGAAAGATGCATTATAGCTAAATTTCAGAAAGAGTACAAATCCAACTTGATACCTATAAAATATTTATAATTACCTCCAACTGATGCCAAGATATCGAAATAACATCATTGGACAAAGTGGTCTATTTTTTTCATATTCCTCACTAACTGGCTTTCAGTGCATTTTAGGCCAATCTCTGAAATTAGCAACTATAAAGAACATTCATAATCTATCATGTTTCATAAGTATAATTTTTAATATTCGGAACAGTGGCTGAGGTGCAGGCCCGTAAACATCATCATGAGGTCAGAAATACGTCAATAATTGAATATTCCGCGGTTTATCCTTTAAAATTTTTTCGAAATGAACTATAATGAAAGATGCATTATATCTAAATTTCAGAGAGTACAAATCCAACTTGATACCTATAAAATATTTATCATTACCTCCAACTAAAGTCAGGATATCGAAATTACATCATTGGACAAAGTGGTCTTCTTTTTTTATATTCCTCACTAACTGGCTTTCAGTGCATTTTAGGCCAATCTCTGAAATTAGCAACTATAAAGAACATTCATTATCTATCATGTTTTATAAGTATAATTTCTAATATTCGGAACAGTAGCTGGGTTGCAGGCCCATTAACATCAGCAAGATGTCAGAAATACACGAAAAGTTGAATATTCAGCGGTTTATCCTTTATAATTTTTTCGAAATGAACTTAAATGAAAGATGCATTATATCCAAATATCTGGAAGAGTACAAATCCAACTTGATACCTATAAAATATTTATAATTACCCCCAACTGATGCCAAGATATCGAAATTACATCATTAGACAAATTCGGATTTTTTTAGGACTTTCCTCAGTAACGGGCATTCAGTGCGTTTTATGCCAATCTCTGTAGTAATCAACATTAAAGAACGTCCATTTTCAATGAAGTTCCATGAGTAATATCTTTAATATTCGGAACAGTGGCTGAGGCGCAGGCCCGTAAACTTCATCATAAGGTCAGAAATACGACATTAATTGAATATTCAGCGGTTTATCCTTAATAAATATTTCGAAATGCACATTAATGAAAGATGCATTATATCTAAATTTCAGAAAGAGTACAAATCCAACTTGATACCTATAAAATATTTATAATTACCCCCAACTGATGCCAACATATCGAAATTACATCATTAGACAAACTCGGATTTTTTTAGGACTTTCCTCAGTAACGGGCATTCAGTGCGTTTTATGCCAATCTCTGCAATGATCAACATTAAAGAACGTTCATTTTCAATGAAGTTCCATGAGTAATATCTTTAATATTCGTAACACTGGCTGAGTTGCAGACCCGTAAACATCAGGAAATGTCAGAAATACGCATATAATTGAATATTTAGCGGTTTATAATTAACAAATATTTCGAAATTTACTTTAATGAAAGATGCATTATATCTAAATTTCAGAAAGAGTACAAATCCAACTTGATACCTATAAAATATTTATAATTACCCCCAACTGATGCCAACATATCGAAATTACATCATTAGACAAACTCGGATTTTTTTAGGACTTTCCTCAGTAACGGGCATTCAGTGCGTTTTATGCCAATCTCTGCAATGATCAACATTAAAGAACGTTCATTTTCAATGAAGTTCCATGAGTAATATCTTTAATATTCGTAACACTGGCTGAGTTGCAGACCCGTAAACATCAGGAAATGTCAGAAATACGCATATAATTGAATATTTAGTGGTTTATAATTAACAAATATTTCGAAATTTACTTTAATGAAAGATTCATTATATCTAAATTTCAAAGAGAGTACAAACCCAACTTGATACCTATAGAATATTTATAATTTCCCCCAACTGATGCCAAGATATCGAAATAACATCATTAGACAAATTCCGATTTTTTTAGGACTTTCCTCAGTAACGGGCATTCAGTGCGTTTTATGCCAATCTCTGTAATAATCAACATTCAAGAACGTTCAATATCAATGAAGTATCATAAGTAATATTTTTAATGTTCGGGACAGTGGCTGAGTTGCAGACCTGTAAACATCAGCAAAAGGTCAGAAATACGCCAATAATTGAATATTCAGCGGTTTATCCTTATCAAATATTTCGAAATGCACTTTAATGAAACATGCATTATATCCAAATATCTGGAAGAGTACAAATCCAACTCGTTCTTAAAAAATGTTTATAATTGCCCCCAACTGATGCCATGATATCAAAATAACATCATTAGACAAAGTGGGCTTTTTTTTCAGATTTTCCTCAGTGAGGGGCTTTCAGTGCATTTAAGGCCAATCTCTGAAATAAGCAACTATAAAGAACAATCATTATCTAGCATTTTTTATAAGTATAATTTTTAATATTCGGAAAAGTAGCTGGGTTGCAGGCCAATTAACATCAGCAAGAGGTCAGAAATACTCGAAAAGTTGAATATTCAGCGGTTTATCCTTTAAATTTTTTTCGAAATGAACTTAAATGAAAGATGCATTATATCTAAATTTCAGAGAGTACAAATCCAACTTGATTCCTATAAAATATTTTTAATTACCCCCAACTGATGCCAAGATATCGAAATAACATCATTAGACAATGTGGGCTTTTTTTCAGTTTTTCCTCAGTAACTAGCTTTCAGTGCGTTTTATGCCAATACGTGTAATGTGAAACTTTAAAGAACGTCAATTGTCAATCAAGTTCCATGAGTAATATCTTTAATATTCGGAACAGTGGCTGAGGTGCAGGCCTGAAAACTTCATAATAAGGTTTAGAAATACGACAATAATTGAATATTCAGCGATTTATCCTTAATAAATATTTCGAAATGCACTTTAATGAAACATGCATTATATCCAAATATCTGCAGGAGTACAAATCCAACTCGATTCTTAAAAAATGTTTATAATTGCCCCCAACTGATGCCATGATATCAAAATAACATCATTAGACAAAGTGGGCTTTATATCAGATTTTCCTCAGTAAGGGGCTTTCAGTGCGTTTTATGCCAATACGTGTAATGAGAAACTTTAAAGAACGTCAATTGTCAATCAAGTTCCATGAGTAATTTCTTTTAATATTCGGAACAGTGGCTGAGGTGCAGGCCCGTAAACTTCATAATAAGGTCAGAAATACGACAATAATTGAATATTCAGCGGTTTATCCTTAATAAATATTTCGAAATGCACTTTAATGAAACATGCATTATATCCAAATATCTGGAGGAGTACAAATCCAACTCGATTCTTAAAAAATGTTTATAATTGCCCCCAACTGATGCCATGATATCAAAATAACATCATTAGACAAAGTGGGCTTTATATCAGATTTTCCTCAGTAAGGGGCTTTCAGTGCGTTTTATGCCAATACGTGTAATGAGAAACTTTAAAGAACGTCAATTGTCAATCAAGTTCCATGAGTAATTTCTTTTAATATTCGGAACAGTGGCTGAGGTGCAGGCCCGTAAACTTCATAATAAGGTCAGAAATACGACAATAATTGAATATTCAGCGGTTTATCCTTAATAAATATTTCGAAATGCACATTAATGAAAGATGCATTATAGCTAAATTTCAGAAAGAGTACAAATCCAACTTGATACCTATAAAATATTTATAATTACCTCCAACTGATGCCAAGATATCGAAATAACATCATTGGACAAAGTGGTCTTTTTTTTTCATATTCCTCACTAACTGGCTTTCAGTGCATTTTAGGCCAATCTCTGAAATAAGCAACTATAAAGAACATTCATTATCTATCATGTTTTATAAGTATAATTTCTAATATTCGGAACAGTGGCTGAGGTGCAGGCCCGTAAACATCATCATGAGGTCATAAATACACGAAAAGTTGAATATTCAGCGGTTTATCCTTTATAATTTTTTCGAAATGAACTTAAATGAAAGATCCATTATATCCAAATATCTGGAAGAGTACAAATCCAACTTGATACCTATAAAATATTTATAATTACCCCCAACTGATGCCAAGATATCGAAATTACATCATTAGACAAATTCGGATTTTTTTAGGACTTTCCTCAGTAACGGGCATTCAGTGCGTTTTAAGCCAATCTCTGTAGTAATCAACATTAAAGAACGTCCATTTTCAATGAAGTTCCATGAGTAATATCTTTAATATTCGGAACAGTGGCTGAGGCGCAGGCCCGTAAACTTCATCATAAGGTCAGAAATACGACATTAATTGAATATTCAGCGGTTTATCCTTAATAAATATTTCGAAATGCACATTAATGAAAGATGCATTATATCTAAATTTCAGAAAGAGTACAAATCCAACTTGATACCTATAAAATATTTATAATTACCCCCAACTGATGCCAACATATCGAAATTACATCATTAGACAAACTCGGATTTTTTTAGGACTTTCCTCAGTAACGGGCATTCAGTGCGTTTTATGCCAATCTCTGCAATGATCAACATTAAAGAACGTTCATTTTCAATGAAGTTCCATGAGTAATATCTTATATATTCGTAACACTGGCTGAGTTGCAGACCCGTAAACATCAGGAAATGTCAGAAATACGCATATAATTGAATATTTATTGGTTTATAATTAACAAATATTTCGAAATTTACTTTAATGAAAGATTCATTATATCTAAATTTCAAAGAGAGTACATACCCAACTTGATACCTATAAAATATTTATAATTTCCCCCAACTGATGCCAAGATATCGAAATAACATCATTAGACAAATTCGGATTTTTTTAGGACTTTCCTCAGTAACGGGCATTCAGTGCGTTTTATGCCAATCTCTGTAAAAATCAACATTCAAGAACGTTCAATATCAATGAAGTATCATAAGTAATATTTTTAATTTTCGGAACAGTGGCTGAGTTGCAGACCTGTAAACATCAGCAAAAGGTCAGAAATACGCCAATAATTGATTATTCAGCGGTTTATCCTTATCAAATATTTCGAAATGCACTTTAATGAAACATGCATTATATCCAAATATCTGGAAGAGTACAAATCCAACTCGTTCTTAAAAAATGTTTATAATTGCCCCCAACTGATGCCATGATATCAAAATAACATCATTTGACAAAGTGGGCTTTTTTTCAGATTTTCCTCAGTAAGGGGCTTTCAGTGCGTTTTATGCCAATATGTGTAATAAGAAACTTTTAAGAACGTCAATTGTCAATTAAGTTCCATGAGTAATATCTTTAATATTCGGAACAGTGGCTGAGGTGCAGGCCCGTAAACTTCATAATAAGGTCAGAAATACGACAATAATTTAATATTCAGCGGTTTATCCTTAATAAATATTTCGAAATGCACATTAATGAAAGATGCATTATAGCTAAATTTCAGAAAGAGTACAAATCCAACTTGATACCTATAAAATATTTATAATTACCTCCAACTGATGCCAAGATATCGAAATAACATCATTGGACAAAGTGGTCTATTTTTTTCATATTCCTCACTAACTGGCTTTCAGTGCATTTTAGGCCAATCTCTGAAATTAGCAACTATAAAGAACATTCATAATCTATCATGTTTCATAAGTATAATTTTTAATATTCGGAACAGTGGCTGAGGTGCAGGCCCGTAAACATCATCATGAGGTCAGAAATACGTCAATAATTGAATATTCCGCGGTTTATCCTTTAAAATTTTTTCGAAATGAACTATAATGAAAGATGCATTATATCTAAATTTCAGAGAGTACAAATCCAACTTGATACCTATAAAATATTTATCATTACCTCCAACTAAAGTCAGGATATCGAAATTACATCATTGGACAAAGTGGTCTTCTTTTTTTATATTCCTCACTAACTGGCTTTCAGTGCATTTTAGGCCAATCTCTGAAATTAGCAACTATAAAGAACATTCATTATCTATCATGTTTTATAAGTATAATTTCTAATATTCGGAACAGTAGCTGGGTTGCAGGCCCATTAACATCAGCAAGATGTCAGAAATACACGAAAAGTTGAATATTCAGCGGTTTATCCTTTATAATTTTTTCGAAATGAACTTAAATGAAAGATGCATTATATCCAAATATCTGGAAGAGTACAAATCCAACTTGATACCTATAAAATATTTATAATTACCCCCAACTGATGCCAAGATATCGAAATTACATCATTAGACAAATTCGGATTTTTTTAGGACTTTCCTCAGTAACGGGCATTCAGTGCGTTTTATGCCAATCTCTGTAGTAATCAACATTAAAGAACGTCCATTTTCAATGAAGTTCCATGAGTAATATCTTTAATATTCGGAACAGTGGCTGAGGCGCAGGCCCGTAAACTTCATCATAAGGTCAGAAATACGACATTAATTGAATATTCAGCGGTTTATCCTTAATAAATATTTCGAAATGCACATTAATGAAAGATGCATTATATCTAAATTTCAGAAAGAGTACAAATCCAACTTGATACCTATAAAATATTTATAATTACCCCCAACTGATGCCAACATATCGAAATTACATCATTAGACAAACTCGGATTTTTTTAGGACTTTCCTCAGTAACGGGCATTCAGTGCGTTTTATGCCAATCTCTGCAATGATCAACATTAAAGAACGTTCATTTTCAATGAAGTTCCATGAGTAATATCTTTAATATTCGTAACACTGGCTGAGTTGCAGACCCGTAAACATCAGGAAATGTCAGAAATACGCATATAATTGAATATTTAGCGGTTTATAATTAACAAATATTTCGAAATTTACTTTAATGAAAGATGCATTATATCTAAATTTCAGAAAGAGTACAAATCCAACTTGATACCTATAAAATATTTATAATTACCCCCAACTGATGCCAACATATCGAAATTACATCATTAGACAAACTCGGATTTTTTTAGGACTTTCCTCAGTAACGGGCATTCAGTGCGTTTTATGCCAATCTCTGCAATGATCAACATTAAAGAACGTTCATTTTCAATGAAGTTCCATGAGTAATATCTTTAATATTCGTAACACTGGCTGAGTTGCAGACCCGTAAACATCAGGAAATGTCAGAAATACGCATATAATTGAATATTTAGCGGTTTATAATTAACAAATATTTCGAAATTTACTTTAATGAAAGATTCATTATATCTAAATTTCAAAGAGAGTACAAACCCAACTTGATACCTATAAAATATTTATAATTTCCCCCAACTGATGCCAAGATATCGAAATAACATCATTAGACAAATTCGGATTTTTTTAGGACTTTCCTCAGTAACGGGCATTCAGTGCGTTTTATGCCAATCTCTGTAATAATCAACATTCAAGAACGGTCAATATCAATGAAGTATCATAAGTAATATTTTTAATGTTCGGGACAGTGGCTGAGTTGCAGACCTGTAAACATCAGCAAAAGGTCAGAAATACGCCAATAATTGAATATTCAGCGGTTTATCCTTATCAAATATTTCGAAATGCACTTTAATGAAACATGCATTATATCCAAATATCTGGAAGAGTACAAATCCAACTCGTTCTTAAAAAATGTTTATAATTGCCCCCAACTGATGCCATGATATCAAAATAACATCATTAGACAAAGTGGGCTTTTTTTCAGATTTTAATCAGTAAGGGGCTTTCAGTGCGTTTTATGCCAATATGTGTAATAAGAAACTTTTAAGAACGTCAATTGTCAATTAAGTTCCATGAGTAATATCTTTAATATTCGGAACAGTGGCTGAGGTGGAGGCCCGTAAACTTTATAACAAGGTCAGAAATACGACAATAATTGAATATTCAGCGGTTTTTCCTTAATACAAATTTCGAAATGCACATTAATGAAAGATGCATTATATCTAAATTTCAGAAAGAGTAAAAATCCAACTTGATACCTATAAAATATTTATAATTACCTCCAACTGATGCCAAGATATCGAAATAACATCATTGGACAAAGTGGTCTTTTTTTTTTTCATATTCCTCGCTAACTGGCTTTCAGTGCATTTTAGGCCAATCTCTGAAATTAGCAACTATAAAGAACATTCATTATCTATCATGTTTTATATGTATAATTTCTAATATTCGGAACAGTAGCTGGGTTGCAGGCCCATTAACATCAGCAAGATGTCAGAAATACACGAAAATTTGAATATTCAGCGGCTTATCCTTTAAATTTTTTTCGAAATGAACTTAAATGAAAGATGCATTATATCCAAATATCTGGAAGAGTACAAATCCAACTTGATACCTATAAAATATTTATAATTACCCCCAACTGATGCCAAGATATCGAAATTACATCATTAGACAAATTCGGATTTTTTTAGGACTTTCCTCAGTAACGGGCATTCAGTGCGTTTTATGCCAATACGTGTAATGAGAAACTTTAAAGAACGTCAATTGTCAATCAAGTTCCATGAGTAATATCTTTAATATTCGGAACAGTGGCTGAGGTGCAGGCCCGTAAACTTCATAATAAGGTCAGAAATACGACAATAATTGAATATTCAGCGATTTATCCTTAATAAATATTTCGAAATGCACTTTAATGAAACATGCATTATATCCAAATATCTGGAGGAGTACAAATCCAACTCGATTCTTAAAAAATGTTTATAATTGCTCCCAACTGATGCCATGATATCAAAATAACATCATTAGACAAAGTGGGCTTTATTTCAGATTTTCCTCAGTAAGGGGCTTTCAGTGCGTTTTATGCCAATACGTGTAATGAGAAACTTTAAAGAACGTCAATTGTCAATCAAGTTCCATGAGTAATTTCTTTAATATTCGGAACAGTGGCTGAGGTGCAGGCCCGTAAACTTCATAATAAGGTCAGAAATACGACAATAATTGAATATTCAGCGGTTTATCCTTAATAAATATTTCGAAATGCACATTAATGAAAGATGCATTATAGCTAAATTTCAGAAAGAGTACAAATCCAACTTGATACCTATAAAATATTTATAATTACCTCCAACTGATGCCAAGATATCGAAATAACATCATTGGACAAAGTGGTCTATTTTTTTCATATTCCTCACTAACTGGCTTTCAGTGCATTTTAGGCCAATCTCTGAAATTAGCAACTATAAAGAACATTCATAATCTATCATGTTTCATAAGTATAATTTTTAATATTCGGAACAGTGGCTGAGGTGCAGGCCCGTAAACATCATCATGAGGTCAGAAATACGTCAATAATTGAATATTCCGCGGTTTATCCTTTAAAATTTTTTCGAAATGAACTATAATGAAAGATGCATTATATCTAAATTTCAGAGAGTACAAATCCAACTTGATACCTATAAAATATTTATCATTACCTCCAACTAAAGTCAGGATATCGAAATTACATCATTGGACAAAGTGGTCTTCTTTTTTTATATTCCTCACTAACAGGCTTTCAGCGCATTTTAGGCCAATCTCTGAAATAAGCAACTATAAAGAACATTCATTATCTATCATGTTTTATAAGTATAATTTCTAATATTCGGAACAGTAGCTGGGTTGCAGGCCCATTAACATCAGCAAGATGTCAGAAATACACGAAAAGTTGAATATTCAGCGGTTTATCCTTTATAATTTTTTCGAAATGAACTTAAATGAAAGATGCATTATATCCAAATATCTGGAAGAGTACAAATCCAACTAGATACCTATAAAATATTTATAATTACCCCCAACTGATGCCAAGATATCGAAATTACATCATTAGACAAATTCGGATTTTTTTAGGACTTTCCTCAGTAACGGGCATTCAGTGCGTTTTATGCCAATCTCTGTAGTAATCAACATTAAAGAACGTCCATTTTCAATGAAGTTCCATGAGTAATATCTTTAATATTCGGAACAGTGGCTGAGGCGCAGGCCCGTAAACTTCATCATAAGGTCAGAAATACGACATTAATTGAATATTCAGCGGTTTATCCTTAATAAATATTTCGAAATGCACAATAATGAAAGATGCATTATATCTAAATTTCAGAAAGAGTACAAATCCAACTTGATACCTATAAAATATTTATAATTACCCCCAACTGATGCCAACATATCGAAATTACATCATTAGACAAACTCGGATTTTTTTAGGACTTTCCTCAGTAACGGGCATTCAGTGCGTTTTATGCCAATCTCTGCAATGATCAACATTAAAGAACGTTCATTTTCAATGAAGTTCCATGAGTAATATCTTTAATATTCGTAACACTGGCTGAGTTGCAGACCCGTAAACATCAGGAAATGTCAGAAATACGCATATAATTGAATATTTAGCGGTTTATAATTAACAAATATTTCGAAATTTACTTTAATGAAAGATTCATTATATCTAAATTTCAAAGAGAGTACAAACCCAACTTGATACCTATAAAATATTTATAATTTCCCCCAACTGATGCCAAGATATCGAAATAACATCATTAGACAAATTCGGATTTTTTTAGGACTTTCCTCAGTAACGGGCATTCAGTGCGTTTTATGCCAATCTCTGTAATAATCAACATTCAAGAACGGTCAATATCAATGAAGTATCATAAGTAATATTTTTAATGTTCGGGACAGTGGCTGAGTTGCAGACCTGTAAACATCAGCAAAAGGTCAGAAATACGCCAATAATTGAATATTCAGCGGTTTATCCTTATCAAATATTTCGAAATGCACTTTAATGAAACATGCATTATATCCAAATATCTGGAAGAGTACAAATCCAACTCGTTCTTAAAAAATGTTTATAATTGCCCCCAACTGATGCCATGATATCAAAATAACATCATTAGACAAAGTGGGCTTTTTTTCAGATTTTAATCAGTAAGGGGCTTTCAGTGCGTTTTATGCCAATATGTGTAATAAGAAACTTTTAAGAACGTCAATTGTCAATTAAGTTCCATGAGTAATATCTTTAATATTCGGAACAGTGGCTGAGGTGGAGGCCCGTAAACTTCATAATAAGGTCAGAAATACGACAATAATTGAATATTCAGCGGTTTTTCCTTAATACAAATTTCGAAATGCACATTAATGAAAGATGCATTATATCTAAATTTCAGAAAGAGTAAAAATCCAACTTGATACCTATAAAATATTTATAATTACCTCCAACTGATGCCATGATATCAAAATAACATCATTAGACAAAGTGGGTTTTTTTTCAGATTTTCCTCAGTGAGGGGCTTTCAGTGCATTTAAGGCCAATCTCTGAAAGAAGCAACTATAAAGAACAATCATTATCTAGCATTTTTTATAAGTATAATTTTTAATATTCGGAAAAGTAGCTGGGTTGCAGGCCATTTAACATCAGCAAGAGGTCAGAAATACTCGAAAAGTTGAATATTCAGCGGTTTATCCTTTAAATTTTTTTCGAAATGAGCTTAAATGAAAGATGCATTATATCTAAATTTCAGAGAGTACAAATCCAACTTGATTCCTACAAAATATTTTTAATTACCCCCAACTGATGCCAAGATATCGAAATAACATCATTAGACAATGTGGGCTTTTTTTCAGTTATTCCTCAGTAACTAGCTTTCAGTGCGTTTTATGCCAATACGTGTAATGAGAAACTTTAAAGAACGTCAATTGTCAATCAAGTTCCATGAGTAATATCTTTAATATTCGGAACAGTGGCTGAGGTGCAGGCCCGTAAACTTCATAATAAGGTCAGAAATACGACAATAATTGAATATTCAGCGATTTATCCTTAATAAATATTTCGAAATGCACTTTAATGAAACATGCATTATATCCAAATATCTGGAGGAGTACAAATCCAACTCGATTCTTAAAAAATGTTTATAATTGCTCCCAACTGATGCCATGATATCAAAATAACATCATTAGACAAAGTGGGCTTTATTTCAGATTTTCCTCAGTAAGGGGCTTTCAGTGCGTTTTATGCCAATACGTGTAATGAGAAACTTTAAAGAACGTCAATTGTCAATCAAGTTCCATGAGTAATTTCTTTAATATTCGGAACAGTGGCTGAGGTGCAGGCCCGTAAACTTCATAATAAGGTCAGAAATACGACAATAATTGAATATTCAGCGGTTTATCCTTAATAAATATTTCGAAATGCACATTAATGAAAGATGCATTATAGCTAAATTTCAGAAAGAGTACAAATCCAACTTGATACCTATAAAATATTTATAATTACCTCCAACTGATGCCAAGATATCGAAATAACATCATTGGACAAAGTGGTCTATTTTTTTCATATTCCTCACTAACTGGCTTTCAGTGCATTTTAGGCCAATCTCTGAAATTAGCAACTATAAAGAACATTCATAATCTATCATGTTTCATAAGTATAATTTTTAATATTCGGAACAGTGGCTGAGGTGCAGGCCCGTAAACATCATCATGAGGTCAGAAATACGTCAATAATTGAATATTCCGCGGTTTATCCTTTAAAATTTTTTCGAAATGAACTATAATGAAAGATGCATTATATCTAAATTTCAGAGAGTACAAATCCAACTTGATACCTATAAAATATTTATCATTACCTCCAACTAAAGTCAGGATATCGAAATTACATCATTGGACAAAGTGGTCTTCTTTTTTTATATTCCTCACTAACAGGCTTTCAGCGCATTTTAGGCCAATCTCTGAAATAAGCAACTATAAAGAACATTCATTATCTATCATGTTTTATAAGTATAATTTCTAATATTCGGAACAGTAGCTGGGTTGCAGGCCCATTAACATCAGCAAGATGTCAGAAATACACGAAAAGTTGAATATTCAGCGGTTTATCCTTTATAATTTTTTCGAAATGAACTTAAATGAAAGATGCATTATATCCAAATATCTGGAAGAGTACAAATCCAACTAGATACCTATAAAATATTTATAATTACCCCCAACTGATGCCAAGATATCGAAATTACATCATTAGACAAATTCGGATTTTTTTAGGACTTTCCTCAGTAACGGGCATTCAGTGCGTTTTATGCCAATCTCTGTAGTAATCAACATTAAAGAACGTCCATTTTCAATGAAGTTCCATGAGTAATATCTTTAATATTCGGAACAGTGGCTGAGGCGCAGGCCCGTAAACTTCATCATAAGGTCAAAAATTCGACATTAATTGAATATTCAGCGGTTTATCCTTAATAAATATTTCGAAATGCACAATAATGAAAGATGCATTATATCTAAATTTCAGAAAGAGTACAAATCCAACTTGATACCTATAAAATATTTATAATTACCCCCAACTGATGCCAACATATCGAAATTACATCATTAGACAAACTCGGATTTTTTTAGGACTTTCCTCAGTAACGGGCATTCAGTGCGTTTTATGCCAATCTCTGCAATGATCAACATTAAAGAACGTTCATTTTCAATGAAGTTCCATGAGTAATATCTTTAATATTCGTAACACTGGCTGAGTTGCAGACCCGTAAACATCAGGAAATGTCAGAAATACGCATATAATTGAATATTTAGCGGTTTATAATTAACAAATATTTCGAAATTTACTTTAATGAAAGATTCATTATATCTAAATTTCAAAGAGAGTACAAACCCAACTTGATACCTATAAAATATTTATAATTTCCCCCAACTGATGCCAAGATATCGAAATAACATCATTAGACAAATTCGGATTTTTTTAGGACTTTCCTCAGTAACGGGCATTCAGTGCGTTTTATGCCAATCTCTGTAATAATCAACATTCAAGAACGGTCAATATCAATGAAGTATCATAAGTAATATTTTTAATGTTCGGGACAGTGGCTGAGTTGCAGACCTGTAAACATCAGCAAAAGGTCAGAAATACGCCAATAATTGAATATTCAGCGGTTTATCCTTATCAAATATTTCGAAATGCACTTTAATGAAACATGCATTATATCCAAATATCTGGAAGAGTACAAATCCAACTCGTTCTTAAAAAATGTTTATAATTGCCCCCAACTGATGCCATGATATCAAAATAACATCATTAGACAAAGTGGGCTTTTTTTCAGATTTTAATCAGTAAGGGGCTTTCAGTGCGTTTTATGCCAATATGTGTAATAAGAAACTTTTAAGAACGTCAATTGTCAATTAAGTTCCATGAGTAATATCTTTAATATTCGGAACAGTGGCTGAGGTGGAGGCCCGTAAACTTCATAATAAGGTCAGAAATACGACAATAATTGAATATTCAGCGGTTTTTCCTTAATACAAATTTCGAAATGCACATTAATGAAAGATGCATTATATCTAAATTTCAGAAAGAGTAAAAATCCAACTTGATACCTATAAAATATTTATAATTACCTCCAACTGATGCCAAGATATCGAAATAACATCATTGGACAAAGTGGTCTTTTTTTTTTTCATATTCCTCGCTAACTGGCTTTCAGTGCATTTTAGGCCAATCTCTGAAATTAGCAACTATAAAGAACATTCATTATCTATCATGTTTTATATGTATAATTTCTAATATTCGGAACAGTAGCTGGGTTGCAGGCCCATTAACATCAGCAAGATGTCAGAAATACACGAAAATTTGAATATTCAGCGGCTTATCCTTTAAATTTTTTTCGAAATGAACTTAAATGAAAGATGCATTATATCCAAATATCTGGAAGAGTACAAATCCAACTTGATACCTATAAAATATTTATAATTACCCCCAACTGATGCCAAGATATCGAAATTACATCATTAGACAAATTCGGATTTTTTTAGGACTTTCCTCAGTAACGGGCATTCAGTGCGTTTTATGCCAATCTCTGTAATAATCAACATTAAAGAACGTTCATTATCAATGAAGTATCATAAGTAATATTTTTAATGTTCGGAACAGTGGCTGAGTTGCAGACCCGTAAACATCAGCAAAAGGTCAGAAATACACGAAAAGTTGAATATTCAGCGGCTTATCCTTTATAATTTTTTCGAAATGAACTTAAATGAAAGATGCATTATATCCAAATATCTGGAAGAGTACAAATCCAACTTGATACCTATAAAAATTTATAATTACCCCCAACTGATGCCAAAATATCGAAATTACATCATTAGACAAATTCGGATTTTTTTAGGACTTTCCTCAGTAACGGGCATTCAGTGCGTTATATGCCAATCTCTGTAATAATCAACATTAAAGAACGTTCATTATCAATGAAGTATCATAAGTAATATTTTTAATGTTCGGAACAGTGGCTGAGTTGCAGACCCGTAAACATCAGCAAAAGGTCAGAAATACACCAATAATTGAATATTCAGCGGTTTATCCTTAACAAATATTTCGAAATGCACTTTAATGAAACATGCATTATATCCAAATATCTGGAAGAGTACAAATCCAACTTGATACCTATAAAATATTTATAATTACCCCCAACTGATGCCAAGATATCGAAATTACATCATTAGACAAATTCGGATTTTTTTAGGACTTTCCTCAGTAACGGGCATTCAGTGCGTTTTATGCCAATACGTGTAATGAGAAACTTTAAAGAACGTCAATTGTCAATCAAGTTCCATGAGTAATATCTTTAATATTCGGAACAGTGGCTGAGGTGCAGGCCCGTAAACTTCATAATAAGGTCAGAAATACGACAATAATTGAATATTCAGCGATTTATCCTTAATAAATATTTCGAAATGCACTTTAATGAAACATGCATTATATCCAAATATCTGGAAGGGTACAAATCCAACTCGATTCTTAAAATAATGTTTATAATTGCCCCCAACCGATGCCATGATATCAAAATAACATCATTAGACAAAGTGGGTATTTTTTCAGATTTTCCTCAGTAACGGGCATTCAGTGCGTTTTATGCCAATCTCTGCAATGATCAACATTAAAGAACGTTCATTTTCAATGAAGTTCCATGAGTAATATCTTTTATATTCGTAACACTGGCTGAGTTGCAGACCCGTAAACATCAGGAAATGTCAGAAATACGCATATAATTGAATATTTATTGGTTTATAATTAACAAATATTTCGAAATTTACTTTAATGAAAGATTCATTATATCTAAATTTCAAAGAGAGTACATACCCAACTTGATACCTATAAAATATTTATAATTTCCCCCAACTGATGCCAAGATATCGAAATAACATCATTAGACAAATTCGGATTTTTTTAGGACTTTCCTCAGTAACGGGCATTCAGTGCGTTTTATGCCAATCTCTGTAATAATCAACATTCAAGAACGTTCAATATCAATGAAGTATCATAAGTAATATTTTTAATGTTCGGAACAGTGGCTGAGTTGCAGACCTGTAAACATCAGCAAAAGGTCAGAAATACGCCAATAATTGATTATTCAGCGGTTTATCCTTATCAAATATTTCGAAATGCACTTTAATGAAACATGCATTATATCCAAATATCTGGAAGAGTACAAATCCAACTCGTTCTTAAAAAATGTTTATAATTGCCCCCAACTGATGCCATGATATCAAAATAACATCATTAGACAAAGTGGGCTTTTTTTCAGATTTTCCTCAGTAAGGGGCTTTCAGTGCGTTTTATGCCAATATGTGTAATAAGAAACTTTTAAGAACGTCAATTGTCAATTAAGTTCCATGAGTAATATCTTTAATATTCGGAACAGTGGCTGAGGTGCAGGCCCGTAAACTTCATAATAAGGTCAGAAATACGACAATAATTTAATATTCAGCGGTTTATCCTTAATAAATATTTCGAAATGCACATTAATGAAAGATGCATTATAGCTAAATTTCAGAAAGAGTACAAATCCAACTTGATACCTATAAAATATTTATAATTACCTCCAACTGATGCCAAGATATCGAAATAACATCATTGGACAAAGTGGTCTATTTTTTTCATATTCCTCACTAACTGGCTTTCAGTGCATTTTAGGCCAATCTCTGAAATTAGCAACTATAAAGAACATTCATAATCTATCATGTTTCATAAGTATAATTTTTAATATTCGGAACAGTGGCTGAGGTGCAGGCCCGTAAACATCATCATGAGGTCAGAAATACGTCAATAATTGAATATTCCGCGGTTTATCCTTTAAAATTTTTTCGAAATGAACTATAATGAAAGATGCATTATATCTAAATTTCAGAGAGTACAAATCCAACTTGATACCTATAAAATATTTATCATTACCTCCAACTAAAGTCAGGATATCGAAATTACATCATTGGACAAAGTGGTCTTCTTTTTTTATATTCCTCACTAACTGGCTTTCAGTGCATTTTAGGCCAATCTCTGAAATAAGCAACTATAAAGAACATTCATTATCTATCATGTTTTATAAGTATAATTTCTAATATTCGGAACAGTAGCTGGGTTGCAGGCCCATTAACATCAGCAAGATGTCAGAAATACACGAAAAGTTGAATATTCAGCGGTTTATCCTTTATAATTTTTTCGAAATGAACTTAAATGAAAGATGCATTATATCCAAATATCTGGAAGAGTACAAATCCAACTTGATACCTATAAAATATTTATAATTACCCCCAACTGATGCCAAGATATCGAAATTACATCATTAGACAAATTCGGATTTTTTTAGGACTTTCCTCAGTAACGGGCATATAGTGCGTTTTATGCCAATCTCTGTAGTAATCAACATTAAAGAACGTCCATTTTCAATGAAGTTCCATGAGTAATATCTTTAATATTCGGAACAGTGGCTGAGGCGCAGGCCCGTAAACTTCATCATAAGGTCAGAAATACGACATTAATTGAATATTCAGCGGTTTATCCTTAATAAATATTTCGAAATGCACATTAATGAAAGATGCATTATATCTAAATTTCAGAAAGAGTACAAATCCAACTTGATACCTATAAAATATTTATAATTACCCCCAACTGATGCCAACATATCGAAATTACATCATTAGACAAACTCGGATTTTTTTAGGACTTTCCTCAGTAACGGGCATTCAGTGCGTTTTATGCCAATCTCTGCAATGATCAACATTAAAGAACGTTCATTTTCAATGAAGTTCCATGAGTAATATCTTTAATATTCGTAACACTGGCTGAGTTGCAGACCCGTAAACATCAGGAAATGTCAGAAATACGCATATAATTGAATATTTAGCGGTTTATAATTAACAAATATTTCGAAATTTACTTTAATGAAAGATTCATTATATCTAAATTTCAAAGAGAGTACAAACCCAACTTGATACCTATAAAATATTTATCATTACCTCCAACTAAAGTCAGGATATCGAAATTACATCATTGGACAAAGTGGTCTTCTTTTTTTATATTCCTCACTAACTGGCTTTCAGTGCATTTTAGGCCAATCTCTGAAATAAGCAACTATAAAGAACATTCATTATCTATCATGTTTTATAAGTATAATTTCTAATATTCGGAACAGTAGCTGGGTTGCAGGCCCATTAACATCAGCAAGATGTCAGAAATACACGAAAAGTTGAATATTCAGCGGTTTATCCTTTATAATTTTTTCGAAATGAACTTAAATGAAAGATGCATTATATCCAAATATCTGGAAGAGTACAAATCCAACTTGATACCTATAAAATATTTATAATTACCCCCAACTGATGCCAAGATATCGAAATTACATCATTAGACAAATTCGGATTTTTTTAGGACTTTCCTCAGTAACGGGCATTCAGTGCGTTTTATGCCAATCTCTGTAGTAATCAACATTAAAGAACGTCCATTTTCAATGAAGTTCCATGAGTAATATCTTTAATATTCGGAACAGTGGCTGAGGCGCAGGCCCGTAAACTTCATCATAAGGTCAGAAATACGACATTAATTGAATATTCAGCGGTTTATCCTTAATAAATATTTCGAAATGCACATTAATGAAAGATGCATTATATCTAAATTTCAGAAAGAGTACAAATCCAACTTGATACCTATAAAATATTTATAATTACCCCCAACTGATGCCAACATATCGAAATTACATCATTAGACAAACTCGGATTTTTTTAGGACTTTCCTCAGTAACGGGCATTCAGTGCGTTTTATGCCAATCTCTGCAATGATCAACATTAAAGAACGTTCATTTTCAATGAAGTTCCATGAGTAATATCTTTAATATTCGTAACACTGGCTGAGTTGCAGACCCGTAAACATCAGGAAATGTCAGAAATACGCATATAATTGAATATTTAGCGGTTTATAATTAACAAATATTTCGAAATTTACTTTAATGAAAGATTCATTATATCTAAATTTCAAAGAGAGTACAAACCCAACTTGATACCTATAAAATATTTATAATTTCCCCCAACTGATGCCAAGATATCGAAATAACATCATTAGACAAATTCGGATTTTTTTAGGACTTTCCTCAGTAACGGGCATTCAGTGCGTTTTATGCCAATCTCTGTAATAATCAACATTCAAGAACGTTCAATATCAATGAAGTATCATAAGTAATATTTTTAATGTTCGGGACAGTGGCTGAGTTGCAGACCTGTAAACATCAGCAAAAGGTCAGAAATACGCCAATAATTGAATATTCAGCGGTTTATCCTTATCAAATATTTCGAAATGCACTTTAATGAAACATGCATTATATCCAAATATCTGGAAGAGTACAAATCCAACTCGATTCTTAAAAAATGTTTATAATTGCTCCCAACTGATGCCATGATATCAAAATAACATCATTAGACAAAGTGGGCTTTATTTCAGATTTTCCTCAGTAACGGGCATTCAGTGCGTTTTATGCCAATCTCTGTAATAATCAACATTCAAGAACGTTCAATATCAATGAAGTATCATAAGTAATATTTTTAATGTTCGGAACAGTGGCTGAGTTGCAGACCTGTAAACATCAGCAAAAGGTCAGAAATACGCCAATAATTGATTATTCAGCGGTTTATCCTTATCAAATATTTCGAAATGCACTTTAATGAAACATGCATTATATCCAAATATCTGGAAGAGTACAAATCCAACTCGTTCTTAAAAAATGTTTATAATTGCCCCCAACTGATGCCATGATATCAAAATAACATCATTAGACAAAGTGTGCTTTTTTTCAGATTTTCCTCAGTAAGGGGCTTTCAGTGCGTTTTATGCCAATATGTGTAATAAGAAACTTTTAAGAACGTCAATTGTCAATTAAGTTCCATGAGTAATATCTTTAATATTCGGAACAGTGGCTGAGGTGCAGGACCGTAAACTTCATAATAAGGTCAGAAATACGACATTAATTGAATATTCAGCGGTTTATCCTTAATAAATATTTCGAAATGCACATTAATGAAAGATGCATTATATCTAAATTTCAGAAAGAGTACAAATCCAACTTGATACCTATAAAATATTTATAATTACCTCCAACTGATGCCATGATATCAAAATAACATCATTAGACAAAGTGGGCTTTTTTTCAGATTTTCCTCAGTGAGGGGCTTTCAGTGCATTTAAGGCCAATCTCTGAAAGAAGCAAATATAAAGAACAATCATTATCTAGCATTTTTTATAAGTATAATTTTTAATATTCGGAAAAGTAGCTGGGTTGCAGGCCATTTAACATCAGCAAGAGGTCAGAAATACTCGAAAAGTTGAATATTCAGCGGTTTATCCTTTAAATTTTTTTCGAAATGAGCTTAAATGAAAGATGCATTATATCTAAATTTCAGAGAGTACAAATCCAACTTGATTCCTACAAAATATTTTTAATTACCCCCAACTGATGCCAAGATATCGAAATAACATCATTAGACAATGTGGGCTTTTTTTCAGTTTTTCCTCAGTAACTAGCTTTCAGTGCGTTTTATGCCAATACGTGTAATGAGAAACTTTAAAGAACGTCAATTGTCAATCAAGTTCCATGAGTAATATCTTTAATATTCGGAACAGTGGCTGAGGTGCAGGCCCGTAAACTTCATAATAAGGTCAGAAATACGACAATAATTGAATATTCAGCGATTTATCCTTAATAAATATTTCGAAATGCACTTTAATGAAACATGCATTATATCCAAATATCTGGAGGAGTACAAATCCAACTCGATTCTTAAAAAATGTTTATAATTGCTCCCAACTGATGCCATGATATCAAAATAACATCATTAGACAAAGTGGGCTTTATTTCAGATTTTCCTCAGTAAGGGGCTTTCAGTGCGTTTTATGCCAATACGTGTAATGAGAAACTTTAAAGAACGTCAATTGTCAATCAAGTTCCATGAGTAATTTCTTTAATATTCGGAACAGTGGCTGAGGTGCAGGCCCGTAAACTTCATAATAAGGTCAGAAATACGACAATAATTTAATATTCAGCGGTTTATCCTTAATAAATATTTCGAAATGCACATTAATGAAAGATGCATTATAGCTAAATTTCAGAAAGAGTACAAATCCAACTTGATACCTATAAAATATTTATAATTACCTCCAACTGATGCCAAGATATCGAAATAACATCATTGGACAAAGTGGTCTATTTTTTTCATATTCCTCACTAACTGGCTTTCAGTGCATTTTAGGCCAATCTCTGAAATTAGCAACTATAAAGAACATTCATAATCTATCATGTTTCATAAGTATAATTTTTAATATTCGGAACAGTGGCTGAGGTGCAGGCCCGTAAACATCATCATGAGGTCAGAAATACGTCAATAATTGAATATTCCGCGGTTTATCCATTAAAATTTTTTCGAAATGAACTATAATGAAAGATGCATTATATCTAAATTTCAGAGAGTACAAATCCAACTTGATACCTATAAAATATTTATCATTACCTCCAACTAAAGTCAGGATATCGAAATTACATCATTGGACAAAGTGGTCTTCTTTTTTTATATTCCTCACTAACAGGCTTTCAGCGCATTTTAGGCCAATCTCTGAAATAAGCAACTATAAAGAACATTCATTATCTATCATGTTTTATAAGTATAATTTCTAATATTCGGAACAGTAGCTGGGTTGCAGGCCCATTAACATCAGCAAGATGTCAGAAATACACGAAAAGTTGAATATTCAGCGGTTTATCCTTTATAATTTTTTCGAAATGAACTTAAATGAAAGATGCATTATATCCAAATATCTGGAAGAGTACAAATCCAACTAGATACCTATAAAATATTTATAATTACCCCCAACTGATGCCAAGATATCGAAATTACATCATTAGACAAATTCGGATTTTTTTAGGACTTTCCTCAGTAACGGGCATTCAGTGCGTTTTATGCCAATCTCTGTAGTAATCAACATTAAAGAACGTCCATTTTCAATGAAGTTCCATGAGTAATATCTTTAATATTCGGAACAGTGGCTGAGGCGCAGGCCCGTAAACTTCATCATAAGGTCAGAAATACGACATTAATTGAATATTCAGCGGTTTATCCTTAATAAATATTTCGAAATGCACAATAATGAAAGATGCATTATATCTAAATTTCAGAAAGAGTACAAATCCAACTTGATACCTATAAAATATTTATAATTACCCCCAACTGATGCCAACATATCGAAATTACATCATTAGACAAACTCGGATTTTTTTAGGACTTTCCTCAGTAACGGGCATTCAGTGCGTTTTATGCCAATCTCTGCAATGATCAACATTAAAGAACGTTCATTTTCAATGAAGTTCCATGAGTAATATCTTTAATATTCGTAACACTGGCTGAGTTGCAGACCCGTAAACATCAGGAAATGTCAGAAATACGCATATAATTGAATATTTAGCGGTTTATAATTAACAAATATTTCGAAATTTACTTTAATGAAAGATTCATTATATCTAAATTTCAAAGAGAGTACAAACCCAACTTGATACCTATAAAATATTTATAATTTCCCCCAACTGATGCCAAGATATCGAAATAACATCATTAGACAAATTCGGATTTTTTTAGGACTTTCCTCAGTAACGGGCATTCAGTGCGTTTTATGCCAATCTCTGTAATAATCAACATTCAAGAACGGTCAATATCAATGAAGTATCATAAGTAATATTTTTAATGTTCGGGACAGTGGCTGAGTTGCAGACCTGTAAACATCAGCAAAAGGTCAGAAATACGCCAATAATTGAATATTCAGCGGTTTATCCTTATCAAATATTTCGAAATGCACTTTAATGAAACATGCATTATATCCAAATATCTGGAAGAGTACAAATCCAACTCGTTCTTAAAAAATGTTTATAATTGCCCCCAACTGATGCCATGATATCAAAATAACATCATTAGACAAAGTGGGCTTTTTTTCAGATTTTAATCAGTAAGGGGCTTTCAGTGCGTTTTATGCCAATATGTGTAATAAGAAACTTTTAAGAACGTCAATTGTCAATTAAGTTCCATGAGTAATATCTTTAATATTCGGAACAGTGGCTGAGGTGGAGGCCCGTAAACTTCATAATAAGGTCAGAAATACGACAATAATTGAATATTCAGCGGTTTTTCCTTAATACAAATTTCGAAATGCACATTAATGAAAGATGCATTATATCTAAATTTCAGAAAGAGTAAAAATCCAACTTGATACCTATAAAATATTTATAATTACCTCCAACTGATGCCAAGATATCGAAATAACATCATTGGACAAAGTGGTCTTTTTTTTTTTCATATTCCTCACTAACTGGCTTTCAGTGCATTTTAGGCCAATCTCTGAAATTAGCAACTATAAAGAACATTCATTATCTATCATGTTTTATATGTATAATTTCTAATATTCGGAACAGTAGCTGGGTTGCAGGCCCATTAACATCAGCAAGATGTCAGAAATACACGAAAATTTGAATATTCAGCGGCTTATCCTTTAAATTTTTTTCGAAATGAACTTAAATGAAAGATGCATTATATCCAAATATCTGGAAGAGTACAAATCCAACTTGATACCTATAAAATATTTATAATTACCCCCAACTGATGCCAAGATATCGAAATTACATCATTAGACAAATTCGGATTTTTTTAGGACTTTCCTCAGTAACGGGCATTCAGTGCGTTTTATGCCAATCTCTGTAATAATCAACATTAAAGAACGTTCATTATCAATGAAGTATCATAAGTAATATTTTTAATGTTCGGAACAGTGGCTGAGTTGCAGACCCGTAAACATCAGCAAAAGGTCAGAAATACACGAAAAGTTGAATATTCAGCGGCTTATCCTTTATAATTTTTTCGAAATGAACTTAAATGAAAGATGCATTATATCCAAATATCTGGAAGAGTACAAATCCAACTTGATACCTATAAAAATTTATAATTACCCCCAACTGATGCCAAAATATCGAAATTACATCATTAGACAAATTCGGATTTTTTTAGGACTTTCCTCAGTAACGGGCATTCAGTGCGTTTTATGCCAATCTCTGTAATAATCAACATTAAAGAACGTTTATTATCAATGAAGTATCATAAGTAATATTTTTAATGTTCGGAACAGTGGCTGAGTTGCAGACCCGTAAACATCAGCAAAAGGTCAGAAATACACCAATAATTGAATATTCAGCGGTTTATCCTTAACAAATATTTCGAAATGCACTTTAATGAAACATGCATTATATCCAAATATCTGGAAGGGTACAAATCCAACTCGATTCTTAAAATAATGTTTATAATTGCCCCCAACCGATGCCATGATATCAAAATAACATCATTAGACAAAGTGGGTATTTTTTCAGATTTTCCTCAGTAAGGGGCTTTCAGTGCGTTGTATGCCTATATCTGTAATAAGAAACTTTAAAGAACGTTCATTGTCAATAAAGTTCCATGAGTAATATCTTTAATATTCGTAACAGTGGCTGAGGTGCAGGCCCGTAAACCTCATCATGAGGTCAGAAATTCGCCAATAATTGAATATTCTGCGGTTTATCCTTAATAAATATTTCGAAATTTACTTTAATGAAAGATTCATTATATCTAAATTTCAGAAAGAGTACAAACCCAACTTGATACCTATAAAATATTTATAATTACCTCCAACTGATGTCAGGATATCGAAATAACATCATTGGACAAAGTGGGTATTTTTTCAGATTTTCCTCAGTAAGGGGCTTTCAGTGCGTTGTATGCCTATATCTGTAATAAGAAACTTTAAAGAACGTTCATTGTCAATAAAGTTCCATGAGTAATATCTTTAATATTCGTAACAGTGGCTGAGGTGCAGGCCCGTAAACCTCATCATGAGGTCAGAAATTCGCCAATAATTGAATATTCTGCGGTTTATCCTTAATAAATATTTCGAAATTTACTTTAATGAAAGATTCATTATATCTAAATTTCAGAAAGAGTACAAACCCAACTTGATACCTATAAAATATTTATAATTACCTCCAACTGATGTCAGGATATCGAAATAACATCATTGGACAAAGTGGTCTTTTTTTTTTATATTCCTCACTAACTGGCTTTCAGTGCATTTTAGGCCAATCTCTGAAATAATTATTTTTTAGTGCTCTTTAGTGAAACATACATGATACCCAACTTTTGGAAGGGCACAACTCTTACTAGATTACTACAGAAAGAGTAAAAATCCAACTTGATTCCTATAAAATATTTGTAATTACCCACAACTGATGGCAAGATATCGTAATGACATCATTTGACAAAGTACTCTTTTTTTTTGATATTCCTCAGTAATTGATTTTCAGTGCGTTTTAGACCAATCTCTGAAATAAAAAACTTTAAAGAACATTCGTTATCAATCAAGATTCATAAGTAATATTTTTAATATTCGGAGCAGTGGCTGAGTAACAGGCCCGTATACATCAGCAAAAGGTCAGAAATACGCAAATAGTTGAATATTCAGCGGTTTATTCGTAATAGATATTTCGAAATGCAAATTATTGGAAGATGCATTATATCTAAATTTCAGAAAGAGTACAAATACAACTGGATTCCTATCAAATATTTGTAATTACCCCCAACTGATGCCAAGATATCGAAATATCATCATTAGACAATGTGGGTTTTTTTTCAGATCTTCCTCAGTAACAGGCTTTCAGTGCGTTTTATGCCAATATCTGTAATAATTAACGTTAAAGAACATTCATTATCAATCAAGTTTCATTTAATCAACTTAAAAGAACGTTGATTTTCCCTCAAGTTTCATACGTAATATATATTAAAATAAGGAACAGTTGCATTATATCCAATTATCTGGAAGAGTAATATCCTTCCACATATATCCATATATAATTATATGGATGAAATATCATCATTAGACATAGTGGGTTTTTTTCAGATTTTCCTCAGTAACGGGCTTTCAGTGCGTTTTATGCCAATGTCTGTAATAATCAACGTTAAAGAACGTTCATTATCAATCATGTTTCATAAGTCTAATTTTTTTTATTCGGAACAGTAGCTGAGTATCATGCCCGTTAACAACAGCAAAAGGTCAGAAATACGCCAATAATGAATATTCAGCGGTTTATCCTTTATAATTATTTCGAAATGCACTTTAATGAAACATGCATTATATCCAAATATCTGGAAGAGTACAAATCCAACTCGATTACTAAAAAATATATGTAATTACCCACAACTGAAACCAAGATATCGAAATAACATCATTTGACAAACTGGTCTTTTATTTAGATATTCCTCAGTAACTGGCTTTCAGTGCATTATAGGCCAATCTCTGAAATACGCAACTATAAAGAACTATAATCGTTAATAATCGAGATATCCAAAAATTTTCTCTTTATACCAAAAATAAAAGAGGTCAAACACAAATCTGAACTTAGAAAAATCAACAAACTTACTTATATAATTCTTTCAAATTAAAATCATTAAACGAGAATGAATAAATTTATATTTATATTTTTTTTAATCAATGCATATTTTTTAGTGCAAAATGCATTATATCCAATTTCCAAGAAAATCAGGTTTCCTTCTAGATTCATAACAAATACTTTTAATACTCTCAAAAGACGCAAACAGTTGAATATTCAGCGGTTTTTCCTTTATAATTTTTTCGAAATGCACTTTAATAAAATATGCATTATATCCAAAATTCTGCAAGAGTACAAATCCTACTAGATTCCTACAAAATATTTGCAATTACCCACAACTGACTCCAAGATATTGAAATAACATCATTAGACAAAGTGTACTTTATTCAGATTTTCCTCAGTAACTAGCTTTCAGCTCGTTTATTGCCAATCTCTGAAATAAGACTTTAAAGAACGTTGATTTTCCCTCAAGTTTCATACGTAATAGATATAAAAATAAGGTACAGTGGCTGAGTTGCAGGACCGTAAACATCAGAAAAGGTCAATAATACGCAAAACGTTGAATATTTACAGGATTTTCCTTAATAACTATTTCTTAGTGCATTTTAGTGAATAATACAATATATCCAAACTTCTGGAAGAGTGCGTATACTATTAGATTCCTACAAAATATTTATGTTTACCCTTAACGGACTGCAAGCTATTGAAATAACAAATTCTTGCAAAGTGTGCTTTTTCAGATTTTCCTATAAAATTGGGTTTGAATGCGTTTTATGATTTCCCTTAACGGACTCCAAGCAATTGAAATAACAATTTCATGCAAAGTGTGCTTTTTCAGATTTTCCTATAATACTGGGTTACAGTGCGTTTTAGGACAATCTTCGGAATAACCAAATTTAAAGAACGTTAGCTATCTCTCCAGTTTCATTTGAAATATTTTTAAAAATTCTGAACAGTGACTGAGTTGCAGGCCCGTTAAGATACGCAAAAGGTCAGAAATACGCAAACAGTTGAATATTCAGCGGGTTTTCCTTTATAAATTTTTCGAAATGCACTTTAATAAAATATGCATTATATCCAAACTTCTGGAAGAGTACAAATCCAACTAGATTCCTACAAAATGTTTGTAATTACCCACAACAGACGCCAAGATATTGAAGTAACATCATTAGACAAAGTGTAATTTTTTCAGATTTTCCTGAGTAACTAGCTTTCAGTTCGTGTATTGCGAATCTCTGAAATAAGCAATATTAAAGAACGATGATTTTCTCTCAAGTTTGATACGTAATATATATTAAAATAAGGAACAGTTGCTGAGTTGCAGTACCGTACAGATTAGCAAAATGTCGAGAATACGAGAAAAAATTGAATATTCAGAGGATTTTCCTTAATTACAAGTTCTTAGTGCACTGTAGTGAATAACACAATATATCCAAACTTCTGGTAGAGTGCGTATACTATTAGATTCCTACAAAATATTTATGATTACCCTTAACGAACTCCAAGATATTGAAATAACAATTTCATGCAAAGTGTGCTTTTTCAGATTTTCCTATAAAACTGGGTTTCAGTGCGTTTTAGGACAATCTTCGGAATAACCAAATTTAAAGAACGTTAGCTATCTCTCCAGTTTCATAGGTAATATTTTTAAAAATTCTGAACAGTGGCTGAGTTGCAGGACCGTAAACATCACCAAAAGGTCTATAATACGCAAAACGTTGAATATTCATAGGTTTATCCTAAATAACAATTTCTTAGTGCACTTTAATGAAAAATACATGATACCCAACTTATGGAAGAGTACAAATCCTACTAGATTCCTACAGAATATTTGCAATTGCCCACAACTGACGCCAAGATATTGAAATAACATCATTAGACAAAGTGTACTTTATTCAGATTTTCCTGAGTAACTAGCTTTCAGTTCGTTTATTGCGAATCTCTGAAATAAGAAACTTTAAAGAACGCTTATTTTCCCTCAAGTTTCATGGGTAATATTTTTAAAAATTCTGAACAGTGGCTGAGTTGCAGGACCGTAAACATCACCAAAAGGTCTATAATACGCAAAACGTTGAATATTCATAGGTTTATCCTTAATAACTATTTCTTAGTGCACTTTAATGAAAAATACATGATACCCAACTTATGGAAGAGTACAACTCCTACTAGATTCCTACAGAATATTTGCAATTGCCCACAACTGACGCCAAGATATTGAAATAACATCATTAGACAAAGTGTACTTTATTCAGATTTTCCTCAGTAACTAGCTTTCAGCTCGTTTATTGCCAATCTCTGAAATAAGCAATTTTAAAGAACGATGATTTTCCCTCAAGTTTGATACGTAATATATATTAAAATAAGGAACAGTTGCTGAGTTGCAGTACCGTACATATTAGCAAAATGTCGAGAATACGAGAAAAAATTGAATATTCAGAGGATTTTCCTTAATTACTAGTTCTTAGTGCACTGTAGTGAATAACACAAAATATCCAAACTTCTGGTAGAGTGCGTATACTATTAGATTCCTACAAAATATTTATGATTACCCTTAACGAACTCCATGATATTGAAATAACAATTTCATGCAAAGTGTGCTTTTTCAGATTTTCCTATAAAACTGGGTTTCAGTGCGTTTTAGGACAATCTTCGGAATAACCAAATTTAAAGAACGTTAGCTATCTCTCCAGTTTCATTTGAAATATTTTTAAAAATTCTGAACAGTGACTGAGTTGCAGGCCCGTTAAGATACGCAAAAGGTCAGAAATACGCAAACAGTTGAATATTCAGCGGGTTTTCCTTTATAAATTTTTCGAAATGCACTTTAATAAAATATGCATTATATCCAAACTTCTGGAAGAGTACAAATCCAACTAGATTCCTACAAAATGTTTGTAATTACCCACAACAGACGCCAAGATATTGAAGTAACATCATTAGACAAAGTGTAATTTTTTCAGATTTTCCTGAGTAACTAGCTTTCAGTTCGTTTATTGCGAATCTCTGAAATAAGAAACTTTAAAGAACGCTTATTTTCCCTCAAGTTTCATAGGTAATATTTTTGAAAATTCTGAACATAGGCTGAGTTGCAGGACCATAAGCATCAACAAATGATCAATAATACGCAAAACGATGAATATTCATAGGTTTATCCTTAATAACTATTTCTTAGTGCACTTTAGTGAAAAATACATGATACCCAACTTATGGAAGAGTACAATTCACACTAGATTCCTACAGAATATTTGCAAATACCCACAACTGACTCCAAGATATTGAAATAACATCATTAGACAAAGTGTACTTTATTCAGATTTTCCTCAGTAACTAGCTTTCAGTTCGTTTATTGCCAATCTCTGAAATAAGGAACTTTGAAGAACGTTGATTTCTCCTCAAGTTTCATACGTAATATATAAATTTAAATAAGTAACAGTTGCTGAGTTGCAGTACCGTAAATATTAACAAAATGTCAGGAATACGAGAAAAAATTGAATATTCAGAGGATTTTCTTTAATTACTAGTTCTTAGTGCACTGTAGTGAATAATACATAATATCCAAACTTCTGGTAGAACGCGTATACTATTAGATCCCTACAAAATATTAATGATTTCCCTTAACGGACTCCAAGCTATTGAAATAACAATTTCATGCAAAGTGTGCTTTTTCAGATTTTTCTATAATACTGGGTTACAGTGCGTTTTAGGACAATCTTCGGAATAACCAAATTTAAAGAACGTTAGCTATCTCTCCAGTTTCATTTGAAATATTTTTAAAAATTCTGAACAGTGACTGAGTTGCAGGCCCGTTAAGATACGCAAAAGGTCAGAAATACGCAAACAGTTGAATATTCAGCGGGTTTTCCTTTATAGATTTTTCGAAATGCACTTTAATAAAATATGTATTATATCCAGACTTCTGGAAGAGTACAAATCCAACTAGATTCCTACAAAATGTTTGTAATTATCCACAACAGACGCCAAGATATTGAAGTAACATCATTAGACAAAGTGTAATTTTTTCAGATTTTCCTGAGTAACTAGCTTTCAGTTCGTTTATTGCGAATCTCTGAAATAAGAAACTTTAAAGAACGCTTATTTTCCCTCAAGTTTCATAGGTAATATTTTTAAAAATTCTGAACAGTGGCTGAATTGCAGGACCGTAAACGTCACCAAAAGGTCTATAGTACGCAAAACGTTGAATATTCATAGGTTTATCCTTAATAACTATTTCTTAGTGCACTTTAATGAAAAATACATGATACCCAACTTATGGAAGAGTACAACTTCTACTAGATTCCTACAGAATATTTGCAATTGCCCACAACTGACGCCAAGATATTGAAATAACATCATTAGACAAAGTGTACTTTATTCAGATTTTCCTCAGTAACTAGCTTTCAGCTCGTTTATTGCCAATCTCTGAAATAAGCAATTTTAAAGAACGATGATTTTCCCTCAAGTTTGATACGTAATATATATTAAAATAAGGAACAGTTGCTGAGTTGCAGTACCGTACATATTAGCAAAATGTCGAGAATACGAGAAAAAATTGAATATTCAGAGGATTTTCCCTAATAACTATTTCTTAGTGCACTGTAGTGAATAATACATAATATCCAAACTTCTGGTGGAGCGCGTATACTATTAGATTCCTACAAATCATTTATGATTACCCTTAACGAACTCCAAGATATTGAAATAACAATTTCTTGCAAAGTGTGCTTTTTCAGATTTTCCTATAAAACTGGGTTACAGTGCGTTTTAGGACAATCTTCGGAATAACCAAATTTAAAGAACGCTAGCTATCTCTCCAGTTTCATTTGAAATATTTTTAAAAATTCTGAACAGTGACTGAGTTGCAGGCCCGTTAAGATACGCAAAAGGTCAGAAATACGCAAACAGTTGAATATTCAGCGGGTTTTCCTTTATAGATTTTTCGAAATGCACTTTAATAAAATATGTATTATATCCAGACTTCTGGAAGAGTACAAATCCAACTAGATTCCTACAAAATGTTTGTAATTATCCACAACAGACGCCAAGATATTGAAGTAACATCATTAGACAAAGTGTAATTTTTTCAGATTTTCCTGAGTAACTAGCTTTCAGTTCGTTTATTGCGAATCTCTGAAATAAGAAACTTTAAAGAACGCTTATTTTCCCTCAAGTTTCATAGGTAATATTTTTAAAAATTCTGAACAGTGGCTGAATTGCAGGACCGTAAACGTCACCAAAAGGTCTATAGTACGCAAAACGTTGAATATTCATAGGTTTATCCTTAATAACTATTTCTTAGTGCACTTTAATGAAAAATACATGATACCCAACTTATGGAAGAGTACAACTTCTACTAGATTCCTACAGAATATTTGCAATTGCCCACAACTGACGCCAAGATATTGAAATAACATCATTAGACAAAGTGTACTTTATTCAGATTTTCCTCATTAACTAGCTTTCAGCTCGTTTATTGCCAATCTCTGAAATAAACAATTTTGAAGAACGTTGATTTCTCCTCAAGTTTGATACGTAATATATATTAAAATAAGGAACAGTTGCTGAGTTGCAGTACCGTACATATTAGCAAAATGTCGAGAATACGAGAAAAAATTGAATATTCAGAGGATTTTCCTTAATTACTAGTTCTTAGTGCACTGTAGTGAATAATACATAATATCCAAACTTCTGGTAGAGCGCGTATACTATTAGATTCCTACAAAATATTTATGATTACCCTTAACGAACTCCAAGATATTGAAATAACAATTTCATGCAAAGTGTGCTTTTTCAGATTTTCCTATAAAACTGGGTTTCAGTGCGTTTTAGGACAATCTTCGGAATAACCAAATTTAAAGAACGTTAGCTATCTCTCCAGTTTCATTTGTAATATTTTTAAAAATTCTGAACAGTGATTGAGCTGCAGGCCCGGTAACATACGCAAAAGGTCAGAGATACGCAAACAGTTGAATATTCAGCGGTTTTTTCTTTATAAATTTTTCGAAATGCACTTTAATAAAATATGCATTATATCCAGACTTCTGGAAGAGTACAAATCCTACTACATTCCTGCAAAATGTTTGCAATTACCCACAACAGACGCCAAGATATTGAAGTAACATCATTAGACAAAGTGTAATTTTTTCAGATTTTCCTGAGTAACTAGCTTTCAGTTCGTTTATTGCGAATCTCTGAAATAAGAAACTTTAAAGAACGCTGATTTTCCCTCAAGTTTCATAGGTAATATTTTTAAAAATTCTGAACAGTGACTGAGTTGCAGGCCAGTTAACATACGCAAAAGGTCAGAAATACGCAAACAGTTGAATATTCAGCGGTTTTTCCTTTATAAATTTTTCGAAATGCACTTTAATAAAATATGCATTATATCCAAACTTCTGGAAGAGTACAAATCCTACTAGATTCCTACAAAATATTTGCAATTACCCACAACTGAAACCAAGATATCGAAATAACATCATAAGACAAAGTGTACTTTATTCAGATTTTCCTGAGTAACTAGCTTTCAGTTCGTTTATTGCGAATCTCTGAAATAAGAAACTTTAAAGAACGCTGATTTTCCCTCAAGTTTCATAGGTAATATTTTTAAAAATTCTGAACAGTGACTGAGTTGCAGGCCAGTTAACATACGCAAAAGGTCAGAAATACGCAAACAGTTGAATATTCAGCGGTTTTTCCTTTATAAATTTTTCGAAATGCACTTTAATAAAATATGCATTATATCCAAACTTCTGGAAGAGTACAAATCCTACTAGATTCCTACAAAATATTTGCAATTACCCACAACTGAAACCAAGATATCGAAATAACATCATAAGACAAAGTGTACTTTATTCAGATTTTCCTGAGTAACTAGCTTTCATTTCGTTTATTGCCAATCTCTGAAATAAGCAACTTTAAAGAACGTTCATTATCCCTCAAGTTTTATATATAATATTTTTAAAAATTCGGAACAGTTGCTGAGTGTCATGACAGTAAATATCAGCAAAATGTCAATAATGAGCAAAAAGTTGAATATTCTAATGTTTTTTCTTAATAACTATTTCATAGTGCACATTAGTGAATAATACATAATATCCAAACTTCTGGAAGAGTGCGAATACTATTTGATTCCTACAAAATATTTATAATTACCCTTAACGGACGTCAAGCTATTGAAATAATAATTTCATACAAAGTCGACTTTTTTCCTCTAAAACTGGCTTTCAGTGCCTTTTAGGTCAATCTCTGAAATCACCAACTTCAAGTAACGTTAACTATGGCTCCATTTTCATTTGTAAAATTTAGAAAAATTCGGAGCAGTTTCTGATTTGCAGGACCGTAAATATAAGGAAAATGTCAGGAATACGCAAAAAGTCGAATATTCCGATCTTTTTCATTAATAAAAATTTTTAGTGTAATATTCATCATAAAAAATCTTAAGCAACATTAAATTTTCTACAGTGTCTATGCAAAATATTTGTAGTTACTCCCAACAGACGCAAAGAAATATCGAGAAAAAAAAATTCAAGTGAGATTTATTGTTCTTTAAACATTTCTTGGTCTCTTCTGAGAGTGGTTACAAATATTTTGTATGGAGCATGCCGTTAACGTAATCTCTGACTAGATTCAATATTCAACTTTCTGTGAATTCTTGGCATTTTGCTGATGTTTAAGGTCCAGCATCTTAGCAGCTGTTCCGAGTTAAAAAAAAAAAAAAAACTATACAAAACTTAAACTTAAATAAATTTAACGTTCTTTTAAATAAGTTACTTCAAAGATTTACCTAAAATGCACGGGAAGGGTGTCACTGAGTAAAATGAGGAAAAAGTCCACTACCTCTAAACTTGTTATATCAATATTGCTAGGCGTCTTGTTGCGAGAAATTATTGATATTTTCTATGAATCCTATAGAAAATAAAATCTTTTACAATACAAGATTGGTCATAATGCTCTATGCCCTAAAGTGCACTGAAAAATAGTTATTAAGGCGAAAACATTAAATATCTACTTTTTTGCGTTTCTTTACATTTTGCAGATTTGTAGGTCTCCATATTTCAGAAGCTGTTCCGAATTTTTAAAACTACTAAGTTTAAAAGTTACAGGAAATTTAACGTTGGTTAAAATTGGATATGCAATGTTTTACCTTAAATGCTCTCGGAGAGATTTACTGAGGAAAATTTGAAGAAAAGGTAGAAAATAAAGAATCCGTTGACCTATAATGTTTGATTTCAACCGATCTAGGGTGGTAGACCTCGATATTTCCAGACTATTATGCTTTCGGCCTAGACGACCAAATATTTTCTTGAATTCGTGCATGTTTTTCGGCCTCAGCTCCAGGACTATTACAATATTCTAGCCTTAGGGTCCATATATAACGAAAGAATTCTCGTATTTAAAGAGTTTATTTCCGCTTTCTAATAGACTTTTCTATAGTTTCGGTAATTATGGAGATATCCAAAAATTTACTCGTTATATTACAAATGGCAAAGGTTAAAAAAAATTCTAAACGTAGAAAATTCAATAAACTTACTTATATAATTCTTTCAAATTAAAATCATTAAACGAGCATGAATAAACATTTTTAATATTTTTTATTAATCAAATTTTTAATCAATTTTTTAGTGCAAAATGCATTATATCCAATCTCCTAGAAGATCAGGGTTCCTTCTAGATTCTTAAAAAATATTATTAATACTCTCAAAAGACGCCAAGGAACATTTAAAATACAATTTTAGATAAAGTGGACTCTTTTCATTTTTTCCTCAGTAACTGGATTTCAGTGCGTTTTAGGTAAATCTTCGAAATAGCCAACTTTAAAGAACGTCAGCTATCTCTCATTTTTCAGTAGAAATTTTTTTAAAATTCGGAGCAGTTGCTGAGTTGCAGGACCGTAAATATCAGCCAAATGACAAGAAGTTGAGTATTCAGAGGTTTTTCCTTATTAAATGTTTCATAGTGCACATTACTGAAAAATACATAATACCCAACTTCTGGAAGAATACATTTCCTCCTTGATTCCAAGATATTATATTTAATTCCTCTCAACTGACGCCAAGTTATTGAAATAACAATTTCATGCAAAGTGGACTTTTTTCAGATATTCCTCTAAAACTGGGTTTCAGTGCGTTTTAGGACAATTTTCGAAATAACCAACTTTAAAGAGCCATGGAGATATGGAAAAAATTTAAATATGGATGGAGATATCCAAAAATTTACTACTAAAAAAGAGGCAATTTAGCAGAAATAAAAAGTTAGAAAATTCAATGTCATGGTATTTATATAATTCTGTTAAACGAAAATCATTAAACGAGCATGAATAAATATTATTAATATTAAATTTTTAATCCATGACAATTTTTTAGTGCATAATGCATTATATTCACTTTCCTAGAAGATCAGGTTTCCTTCTAGATTCATAACAATTATTTTTAATACTCTCAAAAGACGCCGAGCAAAATTGAATCTTGAAACGGTTGCATGACCGTAAACATCAGCAAAATTTCAATAATAAGCAAATAGTTGAATATTTAGATGTTATTTCCTTAATAACTATTTCATAGTGCACTTTAGTGAATAATACATTATATTCAAACTTATGGAAGAGTGCTTGTACTATCTGATTCCTATAGAATATTTATAATTACCCTTAACGGACTCCAAGGGTTTGACATTATAATTTCATACAAAGTTGACTTTTATCAGATTTTCTTCTAAAACACTGTTTCAGTGCGTTTTTGGGCAATCTTCGACAAAACCAAATTTAAAGAACGTTAGGTGTCTCTCCTCGTTCATTAGTAATATTTTAAAAAATCGAAAAATGTGCGTGAGTGAGTTGAATGACCGTAAACATCAGCAAATTTCAATAATAAGCAAAAAGTTGAATATTCAGATGTTATTTCCTTAATAACTATTTCATAGTGCACTTTAGTAAAAAATACATTATATCCAAACTTCTGGAAGACTGCAAATACTATTAGATTCCTACAGAATATTAATAATTACGGACTCCAAGCTATTGAAATAACAATTTCATCCAAAGTAGACATTATTCGATTTTCCTCTAAAACTGGGTTTCAGTGCGAATTAGGCCAATCTTCGAAATAACCAACTTTAAAGAACCTTCGTTATCCTTCAAGTTTAATATGAAATATTTTTAAAATTCGGAACAGTTGCTGAGTTGCAGGACCGTAAACATCAGCACATTGTCATGAATACGCAAAATGTTGCATGCAAAATGAAGATTTTTCAGAATATTTACAATTGTCCTTAAAGGACTCCAAGGTTTTGACATAATAATTTCATAGAAACTGGAATTTTATCAGATTTTCCTCTATAACTGGTTTTCAGTGCGTTTTAGGCCAATCTTTGAAATAACCAACTTTAAAGTACCTTCGTAATCCTTCAAGTTTAATATGTAATATTTTTAAAAATTCGGAACAGTTGCTGAGTTGCAGGACCGTAAATATCAGCACATTGTCATGAATACGCACAATGTTGAATATTCATAGGTTTTTCCTTAATAACTATTTATTTTTGCACTTTAGTGAATAATACATTATATCCAAACGTATGGAAGAGTGCTTATACTATTAAATTCCTTCAGAATATTTATATTTACCCTTAACGGACTCCAAGGTTTTGACATAATAATTTCATTAAAACTGGAACTTTTTCAGATTTTCCTCTATAACTGGGTTTCAGTGCGGTTTAGGCCAATCTTCGAAATAACCAACTTTAAAGAACCTTCGTTATCCTTCAAGTTTAATATGAAATATTTTTAAAATTCGGAACAGTTGCTGAGTTGCAGGACCGTAAACATCAGCACATTGTCATGAATACGCAAAATGTTGCATGCAAAATGAAGATTTTTCAGAATATTTACAATTGTCCTTAAAGGACTCCAAGGTTTTGACATAATAATTTCATAGAAACTGGAATTTTATCAGATTTTCCTCTATAACTGGTTTTCAGTGCGTTTAAGGCCAATCTTTGAAATAACCAACTTTAAAGTACCTTCGTAATCCTTCAAGTTTAATATGTAATATTTTTAAAAATTCGGAACAGTTGCTGAGTTGCAGGACCGTAAATATCAGTACATTGTCATGAATACGCACAATGTTGAATATTCAGAGATTTTTCCTTAATAACTATTTATTTTTGCACTTTAGTGAATAATACATTATATCCAAACCTATGGAAGAGAGCTTATACAATTCGATTCCATCAGAATATTTAAAATTCTCCTTAAAGGACTCCAAGGTTTGGATATAATAATTTCATAGAAACTGGTACTTTTTCAGATTTTCCTCTATAATTGGGTTTCAGTGCGTTTTAGGCCAATCATTGAAATAACCAACTTTAAAGAACCTTCGTTATCCTTCAAGTTTAATGTGAAATATTTTTAAAAATTCGGAACAGTTGGTGAGTTGCAGGACCATAAATATCAGCACATTGTCATGAATACGCAAAATGTTGCATGCAAAATGAAGATTTTTCAGAATATTTACAATTGTCCTTAAAGGACTCCAAGGTTTTGACATAATAATTTCATAGAAACTGGAATTTTATCAGATTTTCCTCTATAACTGGTTTTCAGTGCGTTTTAGGCCAATCTTTGAAATAACCAACTTTAAAGTACCTTCGTAATCCTTCAAGTTTAATATGTAATATTTTTAAAAATTCGGAACAGTTGCTGAGTTGCAGGACCGTAAATATCAGTACATTGTCATGAATACGCACAATGTTGAATATTCAGAGATTTTTCCTTAATAACTATTTATTTTTGCACTTTAGTGAATAATACATTATATCCAAACCTATGGAAGAGAGCTTATACAATTCGATTCCATCAGAATATTTAAAATTCTCCTTAAAGGACTCCAAGGTTTGGATATAATAATTTCATAGAAACTGGTACTTTTTCAGATTTTCCTCTATAATTGGGTTTCAGTGCGTTTTAGGCCAATCATTGAAATAACCAACTTTAAAGAACCTTCGTTATCCTTCAAGTTTAATGTGAAATATTTTTAAAAATTCGGAACAGTTGGTGAGTTGCAGGACCATAAATATCAGCACATTGTCATGAATACGCAAAATGTTGAATATTCAGAGGTTTTTCCTTAATAACTATTTATTTTTGCACTTTAGTGAATAATACATTATATCCAAACGTATGGAAGAGTGCTTATACTATTAAATTCCTTCAGAATATTTATATTTATCCTTAACGGACGCCAAGCTATTGAAATAACAATTATATACATTGTGGACTTTTTTCAGATTTTCCTCTAAAACAGGGTTACAGTGCGTTTTAGGCCAATTTTCGAAATAACCAAATTTAGAGAACCTTCGTTATCCTTCAAGTTTTATATGAAATATTTTTAAAAATTCGGAACAGTTGCTGAGTTGGAGGACCGTAAATATCAGCAAAATGTCAAGAATATGCAATAAGTTTAATATTCAGAGGTTTTTCCTTAATAACTATTTCTTAGTGCACTTAAGTAAATAATACATTAAATCAAAACATAATGAAGAGAGCTTATACTATTAGATTCCTACAGAATATATAGAATTACCCTTAACGGACTCCAAGGTTTTGACATAATAATTTCATAGAAACTGGAACTTTTTCAGATTTTCCTCGATAACTGGGTTTCAGTGCAGTTTAGGCCAATTTTCGAAATAACCAAATTTAAAGAACCTTTGTTATCCTTCAAGTTTTATATGAAATATTTTTAAAAATTCGGAACAGTTGCTGAGTTGCAGGACCGTAAATATCAGCACATTGTCATGAATACGCAAAATGTTGAATATTCAGAGGTTTTTCCTTAATAACTATTTATTTTTGCAGTTTATTGAATAATTCATTATATCCAAACGTATGGAAGAGTGCTTATACTATTAAATTCCTTCAGAATATTTATATTTATCCTTAACGGACGCCAAGCTATTGAAATAACAATTATATACATTGTGGACTTTTTTCAGATTTTCCTCTAAAACAGGGTTTCAGTGCGTTTTAGGCCAATCTTTGAAATAACAAACTTTAAAGTACCTTCGTTATCCTTCAAGATTAATATGAAATATTTTTAAAAATTCGGAACAGTTGCTGAGTTGGAGGACCGTAAATATCAGCAAAATGTCAAGAATATGCAATAAGTTTAATATTCAGAGGTTTTTCCTTAATAACTATTTCTTGGTGCACTTAAGTAAATAATACATTAAATCAAAACATATTGAAGAGAGCTTATACTATTAGATTCCTACAGAATATATAGAATTATCCTTAACGGACTCCAAGGTTTTGACATAATAATTTCATAGAAACTGGAACTTTTTCAGATTTTCCTCGATAACTGGGTTTCAGTGCAGTATAGGCCAATTTTCGAAATAACCAAATTTAAAGAACCTTTGTTATCCTTCAAGTTTTATATGAAATATTTTTAAAAATTCGGAACAGTTGCTGAGTTGCAGGACCGTAAATATCAGCCAAATGACAATAAGTTGAGTATTCAGAGGTTTTTCCTTATTAAATGTTTCATAGTGCACATTACTGAAAAATACATAATACCCAACTTCTGGAAGAATACATTTCCTCCTTGATTCCAAGATATTATATTTAATTCCTCTCAACTGACGCCAAGTTATTGAAATAACAATTTCATGCAAAGTGGACTTTTTTCAGATATTCCTCTAAAACTGGGTTTCAGTGCGTTTTAGGACAATTTTCGAAATAACCAACTTTAAAGAGCCATGGAGATATGGAAAAAATTTAAATATGGATGGAGATATCCAAAAATTTACTACTAAAAAAGAGGCAATTTAGCAGAAATAAAAAGTTAGAAAATTCAATGTCATGGTATTTATATAATTCTGTTAAACGAAAATCATTAAACGAGCATGAATAAATATTATTAATATTAAATTTTTAATCCATGACAATTTTTTAGTGCATAATGCATTATATTCACTTTCCTAGAAGATCAGGTTTCCTTCTAGATTCATAACAATTATTTTTAATACTCTCAAAAGACGCCGAGCAAAATTGAATCTTGAAACGGTTGCATGACCGTAAACATCAGCAAAATTTCAATAATAAGCAAATAGTTGAATATTTAGATGTTATTTCCTTAATAACTATTTCATAGTGCACTTTAGTGAATAATACATTATATTCAAACTTATGGAAGAGTGCTTGTACTATCTGATTCCTATAGAATATTTATAATTACCCTTAACGGACTCCAAGGGTTTGACATTATAATTTCATACAAAGTTGACTTTTATCAGATTTTCCTCTAAAACACTGTTTCAGTGCGTTTTTGGGCAATCTTCGACAAAACCAAATTTAAAGAACGTTAGGTGTCTCTCCTCGTTCATTAGTAATATTTTAAAAAATCGAAAAATGTGCGTGAGCGAGTTGAATGACCGTAAACATCAGCAAATTTCAATAATAAGCAAAAAGTTGAATATTCAGATGTTATTTCCTTAATAACTATTTCATAGTGCACTTTAGTAAAAAATACATTATATCCAAACTTCTGGAAGACTGCAAATACTATTAGATTCCTACAGAATATTTATAATTACGGACTCCAAGCTATTGAAATAACAATTTCATCCAAAGTAGACATTTTTCGATTTTCCTCTATAACTGGGTTTCAGTGCGGTTTAGGCCAATCTTCGAAATAACCAACTTTAAAGAACCTTCGTTATCCTTCAAGTTTAATATGAAATATTTTTAAAATTCGGAAAAGTTGCTGAGTTGCAGGACCGTAAACAGCAGCATATTGTCATGAATACGCAAAATGTTGCATGCAAAATGAAGATTTTTCAGAATATTTACAATTGTCCTTAAAGGACTCCAAGGTTTTGACATAATAATTTCATAGAAACTGGAATTTTATCAGATTTTCCTCTATAACTGGTTTTCAGTGCGTTTTAGGCCAATCTTTGAAATAACCAACTTTAAAGTACCTTCGTAATCCTTCAAGTTTAGTATGTAATATTTTTAAAAATTCGGAACAGTTGCTGAGTTGCAGGACCGTAAATATCAGTACATTGTCATGAATACGCACAATGTTGAATATTCAGAGGTTTTTCCTTAATAACTATTTATTTTTGCACTTTAGTGAATAATACATTATATCCAAACCTATGGAAGAGAGCTTATACAATTCGATTCCTTCAGAATATTTAAAATTCTCCTTAATGGACTCCAAGGTTTGGATATAATAATTTCATAGAAACTGGTACTTTTTCAGATTTTCCTCTATAATTGGGTTTCAGTGCGTTTTAGGCCAATCATTGAAATAACCAACTTTAAAGAACCTTCGTTATCCTTCAAGTTTAATGTGAAATATTTTTAAAAATTCGGAACAGTTGGTGAGTTGCAGGACCATAAATATCAGCACATTGTCATGAATACGCAAAATGTTGAATATTCAGAGGTTTTTCCTTAATAACTATTTATTTTTGTACTTTAGTGAATAATACATTATATCCAAACGTAAGGAAGAGTGCTTATACTATTAAATTCCTTCAGAATATTTATATTTATCCTTAACGGACGCCAAGCTATTGAAATAACAATTATATACATTGTGGACTTTTTTCAGATTTTCCTCTAAAACAGGGTTACAGTGCGTTTTAGGCCAATTTTCGAAATAACCAAATTTAGAGAACCTTCGTTATCCTTCAAGTTTTATATGAAATATTTTTAAAAATTTGGAACAGTTGCTGAGTTGGAGGACCGTAAATATCAGCAAAATGTCAAGAATATGCAATAAGTTTAATATTCAGAGGTTTTTCCTTAATAACTATTTCTTAGTGCACTTAAGTAAATAATACATTAAATCAAAACATAATGAAGAGAGCTTATACTATTAGATTCCTACAGAATATATAGAATTACCCTTAACGGACTCCAAGGTTTTGACATAATCATTTCATAGAAACTGGAACTTTTTCAGATTTTCCTCGATAACTGGGTTTCAGTGCAGTATAGGCCAATTTTCGAAATAACCAAATTTAAAGAACCTTTGTTATCCTTCAAGTTTTATATGAAATATTTTTAAAAATTCGGAACAGTTGCTGAGTTGCAGGACCGTAAATATCAGCACATTGTCATGAATTCGCAAAATGTTGAATATTCAGAGGTTTTTCCTTAATAACTATTTATTTTTGCACTTTAGTGAATAATACATTATATCAAAACCTATGGAAGAGAGCTTATACAATTCGATTCCTTCAGAATATTTAAAATTCTCCTTAAAGGACTCCAAGGTTTGGATATAATAATTTCATAGAAACTGGTACTTTTTCAGATTTTCCTCTATAATTGGGTTTCAGTGCGTTTTAGGCCAATCATTGAAATATCCAACTTTAAAGAACCTTCGTTATCCTTCAAGTTTAATGAGAATATTTTTAAAAATTCGGAACAGTTGGTGAGTTGCAGGACCATAAATATCAGCACATTGTCATGAATACGCAAAATGTTGAATATTCAGAGGTTTTTCCTTAATAACTATTTATTTTTGCACTTTAGTGAATAATACATTATATCCAAACGTATGGAAGAGTGCTTATACTATTAAATTCCTTCAGAATATTTATATTTATCCTTAACGGACGCCAAGCTATTGAAATAACAATTATATACATTGTGGACTTTTTTCAGATTTTCCTCTAAAACAGGGTTACAGTGCGTTTTAGGGCAATTTTCGAAATAACCAAATTTAGAGAACCTTCGTTATCCTTCAAGTTATATATGAAATATTTTTAAAAATTCGGAACAGTTGCTGAGTTGTAGGACCGTAAATATCAGTACATTGTCATGAATACGCACAATGTTGAATATTCAGAGGTTTTTTCTTAATAACTATTTATTTTTGCACTTTAGTGAATAATACATTATATCCAAACCTATGGAAGAGAGCTTATATAATTCGATTCCTTCAGAATATTTAAAATTATCCTTAAAGGACTCCAAGTTTTGGATATAATAATTTCATAGAAACTGGAACTTTTTCAGATTTTCCTCTATAATTGGGTTTCAGTGCGTTTTTGGCCAATCATTGAAATAACCAACTTTAAAGAACCTTCGTTATCCTTCAAGTTTAATGTGAAATATTTTTAAAAATTCGGAACAGTTGGTGAGTTGCAGGACCATATATATCAGCACATTGTCATGAATACGCAAAATGTTGAATATTCAGAGGTTTTTCCTTAATAACTATTTATTTTTGCACATTAGTGAATAATACATTATATCCAAACGTATGGAAGAGTGCTTATACTATTAAATTCCTTCAGAATATTTATATTTATCCTTAACGGACGCCAAGCTATTGAAATAACAATTATATACATTGTGGACTTTTTTCAGATTTTCCTCTAAAACAGGGTTTCAGTGCGTTTTAGGCCAATCTTTGAAATAACAAACTTTAAAGTACCTTCGTTATCCTTCAAGTTTAATATGAAATATTTTTAAAAATTCGGAACAGTTGCTGAGTTGGAGGACCGTAAATATCAGGAAAATGTCAAGAATATGCAATAAGTTTAATATTCAGAGGTTTTTCCTTAATAACTATTTCTTGGTGCACTTAAGTAAATAATACATTAAATCATAACATAATGAAGAGAGCTTATACTATTAGATTCCTTCAGAATATATAGAATTACCCTTAACGGACTCCAAGGTTTTGACATAATAATTTCATAGAAACTGGAACTTTTTCAGATTTTCCTCGATAACTGGGTTTCAGTGCAGTTTAGGCCAATTTTCGCAATAAACAAATTTAAAGAACCTTTGTTATCCTTCAAGTTTTATATGAAATATTTTTAAAAATTCGGAACAGTTGCTGAGTTGCAGGACCGTAAATATCAGCACATTGTCATGAATACGCAAAATGTTGAATATTCAGAGGTTTTTCCTTAATAACTATTTATTTTTGCACTTTAGTGAATAATACATTATATCCAAACGTATGGAATAGTGCTTATACTATTAAATTCCTTCAGAATAATTATATTTATCCTTAACGGACGCCAAGCTATTGAAATAACAATTATATACATTGTGGACTTTTTTCAGATTTTCCTCTAAAACAGGGTTACAGTGCGTTTTAAGTCAATTTTCGAAATAACCAAATTTAAAGAACCTTCGTTATCCTTCAAGTTTTATATGAAATATTTTTAAAAATTCGGAACAGTTGCTGAGTTGCAGGACCGTAAATATCAGTACATTGTCATGAATACGCACAATGTTGAATATTCAGAGGTTTTTCCTTAATAACTATTTATTTTTGCACTTTTGTGAATAATACATTATATCCAAACCTATGGAAGAGAGCTTATACAATTCGATTCCTTCAGAATATTTAAAATTATCCTTAAAGGACTCCAAGTTTTGGATATAATAATTTCATAGAAACTGGAACTTTTTCAGATTTTCCTCTATAATTGGGTTTCAGTGCGTTTTAGGCCAATCATTGAAATAACCAACTTTAAAGAACCTTCGTTATCCTTCAAGTTTAATGTGAAATATTTTTAAAAATTCGGAACAGTTGGTGAGTTGCAGGACCATATATATCAGCACATTGTAATGAATACGCAAAATGTTGAATATTCAGAGGTTTTTCCTTAATAACTATTTATTTTTGCACATTAGTGAATAATACATTATATCCAAACGTATGGAAGAGTGCTTATACTATTAAATTCCTTCAGAATATTTATATTTATCCTTAACGGACGCCAAGCTATTGAAATAACAATTATATACATTGTGGACTTTTTTCAGATTTTCCTCTAAAACAGGGTTTCAGTGCGTTTTAGGCCAATCTTTGAAATAACAAACTTTAAAGTACCTTCGTTATCCTTCAAGTTTAATATGAAATATTTTTAAAAATTCGGAACAGTTGCTGAGTTGGAGGACCGTAAATATCAGGAAAATGTCAAGAATATGCAATAAGTTTAATATTCAGAGGTTTTTCCTTAATAACTATTTCTTGGTGCACTTAAGTAAATAATACATTAAATCATAACATAATGAAGAGAGCTTATACTATTAGATTCCTACAGAATATATAGAATTACCCTTAACGGACTCCAAGGTTTTGACATAATAATTTCATAGAAACTGGAACTTTTTCAGATTTTCCTCGATAACTGGGTTTCAGTGCAGTTTAGGCCAATTTTCGCAATAACCAAATTTAAAGAACCTTTGTTATCCTTCAAGTTTTATATGAAATATTTTTAAAAATTCGGAACAGTTGCTGAGTTGCAGGACCGTAAATATCAGCACATTGTCATGAATACGCAAAATGTTGAATATTCAGAGGTTTTTCCTTAATAACTATTTATTTTTGCACTTTAGTGAATAATACATTATATCCAAACGTATGGAATAGTGCTTATACTATTAAATTCCTTCAGAATAATTATATTTATCCTTAACGGACGCCAAGCTATTGAAATAACAATTATATACATTGTGGACTTTTTTCAGATTTTCCTCTAAAACAGGGTTACAGTGCGTTTTAAGTCAATTTTCGAAATAACCAAATTTAAAGAACCTTCGTTATCCTTCAAGTTTTATATGAAATATTTTTAAAAATTCGGAACAGTTGCTGAGTTGCAGGACCGTAAATATCAGTACATTGTCATGAATACGCACAATGTTGAATATTCAGAGGTTTTTTCTTAATAACTATTTATTTTTGCACTTTTGTGAATAATACATTATATCCAAACCTATGGAAGAGAGCTTATACAATTCGATTCCTTCAGAATATTTAAAATTATCCTTAAAGGACTCCAAGTTTTGGATATAATAATTTCATAGAAACTGGAACTTTTTCAGATTTTCCTCTATAATTGGGTTTCAGTGCGTTTTAGGCCAATCATTGAAATAACCAACTTTAAAGAACCTTCGTTATCCTTCAAGTTTAATGTGAAATATTTTTAAAAATTCGGAACAGTTGGTGAGTTGCAGGACCATATATATCAGCACATTGTCATGAATACGTTTTTCCTTAATAACTATTTATTTTTGCACTTTAGTGAATAATACATTATATCCAAACGTATGGAAGAGTGCTTATACTATCAAATTCCTTCAGAATATTTTTATTTATCCTTAACGGACGCCAAACTATTGAAATAACAATTATATACATTGTGGACTTTTTTCAGATTTTCCTCTAAAACAGGGTTTCAGTGCGTTTTAGGCCAATTTTCGAAATAACCACATTTAAAGAACCTTCGTTATCCTTCAAGTTTTATATGTAATATTTTTAAAAATTCGGAACAGTTGCTGAGTTGCAGGACCGTAAATATCAGTACATTGTCATGAATACGCAAAATGTTGAATATTCAGAGGTTTTTCCTTAATAACTATTTATTTTTGCACTTTTGTGAATAATACATTATATCCAAACCTATGGAAGAGAGCTTATACAATTCGATTCCTTCAGAATATTTAAAATTATCCTTAAAGGACTCCAAGTTTTGGATATAATAATTTCATAGAAACTGGAACTTTTTCAGATTTTCCTCTAAAACAGGGTTTCAGTGCGTTTTAGGCCAGTTTTCGAAATAACCAAATTTAAAGAACCTTCGTTATCCTTCAAGTTTTATATGAAATATTTTTAAAAATTCGGAACAGTTGCTGAGTAGCAGGACCGTAAATATCAACACATTGTCATGAATACGCAAAATGTTGAATATTCAGAGGTTTTTCCTAAATTACTACTTATTTTTGCACTTCATTGAAGAATACATTATATCCAAACGTATGGAAGAGTGCTTATACTATTAAATTCCTTCAGAATATTTATATTTATCCTTAACGGACGCCAAGCTATTGAAATAACTATTATATACATTGTGGACTTTTTTTAGATTTTCCTCTAAAACAGGGTTACAGTGCGTTTTAGGCCAATTTTCGAAATAACCACATTTTAAGAACCTTCGTTATCCTTCAAGTTTTATATGTAATATTTTTAAAAATTCGGAACAGTTGGTGAGTTGCAGGACCATATATATCAGTACATTGTCATGAATACGCACAATGTTGAATATTCAGAGGTTTTTCCTTAATAACTATTTATTTTTGCACTTTTGTGAATAATACATTATATCCAAACCTATGGAAGAGAGCTTATACAATTCGATTCCTTCAGAATATTTAAAATTATCCTTAAAGGACTCCAAGTTTTGGATATAATAATTTCATAGAAACTGGAACTTTTTCAGATTTTCCTCTATAATTGGGTTTCAGTGCGTTTTAGGCCAATCATTGAAATAACCAACTTTAAAGAACCTTCGTTATCCTTCAAGTTTAATGTGAAATATTTTTAAAAATTCGGAACAGTTGGTGAGTTGCAGGACCATATATATCAGCACATTGTCATGAATACGCAAAATGTTGAATATTCAGAGGTTTTTCCTTAATAACTATTTATTTTTGCACTTTAGTGAATAATACATTATATCCAAACGTATGGAAGAGTGCTTATACTATTAAATTCCTTCAGAATATTTATATTTATCCTTAACGGACGCCAAGCTATTGAAATAACAATTATATACATTGTGGACTTTTTTCAGATTTTCCTCTAAAACAGGGTTTCAGTGCGTTTTAGGCCAATTTTCGAAATAACCACATTTAAAGAACCTTCGTTATCCTTCAAGTTTTATATGTAATATTTTTAAAAATTCGGAACAGTTGCTGAGTTGCAGGACCGTAATTATCAGTACATTGTCATGAATACGCACAATGTTGAATATTCAGAGGTTTTTCCTTAATAACTATTTATGTTTGCACTTTAGTGAATAATACATTATATCCAAACGTATGGAAGAGAGCTTATACTATTACATTCCTACAGAATATTTAAAATATCAGCAAAATGTCAAGAATATGCAATAAGTTTAATATTCGGAGGTTTTTCCTTGATAACTATTTCTTGGTGCACTTTAGTGAATAATACATTATATCCAAACCTATGGAAGAGTGCTTATACTATTACAATCCTTCAGAATATTTATATTTATCCTTAACGGACGCCAACAAATTGAAATAACAATTATATACATTGTGGACTTTTTTCAGATTTTCCTCTAAAACAGGGTTTCAGTGCGTTTTAGGCCAATCTTTGAAATAACCAACTTTAAAGAACCTTCGTTATCCTTCAAGTTTAACCTGAAATATTTTTAAAAATTCGGAACAGTTGCTGAGTTGGAGGACCGTAAATATCAGCAAAATGTCAAGAATATGCAATAAGTTTAATATTCAGAAGTATTTCCTTAATAACTATTTATTTTTGCACTTTAGTGAATAATACATTATATCCAAACCTATGGAAGAGAGCTTATACAATTCGATTCCTTCAGAATATTTAAAATATCAGCAAAATGTCAAGAATATGCAATAAGTTTTATATTCAGAGGTTATTCCTTAATAACTACTTATTTTTGCACTTTAGTGAATAATACATTATATCCAAACCTATGGAAGAGAGCTTATACAATTCGATTCCTTCAGAATATTTAAAATATCAGCAAAATGTCAAGAATATGCAATAAGTTTAATATTCAGAGGTTTTTCCTTAATAACTATTTCTTGGTGCACTTAAGTAAATAATTCATTAAATCTAAACCTATGGAAGAGTGCTTATACAATTCAGTTCCTTCAGAACATTTAGAATTACCCATAACTGACTCCAAGGTTTTGACATAATAATTTCATACAAACTGGAACTTCTTCAGATTTTCCTCTAAAACAGGGTTTCAGTGCGTTTTAGGCCAGTTTTCGAAATAACCAAATTTAAAGAACCTTCGTTATCCTTCAAGTTTTATATGAAATATTTTTAAAAATTCGGAACAGTTGCTGAGTAGCAGGACCGTAAATATCAACACATTGTCATGAATACGCAAAATGTTGAATATTCAGAGGTTTTTCCTAAATTACTACTTATTTTTGCACTTCATTGAAGAATACATTATATCCAAACGTATGGAAGAGTGCTTATACTATTAAATTCCTTCAGAATATTTATATTTATCCTTAACGGACGCCAAGCTATTGAAATAACTATTATATACATTGTGGACTTTTTTTAGATTTTCCTCTAAAACAGGGTTACAGTGCGTTTTAGGCCAATTTTCGAAATAACCACATTTTAAGAACCTTCGTTATCCTTTAAGTTTTATATGTAATATTTTTAAAAATTCGGAACAGTTGGTGAGTTGCAGGACCATATATATCAGTACATTGTCATGAATACGCACAATGTTGAATATTCAGAGGTTTTTCCTTAATAACTATTTATTTTTGCACTTTTGTGAATAATACATTATATCCAAACCTATGGAAGAGAGCTTATACAATTCGATTCCTTCAGAATATTTAAAATTATCCTTAAAGGACTCCAAGTTTTGGATATAATAATTTCATAGAAACTGGAACTTTTTCAGATTTTCCTCTATAATTGGGTTTCAGTGCGTTTTAGGCCAATCATTGAAATAACCAACTTTAAAGAACCTTCGTTATCCTTCAAGTTTAATGTGAAATATTTTTAAAAATTCGGAACAGTTGGTGAGTTGCAGGACCATATATATCAGCACATTGTCATGAATACGCAAAATGTTGAATATTCAGAGGTTTTTCCTTAATAACTATTTATTTTTGCACTTTAGTGAATAATACATTATATCCAAACGTATGGAAGAGTGCTTATACTATTAAATTCCTTCAGAATATTTATATTTATCCTTAACGGACGCCAAGCTATTGAAATAACAATTATATACATTGTGGACTTTTTTCAGATTTTCCTCTAAAACAGGGTTTCAGTGCGTTTTAGGCCAATTTTCGAAATAACCACATTTAAAGAACCTTCGTTATCCTTCAAGTTTTATATGTAATATTTTTAAAAATTCGGAACAGTTGCTGAGTTGCAGGACCGTAATTATCAGTACATTGTCATGAATACGCACAATGTTGAATATTCAGAGGTTTTTCCTTAATAACTATTTATGTTTGCACTTTAGTGAATAATACATTATATCCAAACGTATGGAAGAGAGCTTATACTATTACATTCCTACAGAATATTTAAAATATCAGCAAAATGTCAAGAATATGTAATAAGTTTAATATTCGGAGGTTTTTCCTTGATAACTATTTCTTGGTGCACTTTAGTGAATAATACATTATATCCAAACCTATGGAAGAGTGCTTATACTATTACAATCCTTCAGAATATTTATATTTATCCTTAACGGACGCCAACAAATTGAAATAACAATTATATACATTGTGGACTTTTTTCAGATTTTCCTCTAAAACAGGGTTTCAGTGCGTTTTAGGCCAATCACAGAAATAACCAACTTAAAAGAACCTTCGTTATCCTTCAAGTTTAATGTGAAATATTTTTGAAAATTCGGAACAGTTGGTGAGTTGCAGGACCATATATATCAGCACATTGTCATGAATACGCAAAATGTTGAATATTCAGAGGTTTTTCCTTAATAACTATTTATTTTTGCACTTTAGTGAATAATACATTATATCCAAACGTATGGAAGAGTGCTTATACTATTAAATTCCTTCAGAATATTTATATTTATCCTTAACGGACGCCAAGCTATTGAAATAACAATTATATACATTGTGGACTTTTTTCAGATTTTCCTCTAAAACAGGGTTACAGTGCGTTTTAAGCCAATTTTCGAAATAACCAAATTTAAAGAACCTTCGTTATCCTTCAAGTTTTATATGAAATATTTTTAAAAATTCGGAACAGTTGCTGAGTTGCAGGACCGTAAATATCAGTACATTGTCATGAATACGCACAATGTTGAATATTCAGAGGTTTTTCTTTAATAACTATTTATTTTTGCACTTTATTGAATAATACATTATATCCAAAAGTATGGAAGAGTGCTTATACAATTAAATTGCTTCAGAATATTTATATTTATCCTTAACGGACGCCAAGCTATTGAAATAACAATTATATACATTGTGGACTTTTTTCAGATTTTCCTCTATAACAGGGTTACAGTGCGTTTTAGGCCAATCTTTGAAATAACTAACTTCAAAGAACCTTCGTAATCCTTCAAGTTTAATGTGAAATATATTTAAAATTTCGGAACAGTTGCTGAGTGGCAGGACCGTAAATATCAGTACATTGTCATGAATACGCACAATGTTGAATATTCTGAGGTTTTTCCTTAATAACTATTAATTTTTGCACTTTAGTGAATAATACATTATATCCAAACCTATGGAAGAGAGCTTATACAATTCAGTTCCTTCAGAATATTTAGAATTACCCATAACTGACTCCAAGGTTTGGACATAATAATTTCATACAAACTGGAACTTCTTCAGATTTTCGTCTATAACTGGGTTGAAGTGCGGTTTATGCCAATTTTCGAAATAACAAAATTTAAAGAACCTTCGTTATCCTTCAAGTTTAATATGAAATATTTTTAAAAATTCGGAACAGTTGCTGAGTTGCAGGACCGTAATTATCAGTACATTGTCATGAATACGCACAATGTTGAATATTCAGAGGTTTTTCCTTAATAACTATTTATGTTTGCACTTTAGTGAATAATACATTATATCCAAACCTATGGAAGAGAGCTTATACTATTACATTCCTACAGAATATTTAAAATATCAGCAAAATGTCAAGAATATGCAATAAGTTTAATATTCGGAGGTTTTTCCTTGATAACTATTTCTTGGTGCACTTTAGTGAATAATACATTATATCCAAACCTATGGAAGAGTGCTTATACTATTACATTCCTTCAGAATATTTATATTTATCCTTAACGGACGCCAAGAAATTGAAATAACAATTATATACATTGTGGACTTTTTTCAGATTTTCCTCAAAAACAGGGTTTCAGTGCGTTTTAGGCCAATCTTTGAAATAACCAACTTTAAAGAACCTTCGTTATCCTTCAAGTTTAACCTGAAATATTTTTAAAAATTCGGAACAGTTGCTGAGTTGCAGGACCGTAAATATTAGCACATTGTCAAGAATACGCAAAATGTTGAATATTCAGAGGTTTTTCCTTAATAACTATTTCATAGTGCACATTAGTGAATAATACATAATATCCAAACTTCTGGAAGAGTGCGAATACTATTTGATTCCTACAAAATATTTATAATTACCCTTAACGGACGTCAAGCTATTGAAATAATAATTTCATACAAAGTCGACTTTTTTCCTCTAAAACTGGCTTTCAGTGCCTTTTAGGTCAATCTCTGAAATCACCAACTTCAAGTAACGTTAACTATGGCTCCATTTTCATTTGTAAAATTTAGAAAAATTCGGAGCAGTTTCTGATTTGCAGGACCGTAAATATAAGGAAAATGTCAGGAATACGCAAAAAGTCGAATATTCCGATCTTTTTCATTAATAAAAATTTTTAGTGTAATATTCATCATAAAAAATCTTAAGCAACATTAAATTTTCTACAGTGTCTATGCAAAATATTTGTAGTTACTCCCAACAGACGCAAAGAAATATCGAGAAAAAAAAATTCAAGTGAGATTTATTGTTCTTTAAACATTTCTTGGTCTCTTCTGAGAGTGGTTACAAATATTTTGTATGGAGCATGCCGTTAACGTAATCTCTGACTAGATTCAATATTCAACTTTCTGTGAATTCTTGGCATTTTGCTGATGTTTAAGGTCCAGCATCTTAGCAGCTGTTCCGAGTTAAAAAAAAAAAAAAAAACTATACAAAACTTAAACTTAAATAAATTTAACGTTCTTTTAAATAAGTTACTTCAAAGATTTACCTAAAATGCACGGGAAGGGTGTCACTGAGTAAAATGAGGAAAAAGTCCACTACCTCTAAACTTGTTATATCAATATTGCTAGGCGTCTTGTTGCGAGAAATTATTGATATTTTCTATGAATCCTATAGAAAATAAAATCTTTTACAATACAAGATTGGTCATAATGCTCTATGCCCTAAAGTGCACTGAAAAATAGTTATTAAGGCGAAAACATTAAATATCTACTTTTTTGCGTTTCTTTACATTTTGCAGATTTGTAGGTCTCCATATTTCAGAAGCTGTTCCGAATTTTTAAAACTACTAAGTTTAAAAGTTACAGGAAATTTAACGTTGGTTAAAATTGGATATGCAATGTTTTACCTTAAATGCTCTCGGAGAGATTTACTGAGGAAAATTTGAAGAAAAGGTAGAAAATAAAGAATCCGTTGACCTATAATGTTTGATTTCAACCGATCTAGGGTGGTAGACCTCGATATTTCCAGACTATTATGCTTTCGGCCTAGACGACCAAATATTTTCTTGAATTCGTGCATGTTTTTCGGCCTCAGCTCCAGGACTATTACAATATTCTAGCCTTAGGGTCCATATATAACGAAAGAATTCTCGTATTTAAAGAGTTTATTTCCGCTTTCTAATAGACTTTTCTATAGTTTCGGTAATTATGGAGATATCCAAAAATTTACTCGTTATATTACAAATGGCAAAGGTTAAAAAAAATTCTAAACGTAGAAAATTCAATAAACTTACTTATATAATTCTTTCAAATTAAAATCATTAAACGAGCATGAATAAACATTTTTAATATTTTTTATTAATCAAATTTTTAATCAATTTTTTAGTGCAAAATGCATTATATCCAATCTCCTAGAAGATCAGGGTTCCTTCTAGATTCTTAAAAAATATTATTAATACTCTCAAAAGACGCCAAGGAACATTTAAAATACAATTTTAGATAAAGTGGACTCTTTTCATTTTTTCCTCAGTAACTGGATTTCAGTGCGTTTTAGGTAAATCTTCGAAATAGCCAACTTTAAAGAACGTCAGCTATCTCTCATTTTTCAGTAGAAATTTTTTTAAAATTCGGAGCAGTTGCTGAGTTGCAGGACCGTAAATATCAGCCAAATGACAAGAAGTTGAGTATTCAGAGGTTTTTCCTTATTAAATGTTTCATAGTGCACATTACTGAAAAATACATAATACCCAACTTCTGGAAGAATACATTTCCTCCTTGATTCCAAGATATTATATTTAATTCCTCTCAACTGACGCCAAGTTATTGAAATAACAATTTCATGCAAAGTGGACTTTTTTCAGATATTCCTCTAAAACTGGGTTTCAGTGCGTTTTAGGACAATTTTCGAAATAACCAACTTTAAAGAGCCATGGAGATATGGAAAAAATTTAAATATGGATGGAGATATCCAAAAATTTACTACTAAAAAAGAGGCAATTTAGCAGAAATAAAAAGTTAGAAAATTCAATGTCATGGTATTTATATAATTCTGTTAAACGAAAATCATTAAACGAGCATGAATAAATATTATTAATATTAAATTTTAAATCCATGACAATTTTTTAGTGCATAATGCATTATATTCACTTTCCTAGAAGATCAGGTTTCCTTCTAGATTCATAACAATTATTTTTAATACTCTCAAAAGACGCCGAGCAAAATTGAATCTTGAAACGGTTGCATGACCGTAAACATCAGCAAAATTTCAATAATAAGCAAATAGTTGAATATTTAGATGTTATTTCCTTAATAACTATTTCATAGTGCACTTTAGTGAATAATACATTATATTCAAACTTATGGAAGAGTGCTTGTACTATCTGATTCCTATAGAATATTTATAATTACCCTTAACGGACTCCAAGGGTTTGACATTATAATTTCATACAAAGTTGACTTTTATCAGATTTTCCTCTAAAACACTGTTTCAGTGCGTTTTTGGGCAATCTTCGACAAAACCAAATTTAAAGAACGTTAGGTGTCTCTCCTCGTTCATTAGTAATATTTTAAAAAATCGAAAAATGTGCGTGAGTGAGTTGAATGACCGTAAACATCAGCAAATTTCAATAATAAGCAAAAAGTTGAATATTCAGATGTTATTTCCTTAATAACTATTTCATAGTGCACTTTAGTAAAAAATACATTATATCCAAACTTCTGGAAGACTGCAAATACTATTAGATTCCTACAGAATATTAATAATTACGGACTCCAAGCTATTGAAATAACAATTTCATCCAAAGTAGACATTATTCGATTTTCCTCTAAAACTGGGTTTCAGTGCGAATTAGGCCAATCTTCGAAATAACCAACTTTAAAGAACCTTCGTTATCCTTCAAGTTTAATATGAAATATTTTTAAAATTCGGAACAGTTGCTGAGTTGCAGGACCGTAAACATCAGCACATTGTCATGAATACGCAAAATGTTGCATGCAAAATGAAGATTTTTCAGAATATTTACAATTGTCCTTAAAGGACTCCAAGGTTTTGACATAATAATTTCATAGAAACTGGAATTTTATCAGATTTTCCTCTATAACTGGTTTTCAGTGCGTTTTAGGCCAATCTTTGAAATAACCAACTTTAAAGTACCTTCGTAATCCTTCAAGTTTAATATGTAATATTTTTAAAAATTCGGAACAGTTGCTGAGTTGCAGGACCGTAAATATCAGCACATTGTCATGAATACGCACAATGTTGAATATTCATAGGTTTTTCCTTAATAACTATTTATTTTTGCACTTTAGTGAATAATACATTATATCCAAACGTATGGAAGAGTGCTTATACTATTAAATTCCTTCAGAATATTTATATTTACCCTTAACGGACTCCAAGGTTTTGACATAATAATTTCATTAAAACTGGAACTTTTTCAGATTTTCCTCTATAACTGGGTTTCAGTGCGGTTTAGGCCAATCTTCGAAATAACCAACTTTAAAGAACCTTCGTTATCCTTCAAGTTTAATATGAAATATTTTTAAAATTCGGAACAGTTGCTGAGTTGCAGGACCGTAAACATCAGCACATTGTCATGAATACGCAAAATGTTGCATGCAAAATGAAGATTTTTCAGAATATTTACAATTGTCCTTAAAGGACTCCAAGGTTTTGACATAATAATTTCATAGAAACTGGAATTTTATCAGATTTTCCTCTATAACTGGTTTTCAGTGCGTTTAAGGCCAATCTTTGAAATAACCAACTTTAAAGTACCTTCGTAATCCTTCAAGTTTAATATGTAATATTTTTAAAAATTCGGAACAGTTGCTGAGTTGCAGGACCGTAAATATCAGTACATTGTCATGAATACGCACAATGTTGAATATTCAGAGATTTTTCCTTAATAACTATTTATTTTTGCACTTTAGTGAATAATACATTATATCCAAACCTATGGAAGAGAGCTTATACAATTCGATTCCATCAGAATATTTAAAATTCTCCTTAAAGGACTCCAAGGTTTGGATATAATAATTTCATAGAAACTGGTACTTTTTCAGATTTTCCTCTATAATTGGGTTTCAGTGCGTTTTAGGCCAATCATTGAAATAACCAACTTTAAAGAACCTTCGTTATCCTTCAAGTTTAATGTGAAATATTTTTAAAAATTCGGAACAGTTGGTGAGTTGCAGGACCATAAATATCAGCACATTGTCATGAATACGCAAAATGTTGCATGCAAAATGAAGATTTTTCAGAATATTTACAATTGTCCTTAAAGGACTCCAAGGTTTTGACATAATAATTTCATAGAAACTGGAATTTTATCAGATTTTCCTCTATAACTGGTTTTCAGTGCGTTTTAGGCCAATCTTTGAAATAACCAACTTTAAAGTACCTTCGTAATCCTTCAAGTTTAATATGTAATATTTTTAAAAATTCGGAACAGTTGCTGAGTTGCAGGACCGTAAATATCAGTACATTGTCATGAATACGCACAATGTTGAATATTCAGAGATTTTTCCTTAATAACTATTTATTTTTGCACTTTAGTGAATAATACATTATATCCAAACCTATGGAAGAGAGCTTATACAATTCGATTCCATCAGAATATTTAAAATTCTCCTTAAAGGACTCCAAGGTTTGGATATAATAATTTCATAGAAACTGGTACTTTTTCAGATTTTCCTCTATAATTGGGTTTCAGTGCGTTTTAGGCCAATCATTGAAATAACCAACTTTAAAGAACCTTCGTTATCCTTCAAGTTTAATGTGAAATATTTTTAAAAATTCGGAACAGTTGGTGAGTTGCAGGACCATAAATATCAGCACATTGTCATGAATACGCAAAATGTTGAATATTCAGAGGTTTTTCCTTAATAACTATTTATTTTTGCACTTTAGTGAATAATACATTATATCCAAACGTATGGAAGAGTGCTTATACTATTAAATTCCTTCAGAATATTTATATTTATCCTTAACGGACGCCAAGCTATTGAAATAACAATTATATACATTGTGGACTTTTTTCAGATTTTCCTCTAAAACAGGGTTACAGTGCGTTTTAGGCCAATTTTCGAAATAACCAAATTTAGAGAACCTTCGTTATCCTTCAAGTTTTATATGAAATATTTTTAAAAATTCGGAACAGTTGCTGAGTTGGAGGACCGTAAATATCAGCAAAATGTCAAGAATATGCAATAAGTTTAATATTCAGAGGTTTTTCCTTAATAACTATTTCTTAGTGCACTTAAGTAAATAATACATTAAATCAAAACATAATGAAGAGAGCTTATACTATTAGATTCCTACAGAATATATAGAATTACCCTTAACGGACTCCAAGGTTTTGACATAATAATTTCATAGAAACTGGAACTTTTTCAGATTTTCCTCGATAACTGGGTTTCAGTGCAGTTTAGGCCAATTTTCGAAATAACCAAATTTAAAGAACCTTTGTTATCCTTCAAGTTTTATATGAAATATTTTTAAAAATTCGGAACAGTTGCTGAGTTGCAGGACCGTAAATATCAGCACATTGTCATGAATACGCAAAATGTTGAATATTCAGAGGTTTTTCCTTAATAACTATTTATTTTTGCAGTTTATTGAATAATTCATTATATCCAAACGTATGGAAGAGTGCTTATACTATTAAATTCCTTCAGAATATTTATATTTATCCTTAACGGACGCCAAGCTATTGAAATAACAATTATATACATTGTGGACTTTTTTCAGATTTTCCTCTAAAACAGGGTTTCAGTGCGTTTTAGGCCAATCTTTGAAATAACAAACTTTAAAGTACCTTCGTTATCCTTCAAGATTAATATGAAATATTTTTAAAAATTCGGAACAGTTGCTGAGTTGGAGGACCGTAAATATCAGCAAAATGTCAAGAATATGCAATAAGTTTAATATTCAGAGGTTTTTCCTTAATAACTATTTCTTGGTGCACTTAAGTAAATAATACATTAAATCAAAACATATTGAAGAGAGCTTATACTATTAGATTCCTACAGAATATATAGAATTATCCTTAACGGACTCCAAGGTTTTGACATAATAATTTCATAGAAACTGGAACTTTTTCAGATTTTCCTCGATAACTGGGTTTCAGTGCAGTATAGGCCAATTTTCGAAATAACCAAATTTAAAGAACCTTTGTTATCCTTCAAGTTTTATATGAAATATTTTTAAAAATTCGGAACAGTTGCTGAGTTGCAGGACCGTAAATATCAGCCAAATGACAATAAGTTGAGTATTCAGAGGTTTTTCCTTATTAAATGTTTCATAGTGCACATTACTGAAAAATACATAATACCCAACTTCTGGAAGAATACATTTCCTCCTTGATTCCAAGATATTATATTTAATTCCTCTCAACTGACGCCAAGTTATTGAAATAACAATTTCATGCAAAGTGGACTTTTTTCAGATATTCCTCTAAAACTGGGTTTCAGTGCGTTTTAGGACAATTTTCGAAATAACCAACTTTAAAGAGCCATGGAGATATGGAAAAAATTTAAATATGGATGGAGATATCCAAAAATTTACTACTAAAAAAGAGGCAATTTAGCAGAAATAAAAAGTTAGAAAATTCAATGTCATGGTATTTATATAATTCTGTTAAACGAAAATCATTAAACGAGCATGAATAAATATTATTAATATTAAATTTTTAATCCATGACAATTTTTTAGTGCATAATGCATTATATTCACTTTCCTAGAAGATCAGGTTTCCTTCTAGATTCATAACAATTATTTTTAATACTCTCAAAAGACGCCGAGCAAAATTGAATCTTGAAACGGTTGCATGACCGTAAACATCAGCAAAATTTCAATAATAAGCAAATAGTTGAATATTTAGATGTTATTTCCTTAATAACTATTTCATAGTGCACTTTAGTGAATAATACATTATATTCAAACTTATGGAAGAGTGCTTGTACTATCTGATTCCTATAGAATATTTATAATTACCCTTAACGGACTCCAAGGGTTTGACATTATAATTTCATACAAAGTTGACTTTTATCAGATTTTCCTCTAAAACACTGTTTCAGTGCGTTTTTGGGCAATCTTCGACAAAACCAAATTTAAAGAACGTTAGGTGTCTCTCCTCGTTCATTAGTAATATTTTAAAAAATCGAAAAATGTGCGTGAGTGAGTTGAATGACCGTAAACATCAGCAAATTTCAATAATAAGCAAAAAGTTGAATATTCAGATGTTATTTCCTTAATAACTATTTCATAGTGCACTTTAGTAAAAAATACATTATATCCAAACTTCTGGAAGACTGCAAATACTATTAGATTCCTACAGAATATTTATAATTACGGACTCCAAGCTATTGAAATAACAATTTCATCCAAAGTAGACATTTTTCGATTTTCCTCTATAACTGGGTTTCAGTGCGGTTTAGGCCAATCTTCGAAATAACCAACTTTAAAGAACCTTCGTTATCCTTCAAGTTTAATATGAAATATTTTTAAAATTCGGAAAAGTTGCTGAGTTGCAGGACCGTAAACAGCAGCATATTGTCATGAATACGCAAAATGTTGCATGCAAAATGAAGATTTTTCAGAATATTTACAATTGTCCTTAAAGGACTCCAAGGTTTTGACATAATAATTTCATAGAAACTGGAATTTTATCAGATTTTCCTCTATAACTGGTTTTCAGTGCGTTTTAGGCCAATCTTTGAAATAACCAACTTTAAAGTACCTTCGTAATCCTTCAAGTTTAGTATGTAATATTTTTAAAAATTCGGAACAGTTGCTGAGTTGCAGGACCGTAAATATCAGTACATTGTCATGAATACGCACAATGTTGAATATTCAGAGGTTTTTCCTTAATAACTATTTATTTTTGCACTTTAGTGAATAATACATTATATCCAAACCTATGGAAGAGAGCTTATACAATTCGATTCCTTCAGAATATTTAAAATTCTCCTTAATGGACTCCAAGGTTTGGATATAATAATTTCATAGAAACTGGTACTTTTTCAGATTTTCCTCTATAATTGGGTTTCAGTGCGTTTTAGGCCAATCATTGAAATAACCAACTTTAAAGAACCTTCGTTATCCTTCAAGTTTAATGTGAAATATTTTTAAAAATTCGGAACAGTTGGTGAGTTGCAGGACCATAAATATCAGCACATTGTCATGAATACGCAAAATGTTGAATATTCAGAGGTTTTTCCTTAATAACTATTTATTTTTGTACTTTAGTGAATAATACATTATATCCAAACGTAAGGAAGAGTGCTTATACTATTAAATTCCTTCAGAATATTTATATTTATCCTTAACGGACGCCAAGCTATTGAAATAACAATTATATACATTGTGGACTTTTTTCAGATTTTCCTCTAAAACAGGGTTACAGTGCGTTTTAGGCCAATTTTCGAAATAACCAAATTTAGAGAACCTTCGTTATCCTTCAAGTTTTATATGAAATATTTTTAAAAATTTGGAACAGTTGCTGAGTTGGAGGACCGTAAATATCAGCAAAATGTCAAGAATATGCAATAAGTTTAATATTCAGAGGTTTTTCCTTAATAACTATTTCTTAGTGCACTTAAGTAAATAATACATTAAATCAAAACATAATGAAGAGAGCTTATACTATTAGATTCCTACAGAATATATAGAATTACCCTTAACGGACTCCAAGGTTTTGACATAATCATTTCATAGAAACTGGAACTTTTTCAGATTTTCCTCGATAACTGGGTTTCAGTGCAGTATAGGCCAATTTTCGAAATAACCAAATTTAAAGAACCTTTGTTATCCTTCAAGTTTTATATGAAATATTTTTAAAAATTCGGAACAGTTGCTGAGTTGCAGGACCGTAAATATCAGCACATTGTCATGAATTCGCAAAATGTTGAATATTCAGAGGTTTTTCCTTAATAACTATTTATTTTTGCACTTTAGTGAATAATACATTATATCAAAACCTATGGAAGAGAGCTTATACAATTCGATTCCTTCAGAATATTTAAAATTCTCCTTAAAGGACTCCAAGGTTTGGATATAATAATTTCATAGAAACTGGTACTTTTTCAGATTTTCCTCTATAATTGGGTTTCAGTGCGTTTTAGGCCAATCATTGAAATATCCAACTTTAAAGAACCTTCGTTATCCTTCAAGTTTAATGAGAATATTTTTAAAAATTCGGAACAGTTGGTGAGTTGCAGGACCATAAATATCAGCACATTGTCATGAATACGCAAAATGTTGAATATTCAGAGGTTTTTCCTTAATAACTATTTATTTTTGCACTTTAGTGAATAATACATTATATCCAAACGTATGGAAGAGTGCTTATACTATTAAATTCCTTCAGAATATTTATATTTATCCTTAACGGACGCCAAGCTATTGAAATAACAATTATATACATTGTGGACTTTTTTCAGATTTTCCTCTAAAACAGGGTTACAGTGCGTTTTAGGGCAATTTTCGAAATAACCAAATTTAGAGAACCTTCGTTATCCTTCAAGTTATATATGAAATATTTTTAAAAATTCGGAACAGTTGCTGAGTTGTAGGACCGTAAATATCAGTACATTGTCATGAATACGCACAATGTTGAATATTCAGAGGTTTTTTCTTAATAACTATTTATTTTTGCACTTTAGTGAATAATACATTATATCCAAACCTATGGAAGAGAGCTTATATAATTCGATTCCTTCAGAATATTTAAAATTATCCTTAAAGGACTCCAAGTTTTGGATATAATAATTTCATAGAAACTGGAACTTTTTCAGATTTTCCTCTATAATTGGGTTTCAGTGCGTTTTTGGCCAATCATTGAAATAACCAACTTTAAAGAACCTTCGTTATCCTTCAAGTTTAATGTGAAATATTTTTAAAAATTCGGAACAGTTGGTGAGTTGCAGGACCATATATATCAGCACATTGTCATGAATACGCAAAATGTTGAATATTCAGAGGTTTTTCCTTAATAACTATTTATTTTTGCACATTAGTGAATAATACATTATATCCAAACGTATGGAAGAGTGCTTATACTATTAAATTCCTTCAGAATATTTATATTTATCCTTAACGGACGCCAAGCTATTGAAATAACAATTATATACATTGTGGACTTTTTTCAGATTTTCCTCTAAAACAGGGTTTCAGTGCGTTTTAGGCCAATCTTTGAAATAACAAACTTTAAAGTACCTTCGTTATCCTTCAAGTTTAATATGAAATATTTTTAAAAATTCGGAACAGTTGCTGAGTTGGAGGACCGTAAATATCAGGAAAATGTCAAGAATATGCAATAAGTTTAATATTCAGAGGTTTTTCCTTAATAACTATTTCTTGGTGCACTTAAGTAAATAATACATTAAATCATAACATAATGAAGAGAGCTTATACTATTAGATTCCTTCAGAATATATAGAATTACCCTTAACGGACTCCAAGGTTTTGACATAATAATTTCATAGAAACTGGAACTTTTTCAGATTTTCCTCGATAACTGGGTTTCAGTGCAGTTTAGGCCAATTTTCGCAATAAACAAATTTAAAGAACCTTTGTTATCCTTCAAGTTTTATATGAAATATTTTTAAAAATTCGGAACAGTTGCTGAGTTGCAGGACCGTAAATATCAGCACATTGTCATGAATACGCAAAATGTTGAATATTCAGAGGTTTTTCCTTAATAACTATTTATTTTTGCACTTTAGTGAATAATACATTATATCCAAACGTATGGAATAGTGCTTATACTATTAAATTCCTTCAGAATAATTATATTTATCCTTAACGGACGCCAAGCTATTGAAATAACAATTATATACATTGTGGACTTTTTTCAGATTTTCCTCTAAAACAGGGTTACAGTGCGTTTTAAGTCAATTTTCGAAATAACCAAATTTAAAGAACCTTCGTTATCCTTCAAGTTTTATATGAAATATTTTTAAAAATTCGGAACAGTTGCTGAGTTGCAGGACCGTAAATATCAGTACATTGTCATGAATACGCACAATGTTGAATATTCAGAGGTTTTTCCTTAATAACTATTTATTTTTGCACTTTTGTGAATAATACATTATATCCAAACCTATGGAAGAGAGCTTATACAATTCGATTCCTTCAGAATATTTAAAATTATCCTTAAAGGACTCCAAGTTTTGGATATAATAATTTCATAGAAACTGGAACTTTTTCAGATTTTCCTCTATAATTGGGTTTCAGTGCGTTTTAGGCCAATCATTGAAATAACCAACTTTAAAGAACCTTCGTTATCCTTCAAGTTTAATGTGAAATATTTTTAAAAATTCGGAACAGTTGGTGAGTTGCAGGACCATATATATCAGCACATTGTAATGAATACGCAAAATGTTGAATATTCAGAGGTTTTTCCTTAATAACTATTTATTTTTGCACATTAGTGAATAATACATTATATCCAAACGTATGGAAGAGTGCTTATACTATTAAATTCCTTCAGAATATTTATATTTATCCTTAACGGACGCCAAGCTATTGAAATAACAATTATATACATTGTGGACTTTTTTCAGATTTTCCTCTAAAACAGGGTTTCAGTGCGTTTTAGGCCAATCTTTGAAATAACAAACTTTAAAGTACCTTCGTTATCCTTCAAGTTTAATATGAAATATTTTTAAAAATTCGGAACAGTTGCTGAGTTGGAGGACCGTAAATATCAGGAAAATGTCAAGAATATGCAATAAGTTTAATATTCAGAGGTTTTTACTTAATAACTATTTCTTGGTGCACTTAAGTAAATAATACATTAAATCATAACATAATGAAGAGAGCTTATACTATTAGATTCCTACAGAATATATAGAATTACCCTTAACGGACTCCAAGGTTTTGACATAATAATTTCATAGAAACTGGAACTTTTTCAGATTTTCCTCGATAACTGGGTTTCAGTGCAGTTTAGGCCAATTTTCGCAATAACCAAATTTAAAGAACCTTTGTTATCCTTCAAGTTTTATATGAAATATTTTTAAAAATTCGGAACAGTTGCTGAGTTGCAGGACCGTAAATATCAGCACATTGTCATGAATACGCAAAATGTTGAATATTCAGAGGTTTTTCCTTAATAACTATTTATTTTTGCACTTTAGTGAATAATACATTATATCCAAACGTATGGAATAGTGCTTATACTATTAAATTCCTTCAGAATAATTATATTTATCCTTAACGGACGCCAAGCTATTGAAATAACAATTATATACATTGTGGACTTTTTTCAGATTTTCCTCTTAAACAGGGTTACAGTGCGTTTTAAGTCAATTTTCGAAATAACCAAATTTAAAGAACCTTCGTTATCCTTCAAGTTTTATATGAAATATTTTTAAAAATTCGGAACAGTTGCTGAGTTGCAGGACCGTAAATATCAGTACATTGTCATGAATACGCACAATGTTGAATATTCAGAGGTTTTTCCTTAATAACTATTTATTTTTGCACTTTTGTGAATAATACATTATATCCAAACCTATGGAAGAGAGCTTATACAATTCGATTCCTTCAGAATATTTAAAATTATCCTTAAAGGACTCCAAGTTTTGGATATAATAATTTCATAGAAACTGGAACTTTTTCAGATTTTCCTCTATAATTGGGTTTCAGTGCGTTTTAGGCCAATCATTGAAATAACCAACTTTAAAGAACCTTCGTTATCCTTCAAGTTTAATGTGAAATATTTTTAAAAATTCGGAACAGTTGGTGAGTTGCAGGACCATATATATCAGCACATTGTCATGAATACGTTTTTCCTTAATAACTATTTATTTTTGCACTTTAGTGAATAATACATTATATCCAAACGTATGGAAGAGTGCTTATACTATCAAATTCCTTCAGAATATTTTTATTTATCCTTAACGGACGCCAAACTATTGAAATAACAATTATATACATTGTGGACTTTTTTCAGATTTTCCTCTAAAACAGGGTTTCAGTGCGTTTTAGGCCAATTTTCGAAATAACCACATTTAAAGAACCTTCGTTATCCTTCAAGTTTTATATGTAATATTTTTAAAAATTCGGAACAGTTGCTGAGTTGCAGGACCGTAAATATCAGTACATTGTCATGAATACGCAAAATGTTGAATATTCAGAGGTTTTTCCTTAATTACTATTTATTTTTGCACTTTTGTGAATAATACATTATATCCAAACCTATGGAAGAGAGCTTATACAATTCGATTCCTTCAGAATATTTAAAATTATCCTTAAAGGACTCCAAGTTTTGGATATAATAATTTCATAGAAACTGGAACTTTTTCAGATTTTGCTCTAAAACAGGGTTTCAGTGCGTTTTAGGCCAGTTTTCGAAATAACCAAATTTAAAGAACCTTCGTTATCCTTCAAGTTTTATATGTAATATTTTTAAAAATTCGGAACAGTTGCTGAGTAGCAGGACCGTAAATATCAACACATTGTCATGAATACGCAAAATGTTGAATATTCAGAGGTTTTTCCTAAATTACTACTTATTTTTGCACTTCATTGAAGAATACATTATATCCAAACGTATGGAAGAGTGCTTATACTATTAAATTCCTTCAGAATATTTATATTTATCCTTAACGGACGCCAAGCTATTGAAATAACTATTATATACATTGTGGACTTTTTTTAGATTTTCCTCTAAAACAGGGTTACAGTGCGTTTTAGGCCAATTTTCGAAATAACCACATTTTAAGAACCTTCGTTATCCTTCAAGTTTTATATGTAATATTTTTAAAAATTCGGAACAGTTGGTGAGTTGCAGGACCATATATATCAGTACATTGTCATGAATACGCACAATGTTGAATATTCAGAGGTTTTTCCTTAATAACTATTTATTTTTGCACTTTTGTGAATAATACATTATATCCAAACCTATGGAAGAGAGCTTATACAATTCGATTCCTTCAGAATATTTAAAATTATCCTTAAAGGACTCCAAGTTTTGGATATAATAATTTCATAGAAACTGGAACTTTTTCAGATTTTCCTCTATAATTGGGTTTCAGTGCGTTTTAGGCCAATCATTGAAATAACCAACTTTAAAGAACCTTCGTTATCCTTCAAGTTTAATGTGAAATATTTTTAAAAATTCGGAACAGTTGGTGAGTTGCAGGACCATATATATCAGCACATTGTCATGAATACGCAAAATGTTGAATATTCAGAGGTTTTTCCTTAATAACTATTTATTTTTGCACTTTAGTGAATAATACATTATATCCAAACGTATGGAAGAGTGCTTATACTATTAAATTCCTTCAGAATATTTATATTTATCCTTAACGGACGCCAAGCTATTGAAATAACAATTATATACATTGTGGACTTTTTTCAGATTTTCCTCTAAAACAGGGTTTCAGTGCGTTTTAGGCCAATTTTCGAAATAACCACATTTAAAGAACCTTCGTTATCCTTCAAGTTTTATATGTAATATTTTTAAAAATTCGGAACAGTTGCTGAGTTGCAGGACCGTAATTATCAGTACATTGTCATGAATACGCACAATGTTGAATATTCAGAGGTTTTTCCTTAATAACTATTTATGTTTGCACTTTAGTGAATAATACATTATATCCAAACGTATGGAAGAGAGCTTATACTATTACATTCCTACAGAATATTTAAAATATCAGCAAAATGTCAAGAATATGCAATAAGTTTAATATTCGGAGGTTTTTCCTTGATAACTATTTCTTGGTGCACTTTAGTGAATAATACATTATATCCAAACCTATGGAAGAGTGCTTATACTATTACAATCCTTCAGAATATTTATATTTATCCTTAACGGACGCCAACAAATTGAAATAACAATTATATACATTGTGGACTTTTTTCAGATTTTCCTCTAAAACAGGGTTTCAGTGCGTTTTAGGCCAATCTTTGAAATAACCAACTTTAAAGAACCTTCGTTATCCTTCAAGTTTAACCTGAAATATTTTTAAAAATTCGGAACAGTTGCTGAGTTGGAGGACCGTAAATATCAGCAAAATGTCAAGAATATGCAATAAGTTTAATATTCAGAAGTATTTCCTTAATAACTATTTATTTTTGCACTTTAGTGAATAATACATTATATCCAAACCTATGGAAGAGAGCTTATACAATTCGATTCCTTCAGAATATTTAAAATATCAGCAAAATGTCAAGAATATGCAATAAGTTTTATATTCAGAGGTTATTCCTTAATAACTACTTATTTTTGCACTTTAGTGAATAATACATTATATCCAAACCTATGGAAGAGAGCTTATACAATTCGATTCCTTCAGAATATTTAAAATATCAGCAAAATGTCAAGAATATGCAATAAGTTTAATATTCAGAGGTTTTTCCTTAATAACTATTTCTTGGTGCACTTAAGTAAATAATTCATTAAATCTAAACCTATGGAAGAGTGCTTATACAATTCAGTTCCTTCAGAACATTTAGAATTACCCATAACTGACTCCAAGGTTTTGACATAATAATTTCATACAAACTGGAACTTCTTCAGATTTTCCTCTAAAACAGGGTTTCAGTGCGTTTTAGGCCAGTTTTCGAAATAACCAAATTTAAAGAACCTTCGTTATCCTTCAAGTTTTATATGAAATATTTTTAAAAATTCGGAACAGTTGCTGAGTAGCAGGACCGTAAATATCAACACATTGTCATGAATACGCAAAATGTTGAATATTCAGAGGTTTTTCCTAAATTACTACTTATTTTTGCACTTCATTGAAGAATACATTATATCCAAACGTATGGAAGAGTGCTTATACTATTAAATTCCTTCAGAATATTTATATTTATCCTTAACGGACGCCAAGCTATTGAAATAACTATTATATACATTGTGGACTTTTTTTAGATTTTCCTCTAAAACAGGGTTACAGTGCGTTTTAGGCCAATTTTCGAAATAACCACATTTTAAGAACCTTCGTTATCCTTCAAGTTTTATATGTAATATTTTTAAAAATTCGGAACAGTTGGTGAGTTGCAGGACCATATATATCAGTACATTGTCATGAATACGCACAATGTTGAATATTCAGAGGTTTTTCCTTAATAACTATTTATTTTTGCACTTTTGTGAATAATACATTATATCCAAACCTATGGAAGAGAGCTTATACAATTCGATTCCTTCAGAATATTTAAAATTATCCTTAAAGGACTCCAAGTTTTGGATATAATAATTTCATAGAAACTGGAACTTTTTCAGATTTTCCTCTATAATTGGGTTTCAGTGCGTTTTAGGCCAATCATTGAAATAACCAACTTTAAAGAACCTTCGTTATCCTTCAAGTTTAATGTGAAATATTTTTAAAAATTCGGAACAGTTGGTGAGTTGCAGGACCATATATATCAGCACATTGTCATGAATACGCAAAATGTTGAATATTCAGAGGTTTTTCCTTAATAACTATTTATTTTTGCACTTTAGTGAATAATACATTATATCCAAACGTATGGAAGAGTGCTTATACTATTAAATTCCTTCAGAATATTTATATTTATCCTTAACGGACGCCAAGCTATTGAAATAACAATTATATACATTGTGGACTTTTTTCAGATTTTCCTCTAAAACAGGGTTTCAGTGCGTTTTAGGCCAATTTTCGAAATAACCACATTTAAAGAACCTTCGTTATCCTTCAAGTTTTATATGTAATATTTTTAAAAATTCGGAACAGTTGCTGAGTTGCAGGACCGTAATTATCAGTACATTGTCATGAATACGCACAATGTTGAATATTCAGAGGTTTTTCCTTAATAACTATTTATGTTTGCACTTTAGTGAATAATACATTATATCCAAACGTATGGAAGAGAGCTTATACTATTACATTCCTACAGAATATTTAAAATATCAGCAAAATGTCAAGAATATGTAATAAGTTTAATATTCGGAGGTTTTTCCTTGATAACTATTTCTTGGTGCACTTTAGTGAATAATACATTATATCCAAACCTATGGAAGAGTGCTTATACTATTACAATCCTTCAGAATATTTATATTTATCCTTAACGGACGCCAACAAATTGAAATAACAATTATATACATTGTGGACTTTTTTCAGATTTTCCTCTAAAACAGGGTTTCAGTGCGTTTTAGGCCAATCACAGAAATAACCAACTTAAAAGAACCTTCGTTATCCTTCAAGTTTAATGTGAAATATTTTTGAAAATTCGGAACAGTTGGTGAGTTGCAGGACCATATATATCAGCACATTGTCATGAATACGCAAAATGTTGAATATTCAGAGGTTTTTCCTTAATAACTATTTATTTTTGCACTTTAGTGAATAATACATTATATCCAAACGTATGGAAGAGTGCTTATACTATTAAATTCCTTCAGAATATTTATATTTATCCTTAACGGACGCCAAGCTATTGAAATAACAATTATATACATTGTGGACTTTTTTCAGATTTTCCTCTAAAACAGGGTTACAGTGCGTTTTAAGCCAATTTTCGAAATAACCAAATTTAAAGAACCTTCGTTATCCTTCAAGTTTTATATGAAATATTTTTAAAAATTCGGAACAGTTGCTGAGTTGCAGGACCGTAAATATCAGTACATTGTCATGAATACGCACAATGTTGAATATTCAGAGGTTTTTCTTTAATAACTATTTATTTTTGCACTTTATTGAATAATACATTATATCCAAAAGTATGGAAGAGTGCTTATACAATTAAATTGCTTCAGAATATTTATATTTATCCTTAACGGACGCCAAGCTATTGAAATAACAATTATATACATTGTGGACTTTTTTCAGATTTTCCTCTATAACAGGGTTACAGTGCGTTTTAGGCCAATCTTTGAAATAACTAACTTCAAAGAACCTTCGTAATCCTTCAAGTTTAATGTGAAATATATTTAAAATTTCGGAACAGTTGCTGAGTGGCAGGACCGTAAATATCAGTACATTGTCATGAATACGCACAATGTTGAATATTCTGAGGTTTTTCCTTAATAACTATTAATTTTTGCACTTTAGTGAATAATACATTATATCCAAACCTATGGAAGAGAGCTTATACAATTCAGTTCCTTCAGAATATTTAGAATTACCCATAACTGACTCCAAGGTTTGGACATAATAATTTCATACAAACTGGAACTTCTTCAGATTTTCGTCTATAACTTGGTTGAAGTGCGGTTTATGCCAATTTTCGAAATAACAAAATTTAAAGAACCTTCGTTATCCTTCAAGTTTAATATGAAATATTTTTAAAAATTCGGAACAGTTGCTGAGTTGCAGGACCGTAATTATCAGTACATTGTCATGAATACGCACAATGTTGAATATTCAGAGGTTTTTCCTTAATAACTATTTATGTTTGCACTTTAGTGAATAATACATTATATCCAAACCTATGGAAGAGAGCTTATACTATTACATTCCTACAGAATATTTAAAATATCAGCAAAATGTCAAGAATATGCAATAAGTTTAATATTCGGAGGTTTTTCCTTGATAACTATTTCTTGGTGCACTTTAGTGAATAATACATTATATCCAAACCTATGGAAAAGTGCTTATACTATTACATTCCTTCAGAATATTTATATTTATCCTTAACGGACGCCAAGAAATTGAAATAACAATTATATACATTGTGGACTTTTTTCAGATTTTCCTCAAAAACAGGGTTTCAGTGCGTTTTAGGCCAATCTTTGAAATAACCAACTTTAAAGAACCTTCGTTATCCTTCAAGTTTAACCTGAAATATTTTTAAAAATTCGGAACAGTTGCTGAGTTGCAGGACCGTAAATATTAGCACATTGTCAAGAATACGCAAAATGTTGAATATTCAGAGGTTTTTCCTTAATAACTATTTATTTTTGCACTTTAGTGAATAATACATTCTATCCAAACCTATGGAAGAGTGCTTATACAATTCGATTCCTTCAGAATATTTATAATTGTCCTTAAATGACTCCAAGGTTTTGATATAATAATTTCATAGATACTGGAAATTTTTCAGATTTTCCTCTATAACTGGGTTTCAGTGCATTTTAGGCCAATCTTTGAATTAACCAACTTTAAAGATCCTTCGTTATCCTTCAAGTTATATATGAAATATTTTTAAAAATTCGGAACAGTTGCTGAGTTGCAGGACCGTAAATATCAGCACATTGTCATGAATACGCAAAATGTTGAATATTCAGAGGTTTTTCCTTAATAACTATTTATTTTTGCACTTTAGTTAATAATACATTCTATCCAAACCTATGGAAGAGTGCTTATACAATTCGATTCCTTCAGAATATTTATAATTGTCCTTAAAAGACTCCAAGGTTTTGATATAATAATTTCATAGAAACTGGAACTATCCTCTATAACTGGAAGATTTTCCTCTATAACTGGGTTTCAGTGCATTTTAGGCCAATCTTTGAAATAACCAGCTTTAAAGATCCTTCGTTATCCTTCAAGTTTAATATGAAATATTTTTAAAAATTCGGAACAGTGTCTGAGTTGCAGGACCGTAAATATCAGCACATTGCCATGAATACCCAAAATGTTGAATATTCAGAAGTTTTTCCTTAATGAATATTTATTTTTGCACTTTAGTGAATAATACATTATATCCAAACGTATGGAAGAGTGCTTATACTATTAAATTCCTTCAGAATATTTATATTTATCCTTAACGGACGCCAAGCTATTGAAATAACAATTATATACATTGTGGACTTTTTTCAGATTTTCCTCTAAAACAGGGTTTCAGTGCGTTTTAGGCCAATTTTCGAAATAACCACATTTAAAGAACCTTCGTTATCCTTCAAGTTTTATATGTAATATTTTTAAAAATTCGGAACAGTTGCTGAGTTGTAGGACCGTAAATATCAGTACATTGTCATGAATACGCACAATGTTGAATATTCAGAGGTTTTTCCTTAATAACTATTTATTTTTGCACTTTTGTGAATAATACATTATATCCAAACCTATGGAAGAGAGCTTATACAATTCGATTCCTTCAGAATATTTAAAATTATCCTTAAAGGACTCCAAGTTTTGGATATAATAATTTCATAGAAACTGGAACTTTTTCAGATTTTCCTCTATAATTGGGTTTCAGTGCGTTTTAGGCCAATCACAGAAATAACCAACTTAAAAGAACCTTCGTTATCCTTCAAGTTTAATGTGAAATATTTTTGAAAATTCGGAACAGTTGGTGAGTTGCAGGACCATATATATCAGCACATTGTCATGAATACGCAAAATGTTGAATATTCAGAGGTTTTTCCTTAATAACTATTTATTTTTGCACTTTAGTGAATAATACATTATATCCAAACGTATGGAAGAGTGCTTATACTATTAAATTCCTTCAGAATATTTATATTTATCCTTAACGGACGCCAAGCTATTGAAATAACAATTATATACATTGTGGACTTTTTTCAGATTTTCCTCTAAAACAGGGTTACAGTGCGTTTTAAGCCAATTTTCGAAATAACCAAATTTAAAGAACCTTCGTTATCCTTCAAGTTTTATATGAAATATTTTTAAAAATTCGGAACAGTTGCTGAGTTGCAGGACCGTAAATATCAGCACATTGTCATGAATACGCAAAATGTTGAATATTCAGAGGTTTTTCCTTAATAACTATTTATTTTTGCACTTTATTGAATAATACATTATATCCAAAAGTATGGAAGAGTGCTTATACAATTAAATTGCTTCAGAATATTTATATTTATCCTTAACGGACGCCAAGCTATTGAAATAACAATTATATACATTGTGGACTTTTTTCAGATTTTCCTCTATAACAGGGTTACAGTGCGTTTTAGGCCAATCTTTGAAATAACTAACTTCAAAGAACCTTCGTAATCCTTCAAGTTTAATGTGAAATATATTTAAAATTTCGGAACAGTTGCTGAGTGGCAGGACCGTAAATATCAGTACATTGTCATGAATACGCACAATGTTGAATATTCTGAGGTTTTTCCTTAATAACTATTAATTTTTGCACTTTAGTGAATAATACATTATATCCAAACCTATGGAAGAGAGCTTATACAATTCAGTTCCTTCAGAATATTTAGAATTACCCATAACTGACTCCAAGGTTTGGACATAATAATTTCATACAAACTGGAACTTCTTCAGATTTTCGTCTATAACTGGGTTGAAGTGCGGTTTATGCCAATTTTCGAAATAACAAAATTTAAAGAACCTTCGTTATCCTTCAAGTTTAATATGAAATATTTTTAAAAATTCGGAACAGTTGCTGAGTTGCAGGACCGTAATTATCAGTACATTGTCATGAATACGCACAATGTTGAATATTCAGAGGTTTTTCCTTAATAACTATTTATGTTTGCACTTTAGTGAATAATACATTATATCCAAACCTATGGAAGAGAGCTTATACTATTACATTCCTACAGAATATTTAAAATATCAGCAAAATGTCAAGAATATGCAATAAGTTTAATATTCGGAGGTTTTTCCTTGATAACTATTTCTTGGTGCACTTTAGTGAATAATACATTATATCCAAACCTATGGAAGAGTGCTTATACTATTACATTCCTTCAGAATATTTATATTTATCCTTAACGGACGCCAAGAAATTGAAATAACAATTATATACATTGTGGACTTTTTTCAGATTTTCCTCAAAAACAGGGTTTCAGTGCGTTTTAGGCCAATCTTTGAAATAACCAACTTTAAAGAACCTTCGTTATCCTTCAAGTTTAACCTGAAATATTTTTAAAAATTCGGAACAGTTGCTGAGTTGCAGGACCGTAAATATTAGCACATTGTCAAGAATACGCAAAATGTTGAATATTCAGAGGTTTTTCCTTAATAACTATTTATTTTTGCACTTTAGTGAATAATACATTCTATCCAAACCTATGGAAGAGTGCTTATACAATTCGATTCCTTCAGAATATTTATAATTGTCCTTAAATGACTCCAAGGTTTTGATATAATAATTTCATAGATACTGGAAATTTTTCAGATTTTCCTCTATAACTGGGTTTCAGTGCATTTTAGGCCAATCTTTGAATTAACCAACTTTAAAGATCCTTCATTATCCTTCAAGTTATATATGAAATATTTTTAAAAATTCGGAACAGTTGCTGAGTTGCAGGACCGTAAATATCAGCACATTGTCATGAATACGCAAAATGTTGAATATTCAGAGGTTTTTCCTTAATAACTATTTATTTTTGCACTTTAGTTAATAATACATTCTATCCAAACCTATGGAAGAGTGCTTATACAATTCGATTCCTTCAGAATATTTATAATTGTCCTTAAAATACTCCAAGGTTTTGATATAATAATTTCATAGAAACTGGAACTATCCTCTATAACTGGAAGATTTTCCTCTATAACTGGGTTTCAGTGCATTTTAGGCCAATCTTTGAAATAACCAGCTTTAAAGATCCTTCGTTATCCTTCAAGTTTAATATGAAATATTTTTAAAAATTCGGAACAGTGTCTGAGTTGCAGGACCGTAAATATCAGCACATTGCCATGAATACCCAAAATGTTGAATATTCAGAAGTTTTTCCTTAATGAATATTTATTTTTGCACTTTAGTGAATAATACGTTAAATCCAAACTTTTGGAAGAGAGCTTATACTATTAGATTCCTACAGAATATTTCGAATTACCCTTATCGAACTCCAAGGTTTTGACATAATAATTTCATAGAAACTGGAACTATTTCAGATTTTCCTCTAAAACAGGGTTTCAGTGCGTTTTAGACCAATCTTTGAAATAACCAACTTTAAAGAACCTTCGTTATCCTTCAAGTTTAATATGAAATATTTTTAAAAATTCGGAACAGTTGCTGAGTTGCAGGACCGTAAATATCAGCAAAATATCAAGAATACGCACAATGTTGAATATTCAGAGGGTTTTCCTTAATAACTATTTATTTTTGCACTTTAGTGAATAATACAATATATCCAAACGTATGGAAGAGTGCTTATACTATTAGATTCCTTCAGAATATTTATATTTATCCTTAACGGACGCCAAGCTATTGAAATAACAGTTATATGCATTGTGGACTTTTTTCAGATTTTCCTCTAAAACAGGGTTTCAGTGCGTTTTAGGCCAATTTTCGAAATATACAACCTTAACGTACCTTCGTTATCCTTCAAGTTTAATATGAAATATTTTTAAAAATTCGGAACAGTTGCTGAGTTGCAGGACCGTAAATATCAGCAGATTGTCATGAATACGCACAATATTGAATATTCAGAGGGTTTTCCTTAATAACTATTTATTTTTGCACTTTAGTGAATAATACATTATATCCAAACGTATGGAAGAGTGCTTATACTATTAAACTCCTTCAGAATATTTATAATTACCCATAACGGACTCCAAGGTTTTGAAATAATAATTTCATAAAAACTGGAATTTCTTCAGATTTTCCTCTATAACTGGTTTTCAGTGCGTTTTATGCCAATCTTTGAAATAACCAACTTTAAAGTACCTTCGTTATCCTTCATGTTTTATATGAAATATTTTTAAAAATTTGGAACAGTTGCTGAGTTGCAGGACCGTAAATATTAGCACATTGTCATGAATACGCAAAATGTTGAATATTCAGAGGTTTTTCCTTAATAACTATTTATTTTTGCACTTTAGTGAATAATACATTCTATCCAAACCTATGGAAGAGTACTTATACAATTCGATTCCTTCAGAATATTTATAATTGTCCTTAAATGACTCCAAGGTTTTGATATAATAATTTCATAGATACTGGAACTTTTTCAGATTTTCCTCTATAACTGGGTTTCAGTGCGTTTAACCCGTCAGTTCCCAAAGGCACCTACAGGTGCTCTTCCTTTATTTGCCTGTGTTGACACTCTACTTCATCATTTTTGAGTTAGGATACATCTACTGGCATCTCTGGGACCTAACACAACTATTGGTTCCATAGTTCGGCCGCTATGTGTGTTCATTTGTGATTAATATCAGCCTGTATTGAACCTTCTTAGTGATAAGGGTAACCTTGTGGACACACCGCCACATTTCCTTGAAAATGGATAGAAAAGGTTAGGTAAAAAGTATAATTCCGTTTTATTTCAATGCATGATGAATGTAACTTGTGTTTAGAAACGTTTTTACGTGTATAAAAGTAAATTATAAGCCAACTCAACAAGTGCAAACGCATGGGAGCACCTGTAGGTGCCTTTGGGAAACTACAGCTATGACTCCGAACTTCGACTGAGTGTTCAGTTTTGTGTTTAACTAATATTTTTGGGTTTTGGCGTAGTTTAGGCATTGTTTCTGACTAATTATTATTGTTATTATTACTATTATTATGTACCTATTTGTTCAGTGTATGTAGCTATGTATTTATGTAGTCAATCATGCGATGAAGCCTCGTCCTCTCCATGGTTCCCTACAAGTTTGATGCTATTTACATTCAACCCAGATGAAGGTACGTGTTGCTATTGTGGAATCTAACTGTTAATTTCCTACTATAAAAATAGGATTATTATAGTAATCTATGAAACTAAGCATAGAGTGAGCCGCATAAAAATAGAGAACATGATTATTATTGACCAGTCTGGTGTTACTTTCGATGGGTACTCATATGCCTCTCATGTTATTCAACAGGATTCCTCTGCACGAGATTATATCTCTCCTAGAAGCTGGTCATGATCTAGAGGACATTGAAATCACTGTATTTCTAGTTAACGACGGACGAAAAACTGATGGAGAAAGTGGAGAAGAGGATGAGGTTGATAGTAAAGTACAGATAGATGTATAAATGTACAGATGAGAATCAAAGGGAAATCGAAATGTTAGAGGAAACGGGGTGGTGGAAAGTGATGAGCAGTTGGACTTGATTAGGTACTATGATGGAACCTATGTCGTTGAGGATGGAAATTTTGTAGGTGAGGATTAAAATATTGTCGCTGTGTATGGAAACCTTGTCAGTGAGATGTGAAGATGAAAATATTGTCGCTGAGGATGGAAATCTTGTCGTTGAGGAGGACCACGTCATGTCATGTACCCCTGTAAACATTACAAGGGAAGGGGAAACTGAAGCAGCCCAAGAAGAAGTGAATAGTAACGAAACGAGAGGAAGGATGGTCACCAGGAGGATGATAAAGAGTGATTCGAGCGATAATAAAGACAAACCAGTAAAGATACAGGCAGGACCAATAGGATCAAGTGTGAATTCTAAACTCTTGATTGTAGCTGGCATATCAAACAGTACATCTAGAGCTGTATAATTTTCGAAATAAACAACCTTAACAAGGTACGTTAAGGTTGTTTATTTCGATACGTTATTAATATCAGCAGATTGTCATGAATACGCACAATATTGAATATTCAGAGGGTTTTCCTTAATAACTATTTATTTTTGCACTTTAGTGAAAAATACATTATATCCAAACGTATGGAAGAGTGCTTATACTATTAAATTCCTTCAGAATATTTATAATTACCCATGACGGACTCCAAAGTTTTGAAATAATAATTTCATAAAAACTGGAACTTCTTCAGATTTTCCTCTATAACTGGATTTCAGTGCGTTTTATGCCAATCTTTGAGATAACCAAGTTTAAAGTACCTTCGTTATCCTTCATGTTTTATATGAAATATTTTTAAAAATTCGGTACAGTTGCTGAGTAGCAGGACCGTAAATATTAGCACATTGTCAAGAATACGCAAAATGTTGAATATTCAGAGGTTTTTCCTTAATAACTATTTATTTTTGCACTTTAGTGAATAATACATTCTATCCAAACCTATGGAAGAGTGCTTATACAATTCGATTCCTTCAGAATATTTATAATTGTCCTTAAATGACTCCAAGGTTTTGATATAATAATTTCATAGATACTGGAAATTTTTCAGATTTTCCTCTATAACTGGGTTTCAGTGCATTTTAGGCCAATCTTTGAATTAACCAACTTTAAAGATCCTTCGTTATCCTTCAAGTTTAATATGAAATATTTTTAAAAATTCGGAACAGTTGCTGAGTTGCAGGACCGTAAATATCAGCACATTGTCATGAATACCCAAAATGTTGAATATTCAGAGGTTTTTCCTTAATAACTATTTATATTTGCACTTTAGTGAATTATACATTCTATCCAAACCTATGGAAGAGTGCTTATACAATTCGATTCTTTGAGAATATTTATAATTGTCCTTAAAGAACTCCAAGGTTTTGATATAATAATTTCATAGAAACTGGAACTTTCCTCTCTAACTGGAAGATTTTCCTCTATAACTGGGTTTCAGTGCGTTTAAGGCCAATCTTTGAAATAACCAACTTTAAAGAACCTTCGTTATCCTTCAAGTTTAAAATGAAATATTTTTAAAAATTCGGAACAGTTGCTGAGTTGCAGGATTGTAAATATCAGCACATTGTCATGAATATCCAAAATGTTGAATATTCAGAGGTTTTTCCTTAATAACTATTTATTTTTGTACTTTAGTGAATAATACATTATATCCAAACGTAAGGAAGAGTGCTTATACTATTAAATTCCTTCAGAATATTTATATTTATCCTTAACGGACGCCAAGCTATTGAAATAACAATTATATACATTGTGGACTTTTTTCAGATTTTCCTCTAAAACAGGGTTACAGTGCGTTTTAGGCCAATTTTCGAAATAACCAAATTTAGAGAACCTTCGTTATCCTTCAAGTTTTATATGAAATATTTTTAAAAATTTGGAACAGTTGCTGAGTTGGAGGACCGTAAATATCAGCAAAATGTCAAGAATATGCAATAAGTTTAATATTCAGAGGTTTTTCCTTAATAACTATTTCTTAGTGCACTTAAGTAAATAATACATTAAATCAAAACATAATGAAGAGAGCTTATACTATTAGATTCCTACAGAATATATAGAATTACCCTTAACGGACTCCAAGGTTTTGACATAATAATTTCATAGAAACTGGAACTTTTTCAGATTTTCCTCGATAACTGGGTTTCAGTGCAGTTTAGGCCAATTTTCGAAATAACCAAATTTAAAGAACCTTTGTTATCCTTCAAGTTTTATATGAAATATTTTTAAAAATTCGGAACAGTTGCTGAGTTGCAGGACCGTAAATATCAGCACATTGTCATGAATACGCAAAATGTTGAATATTCAGAGGTTTTTCCTTAATAACTATTTATTTTTGCAGTTTATTGAATAATTCATTATATCCAAACGTATGGAAGAGTGCTTATACTATTAAATTCCTTCAGAATATTTATATTTATCCTTAACGGACGCCAAGCTATTGAAATAACAATTATATACATTGTGGACTTTTTTCAGATTTTCCTCTAAAACAGGGTTACAGTGCGTTTTAGGGCAATTTTCGAAATAACCAAATTTAGAGAACCTTCGTTATCCTTCAAGTTTTATATGAAATATTTTTAAAAATTCGGAACAGTTGCTGAGTTGTAGGACCGTAAATATCAGCAAAATGTCAAGAATATGCAATAAGTTTAATATTCAGAGGTTTTTCCTTAATAACTATTTCTTGGTGCACTTAAGTAAATAATACATTAAATCAAAACATATTGAAGAGAGCTTATACTATTAGATTCCTACAGAATATATAGAATTATCCTTAACGGACTCCAAGGTTTTGACATAATAATTTCATAGAAACTGGAACTTTTTCAGATTTTCCTCGATAACTGGGTTTCAGTGCAGTATAGGCCAATTTTCGAAATAACCAAATTTAAAGAACCTTTGTTATCCTTCAAGTTTTATATGAAATATTTTTAAAAATTCGGAACAGTTGCTGAGTTGCAGGACCGTAAATATCAGCACATTGTCATGAATTCGCAAAATGTTGAATATTCAGAGGTTTTTCCTTAATAACTATTTATTTTTGCACTTTAGTGAATAATACATTATATCCAAACCTATGGAAGAGAGCTTATACAATTCGATTCCTTCAGAATATTTAAAATTCTCCTTAAAGGACTCCAAGGTTTGGATATAATAATTTCATAGAAACTGGTACTTTTTCAGATTTTCCTCTATAATTGGGTTTCAGTGCGTTTTAGGCCAATCATTGAAATAACCAACTTTAAAGAACCTTCGTTATCCTTCAAGTTTAATGAGAATATTTTTAAAAATTCGGAACAGTTGGTGAGTTGCAGGACCATAAATATCAGCACATTGTCATAAATACGCAAAATGTTGAATATTCAGAGGTTTTTCCTTAATAACTATTTATTTTTGCACTTTAGTGAATAATACATTATATCCAAACGTATGGAAGAGTGCTTATACTATTAAATTCCTTCAGAATATTTATATTTATCCTTAACGGACGCCAAGCTATTGAAATAACAATTATATACATTGTGGACTTTTTTCAGATTTTCCTCTAAAACAGGGTTACAGTGCGTTTTAGGGCAATTTTCGAAATAACCAAATTTAGAGAACCTTCGTTATCCTTCAAGTTTTATATGAAATATTTTTAAAAATTCGGAACAGTTGCTGAGTTGTAGGACCGTAAATATCAGTACATTGTCATGAATACGCACAATGTTGAATATTCAGAGGTTTTTTCTTAATAACTATTTATTTTTGCACTTTAGTGAATAATACATTATATCCAAACCTATGGAAGAGAGCTTATATAATTCGATTCCTTCAGAATATTTAAAATTATCCTTAAAGGACTCCAAGTTTTGGATATAATAATTTCATAGAAACTGGAACTTTTTCAGATTTTCCTCTATAATTGGGTTTCAGTGCGTTTTAGGCCAATCATTGAAATAACCAACTTTAAAGAACCTTCGTTATCCTTCAAGTTTAATGTGAAATATTTTTAAAAATTCGGAACAGTTGGTGAGTTGCAGGACCATATATATCAGCACATTGTCATGAATACGCAAAATGTTGAATATTCAGAGGTTTTTCCTTAATAACTATTTATTTTTGCACATTAGTGAATAATACATTATATCCAAACGTATGGAAGAGTGCTTATACTATTAAATTCCTTCAGAATATTTATATTTATCCTTAACGGACGCCAAGCTATTGAAATAACAATTATATACATTGTGGACTTTTTTCAGATTTTCCTCTAAAACAGGGTTTCAGTGCGTTTTAGGCCAATCTTTGAAATAACAAACTTTAAAGTACCTTCGTTATCCTTCAAGTTTAATATGAAATATTTTTAAAAATTCGGAACAGTTGCTGAGTTGGAGGACCGTAAATATCAGGAAAATGTCAAGAATATGCAATAAGTTTAATATTCAGAGGTTTTTCCTTAATAACTATTTCTTGGTGCACTTAAGTAAATAATACATTAAATCATAACATAATGAAGAGAGCTTATACTATTAGATTCCTACAGAATATATAGAATTACCCTTAACGGACTCCAAGGTTTTGACATAATAATTTCATAGAAACTGGAACTTTTTCAGATTTTCCTCGATAACTGGGTTTCAGTGCAGTTTAGGCCAATTTTCGAAATAACCAAATTTAAAGAACCTTTGTTATCCTTCAAGTTTTATATGAAATATTTTTAAAAATTCGGAACAGTTGCTGAGTTGCAGGACCGTAAATATCAGCACATTGTCATGAATACGCAAAATGTTGAATATTCAGAGGTTTATCCTTAATAACTATTTATTTTTGCAGTTTATTGAATAATTCATTATATCCAAACGTATGGAAGAGTGCTTATACTATTAAATTCCTTCAGAATATTTAAAATATCAGCAAAATGTCAAGAATATGCAATAAGTTTAATATTCGGAGGTTTTTCCTTGATAACTATTTCTTGGTGCACTTTAGTGAATAATGCATTATATCCAAACCTATGGAAGAGTGCTTATACTATTACAATCCTTCAGAATATTTATATTTATCCTTAACGGACGCCAACAAATTGAAATAACAATTATATACATTGTGGACTTTTTTCAGATTTTCCTCTAAAACAGGGTTTCAGTGCGTTTTAGGCCAATCTTTGAAATAACCAACTTTAAAGAACCTTCGTTATCCTTCAAGTTTAACCTGAAATATTTTTAAAAATTCGGAACAGTTGCTGAGTTGGAGGACCGTAAATATCAGCAAAATGTCAAGAATATGCAATAAGTTTAATATTCAGAAGTATTTCCTTAATAACTATTTATTTTTGCACTTTAGTGAATAATACATTATATCCAAACCTATGGAAGAGAGCTTATACAATTCGATTCCTTCAGAATATTTAAAATATCAGCAAAATGTCAAGAATATGCAATAAGTTTAATATTCGGAGGTTTTTCCTTGATAACTATTTCTTGGTGCACTTTAGTGAATAATGCATTATATCCAAACCTATGGAAGAGTGCTTATACTATTACAATCCTTCAGAATATTTATATTTATCCTTAACGGACGCCAACAAATTGAAATAACAATTATATACATTGTGGACTTTTTTCAGATTTTCCTCTAAAACAGGGTTTCAGTGCGTTTTAGGCCAATCTTTGAAATAACCAACTTTAAAGAACCTTCGTTATCCTTCAAGTTTAACCTGAAATATTTTTAAAAATTCGGAACAGTTGCTGAGTTGGAGGACCGTAAATATCAGCAAAATGTCAAGAATATGCAATAAGTTTTATATTCAGAGGTTATTCCTTAATAACTACTTATTTTTGCACTTTAGTGAATAATACATTATATCCAAACCTATGGAAGAGAGCTTATACAATTCGATTCCTTCAGAATATTTAAAATATCAGCAAAATGTCAAGAATATGCAATAAGTTTAATATTCAGAGGTTTTTCCTTAATAACTATTTCTTGGTGCACTTAAGTAAATAATTCATTAAATCTAAACCTATGGAAGAGTGCTTATACAATTCAGTTCCTTCAGAACATTTAGAATTACCCATAACTGACTCCAAGGTTTTGACATAATAATTTCATACAAACTGGAACTTCTTCAGATTTTCCTCTAAAACAGGGTTTCAGTGCGTTTTAGGCCAGTTTTCGAAATAACCAAATTTAAAGAACCTTCGTTATCCTTCAAGTTTTATATGAAATATTTTTAAAAATTCGGAACAGTTGCTGAGTAGCAGGACCGTAAATATCAACACATTGTCATGAATACGCAAAATGTTGAATATTCAGAGGTTTTTCCTAAATTACTACTTATTTTTGCACTTCATTGAAGAATACATTATATCCAAACGTATGGAAGAGTGCTTATACTATTAAATTCCTTCAGAATATTTATATTTATCCTTAACGGACGCCAAGCTATTGAAATAACTATTATATACATTGTGGACTTTTTTTAGATTTTCCTCTAAAACAGGGTTACAGTGCGTTTTAGGCCAATTTTCGAAATAACCACATTTTAAGAACCTTCGTTATCCTTCAAGTTTTATATGTAATATTTTTAAAAATTCGGAACAGTTGGTGAGTTGCAGGACCATATATATCAGTACATTGTCATGAATACGCACAATGTTGAATATTCAGAGGTTTTTCCTTAATAACTATTTATTTTTGCACTTTTGTGAATAATACATTATATCCAAACCTATGGAAGAGAGCTTATACAATTCGATTCCTTCAGAATATTTAAAATTATCCTTAAAGGACTCCAAGTTTTGGATATAATAATTTCATAGAAACTGGAACTTTTTCAGATTTTCCTCTATAATTGGGTTTCAGTGCGTTTTAGGCCAATCATTGAAATAACCAACTTTAAAGAACCTTCGTTATCCTTCAAGTTTAATGTGAAATATTTTTAAAAATTCGGAACAGTTGGTGAGTTGCAGGACCATATATATCAGCACATTGTCATGAATACGCAAAATGTTGAATATTCAGAGGTTTTTCCTTAATAACTATTTATTTTTGCACATTAGTGAATAATACATTATATCCAAACGTATGGAAGAGTGCTTATACTATTAAATTCCTTCAGAATATTTATATTTATCCTTAACGGACGCCAAGCTATTGAAATAACAATTATATACATTGTGGACTTTTTTCAGATTTTCCTCTAAAACAGGGTTTCAGTGCGTTTTAGGCCAATTTTCGAAATAACCACATTTAAAGAACCTTCGTTATCCTTCAAGTTTTATATGTAATATTTTTAAAAATTCGGAACAGTTGCTGAGTTGTAGGACCGTAAATATCAGTATATTGTCATGAATACGCACAATGTTGAATATTCAGAGGTATTTCCTTAATAACTATTTCTTGGTGCACTTAAGTAAATAATACATTAAATCAAAACATAATGAAGAGAGCTTATACTATTAGATTCCTACAGAATATATAGAATTACCCTTAACGGACTCCAAGGTTTTGACATAATAATTTCATACAAACTGGAACTTCTTCAGATTTTCCTCTATAACTGGGTTGAAGTGCGGTTTATGCCAATTTTCGAAATAACAAAATTTAAAGAACCTTCGTTATCCTTCAAGTTTAATATGAAATATTTTTAAAAATTCGGAACAGTTGCTGAGTTGCAGGACCGTAATTATCAGTACATTGTCATGAATACGCACAATGTTGAATATTCAGAGGTTTTTCCTTAATAACTATTTATGTTTGCACTTTAGTGAATAATACATTATATCCAAACGTATGGAAGAGAGCTTATACTATTACATTCCTACAGAATATTTAAAATATCAGCAAAATGTCAAGAATATGCAATAAGTTTAATATTCGGAGGTTTTTCCTTGATAACTATTTCTTGGTGCACTTTAGTGAATAATACATTATATCCAAACCTATGGAAGAGTGCTTATACTATTACAATCCTTCAGAATATTTATATTTATCCTTAACGGACGCCAACAAATTGAAATAACAATTATATACATTGTGGACTTTTTTCAGATTTTCCTCTAAAACAGGGTTTCAGTGCGTTTTAGGCCAATCTTTGAAATAACCAACTTTAAAGAACCTTCGTTATCCTTCAAGTTTAACCTGAAATATTTTTAAAAATTCGGAACAGTTGCTGAGTTGGAGGACCGTAAATATCAGCAAAATGTCAAGAATATGCAATAAGTTTAATATTCAGAAGTATTTCCTTAATAACTATTTATTTTTGCACTTTAGTGAATAATACATTATATCCAAACCTATGGAAGAGAGCTTATACAATTCGATTCCTTCAGAATATTTAAAATATCAGCAAAATGTCAAGAATATGCAATAAGTTTTATATTCAGAGGTTATTCCTTAATAACTACTTATTTTTGCACTTTAGTGAATAATACATTATATCCAAACCTATGGAAGAGAGCTTATACAATTCGATTCCTTCAGAATATTTAAAATATCAGCAAAATGTCAAGAATATGCAATAAGTTTAATATTCAGAGGTTTTTCCTTAATAACTATTTCTTGGTGCACTTAAGTAAATAATTCATTAAATCTAAACCTATGGAAGAGTGCTTATACAATTCAGTTCCTTCAGAACATTTAGAATTACCCATAACTGACTCCAAGGTTTTGACATAATAATTTCATACAAACTGGAACTTCTTCAGATTTTCCTCTAAAACAGGGTTTCAGTGCGTTTTAGGCCAGTTTTCGAAATAACCAAATTTAAAGAACCTTCGTTATCCTTCAAGTTTTATATGAAATATTTTTAAAAATTCGGAACAGTTGCTGAGTAGCAGGACCGTAAATATCAACACATTGTCATGAATACGCAAAATGTTGAATATTCAGAGGTTTTTCCTAAATTACTACTTATTTTTGCACTTCATTGAAGAATACATTATATCCAAACGTATGGAAGAGTGCTTATACTATTAAATTCCTTCAGAATATTTATATTTATCCTTAACGGACGCCAAGCTATTGAAATAACAATTATATACATTGTGGACTTTTTTCAGATTTTCCTCTAAAACAGGGTTTCAGTGCGTTTTAGGCCAATTTTCGAAATAACCACATTTAAAGAACCTTCGTTATCCTTCAAGTTTTATATGTAATATTTTTAAAAATTCGGAACAGTTGCTGAGTTGTAGGACCGTAAATATCAGTACATTGTCATGAATACGCACAATGTTGAATATTCAGAGGTTTTTCCTTAATAACTATTTATTTTTGCACTTTTGTGAATAATACATTATATCCAAACCTATGGAAGAGAGCTTATACAATTCGATTCCTTCAGAATATTTAAAATTATCCTTAAAGGACTCCAAGTTTTGGATATAATAATTTCATAGAAACTGGAACTTTTTCAGATTTTCCTCTATAATTGGGTTTCAGTGCGTTTTAGGCCAATCATAGAAATAACCAACTTAAAAGAACCTTCGTTATCCTTCAAGTTTAATGTGAAATATTTTTGAAAATTCGGAACAGTTGGTGAGTTGCAGGACCATATATATCAGCACATTGTCATGAATACGCAAAATGTTGAATATTCAGAGGTTTTTCCTTAATAACTATTTATTTTTGCACTTTAGTGAATAATACATTATATCCAAACGTATGGAAGAGTGCTTATACTATTAAATTCCTTCAGAATATTTATATTTATCCTTAACGGACGCCAAGCTATTGAAATAACAATTATATACATTGTGGACTTTTTTCAGATTTTCCTCTAAAACAGGGTTACAGTGCGTTTTAAGCCAATTTTCGAAATAACCAAATTTAAAGAACCTTCGTTATCCTTCAAGTTTAATATGAAATATTTTTAAAAATTCGGAACAGTTGCTGAGTTGCAGGACCGTAATTATCAGTACATTGTCATGAATACGCACAATGTTGAATATTCAGAGGTTTTTCCTTAATAACTATTTATGTTTGCACTTTAGTGAATAATACATTATATCCAAACCTATGGAAGAGAGCTTATACTATTACATTCCTACAGAATATTTAAAATATCAGCAAAATGTCAAGAATATGCAATAAGTTTAATATTCGGAGGTTTTTCCTTGATAACTATTTCTTGGTGCACTTTAGTGAATAATACATTATATCCAAACCTATGGAAGAGTGCTTATACTATTACATTCCTTCAGAATATTTATATTTATCCTTAACGGACGCCAAGAAATTGAAATAACAATTATATACATTGTGGACTTTTTTCAGATTTTCCTCAAAAACAGGGTTTCAGTGCGTTTTAGGCCAATCTTTGAAATAACCAACTTTAAAGAACCTTCGTTATCCTTCAAGTTTAACCTGAAATATTTTTAAAAATTCGGAACAGTTGCTGAGTTGCAGGACCGTAAATATTAGCACATTGTCAAGAATACGCAAAATGTTGAATATTCAGAGGTTTTTCCTTAATAACTATTTATTTTTGCACTTTAGTGAATAATACATTCTATCCAAACCTATGGAAGAGTGCTTATACAATTCGATTCCTTCAGAATATTTATAATTGTCCTTAAATGACTCCAAGGTTTTGATATAATAATTTCATAGATACTGGAAATTTTTCAGATTTTCCTCTATAACTGGGTTTCAGTGCATTTTAGGCCAATCTTTGAATTAACCTACTTTAAAGATCCTTCGTTATCCTTCAAGTTATATATGAAATATTTTTAAAAATTCGGAACAGTTGCTGAGTTGCAGGACCGTAAATATCAGCACATTGTCATGAATACGCAAAATGTTGAATATTCAGAGGTTTTTCCTTAATAACTATTTATTTTTGCACTTTAGTGAATAATACATTCTATCCAAACCTATGGAAGAGTGCTTATACATATCGATTCCTTCAGAATATTTATAATTGTCCTTAAAAGACTCCAAGGTTTTGATATAATAATTTCATATAAACTGGAACTATCCTCTATAACTGGAAGATTTTCCTCTATAACTGGGTTTCAGTGCATTTTAGGCTAATCTTTGAAATAACCAGCTTTAAAGATCCTTCGTTATCCTTCAAGTTTAATATGAAATATTTTTAAAAATTCGGAACAGTGTCTGAGTTGCAGGACCGTAAATATCAGCACATTGCCATGAATACCCAAAATGTTGAATATTCAGAAGTTTTTCCTTAATGAATATTTATTTTTGCACTTTAGTGAATAATACGTTAAATCCAAACTTTTGGAAGAGAGCTTATACTATTAGATTCCTACAGAATATTTCGAATTACCCTTATCGAACTCCAAGGTTTTGACATAATAATTTCATAGAAACTGGAACTATTTCAGATTTTCCTCTAAAACAGGGTTTCAGTGCGTTTTAGACCAATCTTTGAAATAACCAACTTTAAAGAACCTTCGTTATCCTTCAAGTTTAATATGAAATATTTTTAAAAATTCGGAACAGTTGCTGAGTTGCAGGATCGTAAATATCAGCAAAATATCAAGAATACGCACACTGTTGAATATTCAGAGGGTTTTCCTTAATAACTATTTATTTTTGCACTTTAGTGAATAATACAATATATCCAAACGTATGGAAGAGTGCTTATACTATTAGATTCCTTCAGAATATTTATATTTATCCTTAACGGACGCCAAGCTATTGAAATAACAGTTATATGCATTGTGGACTTTTTTCAGATTTTCCTCTAAAACAGGGTTTCAGTGCGTTTTAGGCCAATTTTCGAAATATACAACCTTAACGTACCTTCGTTATCCTTCAAGTTTAATATGAAATATTTTTAAAAATTCGGAACAGTTGCTGAGTTGCAGGACCGTAAATATCAGCAGATTGTCATGAATACGCACAATATTGAATATTCAGAGGGTTTTCCTTAATAACTATTTATTTTTGCACTTTAGTGAATAATACATTATATCCAAACGTATGGAAGAGTGCTTATACTATTAAACTCCTTCAGAATATTTATAATTACCCATAACGGACTCCAAGGTTTTGAAATAATAATTTCATAAAAACTGGAATTTCTTCAGATTTTCCTCTATAACTGGTTTTCAGTGCGTTTTATGCCAATCTTTGAAATAACCAACTTTAAAGTACCTTCGTTATCCTTCATGTTTTATATGAAATATTTTTAAAAATTTGGAACAGTTGCTGAGTTGCAGGACCGTAAATATTAGCACATTGTCATGAATACGCAAAATGTTGAATATTCAGAGGTTTTTCCTTAATAACTATTTATTTTTGCACTTTAGTGAATAATACATTCTATCCAAACCTATGGAAGAGTACTTATACAATTCGATTCCTTCAGAATATTTATAATTGTCCTTAAATGACTCCAAGGTTTTGATATAATAATTTCATAGATACTGGAACTTTTTCAGATTTTCCTCTATAACTGGGTTTCAGTGCGTTTAACCCGTCAGTTCCCAAAGGCACCTACAGGTGCTCTTCCTTTATTTGCCTGTGTTGACACTCTACTTCATCATTTTTGAGTTAGGATACATCTACTGGCATCTCTGGGACCTAACACAACTATTGGTTCCATAGTTCGGCCGCTATGTGTGTTCATTTGTGATTAATATCAGCCTGTATTGAACCTTCTTAGTGATAAGGGTAACCTTGTGGACACACCGCCACATTTCCTTGAAAATGGATAGAAAAGGTTAGGTAAAAAGTATAATTCCGTTTTATTTCAATGCATGATGAATGTAACTTGTGTTTAGAAACGTTTTTACGTGTATAAAAGTAAATTATAAGCCAACTCAACAAGTGCAAACGCATGGGAGCACCTGTAGGTGCCTTTGGGAAACTACAGCTATGACTCCGAACTTCGACTGAGTGTTCAGTTTTGTGTTTAACTAATATTTTTGGGTTTTGGCGTAGTTTAGGCATTGTTTCTGACTAATTATTATTGTTATTATTACTATTATTATGTACCTATTTGTTCAGTGTATGTAGCTATGTATTTATGTAGTCAATCATGCGATGAAGCCTCGTCCTCTCCATGGTTCCCTACAAGTTTGATGCTATTTACATTCAACCCAGATGAAGGTACGTGTTGCTATTGTGGAATCTAACTGTTAATTTCCTACTATAAAAATAGGATTATTATAGTAATCTATGAAACTAAGCATAGAGTGAGCCGCATAAAAATAGAGAACATGATTATTATTGACCAGTCTGGTGTTACTTTCGATGGGTACTCATATGCCTCTCATGTTATTCAACAGGATTCCTCTGCACGAGATTATATCTCTCCTAGAAGCTGGTCATGATCTAGAGGACATTGAAATCACTGTATTTCTAGTTAACGACGGACGAAAAACTGATGGAGAAAGTGGAGAAGAGGATGAGGTTGATAGTAAAGTACAGATAGATGTATAAATGTACAGATGAGAATCAAAGGGAAATCGAAATGTTAGAGGAAACGGGGTGGTGGAAAGTGATGAGCAGTTGGACTTGATTAGGTACTATGATGGAACCTATGTCGTTGAGGATGGAAATTTTGTAGGTGAGGATTAAAATATTGTCGCTGTGTATGGAAACCTTGTCAGTGAGATGTGAAGATGAAAATATTGTCGCTGAGGATGGAAATCTTGTCGTTGAGGAGGACCACGTCATGTCATGTACCCCTGTAAACATTACAAGGGAAGGGGAAACTGAAGCAGCCCAAGAAGAAGTGAATAGTAACGAAACGAGAGGAAGGATGGTCACCAGGAGGATGATAAAGAGTGATTCGAGCGATAATAAAGACAAACCAGTAAAGATACAGGCAGGACCAATAGGATCAAGTGTGAATTCTAAACTCTTGATTGTAGCTGGCATATCAAACAGTACATCTAGAGCTGTATAATTTTCGAAATAAACAACCTTAACAAGGTACGTTAAGGTTGTTTATTTCGATACGTAATTAATATCAGCAGATTGTCATGAATACGCACAATATTGAATATTCAGAGAGTTTTCCTTAATAACTATTTATTTTTGCACTTTAGTGAATAATACATTATATCCAAACGTATGGAAGAGTGCTTATACTATTAAATTCCTTCAGAATATTTATAATTACCCATGACGGACTCCAAAGTTTTGAAATAATAATTTCATAAAAACTGGAACTTCTTCAGATTTTCCTCTATAACTGGATTTCAGTGCGTTTTATGCCAATCTTTGAGATAACCAAGTTTAAAGTACCTTCGTTATCCTTCATGTTTTATATGAAATATTTTTAAAAATTCGGTACAGTTGCTGAGTAGCAGGACCGTAAATATTAGCACATTGTCAAGAATACGCAAAATGTTGAATATTCAGAGGTTTTTCCTTAATAACTATTTATTTTTGCACTTTTGTGAATAATACATTATATCCAAACCTATGGAAGAGAGCTTATACAATTCGATTCCTTCAGAATATTTAAAATTATCCTTAAAGGACTCCAAGTTTTGGATATAATAATTTCATAGAAACTGGAACTTTTTCAGATTTTCCTCTATAATTGGGTTTCAGTGCGTTTTAGGCCAATCATAGAAATAACCAACTTAAAAGAACCTTCGTTATCCTTCAAGTTTAATGTGAAATATTTTTGAAAATTCGGAACAGTTGGTGAGTTGCAGGACCATATATATCAGCACATTGTCATGAATACGCAAAATGTTGAATATTCAGAGGTTTTTCCTTAATAACTATTTATTTTTGCACTTTAGTGAATAATACATTATATCCAAACGTATGGAAGAGTGCTTATACTATTAAATTCCTTCAGAATATTTATATTTATCCTTAACGGACGCCAAGCTATTGAAATAACAATTATATACATTGTGGACTTTTTTCAGATTTTCCTCTAAAACAGGGTTACAGTGCGTTTTAAGCCAATTTTCGAAATAACCAAATTTAAAGAACCTTCGTTATCCTTCAAGTTTAATATGAAATATTTTTAAAAATTCGGAACAGTTGCTGAGTTGCAGGACCGTAATTATCAGTACATTGTCATGAATACGCACAATGTTGAATATTCAGAGGTTTTTCCTTAATAACTATTTATGTTTGCACTTTAGTGAATAATACATTATATCCAAACCTATGGAAGAGAGCTTATACTATTACATTCCTACAGAATATTTAAAATATCAGCAAAATGTCAAGAATATGCAATAAGTTTAATATTCGGAGGTTTTTCCTTGATAACTATTTCTTGGTGCACTTTAGTGAATAATACATTATATCCAAACCTATGGAAGAGTGCTTATACTATTACATTCCTTCAGAATATTTATATTTATCCTTAACGGACGCCAAGAAATTGAAATAACAATTATATACATTGTGGACTTTTTTCAGATTTTCCTCAAAAACAGGGTTTCAGTGCGTTTTAGGCCAATCTTTGAAATAACCAACTTTAAAGAACCTTCGTTATCCTTCAAGTTTAACCTGAAATATTTTTAAAAATTCGGAACAGTTGCTGAGTTGCAGGACCGTAAATATTAGCACATTGTCAAGAATACGCAAAATGTTGAATATTCAGAGGTTTTTCCTTAATAACTATTTATTTTTGCACTTTAGTGAATAATACATTCTATCCAAACCTATGGAAGAGTGCTTATACAATTCGATTCCTTCAGAATATTTATAATTGTCCTTAAATGACTCCAAGGTTTTGATATAATAATTTCATAGATACTGGAAATTTTTCAGATTTTCCTCTATAACTGGGTTTCAGTGCATTTTAGGCCAATCTTTGAATTAACCTACTTTAAAGATCCTTCGTTATCCTTCAAGTTATATATGAAATATTTTTAAAAATTCGGAACAGTTGCTGAGTTGCAGGACCGTAAATATCAGCACATTGTCATGAATACGCAAAATGTTGAATATTCAGAGGTTTTTCCTTAATAACTATTTATTTTTGCACTTTAGTGAATAATACATTCTATCCAAACCTATGGAAGAGTGCTTATACATATCGATTCCTTCAGAATATTTATAATTGTCCTTAAAAGACTCCAAGGTTTTGATATAATAATTTCATATAAACTGGAACTATCCTCTATAACTGGAAGATTTTCCTCTATAACTGGGTTTCAGTGCATTTTAGGCTAATCTTTGAAATAACCAGCTTTAAAGATCCTTCGTTATCCTTCAAGTTTAATATGAAATATTTTTAAAAATTCGGAACAGTGTCTGAGTTGCAGGACCGTAAATATCAGCACATTGCCATGAATACCCAAAATGTTGAATATTCAGAAGTTTTTCCTTAATGAATATTTATTTTTGCACTTTAGTGAATAATACGTTAAATCCAAACTTTTGGAAGAGAGCTTATACTATTAGATTCCTACAGAATATTTCGAATTACCCTTATCGAACTCCAAGGTTTTGACATAATAATTTCATAGAAACTGGAACTATTTCAGATTTTCCTCTAAAACAGGGTTTCAGTGCGTTTTAGACCAATCTTTGAAATAACCAACTTTAAAGAACCTTCGTTATCCTTCAAGTTTAATATGAAATATTTTTAAAAATTCGGAACAGTTGCTGAGTTGCAGGATCGTAAATATCAGCAAAATATCAAGAATACGCACACTGTTGAATATTCAGAGGGTTTTCCTTAATAACTATTTATTTTTGCACTTTAGTGAATAATACAATATATCCAAACGTATGGAAGAGTGCTTATACTATTAGATTCCTTCAGAATATTTATATTTATCCTTAACGGACGCCAAGCTATTGAAATAACAGTTATATGCATTGTGGACTTTTTTCAGATTTTCCTCTAAAACAGGGTTTCAGTGCGTTTTAGGCCAATTTTCGAAATATACAACCTTAACGTACCTTCGTTATCCTTCAAGTTTAATATGAAATATTTTTAAAAATTCGGAACAGTTGCTGAGTTGCAGGACCGTAAATATCAGCAGATTGTCATGAATACGCACAATATTGAATATTCAGAGGGTTTTCCTTAATAACTATTTATTTTTGCACTTTAGTGAATAATACATTATATCCAAACGTATGGAAGAGTGCTTATACTATTAAACTCCTTCAGAATATTTATAATTACCCATAACGGACTCCAAGGTTTTGAAATAATAATTTCATAAAAACTGGAATTTCTTCAGATTTTCCTCTATAACTGGTTTTCAGTGCGTTTTATGCCAATCTTTGAAATAACCAACTTTAAAGTACCTTCGTTATCCTTCATGTTTTATATGAAATATTTTTAAAAATTTGGAACAGTTGCTGAGTTGCAGGACCGTAAATATTAGCACATTGTCATGAATACGCAAAATGTTGAATATTCAGAGGTTTTTCCTTAATAACTATTTATTTTTGCACTTTAGTGAATAATACATTCTATCCAAACCTATGGAAGAGTACTTATACAATTCGATTCCTTCAGAATATTTATAATTGTCCTTAAATGACTCCAAGGTTTTGATATAATAATTTCATAGATACTGGAACTTTTTCAGATTTTCCTCTATAACTGGGTTTCAGTGCGTTTAACCCGTCAGTTCCCAAAGGCACCTACAGGTGCTCTTCCTTTATTTGCCTGTGTTGACACTCTACTTCATCATTTTTGAGTTAGGATACATCTACTGGCATCTCTGGGACCTAACACAACTATTGGTTCCATAGTTCGGCCGCTATGTGTGTTCATTTGTGATTAATATCAGCCTGTATTGAACCTTCTTAGTGATAAGGGTAACCTTGTGGACACACCGCCACATTTCCTTGAAAATGGATAGAAAAGGTTAGGTAAAAAGTATAATTCCGTTTTATTTCAATGCATGATGAATGTAACTTGTGTTTAGAAACGTTTTTACGTGTATAAAAGTAAATTATAAGCCAACTCAACAAGTGCAAACGCATGGGAGCACCTGTAGGTGCCTTTGGGAAACTACAGCTATGACTCCGAACTTCGACTGAGTGTTCAGTTTTGTGTTTAACTAATATTTTTGGGTTTTGGCGTAGTTTAGGCATTGTTTCTGACTAATTATTATTGTTATTATTACTATTATTATGTACCTATTTGTTCAGTGTATGTAGCTATGTATTTATGTAGTCAATCATGCGATGAAGCCTCGTCCTCTCCATGGTTCCCTACAAGTTTGATGCTATTTACATTCAACCCAGATGAAGGTACGTGTTGCTATTGTGGAATCTAACTGTTAATTTCCTACTATAAAAATAGGATTATTATAGTAATCTATGAAACTAAGCATAGAGTGAGCCGCATAAAAATAGAGAACATGATTATTATTGACCAGTCTGGTGTTACTTTCGATGGGTACTCATATGCCTCTCATGTTATTCAACAGGATTCCTCTGCACGAGATTATATCTCTCCTAGAAGCTGGTCATGATCTAGAGGACATTGAAATCACTGTATTTCTAGTTAACGACGGACGAAAAACTGATGGAGAAAGTGGAGAAGAGGATGAGGTTGATAGTAAAGTACAGATAGATGTATAAATGTACAGATGAGAATCAAAGGGAAATCGAAATGTTAGAGGAAACGGGGTGGTGGAAAGTGATGAGCAGTTGGACTTGATTAGGTACTATGATGGAACCTATGTCGTTGAGGATGGAAATTTTGTAGGTGAGGATTAAAATATTGTCGCTGTGTATGGAAACCTTGTCAGTGAGATGTGAAGATGAAAATATTGTCGCTGAGGATGGAAATCTTGTCGTTGAGGAGGACCACGTCATGTCATGTACCCCTGTAAACATTACAAGGGAAGGGGAAACTGAAGCAGCCCAAGAAGAAGTGAATAGTAACGAAACGAGAGGAAGGATGGTCACCAGGAGGATGATAAAGAGTGATTCGAGCGATAATAAAGACAAACCAGTAAAGATACAGGCAGGACCAATAGGATCAAGTGTGAATTCTAAACTCTTGATTGTAGCTGGCATATCAAACAGTACATCTAGAGCTGTATAATTTTCGAAATAAACAACCTTAACAAGGTACGTTAAGGTTGTTTATTTCGATACGTAATTAATATCAGCAGATTGTCATGAATACGCACAATATTGAATATTCAGAGAGTTTTCCTTAATAACTATTTATTTTTGCACTTTAGTGAATAATACATTATATCCAAACGTATGGAAGAGTGCTTATACTATTAAATTCCTTCAGAATATTTATAATTACCCATGACGGACTCCAAAGTTTTGAAATAATAATTTCATAAAAACTGGAACTTCTTCAGATTTTCCTCTATAACTGGATTTCAGTGCGTTTTATGCCAATCTTTGAGATAACCAAGTTTAAAGTACCTTCGTTATCCTTCATGTTTTATATGAAATATTTTTAAAAATTCGGTACAGTTGCTGAGTAGCAGGACCGTAAATATTAGCACATTGTCAAGAATACGCAAAATGTTGAATATTCAGAGGTTTTTCCTTAATAACTATTTATTTTTGCACTTTAGTGAATAATACATTCTATCCAAACCTATGGAAGAGTGCTTATACAATTCGATTCCTTCAGAATATTTATAATTGTCCTTAAATGACTCCAAGGTTTTGATATAATAATTTCATAGATACTGGAAATTTTTCAGATTTTCCTCTATAACTGGGTTTCAGTGCATTTTAGGCCAATCTTTGAATTAACCAACTTTAAAGATCCTTCGTTATCCTTCAAGTTTAATATGAAATATTTTTAAAAATTCGGAACAGTTGCTGAGTTGCAGGACCGTAAATATCAGCACATTGTCATGAATACCCAAAATGTTGAATATTCAGAGGTTTTTCCTTAATAACTATTTATATTTGCACTTTAGTGAATTATACATTCTATCCAAACCTATGGAAGAGTGCTTATACAATTCGATTCTTTGAGAATATTTATAATTGTCCTTAAAGAACTCCAAGGTTTTGATATAATAATTTCATAGAAACTGGAACTTTCCTCTCTAACTGGAAGATTTTCCTCTATAACTGGGTTTCAGTGCGTTTAAGGCCAATCTTTGAAATAACCAACTTTAAAGAACCTTCGTTATCCTTCAAGTTTAAAATGAAATATTTTTAAAAATTCGGAACAGTTGCTGAGTTGCAGGATTGTAAATATCAGCACATTGTCATGAATATCCAAAATGTTGAATATTCAGAGGTTTTTCCTTAATAACTATTTATTTTTGCACTTTAGTGAATAATACATTATATCCAAACCTATGGAAGAGTGCTAAAACAATTCGGTTTCTTCAGAATTTTTACAATTACCCCTAACGAACTCCAAGGTTTTGACATAATAATTTTATACAAATTGGAACTTTTTCAGATTTTCCTCAATAACTGGGTTTCAGTGCGTTTTAGGTCAATCTTTGAAATAACAAAATTTAAAGAACCTTCGCTATTCTTCAAGTTTAATATGAAACATTTTTAAAAATTCGGAACAGTTGCTGAGTTGCAGGACCGTAAATATCAGCAAAATATCAAGAATACGAACAATGTTGAATATTCAGGGGGTTTTCCTTAATAACTATTTATTTTTGCACTTTAGTGAATAATACATTATATCCAAACCTATGGAAGAGTGCTTATACAATTCGATTCCTTCAGAATATTTATAATTGTCCTTAAATGACTCCAAGGTTTTGATATAATAATTTCATAGATACTGGAACTTTTTCAGATTTTCCTCGATAACTGGGTTTCAGTGCATTTTAGGCCAATCTTTGAATTAACCAACTTTAAAGAACCTTCGTTATTCTTCAAGTTATATATGAAATATTTTTAAAAATTCGGAACAGTTGCTGAGTTGCAGGACCGTAAATATCAGCACATTGTCATGAATACGCAAAATGTTGAATATTCAGAGGTTTTTCCTTAATAACTATTTATTTTTGCACTTTAGTGAATAATACATTATATCCAAACCTATGGAATAGTGCTAAAACAATTCGGTTCCTTCAGAATTTTTACAATTACCCTTAACGGACTCCAAGGTTTTGACATAATAATTTTATACAAATTGGAACTTTTTCAGATTTTCCTCTATAACTGGGTTTCAGTGCATTTTAGGCCAATCATTGAAATAACCAACTTTAAAGAACCTTCGTTATCCTTCAAGTTTAATGTGAAATATTTTTAAAAATTCGGAACAGTTGGTGAGTTGCAGGACCATATATATCAGCACATTGTCATGAATATCCAAAATGTTGAATATTCAGAGGTTTTTCCTTAATAACTATTTATTTTTGCACTTTAGTGAATAATACATTATATCCAAACCTATGGAAGAGTGCTAAAACAATTCGGTTTCTTCAGAATTTTTACAATTACCCCTAACGAACTCCAAGGTTTTGACATAATAATTTTATACAAATTGGAACTTTTTCAGATTTTCCTCAATAACTGGGTTTCAGTGCGTTTTAGGTCAATCTTTGAAATAACAAAATTTAAAGAACCTTCGCTATTCTTCAAGTTTAATATGAAACATTTTTAAAAATTCGGAACAGTTGCTGAGTTGCAGGACCGTAAATATCAGCAAAATATCAAGAATACGAACAATGTTGAATATTCAGGGGGTTTTCCTTAATAACTATTTATTTTTGCACTTTAGTGAATAATACATTATATCCAAACCTATGGAAGAGTGCTTATACAATTCGATTCCTTCAGAATATTTATAATTGTCCTTAAATGACTCCAAGGTTTTGATATAATAATTTCATAGATACTGGAACTTTTTCAGATTTTCCTCGATAACTGGGTTTCAGTGCATTTTAGGCCAATCTTTGAATTAACCAACTTTAAAGAACCTTCGTTATTCTTCAAGTTATATATGAAATATTTTTAAAAATTCGGAACAGTTGCTGAGTTGCAGGACCGTAAATATCAGCACATTGTCATGAATATCCAAAATGTTGAATATTCAGAGGTTTTTCCTTAATAACTATTTATTTTTGCACTTTAGTGAATAATACATTATATCCAAACGTATGGAAGAGTGCTTATACTATTAAATTCCTTCAGAATATTTATAATTACCCATGACGGACTCCAAAGTTTTGAAATAATAATTTCATAAAAACTGGAACTTCTTCAGATTTTCCTCTATAACTGGTTTTCAGTGCGTTTTATGCCAATCTTTGACATAACCAACTTTAAAGTACCTTCGTTATCCTTCATGTTTTATATGTAATATTTTTAAAAATTCGGTACAGTTGCTGAGTTGCAGGACCGTAAATATTAGCACATTGTCAAGAATACGCAAAATGTTGAATATTCAGAGGTTTTTCCTTAATAACTATTTATTTTTGCACTTTAGTGAATAATACATTCTATCCAAACCTATGGAAGAGTGCTTATACAATTCGATTCCTTCAGAATATTTATAATTGTCCTTAAATGACTCCAAGGTTTTGATATAATAATTTCATAGATACTGGAAATTTTTCAGATTTTCCTCGATAACTGGGTTTCAGTGCATTTTAGGCCAATCTTTGAATTAACCAACTTTAAAGAACCTTCGTTATTCTTCAAGTTATATATGAAATATTTTTAAAAATTCGGAACAGTTGCTGAGTTGCAGGACCGTAAATATCAGCACATTGTCATGAATACGCAAAATGTTGAATATTCAGAGGTTTTGCCTTAATAACTATTTATTTTTGCACTTTAGTGAATAATACATTATATCCAAACCTATGGAATAGTGCTAAAACAATTCGGTTCCTTCAGAATTTTTACAATTACCCTTAACGGACTCCAAGGTTTTGACATAATAATTTTATACAAATTGGAACTTTTTCAGATTTTCCTCTATAACTGGGTTTCAGTGCATTTTAGGCCAATCATTGAAATAACCAACTTTAAAGAACCTTCGTTATCCTTCAAGTTTAATGTGAAATATTTTTAAAAATTCGGAACAGTTGCTGAGTTGCAGGACCGTAAATATCAGCACATTGTCATGAATACCCAAAATGTTGAATATTCAGAGGTTTTTCCTTAATAACTATTTATATTTGCACTTTAGTGAATTATACATTCTATCCAAACCTATGGAAGAGTGCTTATACAATTCGATTCTTTGAGAATATTTATAATTGTCCTTAAAGAACTCCAAGGTTTTGATATAATAATTTCATAGAAACTGGAACTTTCCTCTCTAACTGGAAGATTTTCCTCTATAACTGGGTTTCAGTGCGTTTAAGGCCAATCTTTGAAATAACCAACTTTAAAGAACCTTCGTTATCCTTCAAGTTTAAAATGAAATATTTTTAAAAATTCGGAACAGTTGCTGAGTTGCAGGATTGTAAATATCAGCACATTGTCATGAATATCCAAAATGTTGAATATTCAGAGGTTTTTCCTTAATAACTATTTATTTTTGCACTTTAGTGAATAATACATTATATCCAAACCTATGGAAGAGTGCTAAAACAATTCGGTTTCTTCAGAATTTTTACAATTACCCCTAACGAACTCCAAGGTTTTGACATAATAATTTTATACAAATTGGAACTTTTTCAGATTTTCCTCAATAACTGGGTTTCAGTGCGTTTTAGGTCAATCTTTGAAATAACAAAATTTAAAGAACCTTCGCTATTCTTCAAGTTTAATATGAAACATTTTTAAAAATTCGGAACAGTTGCTGAGTTGCAGGACCGTAAATATCAGCAAAATATCAAGAATACGAACAATGTTGAATATTCAGGGGGTTTTCCTTAATAACTATTTATTTTTGCACTTTAGTGAATAATACATTATATCCAAACCTATGGAAGAGTGCTTATACAATTCGATTCCTTCAGAATATTTATAATTGTCCTTAAATGACTCCAAGGTTTTGATATAATAATTTCATAGATACTGGAACTTTTTCAGATTTTCCTCGATAACTGGGTTTCAGTGCATTTTAGGCCAATCTTTGAATTAACCAACTTTAAAGAACCTTCGTTATTCTTCAAGTTATATATGAAATATTTTTAAAAATTCGGAACAGTTGCTGAGTTGCAGGACCGTAAATATCAGCACATTGTCATGAATACGCAAAATGTTGAATATTCAGAGGTTTTTCCTTAATAACTATTTATTTTTGCACTTTAGTGAATAATACATTATATCCAAACCTATGGAATAGTGCTAAAACAATTCGGTTCCTTCAGAATTTTTACAATTACCCTTAACGGACTCCAAGGTTTTGACATAATAATTTTATACAAATTGGAACTTTTTCAGATTTTCCTCTATAACTGGGTTTCAGTGCATTTTAGGCCAATCATTGAAATAACCAACTTTAAAGAACCTTCGTTATCCTTCAAGTTTAATGTGAAATATTTTTAAAAATTCGGAACAGTTGGTGAGTTGCAGGACCATATATATCAGCACATTGTCATGAATATCCAAAATGTTGAATATTCAGAGGTTTTTCCTTAATAACTATTTATTTTTGCACTTTAGTGAATAATACATTATATCCAAACCTATGGAAGAGTGCTAAAACAATTCGGTTTCTTCAGAATTTTTACAATTACCCCTAACGAACTCCAAGGTTTTGACATAATAATTTTATACAAATTGGAACTTTTTCAGATTTTCCTCAATAACTGGGTTTCAGTGCGTTTTAGGTCAATCTTTGAAATAACAAAATTTAAAGAACCTTCGCTATTCTTCAAGTTTAATATGAAACATTTTTAAAAATTCGGAACAGTTGCTGAGTTGCAGGACCGTAAATATCAGCAAAATATCAAGAATACGAACAATGTTGAATATTCAGGGGGTTTTCCTTAATAACTATTTATTTTTGCACTTTAGTGAATAATACATTATATCCAAACCTATGGAAGAGTGCTTATACAATTCGATTCCTTCAGAATATTTATAATTGTCCTTAAATGACTCCAAGGTTTTGATATAATAATTTCATAGATACTGGAACTTTTTCAGATTTTCCTCGATAACTGGGTTTCAGTGCATTTTAGGCCAATCTTTGAATTAACCAACTTTAAAGAACCTTCGTTATTCTTCAAGTTATATATGAAATATTTTTAAAAATTCGGAACAGTTGCTGAGTTGCAGGACCGTAAATATCAGCACATTGTCATGAATATCCAAAATGTTGAATATTCAGAGGTTTTTCCTTAATAACTATTTATTTTTGCACTTTAGTGAATAATACATTATATCCAAACCTATGGAATAGTGCTAAAACAATTCGGTTCCTTCAGAATTTTTACAATTACCCTTAACGGACTCCAAGGTTTTGACATAATAATTTTATACAAATTGGAACTTTTTCAGATTTTCCTCTATAACTGGGTTTCAGTGCATTTTAGGCCAATCATTGAAATAACCAACTTTAAAGAACCTTCGTTATCCTTCAAGTTTAATGTGAAATATTTTTAAAAATTCGGAACAGTTGGTGAGTTGCAGGACCATATATATCAGCACATTGTCATGAATATCCAAAATGTTGAATATTCAGAGGTTTTTCCTTAATAACTATTTATTTTTGCACTTTAGTGAATAATACATTATATCCAAACCTATGGAAGAGTGCTAAAACAATTCGGTTTCTTCAGAATTTTTACAATTACCCCTAACGAACTCCAAGGTTTTGACATAATAATTTTATACAAATTGGAACTTTTTCAGATTTTCCTCAATAACTGGGTTTCAGTGCGTTTTAGGTCAATCTTTGAAATAACAAAATTTAAAGAACCTTCGCTATTCTTCAAGTTTAATATGAAACATTTTTAAAAATTCGGAACAGTTGCTGAGTTGCAGGACCGTAAATATCAGCAAAATATCAAGAATACGAACAATGTTGAATATTCAGGGGGTTTTCCTTAATAACTATTTATTTTTGCACTTTAGTGAATAATACATTATATCCAAACCTATGGAAGAGTGCTTATACAATTCGATTCCTTCAGAATATTTATAATTGTCCTTAAATGACTCCAAGGTTTTGATATAATAATTTCATAGATACTGGAACTTTTTCAGATTTTCCTCGATAACTGGGTTTCAGTGCATTTTAGGCCAATCTTTGAATTAACCAACTTTAAAGAACCTTCGTTATTCTTCAAGTTATATATGAAATATTTTTAAAAATTCGGAACAGTTGCTGAGTTGCAGGACCGTAAATATCAGCACATTGTCATGAATATCCAAAATGTTGAATATTCAGAGGTTTTTCCTTAATAACTATTTATTTTTGCACTTTAGTGAATAATACATTATATCCAAACGTATGGAAGAGTGCTTATACTATTAAATTCCTTCAGAATATTTATAATTACCCATGACGGACTCCAAAGTTTTGAAATAATAATTTCATAAAAACTGGAACTTCTTCAGATTTTCCTCTATAACTGGTTTTCAGTGCGTTTTATGCCAATCTTTGACATAACCAACTTTAAAGTACCTTCGTTATCCTTCATGTTTTATATGTAATATTTTTAAAAATTCGGTACAGTTGCTGAGTTGCAGGACCGTAAATATTAGCACATTGTCAAGAATACGCAAAATGTTGAATATTCAGAGGTTTTTCCTTAATAACTATTTATTTTTGCACTTTAGTGAATAATACATTCTATCCAAACCTATGGAAGAGTGCTTATACAATTCGATTCCTTCAGAATATTTATAATTGTCCTTAAATGACTCCAAGGTTTTGATATAATAATTTCATAGATACTGGAAATTTTTCAGATTTTCCTCGATAACTGGGTTTCAGTGCATTTTAGGCCAATCTTTGAATTAACCAACTTTAAAGAACCTTCGTTATTCTTCAAGTTATATATGAAATATTTTTAAAAATTCGGAACAGTTGCTGAGTTGCAGGACCGTAAATATCAGCACATTGTCATGAATACGCAAAATGTTGAATATTCAGAGGTTTTGCCTTAATAACTATTTATTTTTGCACTTTAGTGAATAATACATTATATCCAAACCTATGGAATAGTGCTAAAACAATTCGATTCTTTGAGAATATTTATAATCGTCCTTAAAGGACTCCAAGGTTTTGATATAATAATTTCATACAAACTGGAACTTCTTCGGATTTTCCTCTATAACTGGTTTTCAGTGCGTTTTAGGCCAATCTTTGAAATAACCAACTTTAAAGAACCTTCGTTATCCTTCAAGTTTAATTTGAAATATTTTTAAAAATTCGGAACAGTTGCTGAGTTGCAGGACCGTAAATATCAGCACATTGTCATGAATACGCAAAATGTTGAATATTCAGAGGTTTTTCCTTAATAACTATTTATTTTTGCACTTTAGTGAATAATACATTATATCCAAACGTATGGAAGAGTGCTTATACTATTAAATTCCTTCAGAATATTTATAATTACCCATGACGGACTCCAAAGTTTTGAAATAATAATTTCATAAAAACTGGAACTTCTTCAGATTTTCCTCTATAACTGGTTTTCAGTGCGTTTTATGCCAATCTTTGACATAACCAACTTTAAAGTACCTTCGTTATCCTTCATGTTTTATATGTAATATTTTTAAAAATTCGGTACAGTTGCTGAGTTGCAGGACCGTAAATATTAGCACATTGTCAAGAATACGCAAAATGTTGAATATTCAGAGGTTTTTCCTTAATAACTATTTATTTTTGCACTTTAGTGAATAATACATTCTATCCAAACCTATGGAAGAGTGCTTATACAATTCGATTCCTTCAGAATATTTATAATTGTCCTTAAATGACTCCAAGGTTTTGATATAATAATTTCATAGATACTGGAAATTTTTCAGATTTTCCTCGATAACTGGGTTTCAGTGCATTTTAGGCCAATCTTTGAATTAACCAACTTTAAAGATCCTTCGTTATCCTTCATGTTTTATATGTAATATTTTTAAAAATTCGGTACAGTTGCTGAGTTGCAGGACCGTAAATATCAGCACATTGTCATGAATATCCAAAATGTTGAATATTCAGAGGTTTTTCCTTAATAACTATTTATTTTTGCACGTTAGTGAATAATACATTATATCCAAACCTATGGAAGAGTGCTTATACAATTCGATTCTTTGAGAATATTTATAATCGTCCTTAAAGGACTCCAAGGTTTTGATATAATAATTTCATACAAACTGGAACTTCTTCGGATTTTCCTCTATAACTGGTTTTCAGTGCGTTTTAGGCCAATCTTTGAAATAACCAACTTTAAAGAACCTTCGTTATCCTTCAAGTTTAATTTGAAATATTTTTAAAAATTCGGAACAGTTGCTGAGTTGCAGGACCGTAAATATCAGCACATTGTCATGAATACGCAAAATGTTGAATATTCAGAGGTTTTTCCTTAATAACCATTTATTTTTGCACTTTAGTGAATAATACAATATATCCAAACGTATGGAAGAGTGCTTATACTATTAGATTCCTTCAGAATATTTATATTTATCCTTAACGGACGCCAAGCTATTGAAATAACAATTATATGCATTCTGGACATTTTTCAGATTTTCCTCTAAAACAGGGTTTCAGTGCGTTTTAGGACAATTTTCGAAATAACTAAATTTAAAGAACCTTCGTTATTCTTCAAGTTATATATGAAATATTTTTAAAAATTCGGAACAGTTGCTGAGTTGCAGGACCGTAAATATCAGCACATTGTCATGAATACGCATAATGTTGAATATTCAGAGGTTTTTCCTTAATAACTATTTATTTTTGCACTTTAGTGAATAATGCATTATATCCAAACCTATGGAATAGTGCTAAAACAATTCGGTTCCTTCAGAATTTTTACAATTACCCTTAACGGACTCCAAGGTTTTGACATAATAATTTTATACAAATTGGAACTTTTTCAGATTTTCCTCTATAACTGGGTTTCAGTGCATTTTAGGCCAATCATTGAAATAACCAACTTTAAAGAACCTTCGTTATCCTTCAAGTTTAATGTGAAATATTTTTAAAAATTCGGAACAGTTGGTGAGTTGCAGGACCATATATATCAGCACATTGTCATGAATACGCAAAATGTTGAATATTCAGAGGTTTTTCCTTAATAACTATTTATTTTTGCACTTTAGTGAATAATACATTATATCCAAACGTATGGAAGAGTGCTTATACTATTAAATTCCTTCAGAATATTTATAATTACCCATGACGGACTCCAAAGTTTTGAAATAATAATTTCATAAAAACTGGAACTTCTTCAGATTTTCCTCTATAACTGGTTTTCAGTGCGTTTTATGCCAATCTTTGACATAACCAACTTTAAAGTACCTTCGTTATCCTTCATGTTTTATATGTAATATTTTTAAAAATTCGGTACAGTTGCTGAGTTGCAGGACCGTAAATATTAGCACATTGTCAAGAATACGCAAAATGTTGAATATTCAGAGGTTTTTCCTTAATAACTATTTATTTTTGCACTTTAGTGAATAATACATTCTATCCAAACCTATGGAAGAGTGCTTATACAATTCGATTCTTTGAGAATATTTATAATTGTCCTTAAAGGACTCCAAGGTTTTGATATAATAATTTCATAGAAACTGGAACTTTCCTCTCTAACTGGAAGATTTTCCTCTATTACTGGGTTTCAGTGCGTTTAAGGCCAATCTTTGACATAACCAACTTTAAAGTACCTTCGTTATCCTTCATGTTTTATATGTAATATTTTTAAAATTCGGTACAGTTGCTGAGTTGCAGGACCGTAAATATTAGCACATTGTCAAGAATACGCAAAATGTTGAATATTCAGAGGTTTTTCCTTAATAACTATTTATTTTTGCACTTTAGTGAATAATACATTCTATCCAAACCTATGGAAGAGTGCTTATACAATTCGATTCCTTCAGAATATTTATAATTGTCCTTAAATGACTCCAAGGTTTTGATATAATAATTTCATAGATACTGGAAATTTTTCAGATTTTCCTCGATAACTGGGTTTCAGTGCATTTTAGGCCAATCTTTGAATTAACCAACTTTAAAGATCCTTCGTTATCCTTCATGTTTTATATGTAATATTTTTAAAAATTCGGTACAGTTGCTGAGTTGCAGGACCGTAAATATTAGCACATTGTCAAGAATACGCAAAATGTTGAATATTCAGAGGTTTTTCCTTAATAACTATTTATTTTTGAACTTTAGTGAATAATACATTCTATCCAAACCTATGGAAGAGTGCTTATACAATTCGATTCCTTCAGAATATTTATAATTGTCCTTAAAGGACTCCAAGGTTTTGATATAATAATTTCATAGAAACTGGAACTTTCCTCTATAACTGGAAGATTTTCCTCTATAACTGGGTTTCAGTGTGTTTAAGGCCAATCTTTGAAATAACCAGCTTTAAAGATCCTTCGTTATCCTTCAAGTTTAATATGAAATATTTTTAAAAATTCGGAACAGTTGCTGAGTTGCAGGACCGTAAATATCAGCACATTGTCATGAATATCCAAAATGTTGAATATTCAGAGGTTTTTCCTTAATAACTATTTATTTTTGCACGTTAGTGAATAATACATTATATCCAAACCTATGGAAGAGTGCTTATACAATTCGATTCTTTGAGAATATTTATAATCGTCCTTAAAGGACTCCAAGGTTTTGATATAATAATTTCATACAAACTGGAACTTCTTCGGATTTTCCTCTATAACTGGTTTTCAGTGCGTTTTAGGCCAATCTTTGAAATAACCAACTTTAAAGAACCTTCGTTATCCTTCAAGTTTAATTTGAAATATTTTTAAAAATTCGGAACAGTTGCTGAGTTGCAGGACCGTAAATATCAGCACATTGTCATGAATACGCAAAATGTTGAATATTCAGAGGTTTTTCCTTAATAACCATTTATTTTTGCACTTTAGTGAATAATACAATATATCCAAACGTATGGAAGAGTGCTTATACTATTAGATTCCTTCAGAATATTTATATTTATCCTTAACGGACGCCAAGCTATTGAAATAACAATTATATGCATTGTGGACATTTTTCAGATTTTCCTCTAAAACAGGGTTTCAGTGCGTTTTAGGCCAATTTTCGAAATAAACAACCTTAACGTACCTGTTATCCTTCAAGTTTAATATGAAAAATTTTTATAAATTCGGAACAGTTGCTGAGTTGCAGGACCGTTAATATCAGCAGATTGTCATGAATACGCACAATATTGAATATTCAGAGGGTTTTCCTTAATAACTATTTATTTTTGCACTTTAGTGAATAATACATTATATCCAAACGTATGGAAGAGTGCTTATACTATTAAATTCCTTCAGAATATTTATAATTACCCATGACGGACTCCAAAGTATTGAAATAATAATTTCATAAAAACTGGAACTTCTTCAGATTTTCCTCTATAACTGGTTTTCAGTGCGTTTTATGCCAATCTTTGAGATAACCAAGTTTAAAGTACCTTCGTTATCCTTCATGTTTTATATGAAATATTTTTAAAAATTCGGTACAGTTGCTGAGTAGCAGGACCGTAAATATTAGCACATTGTCAAGAATACGCAAAATGTTGAATATTCAGAGGTTTTTCCTTAATAACTATTTATTTTTGCACTTTAGTGAATAATACATTCTATCCAAACCTATGGAAGAGTGCTTATACAATTCGATTCCTTCAGAATATTTATAATTGTCCTTAAATGACTCCAAGGTTTTGATATAATAATTTCATAGATACTGGAAATTTTTCAGATTTTCCTCGATAACTGGGTTTCAGTGCATTTTAGGCCAATCTTTGAATTAACCAACTTTAAAGATCCTTCGTTATCCTTCATGTTTTATATGTAATATTTTTAAAAATTCGGTACAGTTGCTGAGTTGCAGGACCGTAAATATTAGCACATTGTCAAGAATACGCAAAATGTTGAATATTCAGAGGTTTTTCCTTAATAACTATTTATTTTTGAACTTTAGTGAATAATACATTCTATCCAAACCTATGGAAGAGTGCTTATACAATTCGATTCCTTCAGAATATTTATAATTGTCCTTAAAGGACTCCAAGGTTTTGATATAATAATTTCATAGAAACTGGAACTTTCCTCTATAACTGGAAGATTTTCCTCTATAACTGGGTTTCAGTGTGTTTAAGGCCAATCTTTGAAATAACCAGCTTTAAAGATCCTTCGTTATCCTTCAAGTTTAATATGAAATATTTTTAAAAATTCGGAACAGTTGCTGAGTTGCAGGACCGTAAATATCAGCACATTGTCATGAATATCCAAAATGTTGAATATTCAGAGGTTTTTCCTTAATAACTATTTATTTTTGCACGTTAGTGAATAATACATTATATCCAAACCTATGGAAGAGTGCTTATACAATTCGATTCTTTGAGAATATTTATAATCGTCCTTAAAGGACTCCAAGGTTTTGATATAATAATTTCATACAAACTGGAACTTCTTCGGATTTTCCTCTATAACTGGTTTTCAGTGCGTTTTAGGCCAATCTTTGAAATAACCAACTTTAAAGAACCTTCGTTATCCTTCAAGTTTAATTTGAAATATTTTTAAAAATTCGGAACAGTTGCTGAGTTGCAGGACCGTAAATATCAGCACATTGTCATGAATACGCAAAATGTTGAATATTCAGAGGTTTTTCCTTAATAACCATTTATTTTTGCACTTTAGTGAATAATACAATATATCCAAACGTATGGAAGAGTGCTTATACTATTAGATTCCTTCAGAATATTTATATTTATCCTTAACGGACGCCAAGCTATTGAAATAACAATTATATGCATTGTGGACATTTTTCAGATTTTCCTCTAAAACAGGGTTTCAGTGCGTTTTAGGCCAATTTTCGAAATAAACAACCTTAACGTACCTGTTATCCTTCAAGTTTAATATGAAAAATTTTTATAAATTCGGAACAGTTGCTGAGTTGCAGGACCGTTAATATCAGCAGATTGTCATGAATACGCACAATATTGAATATTCAGAGGGTTTTCCTTAATTACTATTTATTTTTGCACTTTAGTGAATAATACATTATATCCAAACGTATGGAAGAGTGCTTATACTATTAAATTCCTTCAGAATATTTATAATTACCCATGACGGACTCCAAAGTATTGAAATAATAATTTCATAAAAACTGGAACTTCTTCAGATTTTCCTCTATAACTGGTTTTCAGTGCGTTTTATGCCAATCTTTGAGATAACCAAGTTTAAAGTACCTTCGTTATCCTTCATGTTTTATATGAAATATTTTTAAAAATTCGGTACAGTTGCTGAGTAGCAGGACCGTAAATATTAGCACATTGTCAAGAATACGCAAAATGTTGAATATTCAGAGGTTTTTCCTTAATAACTATTTATTTTTGCACTTTAGTGAATAATACATTCTATCCAAACCTATGGAAGAGTGCTTATACAATTCGATTCCTTCAGAATATTTATAATTGTCCTTAAATGACTCCAAGGTTTTGATATAATAATTTCATAGATACTGGAAATTTTTCAGATTTTCCTCTATAACTGGGTTTCAGTGCATTTTAGGCCAATCTTTGAATTAACCAACTTTAAAGATCCTTCGTTATCCTTCAAGTTTAATATGAAATATTTTTAAAAATTCGGAACAGTTGCTGAGTTGCAGGACCGTAAATATCAGCACATTGTCATGAATACCCAAAATGTTGAATATTCAGAGGTTTTTCCTTAATAACTATTTATATTTGCACTTTAGTGAATTATACATTCTATCCAAACCTATGGAAGAGTGCTTATACAATTCGATTCCTTCAGAATATTTATAATTGTCCTTAAATGACTCCAAGGTTTTGATATAATAATTTCATAGATACTGGAAATTTTTCAGATTTTCCTCGATAACTGGGTTTCAGTGCATTTTAGGCCAATCTTTGAATTAACCAACTTTAAAGATCCTTCGTTATCCTTCAAGTTTAATATGAAATATTTTTAAAAATTCGGAACAGTTGCTGAGTTGCAGGACCGTAAATATCAGCACATTGTCATGAATACCCAAAATGTTGAATATTCAGAGGTTTTTCCTTAATAACTATTTATATTTGCACTTTAGTGAATTATACATTCTATCCAAACCTATGGAAGAGTGCTTATACAATTCGATTCTTTGAGAATATTTATAATTGTCCTTAAAGGACTCCAAGGTTTTGATATAATAATTTCATAGAAACTGGAACTTTCCTCTCTAACTGGAAGATTTTCCTCTATAACTGGGTTTCAGTGCGTTTAAGGCCAATCTTTGACATAACCAACTTTAAAGTACCTTCGTTATCCTTCATGTTTTATATGTAATATTTTTAAAATTCGGTACAGTTGCTGAGTTGCAGGACCGTAAATATTAGCACATTGTCAAGAATACGCAAAATGTTGAATATTCAGAGGTTTTTCCTTAATAACTATTTATTTTTGCACTTTAGTGAATAATACATTCTATCCAAACCTATGGAAGAGTGCTTATACAATTCGATTCCTTCAGAATATTTATAATTGTCCTTAAATGACTCCAAGGTTTTGATATAATAATTTCATAGATACTGGAAATTTTTCAGATTTTCCTCGATAACTGGGTTTCAGTGCATTTTAGGCCAATCTTTGAATTAACCAACTTTAAAGATCCTTCGTTATCCTTCATGTTTTATATGTAATATTTTTAAAAATTCGGTACAGTTGCTGAGTTGCAGGACCGTAAATATTAGCACATTGTCAAGAATACGCAAAATGTTGAATATTCAGAGGTTTTTCCTTAATAACTATTTATTTTTGAACTTTAGTGAATAATACATTCTATCCAAACCTATGGAAGAGTGCTTATACAATTCGATTCCTTCAGAATATTTATAATTGTCCTTAAAGGACTCCAAGGTTTTGATATAATAATTTCATAGAAACTGGAACTTTCCTCTATAACTGGAAGATTTTCCTCTATAACTGGGTTTCAGTGTGTTTAAGGCCAATCTTTGAAATAACCAGCTTTAAAGATCCTTCGTTATCCATCAAGTTTAATATGAAATATTTTTAAAAATTCGGAACAGTTGCTGAGTTGCAGGACCGTAAATATCAGCACATTGTCATGAATATCCAAAATGTTGAATATTCAGAGGTTTTTCCTTAATAACTATTTATTTTTGCACGTTAGTGAATAATACATTATATCCAAACCTATGGAAGAGTGCTTATACAATTCGATTCTTTGAGAATATTTATAATCGTCCTTAAAGGACTCCAAGGTTTTGATATAATAATTTCATACAAACTGGAACTTCTTCGGATTTTCCTCTATAACTGGTTTTCAGTGCGTTTTAGGCCAATCTTTGAAATAACCAACTTTAAAGAACCTTCGTTATCCTTCAAGTTTAATTTGAAATATTTTTAAAAATTCGGAACAGTTGCTGAGTTGCAGGACCGTAAATATCAGCACATTGTCATGAATACGCAAAATGTTGAATATTCAGAGGTTTTTCCTTAATAACCATTTATTTTTGCACTTTAGTGAATAATACAATATATCCAAACGTATGGAAGAGTGCTTATACTATTAGATTCCTTCAGAATATTTATATTTATCCTTAACGGACGCCAAGCTATTGAAATAACAATTATATGCATTGTGGACATTTTTCAGATTTTCCTCTAAAACAGGGTTTCAGTGCGTTTTAGGCCAATTTTCGAAATAAACAACCTTAACGTACCTGTTATCCTTCAAGTTTAATATGAAAAATTTTTATAAATTCGGAACAGTTGCTGAGTTGCAGGACCGTTAATATCAGCAGATTGTCATGAATACGCACAATATTGAATATTCAGAGGGTTTTCCTTAATAACTATTTATTTTTGCACTTTAGTGAATAATACATTATATCCAAACGTATGGAAGAGTGCTTATACTATTAAATTCCTTCAGAATATTTATAATTACCCATGACGGACTCCAAAGTATTGAAATAATAATTTCATAAAAACTGGAACTTCTTCAGATTTTCCTCTATAACTGGTTTTCAGTGCGTTTTATGCCAATCTTTGAGATAACCAAGTTTAAAGTACCTTCGTTATCCTTCATGTTTTATATGAAATATTTTTAAAAATTCGGTACAGTTGCTGAGTAGCAGGACCGTAAATATTAGCACATTGTCAAGAATACGCAAAATGTTGAATATTCAGAGGTTTTTCCTTAATAACTATTTATTTTTGCACTTTAGTGAATAATACATTCTATCCAAACCTATGGAAGAGTGCTTATACAATTCGATTCTTTGAGAATATTTATAATCGTCCTTAAAGGACTCCAAGGTTTTGATATAATAATTTCATACAAACTGGAACTTCTTCGGATTTTCCTCTATAACTGGTTTTCAGTGCGTTTTAGGCCAATCTTTGAAATAACCAACTTTAAAGAACCTTCGTTATCCTTCAAGTTTAATTTGAAATATTTTTAAAAATTCGGAACAGTTGCTGAGTTGCAGGACCGTAAATATCAGCACATTGTCATGAATACGCAAAATGTTGAATATTCAGAGGTTTTTCCTTAATAACCATTTATTTTTGCACTTTAGTGAATAATACAATATATCCAAACGTATGGAAGAGTGCTTATACTATTAGATTCCTTCAGAATATTTATATTTATCCTTAACGGACGCCAAGCTATTGAAATAACAATTATATGCATTGTGGACATTTTTCAGATTTTCCTCTAAAACAGGGTTTCAGTGCGTTTTAGGCCAATTTTCGAAATAAACAACCTTAACGTACCTGTTATCCTTCAAGTTTAATATGAAAAATTTTTATAAATTCGGAACAGTTGCTGAGTTGCAGGACCGTTAATATCAGCAGATTGTCATGAATACGCACAATATTGAATATTCAGAGGGTTTTCCTTAATAACTATTTATTTTTGCACTTTAGTGAATAATACATTATATCCAAACGTATGGAAGAGTGCTTATACTATTAAATTCCTTCAGAATATTTATAATTACCCATGACGGACTCCAAAGTATTGAAATAATAATTTCATAAAAACTGGAACTTCTTCAGATTTTCCTCTATAACTGGTTTTCAGTGCGTTTTATGCCAATCTTTGAGATAACCAAGTTTAAAGTACCTTCGTTATCCTTCATGTTTTATATGAAATATTTTTAAAAATTCGGTACAGTTGCTGAGTAGCAGGACCGTAAATATTAGCACATTGTCAAGAATACGCAAAATGTTGAATATTCAGAGGTTTTTCCTTAATAACTATTTATTTTTGCACTTTAGTGAATAATACATTCTATCCAAACCTATGGAAGAGTGCTTATACAATTCGATTCCTTCAGAATATTTATAATTGTCCTTAAATGACTCCAAGGTTTTGATATAATAATTTCATAGATACTGGAAATTTTTCAGATTTTCCTCTATAACTGGGTTTCAGTGCGTTTTAGACCAATCTTTGAAATAACCAACTTTAAAGAACCTTCGTTATCCTTCAAGTTTAATATGAAATATTTTTAAAAATTCGGAACAGTTGCTGAGTTGCAGGACCGTAAATATCAGCAAAATATCAAGAATACGCACAATGTTGAATATTCAGAGGGTTTTCCTTAATAACTATTTATTTTTGCACTTTAGTGAATAATACAATATATCCAAACGTATGGAAGAGTGCTTATACTATTAGATTCCTTCAGAATATTTATATTTATCCTTAACGGACGCCAAGCTATTGAAATAACAGTTATATGCATTGTGGACTTTTTTCAGATTTTCCTCTAAAACAGGGTTTCAGTGCGTTTTAGGCCAATTTTCGAAATATACAACCTTAACGTACCTTCGTTATCCTTCAAGTTTAATATGAAATATTTTTAAAAATTCGGAACAGTTGCTGAGTTGCAGGACCGTAAATATCAGCAGATTGTCATGAATACGCACAATATTGAATATTCAGAGGGTTTTCCTTAATAACTATTTATTTTTGCACTTTAGTGAATAATACATTATATCCAAACGTATGGAAGAGTGCTTATACTATTAAACTCCTTCAGAATATTTATAATTACCCATAACGGACTCCAAGGTTTTGAAATAATAATTTCATAAAAACTGGAATTTCTTCAGATTTTCCTCTATAACTGGTTTTCAGTGCGTTTTATGCCAATCTTTGAAATAACCAACTTTAAAGTACCTTCGTTATCCTTCATGTTTTATATGAAATATTTTTAAAAATTTGGAACAGTTGCTGAGTTGCAGGACCGTAAATATTAGCACATTGTCATGAATACGCAAAATGTTGAATATTCAGAGGTTTTTCCTTAATAACTATTTATTTTTGCACTTTAGTGAATAATACATTCTATCCAAACCTATGGAAGAGTACTTATACAATTCGATTCCTTCAGAATATTTATAATTGTCCTTAAATGACTCCAAGGTTTTGATATAATAATTTCATAGATACTGGAACTTTTTCAGATTTTCCTCTATAACTGGGTTTCAGTGCGTTTAACCCGTCAGTTCCCAAAGGCACCTACAGGTGCTCTTCCTTTATTTGCCTGTGTTGACACTCTACTTCATCATTTTTGAGTTAGGATACATCTACTGGCATCTCTGGGACCTAACACAACTATTGGTTCCATAGTTCGGCCGCTATGTGTGTTCATTTGTGATTAATATCAGCCTGTATTGAACCTTCTTAGTGATAAGGGTAACCTTGTGGACACACCGCCACATTTCCTTGAAAATGGATAGAAAAGGTTAGGTAAAAAGTATAATTCCGTTTTATTTCAATGCATGATGAATGTAACTTGTGTTTAGAAACGTTTTTACGTGTATAAAAGTAAATTATAAGCCAACTCAACAAGTGCAAACGCATGGGAGCACCTGTAGGTGCCTTTGGGAAACTACAGCTATGACTCCGAACTTCGACTGAGTGTTCAGTTTTGTGTTTAACTAATATTTTTGGGTTTTGGCGTAGTTTAGGCATTGTTTCTGACTAATTATTATTGTTATTATTACTATTATTATGTACCTATTTGTTCAGTGTATGTAGCTATGTATTTATGTAGTCAATCATGCGATGAAGCCTCGTCCTCTCCATGGTTCCCTACAAGTTTGATGCTATTTACATTCAACCCAGATGAAGGTACGTGTTGCTATTGTGGAATCTAACTGTTAATTTCCTACTATAAAAATAGGATTATTATAGTAATCTATGAAACTAAGCATAGAGTGAGCCGCATAAAAATAGAGAACATGATTATTATTGACCAGTCTGGTGTTACTTTCGATGGGTACTCATATGCCTCTCATGTTATTCAACAGGATTCCTCTGCACGAGATTATATCTCTCCTAGAAGCTGGTCATGATCTAGAGGACATTGAAATCACTGTATTTCTAGTTAACGACGGACGAAAAACTGATGGAGAAAGTGGAGAAGAGGATGAGGTTGATAGTAAAGTACAGATAGATGTATAAATGTACAGATGAGAATCAAAGGGAAATCGAAATGTTAGAGGAAACGGGGTGGTGGAAAGTGATGAGCAGTTGGACTTGATTAGGTACTATGATGGAACCTATGTCGTTGAGGATGGAAATTTTGTAGGTGAGGATTAAAATATTGTCGCTGTGTATGGAAACCTTGTCAGTGAGATGTGAAGATGAAAATATTGTCGCTGAGGATGGAAATCTTGTCGTTGAGGAGGACCACGTCATGTCATGTACCCCTGTAAACATTACAAGGGAAGGGGAAACTGAAGCAGCCCAAGAAGAAGTGAATAGTAACGAAACGAGAGGAAGGATGGTCACCAGGAGGATGATAAAGAGTGATTCGAGCGATAATAAAGACAAACCAGTAAAGATACAGGCAGGACCAATAGGATCAAGTGTGAATTCTAAACTCTTGATTGTAGCTGGCATATCAAACAGTACATCTAGAGCTGTATAATTTTCGAAATAAACAACCTTAACAAGGTACGTTAAGGTTGTTTATTTCGATACGTTATTAATATCAGCAGATTGTCATGAATACGCACAATATTGAATATTCAGAGGGTTTTCCTTAATAACTATTTATTTTTGCACTTTAGTGAAAAATACATTATATCCAAACGTATGGAAGAGTGCTTATACTATTAAATTCCTTCAGAATATTTATAATTACCCATGACGGACTCCAAAGTTTTGAAATAATAATTTCATAAAAACTGGAACTTCTTCAGATTTTCCTCTATAACTGGATTTCAGTGCGTTTTATGCCAATCTTTGAGATAACCAAGTTTAAAGTACCTTCGTTATCCTTCATGTTTTATATGAAATATTTTTAAAAATTCGGTACAGTTGCTGAGTAGCAGGACCGTAAATATTAGCACATTGTCAAGAATACGCAAAATGTTGAATATTCAGAGGTTTTTCCTTAATAACTATTTATTTTTGCACTTTAGTGAATAATACATTCTATCCAAACCTATGGAAGAGTGCTTATACAATTCGATTCCTTCAGAATATTTATAATTGTCCTTAAATGACTCCAAGGTTTTGATATAATAATTTCATAGATACTGGAAATTTTTCAGATTTTCCTCTATAACTGGGTTTCAGTGCATTTTAGGCCAATCTTTGAATTAACCAACTTTAAAGATCCTTCGTTATCCTTCAAGTTTAATATGAAATATTTTTAAAAATTCGGAACAGTTGCTGAGTTGCAGGACCGTAAATATCAGCACATTGTCATGAATACCCAAAATGTTGAATATTCAGAGGTTTTTCCTTAATAACTATTTATATTTGCACTTTAGTGAATTATACATTCTATCCAAACCTATGGAAGAGTGCTTATACAATTCGATTCTTTGAGAATATTTATAATTGTCCTTAAATGACTCCAAGGTTTTGATATAATAATTTCATAGATACTGGAAATTTTTCAGATTTTCCTCTATAACTGGGTTTCAGTGCATTTTAGGCCAATCTTTGAATTAACCAACTTTAAAGATCCTTCGTTATCCTTCAAGTTTAATATGAAATATTTTTAAAAATTCGGAACAGTTGCTGAGTTGCAGGACCGTAAATATCAGCACATTGTCATGAATACCCAAAATGTTGAATATTCAGAGGTTTTTCCTTAATAACTATTTATATTTGCACTTTAGTGAATTATACATTCTATCCAAACCTATGGAAGAGTGCTTATACAATTCGATTCTTTGAGAATATTTATAATTGTCCTTAAAGAACTCCAAGGTTTTGATATAATAATTTCATAGAAACTGGAACTTTCCTCTCTAACTGGAAGATTTTCCTCTATAACTGGGTTTCAGTGCGTTTAAGGCCAATCTTTGAAATAACCAACTTTAAAGAACCTTCGTTATCCTTCAAGTTTAAAATGAAATATTTTTAAAAATTCGGAACAGTTGCTGAGTTGCAGGATTGTAAATATCAGCACATTGTCATGAATATCCAAAATGTTGAATATTCAGAGGTTTTTCCTTAATAACTATTTATTTTTGCACTTTAGTGAATAATACATTATATCCAAACCTATGGAAGAGTGCTAAAACAATTCGGTTTCTTCAGAATTTTTACAATTACCCCTAACGAACTCCAAGGTTTTGACATAATAATTTTATACAAATTGGAACTTTTTCAGATTTTCCTCAATAACTGGGTTTCAGTGCGTTTTAGGTCAATCTTTGAAATAACAAAATTTAAAGAACCTTCGCTATTCTTCAAGTTTAATATGAAACATTTTTAAAAATTCGGAACAGTTGCTGAGTTGCAGGACCGTAAATATCAGCAAAATATCAAGAATACGAACAATGTTGAATATTCAGGGGGTTTTCCTTAATAACTATTTATTTTTGCACTTTAGTGAATAATACATTATATCCAAACCTATGGAAGAGTGCTTATACAATTCGATTCCTTCAGAATATTTATAATTGTCCTTAAATGACTCCAAGGTTTTGATATAATAATTTCATAGATACTGGAACTTTTTCAGATTTTCCTCGATAACTGGGTTTCAGTGCATTTTAGGCCAATCTTTGAATTAACCAACTTTAAAGAACCTTCGTTATTCTTCAAGTTATATATGAAATATTTTTAAAAATTCGGAACAGTTGCTGAGTTGCAGGACCGTAAATATCAGCACATTGTCATGAATACGCAAAATGTTGAATATTCAGAGGTTTTTCCTTAATAACTATTTATTTTTGCACTTTAGTGAATAATACATTATATCCAAACCTATGGAATAGTGCTAAAACAATTCGGTTCCTTCAGAATTTTTACAATTACCCTTAACGGACTCCAAGGTTTTGACATAATAATTTTATACAAATTGGAACTTTTTCAGATTTTCCTCTATAACTGGGTTTCAGTGCATTTTAGGCCAATCATTGAAATAACCAACTTTAAAGAACCTTCGTTATCCTTCAAGTTTAATGTGAAATATTTTTAAAAATTCGGAACAGTTGGTGAGTTGCAGGACCATATATATCAGCACATTGTCATGAATATCCAAAATGTTGAATATTCAGAGGTTTTTCCTTAATAACTATTTATTTTTGCACTTTAGTGAATAATACATTATATCCAAACCTATGGAAGAGTGCTAAAACAATTCGGTTTCTTCAGAATTTTTACAATTACCCCTAACGAACTCCAAGGTTTTGACATAATAATTTTATACAAATTGGAACTTTTTCAGATTTTCCTCAATAACTGGGTTTCAGTGCGTTTTAGGTCAATCTTTGAAATAACAAAATTTAAAGAACCTTCGCTATTCTTCAAGTTTAATATGAAACATTTTTAAAAATTCGGAACAGTTGCTGAGTTGCAGGACCGTAAATATCAGCAAAATATCAAGAATACGAACAATGTTGAATATTCAGGGGGTTTTCCTTAATAACTATTTATTTTTGCACTTTAGTGAATAATACATTATATCCAAACCTATGGAAGAGTGCTTATACAATTCGATTCCTTCAGAATATTTATAATTGTCCTTAAATGACTCCAAGGTTTTGATATAATAATTTCATAGATACTGGAACTTTTTCAGATTTTCCTCGATAACTGGGTTTCAGTGCATTTTAGGCCAATCTTTGAATTAACCAACTTTAAAGAACCTTCGTTATTCTTCAAGTTATATATGAAATATTTTTAAAAATTCGGAACAGTTGCTGAGTTGCAGGACCGTAAATATCAGCACATTGTCATGAATACGCAAAATGTTGAATATTCAGAGGTTTTTCCTTAATAACTATTTATTTTTGCACTTTAGTGAATAATACATTATATCCAAACCTATGGAATAGTGCTAAAACAATTCGGTTCCTTCAGAATTTTTACAATTACCCTTAACGGACTCCAAGGTTTTGACATAATAATTTTATACAAATTGGAACTTTTTCAGATTTTCCTCTATAACTGGGTTTCAGTGCATTTTAGGCCAATCATTGAAATAACCAACTTTAAAGAACCTTCGTTATCCTTCAAGTTTAATGTGAAATATTTTTAAAAATTCGGAACAGTTGGTGAGTTGCAGGACCATATATATCAGCACATTGTCATGAATACGCAAAATGTTGAATATTCAGAGGTTTTTCCTTAATAACTATTTATTTTTGCACTTTAGTGAATAATACATTATATCCAAACGTATGGAAGAGTGCTTATACTATTAAATTCCTTCAGAATATTTATAATTACCCATGACGGACTCCAAAGTTTTGAAATAATAATTTCATAAAAACTGGAACTTCTTCAGATTTTCCTCTATAACTGGTTTTCAGTGCGTTTTATGCCAATCTTTGACATAACCAACTTTAAAGTACCTTCGTTATCCTTCATGTTTTATATGTAATATTTTTAAAAATTCGGTACAGTTGCTGAGTTGCAGGACCGTAAATATTAGCACATTGTCAAGAATACGCAAAATGTTGAATATTCAGAGGTTTTTCCTTAATAACTATTTATTTTTGCACTTTAGTGAATAATACATTCTATCCAAACCTATGGAAGAGTGCTTATACAATTCGATTCCTTCAGAATATTTATAATTGTCCTTAAATGACTCCAAGGTTTTGATATAATAATTTCATAGATACTGGAAATTTTTCAGATTTTCCTCGATAACTGGGTTTCAGTGCATTTTAGGCCAATCTTTGAATTAACCAACTTTAAAGAACCTTCGTTATTCTTCAAGTTATATATGAAATATTTTTAAAAATTCGGAACAGTTGCTGAGTTGCAGGACCGTAAATATCAGCACATTGTCATGAATGCGCAAAATGTTGAATATTCAGAGGTTTTTCCTTAATAACTATTTATTTTTGCACTTTAGTGAATAATACATTATATCCAAACCTATGGAATAGTGCTAAAACAATTCGGTTCCTTCAGAATTTTTACAATTACCCTTAACGGACTCCAAGGTTTTGACATAATAATTTTATACAAATTGGAACTTTTTCAGATTTTCCTCTATAACTGGGTTTCAGTGCATTTTAGGCCAATCATTGAAATAACCAACTTTAAAGAACCTTCGTTATCCTTCAAGTTTAATGTGAAATATTTTTAAAAATTCGGAACAGTTGGTGAGTTGCAGGACCATATATATCAGCACATTGTCATGAATACGCAAAATGTTGAATATTCAGAGGTTTTTCCTTAATAACTATTTATTTTTGCACTTTAGTGAATAATACATTATATCCAAACGTATGGAAGAGTGCTTATACTATTAAATTCCTTCAGAATATTTATAATTACCCATGACGGACTCCAAAGTTTTGAAATAATAATTTCATAAAAACTGGAACTTCTTCAGATTTTCCTCTATAACTGGTTTTCAGTGCGTTTTATGCCAATCTTTGACATAACCAACTTTAAAGTACCTTCGTTATCCTTCATGTTTTATATGTAATATTTTTAAAAATTCGGTACAGTTGCTGAGTTGCAGGACCGTAAATATTAGCACATTGTCAAGAATACGCAAAATGTTGAATATTCAGAGGTTTTTCCTTAATAACTATTTATTTTTGCACTTTAGTGAATAATACATTCTATCCAAACCTATGGAAGAGTGCTTATACAATTCGATTCCTTCAGAATATTTATAATTGTCCTTAAATGACTCCAAGGTTTTGATATAATAATTTCATAGATACTGGAAATTTTTCAGATTTTCCTCGATAACTGGGTTTCAGTGCATTTTAGGCCAATCTTTGAATTAACCAACTTTAAAGATCCTTCGTTATCCTTCATGTTTTATATGTAATATTTTTAAAAATTCGGTACAGTTGCTGAGTTGCAGGACCGTAAATATCAGCACATTGTCATGAATATCCAAAATGTTGAATATTCAGAGGTTTTTCCTTAATAACTATTTATTTTTGCACGTTAGTGAATAATACATTATATCCAAACCTATGGAAGAGTGCTTATACAATTCGATTCTTTGAGAATATTTATAATCGTCCTTAAAGGACTCCAAGGTTTTGATATAATAATTTCATACAAACTGGAACTTCTTCGGATTTTCCTCTATAACTGGTTTTCAGTGCGTTTTAGGCCAATCTTTGAAATAACCAACTTTAAAGAACCTTCGTTATCCTTCAAGTTTAATTTGAAATATTTTTAAAAATTCGGAACAGTTGCTGAGTTGCAGGACCGTAAATATCAGCACATTGTCATGAATACGCAAAATGTTGAATATTCAGAGGTTTTTCCTTAATAACCATTTATTTTTGCACTTTAGTGAATAATACAATATATCCAAACGTATGGAAGAGTGCTTATACTATTAGATTCCTTCAGAATATTTATATTTATCCTTAACGGACGCCAAGCTATTGAAATAACAATTATATGCATTCTGGACATTTTTCAGATTTTCCTCTAAAACAGGGTTTCAGTGCGTTTTAGGACAATTTTCGAAATAACTAAATTTAAAGAACCTTCGTTATTCTTCAAGTTATATATGAAATATTTTTAAAAATTCGGAACAGTTGCTGAGTTGCAGGACCGTAAATATCAGCACATTGTCATGAATACGCAAAATGTTGAATATTCAGAGGTTTTTCCTTAATAACTATTTATTTTTGCACTTTAGTGAATAATGCATTATATCCAAACCTATGGAATAGTGCTAAAACAATTCGGTTCCTTCAGAATTTTTACAATTACCCTTAACGGACTCCAAGGTTTTGACATAATAATTTTATACAAATTGGAACTTTTTCAGATTTTCCTCTATAACTGGGTTTCAGTGCATTTTAGGCCAATCATTGAAATAACCAACTTTAAAGAACCTTCGTTATCCTTCAAGTTTAATGTGAAATATTTTTAAAAATTCGGAACAGTTGGTGAGTTGCAGGACCATATATATCAGCACATTGTCATGAATACGCAAAATGTTGAATATTCAGAGGTTTTTCCTTAATAACTATTTATTTTTGCACTTTAGTGAATAATACATTATATCCAAACGTATGGAAGAGTGCTTATACTATTAAATTCCTTCAGAATATTTATAATTACCCATGACGGACTCCAAAGTTTTGAAATAATAATTTCATAAAAACTGGAACTTCTTCAGATTTTCCTCTATAACTGGTTTTCAGTGCGTTTTATGCCAATCTTTGACATAACCAACTTTAAAGTACCTTCGTTATCCTTCATGTTTTATATGTAATATTTTTAAAAATTCGGTACAGTTGCTGAGTTGCAGGACCGTAAATATTAGCACATTGTCAAGAATACGCAAAATGTTGAATATTCAGAGGTTTTTCCTTAATAACTATTTATTTTTGCACTTTAGTGAATAATACATTCTATCCAAACCTATGGAAGAGTGCTTATACAATTCGATTCCTTCAGAATATTTATAATTGTCCTTAAATGACTCCAAGGTTTTGATATAATAATTTCATAGATACTGGAAATTTTTCAGATTTTCCTCGATAACTGGGTTTCAGTGCATTTTAGGCCAATCTTTGAATTAACCAACTTTAAAGATCCTTCGTTATCCTTCAAGTTTAATATGAAATATTTTTAAAAATTCGGAACAGTTGCTGAGTTGCAGGACCGTAAATATCAGCACATTGTCATGAATACCCAAAATGTTGAATATTCAGAGGTTTTTCCTTAATAACTATTTATATTTGCACTTTAGTGAATTATACATTCTATCCAAACCTATGGAAGAGTGCTTATACAATTCGATTCTTTGAGAATATTTATAATTGTCCTTAAAGGACTCCAAGGTTTTGATATAATAATTTCATAGAAACTGGAACTTTCCTCTCTAACTGGAAGATTTTCCTCTATTACTGGGTTTCAGTGCGTTTAAGGCCAATCTTTGACATAACCAACTTTAAAGTACCTTCGTTATCCTTCATGTTTTATATGTAATATTTTTAAAATTCGGTACAGTTGCTGAGTTGCAGGACCGTAAATATTAGCACATTGTCAAGAATACGCAAAATGTTGAATATTCAGAGGTTTTTCCTTAATAACTATTTATTTTTGCACTTTAGTGAATAATACATTCTATCCAAACCTATGGAAGAGTGCTTATACAATTCGATTCCTTCAGAATATTTATAATTGTCCTTAAATGACTCCAAGGTTTTGATATAATAATTTCATAGATACTGGAAATTTTTCAGATTTTCCTCGATAACTGGGTTTCAGTGCATTTTAGGCCAATCTTTGAATTAACCAACTTTAAAGATCCTTCGTTATCCTTCATGTTTTATATGTAATATTTTTAAAAATTCGGTACAGTTGCTGAGTTGCAGGACCGTAAATATTAGCACATTGTCAAGAATACGCAAAATGTTGAATATTCAGAGGTTTTTCCTTAATAACTATTTATTTTTGAACTTTAGTGAATAATACATTCTATCCAAACCTATGGAAGAGTGCTTATACAATTCGATTCCTTCAGAATATTTATAATTGTCCTTAAAGGACTCCAAGGTTTTGATATAATAATTTCATAGAAACTGGAACTTTCCTCTATAACTGGAAGATTTTCCTCTATAACTGGGTTTCAGTGTGTTTAAGGCCAATCTTTGAAATAACCAGCTTTAAAGATCCTTCGTTATCCTTCAAGTTTAATATGAAATATTTTTAAAAATTCAAAACAGTTGCTGAGTTGCAGGACCGTAAATATCAGCACATTGTCATGAATATCCAAAATGTTGAATATTCAGAGGTTTTTCCTTAATAACTATTTATTTTTGCACGTTAGTGAATAATACATTATATCCAAACCTATGGAAGAGTGCTTATACAATTCGATTCTTTGAGAATATTTATAATCGTCCTTAAAGGACTCCAAGGTTTTGATATAATAATTTCATACAAACTGGAACTTCTTCGGATTTTCCTCTATAACTGGTTTTCAGTGCGTTTTAGGCCAATCTTTGAAATAACCAACTTTAAAGAACCTTGGTTATCCTTCAAGTTTAATTTGAAATATTTTTAAAAATTCGGAACAGTTGCTGAGTTGCAGGACCGTAAATATCAGCACATTGTCATGAATACGCAAAATGTTGAATATTCAGAGGTTTTTCCTTAATAACCATTTATTTTTGCACTTTAGTGAATAATACAATATATCCAAACGTATGGAAGAGTGCTTATACTATTAGATTCCTTCAGAATATTTATATTTATCCTTAACGGACGCCAAGCTATTGAAATAACAATTATATGCATTGTGGACATTTTTCAGATTTTCCTCTAAAACAGGGTTTCAGTGCGTTTTAGGCCAATTTTCGAAATAAACAACCTTAACGTACCTGTTATCCTTCAAGTTTAATATGAAAAATTTTTATAAATTCGGAACAGTTGCTGAGTTGCAGGACCGTTAATATCAGCAGATTGTCATGAATACGCACAATATTGAATATTCAGAGGGTTTTCCTTAATAACTATTTATTTTTGCACTTTAGTGAATAATACATTATATCCAAACGTATGGAAGAGTGCTTATACTATTAAATTCCTTCAGAATATTTATAATTACCCATGACGGACTCCAAAGTATTGAAATAATAATTTCATAAAAACTGGAACTTCTTCAGATTTTCCTCTATAACTGGTTTTCAGTGCGTTTTATGCCAATCTTTGAGATAACCAAGTTTAAAGTACCTTCGTTATCCTTCATGTTTTATATGAAATATTTTTAAAAATTCGGTACAGTTGCTGAGTAGCAGGACCGTAAATATTAGCACATTGTCAAGAATACGCAAAATGTTGAATATTCAGAGGTTTTTCCTTAATAACTATTTATTTTTGCACTTTAGTGAATAATACATTCTATCCAAACCTATGGAAGAGTGCTTATACAATTCGATTCCTTCAGAATATTTATAATTGTCCTTAAATGACTCCAAGGTTTTGATATAATAATTTCATAGATACTGGAAATTTTTCAGATTTTCCTCGATAACTGGGTTTCAGTGCATTTTAGGCCAATCTTTGAATTAACCAACTTTAAAGATCCTTCGTTATCCTTCATGTTTTATATGTAATATTTTTAAAAATTCGGTACAGTTGCTGAGTTGCAGGACCGTAAATATTAGCACATTGTCAAGAATACGCAAAATGTTGAATATTCAGAGGTTTTTCCTTAATAACTATTTATTTTTGAACTTTAGTGAATAATACATTCTATCCAAACCTATGGAAGAGTGCTTATACAATTCGATTCCTTCAGAATATTTATAATTGTCCTTAAAGGACTCCAAGGTTTTGATATAATAATTTCATAGAAACTGGAACTTTCCTCTATAACTGGAAGATTTTCCTCTATAACTGGGTTTCAGTGTGTTTAAGGCCAATCTTTGAAATAACCAGCTTTAAAGATCCTTCGTTATCCTTCAAGTTTAATATGAAATATTTTTAAAAATTCGGAACAGTTGCTGAGTTGCAGGACCGTAAATATCAGCACATTGTCATGAATATCCAAAATGTTGAATATTCAGAGGTTTTTCCTTAATAACTATTTATTTTTGCACGTTAGTGAATAATACATTATATCCAAACCTATGGAAGAGTGCTTATACAATTCGATTCTTTGAGAATATTTATAATCGTCCTTAAAGGACTCCAAGGTTTTGATATAATAATTTCATACAAACTGGAACTTCTTCGGATTTTCCTCTATAACTGGTTTTCAGTGCGTTTTAGGCCAATCTTTGAAATAACCAACTTTAAAGAACCTTCGTTATCCTTCAAGTTTAATTTGAAATATTTTTAAAAATTCGGAACAGTTGCTGAGTTGCAGGACCGTAAATATCAGCACATTGTCATGAATACGCAAAATGTTGAATATTCAGAGGTTTTTCCTTAATAACCATTTATTTTTGCACTTTAGTGAATAATACAATATATCCAAACGTATGGAAGAGTGCTTATACTATTAGATTCCTTCAGAATATTTATATTTATCCTTAACGGACGCCAAGCTATTGAAATAACAATTATATGCATTGTGGACATTTTTCAGATTTTCCTCTAAAACAGGGTTTCAGTGCGTTTTAGGCCAATTTTCGAAATAAACAACCTTAACGTACCTGTTATCCTTCAAGTTTAATATGAAAAATTTTTATAAATTCGGAACAGTTGCTGAGTTGCAGGACCGTTAATATCAGCAGATTGTCATGAATACGCACAATATTGAATATTCAGAGGGTTTTCCTTAATAACTATTTATTTTTGCACTTTAGTGAATAATACATTATATCCAAACGTATGGAAGAGTGCTTATACTATTAAATTCCTTCAGAATATTTATAATTACCCATGACGGACTCCAAAGTATTGAAATAATAATTTCATAAAAACTGGAACTTCTTCAGATTTTCCTCTATAACTGGTTTTCAGTGCGTTTTATGCCAATCTTTGAGATAACCAAGTTTAAAGTACCTTCGTTATCCTTCATGTTTTATATGAAATATTTTTAAAAATTCGGTACAGTTGCTGAGTAGCAGGACCGTAAATATTAGCACATTGTCAAGAATACGCAAAATGTTGAATATTCAGAGGTTTTTCCTTAATAACTATTTATTTTTGCACTTTAGTGAATAATACATTCTATCCAAACCTATGGAAGAGTGCTTATACAATTCGATTCCTTCAGAATATTTATAATTGTCCTTAAATGACTCCAAGGTTTTGATATAATAATTTCATAGATACTGGAAATTTTTCAGATTTTCCTCTATAACTGGGTTTCAGTGCATTTTAGGCCAATCTTTGAATTAACCAACTTTAAAGATCCTTCGTTATCCTTCAAGTTTAATATGAAATATTTTTAAAAATTCGGAACAGTTGCTGAGTTGCAGGACCGTAAATATCAGCACATTGTCATGAATACCCAAAATGTTGAATATTCAGAGGTTTTTCCTTAATAACTATTTATATTTGCACTTTAGTGAATTATACATTCTATCCAAACCTATGGAAGAGTGCTTATACAATTCGATTCCTTCAGAATATTTATAATTGTCCTTAAATGACTCCAAGGTTTTGATATAATAATTTCATAGATACTGGAAATTTTTCAGATTTTCCTCGATAACTGGGTTTCAGTGCATTTTAGGCCAATCTTTGAATTAACCAACTTTAAAGATCCTTCGTTATCCTTCAAGTTTAATATGAAATATTTTTAAAAATTCGGAACAGTTGCTGAGTTGCAGGACCGTAAATATCAGCACATTGTCATGAATACCCAAAATGTTGAATATTCAGAGGTTTTTCCTTAATAACTATTTATATTTGCACTTTAGTGAATTATACATTCTATCCAAACCTATGGAAGAGTGCTTATACAATTCGATTCTTTGAGAATATTTATAATTGTCCTTAAAGGACTCCAAGGTTTTGATATAATAATTTCATAGAAACTGGAACTTTCCTCTCTAACTGGAAGATTTTCCTCTATAACTGGGTTTCAGTGCGTTTAAGGCCAATCTTTGACATAACCAACTTTAAAGTACCTTCGTTATCCTTCATGTTTTATATGTAATATTTTTAAAATTCGGTACAGTTGCTGAGTTGCAGGACCGTAAATATTAGCACATTGTCAAGAATACGCAAAATGTTGAATATTCAGAGGTTTTTCCTTAATAACTATTTATTTTTGCACTTTAGTGAATAATACATTCTATCCAAACCTATGGAAGAGTGCTTATACAATTCGATTCCTTCAGAATATTTATAATTGTCCTTAAATGACTCCAAGGTTTTGATATAATAATTTCATAGATACTGGAAATTTTTCAGATTTTCCTCGATAACTGGGTTTCAGTGCATTTTAGGCCAATCTTTGAATTAACCAACTTTAAAGATCCTTCGTTATCCTTCATGTTTTATGTGTAATATTTTTAAAAATTCGGTACAGTTGCTGAGTTGCAGGACCGTAAATATTAGCACATTGTCAAGAATACGCAAAATGTTGAATATTCAGAGGTTTTTCCTTAATAACTATTTATTTTTGAACTTTAGTGAATAATACATTCTATCCAAACCTATGGAAGAGTGCTTATACAATTCGATTCCTTCAGAATATTTATAATTGTCCTTAAAGGACTCCAAGGTTTTGATATAATAATTTCATAGAAACTGGAACTTTCCTCTATAACTGGAAGATTTTCCTCTATAACTGGGTTTCAGTGTGTTTAAGGCCAATCTTTGAAATAACCAGCTTTAAAGATCCTTCGTTATCCATCAAGTTTAATATGAAATATTTTTAAAAATTCGGAACAGTTGCTGAGTTGCAGGACCGTAAATATCAGCACATTGTCATGAATATCCAAAATGTTGAATATTCAGAGGTTTTTCCTTAATAACTATTTATTTTTGCACGTTAGTGAATAATACATTATATCCAAACCTATGGAAGAGTGCTTATACAATTCGATTCTTTGAGAATATTTATAATCGTCCTTAAAGGACTCCAAGGTTTTGATATAATAATTTCATACAAACTGGAACTTCTTCGGATTTTCCTCTATAACTGGTTTTCAGTGCGTTTTAGGCCAATCTTTGAAATAACCAACTTTAAAGAACCTTCGTTATCCTTCAAGTTTAATTTGAAATATTTTTAAAAATTCGGAACAGTTGCTGAGTTGCAGGACCGTAAATATCAGCACATTGTCATGAATACGCAAAATGTTGAATATTCAGAGGTTTTTCCTTAATAACCATTTATTTTTGCACTTTAGTGAATAATACAATATATCCAAACGTATGGAAGAGTGCTTATACTATTAGATTCCTTCAGAATATTTATATTTATCCTTAACGGACGCCAAGCTATTGAAATAACAATTATATGCATTGTGGACATTTTTCAGATTTTCCTCTAAAACAGGGTTTCAGTGCGTTTTAGGCCAATTTTCGAAATAAACAACCTTAACGTACCTGTTATCCTTCAAGTTTAATATGAAAAATTTTTATAAATTCGGAACAGTTGCTGAGTTGCAGGACCGTTAATATCAGCAGATTGTCATGAATACGCACAATATTGAATATTCAGAGGGTTTTCCTTAATAACTATTTATTTTTGCACTTTAGTGAATAATACATTATATCCAAACGTATGGAAGAGTGCTTATACTATTAAATTCCTTCAGAATATTTATAATTACCCATGACGGACTCCAAAGTATTGAAATAATAATTTCATAAAAACTGGAACTTCTTCAGATTTTCCTCTATAACTGGTTTTCAGTGCGTTTTATGCCAATCTTTGAGATAACCAAGTTTAAAGTACCTTCGTTATCCTTCATGTTTTATATGAAATATTTTTAAAAATTCGGTACAGTTGCTGAGTAGCAGGACCGTAAATATTAGCACATTGTCAAGAATACGCAAAATGTTGAATATTCAGAGGTTTTTCCTTAATGAATATTTATTTTTGCACTTTAGTGAATAATACGTTAAATCCAAACTTTTGGAAGAGAGCTTATACTATTAGATTCCTACAGAATATTTCGAATTACCCTTATCGAACTCCAAGGTTTTGACATAATAATTTCATAGAAACTGGAACTATTTCAGATTTTCCTCTAAAACAGGGTTTCAGTGCGTTTTAGACCAATCTTTGAAATAACCAACTTTAAAGAACCTTCGTTATCCTTCAAGTTTAATATGAAATATTTTTAAAAATTCGGAACAGTTGCTGAGTTGCAGGATCGTAAATATCAGCAAAATATCAAGAATACGCACACTGTTGAATATTCAGAGGGTTTTCCTTAATAACTATTTATTTTTGCACTTTAGTGAATAATACAATATATCCAAACGTATGGAAGAGTGCTTATACTATTAGATTCCTTCAGAATATTTATATTTATCCTTAACGGACGCCAAGCTATTGAAATAACAGTTATATGCATTGTGGACTTTTTTCAGATTTTCCTCTAAAACAGGGTTTCAGTGCGTTTTAGGCCAATTTTCGAAATATACAACCTTAACGTACCTTCGTTATCCTTCAAGTTTAATATGAAATATTTTTAAAAATTCGGAACAGTTGCTGAGTTGCAGGACCGTAAATATCAGCAGATTGTCATGAATACGCACAATATTGAATATTCAGAGGGTTTTCCTTAATAACTATTTATTTTTGCACTTTAGTGAATAATACATTATATCCAAACGTATGGAAGAGTGCTTATACTATTAAACTCCTTCAGAATATTTATAATTACCCATAACGGACTCCAAGGTTTTGAAATAATAATTTCATAAAAACTGGAATTTCTTCAGATTTTCCTCTATAACTGGTTTTCAGTGCGTTTTATGCCAATCTTTGAAATAACCAACTTTAAAGTACCTTCGTTATCCTTCATGTTTTATATGAAATATTTTTAAAAATTTGGAACAGTTGCTGAGTTGCAGGACCGTAAATATTAGCACATTGTCATGAATACGCAAAATGTTGAATATTCAGAGGTTTTTCCTTAATAACTATTTATTTTTGCACTTTAGTGAATAATACATTCTATCCAAACCTATGGAAGAGTACTTATACAATTCGATTCCTTCAGAATATTTATAATTGTCCTTAAATGACTCCAAGGTTTTGATATAATAATTTCATAGATACTGGAACTTTTTCAGATTTTCCTCTATAACTGGGTTTCAGTGCGTTTAACCCGTCAGTTCCCAAAGGCACCTACAGGTGCTCTTCCTTTATTTGCCTGTGTTGACACTCTACTTCATCATTTTTGAGTTAGGATACATCTACTGGCATCTCTGGGACCTAACACAACTATTGGTTCCATAGTTCGGCCGCTATGTGTGTTCATTTGTGATTAATATCAGCCTGTATTGAACCTTCTTAGTGATAAGGGTAACCTTGTGGACACACCGCCACATTTCCTTGAAAATGGATAGAAAAGGTTAGGTAAAAAGTATAATTCCGTTTTATTTCAATGCATGATGAATGTAACTTGTGTTTAGAAACGTTTTTACGTGTATAAAAGTAAATTATAAGCCAACTCAACAAGTGCAAACGCATGGGAGCACCTGTAGGTGCCTTTGGGAAACTACAGCTATGACTCCGAACTTCGACTGAGTGTTCAGTTTTGTGTTTAACTAATATTTTTGGGTTTTGGCGTAGTTTAGGCATTGTTTCTGACTAATTATTATTGTTATTATTACTATTATTATGTACCTATTTGTTCAGTGTATGTAGCTATGTATTTATGTAGTCAATCATGCGATGAAGCCTCGTCCTCTCCATGGTTCCCTACAAGTTTGATGCTATTTACATTCAACCCAGATGAAGGTACGTGTTGCTATTGTGGAATCTAACTGTTAATTTCCTACTATAAAAATAGGATTATTATAGTAATCTATGAAACTAAGCATAGAGTGAGCCGCATAAAAATAGAGAACATGATTATTATTGACCAGTCTGGTGTTACTTTCGATGGGTACTCATATGCCTCTCATGTTATTCAACAGGATTCCTCTGCACGAGATTATATCTCTCCTAGAAGCTGGTCATGATCTAGAGGACATTGAAATCACTGTATTTCTAGTTAACGACGGACGAAAAACTGATGGAGAAAGTGGAGAAGAGGATGAGGTTGATAGTAAAGTACAGATAGATGTATAAATGTACAGATGAGAATCAAAGGGAAATCGAAATGTTAGAGGAAACGGGGTGGTGGAAAGTGATGAGCAGTTGGACTTGATTAGGTACTATGATGGAACCTATGTCGTTGAGGATGGAAATTTTGTAGGTGAGGATTAAAATATTGTCGCTGTGTATGGAAACCTTGTCAGTGAGATGTGAAGATGAAAATATTGTCGCTGAGGATGGAAATCTTGTCGTTGAGGAGGACCACGTCATGTCATGTACCCCTGTAAACATTACAAGGGAAGGGGAAACTGAAGCAGCCCAAGAAGAAGTGAATAGTAACGAAACGAGAGGAAGGATGGTCACCAGGAGGATGATAAAGAGTGATTCGAGCGATAATAAAGACAAACCAGTAAAGATACAGGCAGGACCAATAGGATCAAGTGTGAATTCTAAACTCTTGATTGTAGCTGGCATATCAAACAGTACATCTAGAGCTGTATAATTTTCGAAATAAACAACCTTAACAAGGTACGTTAAGGTTGTTTATTTCGATACGTTATTAATATCAGCAGATTGTCATGAATACGCACAATATTGAATATTCAGAGGGTTTTCCTTAATAACTATTTATTTTTGCACTTTAGTGAAAAATACATTATATCCAAACGTATGGAAGAGTGCTTATACTATTAAATTCCTTCAGAATATTTATAATTACCCATGACGGACTCCAAAGTTTTGAAATAATAATTTCATAAAAACTGGAACTTCTTCAGATTTTCCTCTATAACTGGATTTCAGTGCGTTTTATGCCAATCTTTGAGATAACCAAGTTTAAAGTACCTTCGTTATCCTTCATGTTTTATATGAAATATTTTTAAAAATTCGGTACAGTTGCTGAGTAGCAGGACCGTAAATATTAGCACATTGTCAAGAATACGCAAAATGTTGAATATTCAGAGGTTTTTCCTTAATAACTATTTATTTTTGCACTTTAGTGAATAATACATTCTATCCAAACCTATGGAAGAGTGCTTATACAATTCGATTCCTTCAGAATATTTATAATTGTCCTTAAATGACTCCAAGGTTTTGATATAATAATTTCATAGATACTGGAAATTTTTCAGATTTTCCTCTATAACTGGGTTTCAGTGCATTTTAGGCCAATCTTTGAATTAACCAACTTTAAAGATCCTTCGTTATCCTTCAAGTTTAATATGAAATATTTTTAAAAATTCGGAACAGTTGCTGAGTTGCAGGACCGTAAATATCAGCACATTGTCATGAATACCCAAAATGTTGAATATTCAGAGGTTTTTCCTTAATAACTATTTATATTTGCACTTTAGTGAATTATACATTCTATCCAAACCTATGGAAGAGTGCTTATACAATTCGATTCTTTGAGAATATTTATAATTGTCCTTAAAGAACTCCAAGGTTTTGATATAATAATTTCATAGAAACTGGAACTTTCCTCTCTAACTGGAAGATTTTCCTCTATAACTGGGTTTCAGTGCGTTTAAGGCCAATCTTTGAAATAACCAACTTTAAAGAACCTTCGTTATCCTTCAAGTTTAAAATGAAATATTTTTAAAAATTCGGAACAGTTGCTGAGTTGCAGGATTGTAAATATCAGCACATTGTCATGAATATCCAAAATGTTGAATATTCAGAGGTTTTTCCTTAATAACTATTTATTTTTGCACTTTAGTGAATAATACATTATATCCAAACCTATGGAAGAGTGCTAAAACAATTCGGTTTCTTCAGAATTTTTACAATTACCCCTAACGAACTCCAAGGTTTTGACATAATAATTTTATACAAATTGGAACTTTTTCAGATTTTCCTCAATAACTGGGTTTCAGTGCGTTTTAGGTCAATCTTTGAAATAACAAAATTTAAAGAACCTTCGCTATTCTTCAAGTTTAATATGAAACATTTTTAAAAATTCGGAACAGTTGCTGAGTTGCAGGACCGTAAATATCAGCAAAATATCAAGAATACGAACAATGTTGAATATTCAGGGGGTTTTCCTTAATAACTATTTATTTTTGCACTTTAGTGAATAATACATTATATCCAAACCTATGGAAGAGTGCTTATACAATTCGATTCCTTCAGAATATTTATAATTGTCCTTAAATGACTCCAAGGTTTTGATATAATAATTTCATAGATACTGGAACTTTTTCAGATTTTCCTCGATAACTGGGTTTCAGTGCATTTTAGGCCAATCTTTGAATTAACCAACTTTAAAGAACCTTCGTTATTCTTCAAGTTATATATGAAATATTTTTAAAAATTCGGAACAGTTGCTGAGTTGCAGGACCGTAAATATCAGCACATTGTCATGAATACGCAAAATGTTGAATATTCAGAGGTTTTTCCTTAATAACTATTTATTTTTGCACTTTAGTGAATAATACATTATATCCAAACCTATGGAATAGTGCTAAAACAATTCGGTTCCTTCAGAATTTTTACAATTACCCTTAACGGACTCCAAGGTTTTGACATAATAATTTTATACAAATTGGAACTTTTTCAGATTTTCCTCTATAACTGGGTTTCAGTGCATTTTAGGCCAATCATTGAAATAACCAACTTTAAAGAACCTTCGTTATCCTTCAAGTTTAATGTGAAATATTTTTAAAAATTCGGAACAGTTGGTGAGTTGCAGGACCATATATATCAGCACATTGTCATGAATATCCAAAATGTTGAATATTCAGAGGTTTTTCCTTAATAACTATTTATTTTTGCACTTTAGTGAATAATACATTATATCCAAACCTATGGAAGAGTGCTAAAACAATTCGGTTTCTTCAGAATTTTTACAATTACCCCTAACGAACTCCAAGGTTTTGACATAATAATTTTATACAAATTGGAACTTTTTCAGATTTTCCTCAATAACTGGGTTTCAGTGCGTTTTAGGTCAATCTTTGAAATAACAAAATTTAAAGAACCTTCGCTATTCTTCAAGTTTAATATGAAACATTTTTAAAAATTCGGAACAGTTGCTGAGTTGCAGGACCGTAAATATCAGCAAAATATCAAGAATACGAACAATGTTGAATATTCAGGGGGTTTTCCTTAATAACTATTTATTTTTGCACTTTAGTGAATAATACATTATATCCAAACCTATGGAAGAGTGCTTATACAATTCGATTCCTTCAGAATATTTATAATTGTCCTTAAATGACTCCAAGGTTTTGATATAATAATTTCATAGATACTGGAACTTTTTCAGATTTTCCTCGATAACTGGGTTTCAGTGCATTTTAGGCCAATCTTTGAATTAACCAACTTTAAAGAACCTTCGTTATTCTTCAAGTTATATATGAAATATTTTTAAAAATTCGGAACAGTTGCTGAGTTGCAGGACCGTAAATATCAGCACATTGTCATGAATACGCAAAATGTTGAATATTCAGAGGTTTTTCCTTAATAACTATTTATTTTTGCACTTTAGTGAATAATACATTATATCCAAACCTATGGAATAGTGCTAAAACAATTCGGTTCCTTCAGAATTTTTACAATTACCCTTAACGGACTCCAAGGTTTTGACATAATAATTTTATACAAATTGGAACTTTTTCAGATTTTCCTCTATAACTGGGTTTCAGTGCATTTTAGGCCAATCATTGAAATAACCAACTTTAAAGAACCTTCGTTATCCTTCAAGTTTAATGTGAAATATTTTTAAAAATTCGGAACAGTTGGTGAGTTGCAGGACCATATATATCAGCACATTGTCATGAATACGCAAAATGTTGAATATTCAGAGGTTTTTCCTTAATAACTATTTATTTTTGCACTTTAGTGAATAATACATTATATCCAAACGTATGGAAGAGTGCTTGTACTATTAAATTCCTTCAGAATATTTATAATTACCCATGACGGACTCCAAAGTTTTGAAATAATAATTTCATAAAAACTGGAACTTCTTCAGATTTTCCTCTATAACTGGTTTTCAGTGCGTTTTATGCCAATCTTTGACATAACCAACTTTAAAGTACCTTCGTTATCCTTCATGTTTTATATGTAATATTTTTAAAAATTCGGTACAGTTGCTGAGTTGCAGGACCGTAAATATTAGCACATTGTCAAGAATACGCAAAATGTTGAATATTCAGAGGTTTTTCCTTAATAACTATTTATTTTTGCACTTTAGTGAATAATACATTCTATCCAAACCTATGGAAGAGTGCTTATACAATTCGATTCCTTCAGAATATTTATAATTGTCCTTAAATGACTCCAAGGTTTTGATATAATAATTTCATAGATACTGGAAATTTTTCAGATTTTCCTCGATAACTGGGTTTCAGTGCATTTTAGGCCAATCTTTGAATTAACCAACTTTAAAGAACCTTCGTTATTCTTCAAGTTATATATGAAATATTTTTAAAAATTCGGAACAGTTGCTGAGTTGCAGGACCGTAAATATCAGCACATTGTCATGAATACGCAAAATGTTGAATATTCAGAGGTTTTTCCTTAATAACTATTTATTTTTGCACTTTAGTGAATAATACATTATATCCAAACCTATGGAATAGTGCTAAAACAATTCGGTTCCTTCAGAATTTTTACAATTACCCTTAACGGACTCCAAGGTTTTGACATAATAATTTTATACAAATTGGAACTTTTTCAGATTTTCCTCTATAACTGGGTTTCAGTGCATTTTAGGCCAATCATTGAAATAACCAACTTTAAAGAACCTTCGTTATCCTTCAAGTTTAATGTGAAATATTTTTAAAAATTCGGAACAGTTGGTGAGTTGCAGGACCATATATATCAGCACATTGTCATGAATACGCAAAATGTTGAATATTCAGAGGTTTTTCCTTAATAACTATTTATTTTTGCACTTTAGTGAATAATACATTATATCCAAACGTATGGAAGAGTGCTTATACTATTAAATTCCTTCAGAATATTTATAATTACCCATGACGGACTCCAAAGTTTTGAAATAATAATTTCATAAAAACTGGAACTTCTTCAGATTTTCCTCTATAACTGGTTTTCAGTGCGTTTTATGCCAATCTTTGACATAACCAACTTTAAAGTACCTTCGTTATCCTTCAAGTTATATATGAAATATTTTTAAAAATTCGGAACAGTTGCTGAGTTGCAGGACCGTAAATATCAGCACATTGTCATGAATACGCAAAATGTTGAATATTCAGAGGTTTTTCCTTAATAACTATTTATATTTGCACTTTAGTGAATTATACATTCTATCCAAACCTATGGAAGAGTGCTTATACAATTCGATTCTTTGAGAATATTTATAATTGTCCTTAAAGAACTCCAAGGTTTTGATATAATAATTTCATAGAAACTGGAACTTTCCTCTCTAACTGGAAGATTTTCCTCTATAACTGGGTTTCAGTGCGTTTAAGGCCAATCTTTGAAATAACCAACTTTAAAGAACCTTCGTTATCCTTCAAGTTTAAAATGAAATATTTTTAAAAATTCGGAACAGTTGCTGAGTTGCAGGATTGTAAATATCAGCACATTGTCATGAATATCCAAAATGTTGAATATTCAGAGGTTTTTCCTTAATAACTATTTATTTTTGCAGTTTATTGAATAATTCATTATATCCAAACGTATGGAAGAGTGCTTATACTATTAAATTCCTTCAGAATATTTATATTTATCCTTAACGGACGCCAAGCTATTGAAATAACAATTATATACATTGTGGACTTTTTTCAGATTTTCCTCTAAAACAGGGTTACAGTGCGTTTTAGGGCAATTTTCGAAATAACCAAATTTAGAGAACCTTCGTTATCCTTCAAGTTTTATATGAAATATTTTTAAAAATTCGGAACAGTTGCTGAGTTGTAGGACCGTAAATATCAGCAAAATGTCAAGAATATGCAATAAGTTTAATATTCAGAGGTTTTTCCTTAATAACTATTTCTTGGTGCACTTAAGTAAATAATACATTAAATCAAAACATATTGAAGAGAGCTTATACTATTAGATTCCTACAGAATATATAGAATTATCCTTAACGGACTCCAAGGTTTTGACATAATAATTTCATAGAAACTGGAACTTTTTCAGATTTTCCTCGATAACTGGGTTTCAGTGCAGTATAGGCCAATTTTCGAAATAACCAAATTTAAAGAACCTTTGTTATCCTTCAAGTTTTATATGAAATATTTTTAAAAATTCGGAACAGTTGCTGAGTTGCAGGACCGTAAATATCAGCACATTGTCATGAATTCGCAAAATGTTGAATATTCAGAGGTTTTTCCTTAATAACTATTTATTTTTGCACTTTAGTGAATAATACATTATATCCAAACCTATGGAAGAGAGCTTATACAATTCGATTCCTTCAGAATATTTAAAATTCTCCTTAAAGGACTCCAAGGTTTGGATATAATAATTTCATAGAAACTGGTACTTTTTCAGATTTTCCTCTATAATTGGGTTTCAGTGCGTTTTAGGCCAATCATTGAAATAACCAACTTTAAAGAACCTTCGTTATCCTTCAAGTTTAATGAGAATATTTTTAAAAATTCGGAACAGTTGGTGAGTTGCAGGACCATAAATATCAGCACATTGTCATAAATACGCAAAATGTTGAATATTCAGAGGTTTTTCCTTAATAACTATTTATTTTTGCACTTTAGTGAATAATACATTATATCCAAACGTATGGAAGAGTGCTTATACTATTAAATTCCTTCAGAATATTTATATTTATCCTTAACGGACGCCAAGCTATTGAAATAACAATTATATACATTGTGGACTTTTTTCAGATTTTCCTCTAAAACAGGGTTACAGTGCGTTTTAGGGCAATTTTCGAAATAACCAAATTTAGAGAACCTTCGTTATCCTTCAAGTTTTATATGAAATATTTTTAAAAATTCGGAACAGTTGCTGAGTTGTAGGACCGTAAATATCAGTACATTGTCATGAATACGCACAATGTTGAATATTCAGAGGTTTTTTCTTAATAACTATTTATTTTTGCACTTTAGTGAATAATACATTATATCCAAACCTATGGAAGAGAGCTTATATAATTCGATTCCTTCAGAATATATAAAATTATCCTTAAAGGACTCCAAGTTTTGGATATAATAATTTCATAGAAACTGGAACTTTTTCAGATTTTCCTCTATAATTGGGTTTCAGTGCGTTTTAGGCCAATCATTGAAATAACCAACTTTAAAGAACCTTCGTTATCCTTCAAGTTTAATGTGAAATATTTTTAAAAATTCGGAACAGTTGGTGAGTTGCAGGACCATATATATCAGCACATTGTCATGAATACGCAAAATGTTGAATATTCAGATGTTTTTCCTTAATAACTATTTATTTTTGCACATTAGTGAATAATACATTATATCCAAACGTATGGAAGAGTGCTTATACTATTAAATTCCTTCAGAATATTTATATTTATCCTTAACGGACGCCAAGCTATTGAAATAACAATTATATACATTGTGGACTTTTTTCAGATTTTCCTCTAAAACAGGGTTTCAGTGCGTTTTAGGCCAATCTTTGAAATAACAAACTTTAAAGTACCTTCGTTATCCTTCAAGTTTAATATGAAATATTTTTAAAAATTCGGAACAGTTGCTGAGTTGGAGGACCGTAAATATCAGGAAAATGTCAAGAATATGCAATAAGTTTAATATTCAGAGGTTTTTCCTTAATAACTATTTCTTGGTGCACTTAAGTAAATAATACATTAAATCATAACATAATGAAGAGAGCTTATACTATTAGATTCCTACAGAATATATAGAATTACCCTTAACGGACTCCAAGGTTTTGACATAATAATTTCATAGAAACTGGAACTTTTTCAGATTTTCCTCGATAACTGGGTTTCAGTGCAGTTTAGGCCAATTTTCGAAATAACCAAATTTAAAGAACCTTTGTTATCCTTCAAGTTTTATATGAAATATTTTTAAAAATTCGGAACAGTTGCTGAGTTGCAGGACCGTAAATATCAGCACATTGTCATGAATACGCAAAATGTTGAATATTCAGAGGTTTATCCTTAATAACTATTTATTTTTGCAGTTTATTGAATAATTCATTATATCCAAACGTATGGAAGAGTGCTTATACTATTAAATTCCTTCAGAATATTTAAAATATCAGCAAAATGTCAAGAATATGCAATAAGTTTAATATTCGGAGGTTTTTCCTTGATAACTATTTCTTGGTGCACTTTAGTGAATAATGCATTATATCCAAACCTATGGAAGAGTGCTTATACTATTACAATCCTTCAGAATATTTATATTTATCCTTAACGGACGCCAACAAATTGAAATAACAATTATATACATTGTGGACTTTTTTCAGATTTTCCTCTAAAACAGGGTTTCAGTGCGTTTTAGGCCAATCTTTGAAATAACCAACTTTAAAGAACCTTCGTTATCCTTCAAGTTTAACCTGAAATATTTTTAAAAATTCGGAACAGTTGCTGAGTTGGAGGACCGTAAATATCAGCAAAATGTCAAGAATATGCAATAAGTTTAATATTCAGAAGTATTTCCTTAATAACTATTTATTTTTGCACTTTAGTGAATAATACATTATATCCAAACCTATGGAAGAGAGCTTATACAATTCGATTCCTTCAGAATATTTAAAATATCAGCAAAATGTCAAGAATATGCAATAAGTTTTATATTCAGAGGTTATTCCTTAATAACTACTTATTTTTGCACTTTAGTGAATAATACATTATATCCAAACCTATGGAAGAGAGCTTATACAATTCGATTCCTTCAGAATATTTAAAATATCAGCAAAATGTCAAGAATATGCAATAAGTTTAATATTCAGAGGTTTTTCCTTAATAACTATTTCTTGGTGCACTTAAGTAAATAATTCATTAAATCGAAACCTATGGAAGAGTGCTTATACAATTCAGTTCCTTCAGAACATTTAGAATTACCCATAACTGACTCCAAGGTTTTGACATAATAATTTCATACAAACTGGAACTTCTTCAGATTTTCCTCTAAAACAGGGTTTCAGTGCGTTTTAGGCCAGTTTTCGAAATAACCAAATTTAAAGAACCTTCGTTATCCTTCAAGTTTTATATGAAATATTTTTAAAAATTCGGAACAGTTGCTGAGTAGCAGGACCGTAAATATCAACACATTGTCATGAATACGCAAAATGTTGAATATTCAGAGGTTTTTCCTAAATTACTACTTATTTTTGCACTTCATTGAAGAATACATTATATCCAAACGTATGGAAGAGTGCTTATACTATTAAATTCCTTCAGAATATTTATATTTATCCTTAACGGACGCCAAGCTATTGAAATAACTATTATATACATTGTGGACTTTTTTTAGATTTTCCTCTAAAACAGGGTTACAGTGCGTTTTAGGCCAATTTTCGAAATAACCACATTTTAAGAACCTTCGTTATCCTTCAAGTTTTATATGTAATATTTTTAAAAATTCGGAACAGTTGGTGAGTTGCAGGACCATATATATCAGTACATTGTCATGAATACGCACAATGTTGAATATTCAGAGGTTTTTCCTTAATAACTATTTATTTTTGCACTTTTGTGAATAATACATTATATCCAAACCTATGGAAAAGAGCTTATACAATTCGATTCCTTCAGAATATTTAAAATTATCCTTAAAGGACTCCAAGTTTTGGATATAATAATTTCATAGAAACTGGAACTTTTTCAGATTTTCCTCTATAATTGGGTTTCAGTGCGTTTTAGGCCAATCATTGAAATAACCAACTTTAAAGAACCTTCGTTATCCTTCAAGTTTAATGTGAAATATTTTTAAAAATTCGGAACAGTTGGTGAGTTGCAGGACCATATATATCAGCACATTGTCATGAATACGCAAAATGTTGAATATTCAGAGGTTTTTCCTTAATAACTATTTATTTTTGCACATTAGTGAATAATACATTATATCCAAACGTATGGAAGAGTGCTTATACTATTAAATTCCTTCAGAATATTTATATTTATCCTTAACGGACGCCAAGCTATTGAAATAACAATTATATACATTGTGGACTTTTTTCAGATTTTCCTCTAAAACAGGGTTTCAGTGCGTTTTAGGCCAATTTTCGAAATAACCACATTTAAAGAACCTTCGTTATCCTTCAAGTTTAATATGAAATATTTTTAAAAATTCGGAACAGTTGCTGAGTTGCAGGACCGTAAATATCAGCAGATTGTCATGAATACGCACAATATTGAATATTCAGAGGGTTTTCCTTAATAACTATTTATTTTTGCACTTTAGTGAATAATACATTATATCCAAACGTATGGAAGAGTGCTTATACTATTAAACTCCTTCAGAATATTTATAATTACCCATAACGGACTCCAAGGTTTTGAAATAATAATTTCATAAAAACTGGAATTTCTTCAGATTTTCCTCTATAACTGGTTTTCAGTGCGTTTTATGCCAATCTTTGAAATAACCAACTTTAAAGTACCTTCGTTATCCTTCATGTTTTATATGAAATATTTTTAAAAATTTGGAACAGTTGCTGAGTTGCAGGACCGTAAATATTAGCACATTGTCATGAATACGCAAAATGTTGAATATTCAGAGGTTTTTCCTTAATAACTATTTATTTTTGCACTTTAGTGAATAATACATTCTATCCAAACCTATGGAAGAGTACTTATACAATTCGATTCCTTCAGAATATTTATAATTGTCCTTAAATGACTCCAAGGTTTTGATATAATAATTTCATAGATACTGGAACTTTTTCAGATTTTCCTCTATAACTGGGTTTCAGTGCGTTTAACCCGTCAGTTCCCAAAGGCACCTACAGGTGCTCTTCCTTTATTTGCCTGTGTTGACACTCTACTTCATCATTTTTGAGTTAGGATACATCTACTGGCATCTCTGGGACCTAACACAACTATTGGTTCCATAGTTCGGCCGCTATGTGTGTTCATTTGTGATTAATATCAGCCTGTATTGAACCTTCTTAGTGATAAGGGTAACCTTGTGGACACACCGCCACATTTCCTTGAAAATGGATAGAAAAGGTTAGGTAAAAAGTATAATTCCGTTTTATTTCAATGCATGATGAATGTAACTTGTGTTTAGAAACGTTTTTACGTGTATAAAAGTAAATTATAAGCCAACTCAACAAGTGCAAACGCATGGGAGCACCTGTAGGTGCCTTTGGGAAACTACAGCTATGACTCCGAACTTCGACTGAGTGTTCAGTTTTGTGTTTAACTAATATTTTTGGGTTTTGGCGTAGTTTAGGCATTGTTTCTGACTAATTATTATTGTTATTATTACTATTATTATGTACCTATTTGTTCAGTGTATGTAGCTATGTATTTATGTAGTCAATCATGCGATGAAGCCTCGTCCTCTCCATGGTTCCCTACAAGTTTGATGCTATTTACATTCAACCCAGATGAAGGTACGTGTTGCTATTGTGGAATCTAACTGTTAATTTCCTACTATAAAAATAGGATTATTATAGTAATCTATGAAACTAAGCATAGAGTGAGCCGCATAAAAATAGAGAACATGATTATTATTGACCAGTCTGGTGTTACTTTCGATGGGTACTCATATGCCTCTCATGTTATTCAACAGGATTCCTCTGCACGAGATTATATCTCTCCTAGAAGCTGGTCATGATCTAGAGGACATTGAAATCACTGTATTTCTAGTTAACGACGGACGAAAAACTGATGGAGAAAGTGGAGAAGAGGATGAGGTTGATAGTAAAGTACAGATAGATGTATAAATGTACAGATGAGAATCAAAGGGAAATCGAAATGTTAGAGGAAACGGGGTGGTGGAAAGTGATGAGCAGTTGGACTTGATTAGGTACTATGATGGAACCTATGTCGTTGAGGATGGAAATTTTGTAGGTGAGGATTAAAATATTGTCGCTGTGTATGGAAACCTTGTCAGTGAGATGTGAAGATGAAAATATTGTCGCTGAGGATGGAAATCTTGTCGTTGAGGAGGACCACGTCATGTCATGTACCCCTGTAAACATTACAAGGGAAGGGGAAACTGAAGCAGCCCAAGAAGAAGTGAATAGTAACGAAACGAGAGGAAGGATGGTCACCAGGAGGATGATAAAGAGTGATTCGAGCGATAATAAAGACAAACCAGTAAAGATACAGGCAGGACCAATAGGATCAAGTGTGAATTCTAAACTCTTGATTGTAGCTGGCATATCAAACAGTACATCTAGAGCTGTATAATTTTCGAAATAAACAACCTTAACAAGGTACGTTAAGGTTGTTTATTTCGATACGTTATTAATATCAGCAGATTGTCATGAATACGCACAATATTGAATATTCAGAGGGTTTTCCTTAATAACTATTTATTTTTGCACTTTAGTGAAAAATACATTATATCCAAACGTATGGAAGAGTGCTTATACTATTAAATTCCTTCAGAATATTTATAATTACCCATGACGGACTCCAAAGTTTTGAAATAATAATTTCATAAAAACTGGAACTTCTTCAGATTTTCCTCTATAACTGGATTTCAGTGCGTTTTATGCCAATCTTTGAGATAACCAAGTTTAAAGTACCTTCGTTATCCTTCATGTTTTATATGAAATATTTTTAAAAATTCGGTACAGTTGCTGAGTAGCAGGACCGTAAATATTAGCACATTGTCAAGAATACGCAAAATGTTGAATATTCAGAGGTTTTTCCTTAATAACTATTTATTTTTGCACTTTAGTGAATAATACATTCTATCCAAACCTATGGAAGAGTGCTTATACAATTCGATTCCTTCAGAATATTTATAATTGTCCTTAAATGACTCCAAGGTTTTGATATAATAATTTCATAGATACTGGAAATTTTTCAGATTTTCCTCTATAACTGGGTTTCAGTGCATTTTAGGCCAATCTTTGAATTAACCAACTTTAAAGATCCTTCGTTATCCTTCAAGTTTAATATGAAATATTTTTAAAAATTCGGAACAGTTGCTGAGTTGCAGGACCGTAAATATCAGCACATTGTCATGAATACCCAAAATGTTGAATATTCAGAGGTTTTTCCTTAATAACTATTTATATTTGCACTTTAGTGAATTATACATTCTATCCAAACCTATGGAAGAGTGCTTATACAATTCGATTCTTTGAGAATATTTATAATTGTCCTTAAAGAACTCCAAGGTTTTGATATAATAATTTCATAGAAACTGGAACTTTCCTCTCTAACTGGAAGATTTTCCTCTATAACTGGGTTTCAGTGCGTTTAAGGCCAATCTTTGAAATAACCAACTTTAAAGAACCTTCGTTATCCTTCAAGTTTAAAATGAAATATTTTTAAAAATTCGGAACAGTTGCTGAGTTGCAGGATTGTAAATATCAGCACATTGTCATGAATATCCAAAATGTTGAATATTCAGAGGTTTTTCCTTAATAACTATTTATTTTTGCACTTTAGTGAATAATACATTATATCCAAACCTATGGAAGAGTGCTAAAACAATTCGGTTTCTTCAGAATTTTTACAATTACCCCTAACGAACTCCAAGGTTTTGACATAATAATTTTATACAAATTGGAACTTTTTCAGATTTTCCTCAATAACTGGGTTTCAGTGCGTTTTAGGTCAATCTTTGAAATAACAAAATTTAAAGAACCTTCGCTATTCTTCAAGTTTAATATGAAACATTTTTAAAAATTCGGAACAGTTGCTGAGTTGCAGGACCGTAAATATCAGCAAAATATCAAGAATACGAACAATGTTGAATATTCAGGGGGTTTTCCTTAATAACTATTTATTTTTGCACTTTAGTGAATAATACATTATATCCAAACCTATGGAAGAGTGCTTATACAATTCGATTCCTTCAGAATATTTATAATTGTCCTTAAATGACTCCAAGGTTTTGATATAATAATTTCATAGATACTGGAACTTTTTCAGATTTTCCTCGATAACTGGGTTTCAGTGCATTTTAGGCCAATCTTTGAATTAACCAACTTTAAAGAACCTTCGTTATTCTTCAAGTTATATATGAAATATTTTTAAAAATTCGGAACAGTTGCTGAGTTGCAGGACCGTAAATATCAGCACATTGTCATGAATACGCAAAATGTTGAATATTCAGAGGTTTTTCCTTAATAACTATTTATTTTTGCACTTTAGTGAATAATACATTATATCCAAACCTATGGAATAGTGCTAAAACAATTCGGTTCCTTCAGAATTTTTACAATTACCCTTAACGGACTCCAAGGTTTTGACATAATAATTTTATACAAATTGGAACTTTTTCAGATTTTCCTCTATAACTGGGTTTCAGTGCATTTTAGGCCAATCATTGAAATAACCAACTTTAAAGAACCTTCGTTATCCTTCAAGTTTAATGTGAAATATTTTTAAAAATTCGGAACAGTTGGTGAGTTGCAGGACCATATATATCAGCACATTGTCATGAATATCCAAAATGTTGAATATTCAGAGGTTTTTCCTTAATAACTATTTATTTTTGCACTTTAGTGAATAATACATTATATCCAAACCTATGGAAGAGTGCTAAAACAATTCGGTTTCTTCAGAATTTTTACAATTACCCCTAACGAACTCCAAGGTTTTGACATAATAATTTTATACAAATTGGAACTTTTTCAGATTTTCCTCAATAACTGGGTTTCAGTGCGTTTTAGGTCAATCTTTGAAATAACAAAATTTAAAGAACCTTCGCTATTCTTCAAGTTTAATATGAAACATTTTTAAAAATTCGGAACAGTTGCTGAGTTGCAGGACCGTAAATATCAGCAAAATATCAAGAATACGAACAATGTTGAATATTCAGGGGGTTTTCCTTAATAACTATTTATTTTTGCACTTTAGTGAATAATACATTATATCCAAACCTATGGAAGAGTGCTTATACAATTCGATTCCTTCAGAATATTTATAATTGTCCTTAAATGACTCCAAGGTTTTGATATAATAATTTCATAGATACTGGAACTTTTTCAGATTTTCCTCGATAACTGGGTTTCAGTGCATTTTAGGCCAATCTTTGAATTAACCAACTTTAAAGAACCTTCGTTATTCTTCAAGTTATATATGAAATATTTTTAAAAATTCGGAACAGTTGCTGAGTTGCAGGACCGTAAATATCAGCACATTGTCATGAATACGCAAAATGTTGAATATTCAGAGGTTTTTCCTTAATAACTATTTATTTTTGCACTTTAGTGAATAATACATTATATCCAAACCTATGGAATAGTGCTAAAACAATTCGGTTCCTTCAGAATTTTTACAATTACCCTTAACGGACTCCAAGGTTTTGACATAATAATTTTATACAAATTGGAACTTTTTCAGATTTTCCTCTATAACTGGGTTTCAGTGCATTTTAGGCCAATCATTGAAATAACCAACTTTAAAGAACCTTCGTTATCCTTCAAGTTTAATGTGAAATATTTTTAAAAATTCGGAACAGTTGGTGAGTTGCAGGACCATATATATCAGCACATTGTCATGAATACGCAAAATGTTGAATATTCAGAGGTTTTTCCTTAATAACTATTTATTTTTGCACTTTAGTGAATAATACATTATATCCAAACGTATGGAAGAGTGCTTGTACTATTAAATTCCTTCAGAATATTTATAATTACCCATGACGGACTCCAAAGTTTTGAAATAATAATTTCATAAAAACTGGAACTTCTTCAGATTTTCCTCTATAACTGGTTTTCAGTGCGTTTTATGCCAATCTTTGACATAACCAACTTTAAAGTACCTTCGTTATCCTTCATGTTTTATATGTAATATTTTTAAAAATTCGGTACAGTTGCTGAGTTGCAGGACCGTAAATATTAGCACATTGTCAAGAATACGCAAAATGTTGAATATTCAGAGGTTTTTCCTTAATAACTATTTATTTTTGCACTTTAGTGAATAATACATTCTATCCAAACCTATGGAAGAGTGCTTATACAATTCGATTCCTTCAGAATATTTATAATTGTCCTTAAATGACTCCAAGGTTTTGATATAATAATTTCATAGATACTGGAAATTTTTCAGATTTTCCTCGATAACTGGGTTTCAGTGCATTTTAGGCCAATCTTTGAATTAACCAACTTTAAAGAACCTTCGTTATTCTTCAAGTTATATATGAAATATTTTTAAAAATTCGGAACAGTTGCTGAGTTGCAGGACCGTAAATATCAGCACATTGTCATGAATACGCAAAATGTTGAATATTCAGAGGTTTTTCCTTAATAACTATTTATTTTTGCACTTTAGTGAATAATACATTATATCCAAACCTATGGAATAGTGCTAAAACAATTCGGTTCCTTCAGAATTTTTACAATTACCCTTAACGGACTCCAAGGTTTTGACATAATAATTTTATACAAATTGGAACTTTTTCAGATTTTCCTCTATAACTGGGTTTCAGTGCATTTTAGGCCAATCATTGAAATAACCAACTTTAAAGAACCTTCGTTATCCTTCAAGTTTAATGTGAAATATTTTTAAAAATTCGGAACAGTTGGTGAGTTGCAGGACCATATATATCAGCACATTGTCATGAATACGCAAAATGTTGAATATTCAGAGGTTTTTCCTTAATAACTATTTATTTTTGCACTTTAGTGAATAATACATTATATCCAAACGTATGGAAGAGTGCTTATACTATTAAATTCCTTCAGAATATTTATAATTACCCATGACGGACTCCAAAGTTTTGAAATAATAATTTCATAAAAACTGGAACTTCTTCAGATTTTCCTCTATAACTGGTTTTCAGTGCGTTTTATGCCAATCTTTGACATAACCAACTTTAAAGTACCTTCGTTATCCTTCATGTTTTATATGTAATATTTTTAAAAATTCGGTACAGTTGCTGAGTTGCAGGACCGTAAATATTAGCACATTGTCAAGAATACGCAAAATGTTGAATATTCAGAGGTTTTTCCTTAATAACTATTTATTTTTGCACTTTAGTGAATAATACATTCTATCCAAACCTATGGAAGAGTGCTTATACAATTCGATTCCTTCAGAATATTTATAATTGTCCTTAAATGACTCCAAGGTTTTGATATAATAATTTCATAGATACTGGAAATTTTTCAGATTTTCCTCGATAACTGGGTTTCAGTGCATTTTAGGCCAATCTTTGAATTAACCAACTTTAAAGATCCTTCGTTATCCTTCATGTTTTATATGTAATATTTTTAAAAATTCGGTACAGTTGCTGAGTTGCAGGACCGTAAATATCAGCACATTGTCATGAATATCCAAAATGTTGAATATTCAGAGGTTTTTCCTTAATAACTATTTATTTTTGCACGTTAGTGAATAATACATTATATCCAAACCTATGGAAGAGTGCTTATACAATTCGATTCTTTGAGAATATTTATAATCGTCCTTAAAGGACTCCAAGGTTTTGATATAATAATTTCATACAAACTGGAACTTCTTCGGATTTTCCTCTATAACTGGTTTTCAGTGCGTTTTAGGCCAATCTTTGAAATAACCAACTTTAAAGAACCTTCGTTATCCTTCAAGTTTAATTTGAAATATTTTTAAAAATTCGGAACAGTTGCTGAGTTGCAGGACCGTAAATATCAGCACATTGTCATGAATACGCAAAATGTTGAATATTCAGGGGGTTTTCCTTAATAACCATTTATTTTTGCACTTTAGTGAATAATACAATATATCCAAACGTATGGAAGAGTGCTTATACTATTAGATTCCTTCAGAATATTTATATTTATCCTTAACGGACGCCAAGCTATTGAAATAACAATTATATGCATTGTGGACATTTTTCAGATTTTCCTCTAAAACAGGGTTTCAGTGCGTTTTAGGACAATTTTCGAAATAACTAAATTTAAAGAACCTTCGTTATTCTTCAAGTTATATATGAAATATTTTTAAAAATTCGGAACAGTTGCTGAGTTGCAGGACCGTAAATATCAGCACATTGTCATGAATACGCAAAATGTTGAATATTCAGAGGTTTTTCCTTAATAACTATTTATTTTTGCACTTTAGTGAATAATGCATTATATCCAAACCTATGGAATAGTGCTAAAACAATTCGGTTCCTTCAGAATTTTTACAATTACCCTTAACGGACTCCAAGGTTTTGACATAATAATTTTATACAAATTGGAACTTTTTCAGATTTTCCTCTATAACTGGGTTTCAGTGCATTTTAGGCCAATCATTGAAATAACCAACTTTAAAGAACCTTCGTTATCCTTCAAGTTTAATGTGAAATATTTTTGAAAATTCGGAACAGTTGGTGAGTTGCAGGACCATATATATCAGCACATTGTCATGAATACGCAAAATGTTGAATATTCAGAGGTTTTTCCTTAATAACTATTTATTTTTGCACTTTAGTGAATAATACATTATATCCAAACGTATGGAAGAGTGCTTATACTATTAAATTCCTTCAGAATATTTATAATTACCCATGACGGACTCCAAAGTTTTGAAATAATAATTTCATAAAAACTGGAACTTCTTCAGATTTTCCTCTATAACTGGTTTTCAGTGCGTTTTATGCCAATCTTTGACATAACCAACTTTAAAGTACCTTCGTTATCCTTCATGTTTTATATGTAATATTTTTAAAAATTCGGTACAGTTGCTGAGTTGCAGGACCGTAAATATTAGCACATTGTCAAGAATACGCAAAATGTTGAATATTCAGAGGTTTTTCCTTAATAACTATTTATTTTTGCACTTTAGTGAATAATACATTCTATCCAAACCTATGGAAGAGTGCTTATACAATTCGATTCCTTCAGAATATTTATAATTGTCCTTAAATGACTCCAAGGTTTTGATATAATAATTTCATAGATACTGGAAATTTTTCAGATTTTCCTCGATAACTGGGTTTCAGTGCATTTTAGGCCAATCTTTGAATTAACCAACTTTAAAGATCCTTCGTTATCCTTCAAGTTTAATATGAAATATTTTTAAAAATTCGGAACAGTTGCTGAGTTGCAGGACCGTAAATATCAGCACATTGTCATGAATACCCAAAATGTTGAATATTCAGAGGTTTTTCCTTAATAACTATTTATATTTGCACTTTAGTGAATTATACATTCTATCCAAACCTATGGAAGAGTGCTTATACAATTCGATTCTTTGAGAATATTTATAATTGTCCTTAAAGGACTCCAAGGTTTTGATATAATAATTTCATAGAAACTGGAACTTTCCTCTCTAACTGGAAGATTTTCCTCTATTACTGGGTTTCAGTGCGTTTAAGGCCAATCTTTGACATAACCAACTTTAAAGTACCTTCGTTATCCTTCATGTTTTATATGTAATATTTTTAAAATTCGGTACAGTTGCTGAGTTGCAGGACCGTAAATATTAGCACATTGTCAAGAATACGCAAAATGTTGAATATTCAGAGGTTTTTCCTTAATAACTATTTATTTTTGCACTTTAGTGAATAATACATTCTATCCAAACCTATGGAAGAGTGCTTATACAATTCGATTCCTTCAGAATATTTATAATTGTCCTTAAATGACTCCAAGGTTTTGATATAATAATTTCATAGATACTGGAAATTTTTCAGATTTTCCTCGATAACTGGGTTTCAGTGCATTTTAGGCCAATCTTTGAATTAACCAACTTTAAAGATCCTTCGTTATCCTTCATGTTTTATATGTAATATTTTTAAAAATTCGGTACAGTTGCTGAGTTGCAGGACCGTAAATATTAGCACATTGTCAAGAATACGCAAAATGTTGAATATTCAGAGGTTTTTCCTTAATAACTATTTATTTTTGAACTTTAGTGAATAATACATTCTATCCAAACCTATGGAAGAGTGCTTATACAATTCGATTCCTTCAGAATATTTATAATTGTCCTTAAAGGACTCCAAGGTTTTGATATAATAATTTCATAGAAACTGGAACTTTCCTCTATAACTGGAAGATTTTCCTCTATAACTGGGTTTCAGTGTGTTTAAGGCCAATCTTTGAAATAACCAGCTTTAAAGATCCTTCGTTATCCTTCAAGTTTAATATGAAATATTTTTAAAAATTCGGAACAGTTGCTGAGTTGCAGGACCGTAAATATCAGCACATTGTCATGAATATCCAAAATGTTGAATATTCAGAGGTTTTTCCTTAATAACTATTTATTTTTGCACGTTAGTGAATAATACATTATATCCAAACCTATGGAAGAGTGCTTATACAATTCGATTCTTTGAGAATATTTATAATCGTCCTTAAAGGACTCCAAGGTTTTGATATAATAATTTCATACAAACTGGAACTTCTTCGGATTTTCCTCTATAACTGGTTTTCAGTGCGTTTTAGGCCAATCTTTGAAATAACCAACTTTAAAGAACCTTCGTTATCCTTCAAGTTTAATTTGAAATATTTTTAAAAATTCGGAACAGTTGCTGAGTTGCAGGACCGTAAATATCAGCACATTGTCATGAATACGCAAAATGTTGAATATTCAGAGGTTTTTCCTTAATAACCATTTATTTTTGCACTTTAGTGAATAATACAATATATCCAAACGTATGGAAGAGTGCTTATACTATTAGATTCCTTCAGAATATTTATATTTATCCTTAACGGACGCCAAGCTATTGAAATAACAATTATATGCATTGTGGACATTTTTCAGATTTTCCTCTAAAACAGGGTTTCAGTGCGTTTTAGGCCAATTTTCGAAATAAACAACCTTAACGTACCTGTTATCCTTCAAGTTTAATATGAAAAATTTTTATAAATTCGGAACAGTTGCTGAGTTGCAGGACCGTTAATATCAGCAGATTGTCATGAATACGCACAATATTGAATATTCAGAGGGTTTTCCTTAATAACTATTTATTTTTGCACTTTAGTGAATAATACATTATATCCAAACGTATGGAAGAGTGCTTATACTATTAAATTCCTTCAGAATATTTATAATTACCCATGACGGACTCCAAAGTATTGAAATAATAATTTCATAAAAACTGGAACTTCTTCAGATTTTCCTCTATAACTGGTTTTCAGTGCGTTTTATGCCAATCTTTGAGATAACCAAGTTTAAAGTACCTTCGTTATCCTTCATGTTTTATATGAAATATTTTTAAAAATTCGGTACAGTTGCTGAGTAGCAGGACCGTAAATATTAGCACATTGTCAAGAATACGCAAAATGTTGAATATTCAGAGGTTTTTCCTTAATAACTATTTATTTTTGCACTTTAGTGAATAATACATTCTATCCAAACCTATGGAAGAGTGCTTATACAATTCGATTCCTTCAGAATATTTATAATTGTCCTTAAATGACTCCAAGGTTTTGATATAATAATTTCATAGATACTGGAAATTTTTCAGATTTTCCTCTATAACTGGGTTTCAGTGCATTTTAGGCCAATCTTTGAATTAACCAACTTTAAAGATCCTTCGTTATCCTTCAAGTTTAATATGAAATATTTTTAAAAATTCGGAACAGTTGCTGAGTTGCAGGACCGTAAATATCAGCACATTGTCATGAATACCCAAAATGTTGAATATTCAGAGGTTTTTCCTTAATAACTATTTATATTTGCACTTTAGTGAATTATACATTCTATCCAAACCTATGGAAGAGTGCTTATACAATTCGATTCCTTCAGAATATTTATAATTGTCCTTAAATGACTCCAAGGTTTTGATATAATAATTTCATAGATACTGGAAATTTTTCAGATTTTCCTCGATAACTGGGTTTCAGTGCATTTTAGGCCAATCTTTGAATTAACCAACTTTAAAGATCCTTCGTTATCCTTCAAGTTTAATATGAAATATTTTTAAAAATTCGGAACAGTTGCTGAGTTGCAGGACCGTAAATATCAGCACATTGTCATGAATACCCAAAATGTTGAATATTCAGAGGTTTTTCCTTAATAACTATTTATATTTGCACTTTAGTGAATTATACATTCTATCCAAACCTATGGAAGAGTGCTTATACAATTCGATTCTTTGAGAATATTTATAATTGTCCTTAAAGGACTCCAAGGTTTTGATATAATAATTTCATAGAAACTGGAACTTTCCTCTCTAACTGGAAGATTTTCCTCTATAACTGGGTTTCAGTGCGTTTAAGGCCAATCTTTGACATAACCAACTTTAAAGTACCTTCGTTATCCTTCATGTTTTATATGTAATATTTTTAAAATTCGGTACAGTTGCTGAGTTGCAGGACCGTAAATATTAGCACATTGTCAAGAATACGCAAAATGTTGAATATTCAGAGGTTTTTCCTTAATAACTATTTATTTTTGCACTTTAGTGAATAATACATTCTATCCAAACCTATGGAAGAGTGCTTATACAATTCGATTCCTTCAGAATATTTATAATTGTCCTTAAATGACTCCAAGGTTTTGATATAATAATTTCATAGATACTGGAAATTTTTCAGATTTTCCTCGATAACTGGGTTTCAGTGCATTTTAGGCCAATCTTTGAATTAACCAACTTTAAAGATCCTTCGTTATCCTTCATGTTTTATATGTAATATTTTTAAAAATTCGGTACAGTTGCTGAGTTGCAGGACCGTAAATATTAGCACATTGTCAAGAATACGCAAAATGTTGAATATTCAGAGGTTTTTCCTTAATAACTATTTATTTTTGAACTTTAGTGAATAATACATTCTATCCAAACCTATGGAAGAGTGCTTATACAATTCGATTCCTTCAGAATATTTATAATTGTCCTTAAAGGACTCCAAGGTTTTGATATAATAATTTCATAGAAACTGGAACTTTCCTCTATAACTGGATGATTTTCCTCTATAACTGGGTTTCAGTGTGTTTAAGGCCAATCTTTGAAATAACCAGCTTTAAAGATCCTTCGTTATCCATCAAGTTTAATATGAAATATTTTTAAAAATTCGGAACAGTTGCTGAGTTGCAGGACCGTAAATATCAGCACATTGTCATGAATATCCAAAATGTTGAATATTCAGAGGTTTTTCCTTAATAACTATTTATTTTTGCACGTTAGTGAATAATACATTATATCCAAACCTATGGAAGAGTGCTTATACAATTCGATTCTTTGAGAATATTTATAATCGTCCTTAAAGGACTCCAAGGTTTTGATATAATAATTTCATACAAACTGGAACTTCTTCGGATTTTCCTCTATAACTGGTTTTCAGTGCGTTTTAGGCCAATCTTTGAAATAACCAACTTTAAAGAACCTTCGTTATCCTTCAAGTTTAATTTGAAATATTTTTAAAAATTCGGAACAGTTGCTGAGTTGCAGGACCGTAAATATCAGCACATTGTCATGAATACGCAAAATGTTGAATATTCAGAGGTTTTTCCTTAATAACCATTTATTTTTGCACTTTAGTGAATAATACAATATATCCAAACGTATGGAAGAGTGCTTATACTATTAGATTCCTTCAGAATATTTATATTTATCCTTAACGGACGCCAAGCTATTGAAATAACAATTATATGCATTGTGGACATTTTTCAGATTTTCCTCTAAAACAGGGTTTCAGTGCGTTTTAGGCCAATTTTCGAAATAAACAACCTTAACGTACCTGTTATCCTTCAAGTTTAATATGAAAAATTTTTATAAATTCGGAACAGTTGCTGAGTTGCAGGACCGTTAATATCAGCAGATTGTCATGAATACGCACAATATTGAATATTCAGAGGGTTTTCCTTAATAACTATTTATTTTTGCACTTTAGTGAATAATACATTATATCCAAACGTATGGAAGAGTGCTTATACTATTAAATTCCTTCAGAATATTTATAATTACCCATGACGGACTCCAAAGTATTGAAATAATAATTTCATAAAAACTGGAACTTCTTCAGATTTTCCTCTATAACTGGTTTTCAGTGCGTTTTATGCCAATCTTTGAGATAACCAAGTTTAAAGTACCTTCGTTATCCTTCATGTTTTATATGAAATATTTTTAAAAATTCGGTACAGTTGCTGAGTAGCAGGACCGTAAATATTAGCACATTGTCAAGAATACGCAAAATGTTGAATATTCAGAGGTTTTTCCTTAATAACTATTTATTTTTGCACTTTAGTGAATAATACATTCTATCCAAACCTATGGAAGAGTGCTTATACAATTCGATTCCTTCAGAATATTTATAATTGTCCTTAAATGACTCCAAGGTTTTGATATAATAATTTCATAGATACTGGAAATTTTTCAGATTTTCCTCTATAACTGGGTTTCAGTGCGTTTTAGACCAATCTTTGAAATAACCAACTTTAAAGAACCTTCGTTATCCTTCAAGTTTAATATGAAATATTTTTAAAAATTCGGAACAGTTGCTGAGTTGCAGGACCGTAAATATCAGCAAAATATCAAGAATACGCACAATGTTGAATATTCAGAGGGTTTTCCTTAATAACTATTTATTTTTGCACTTTAGTGAATAATACAATATATCCAAACGTATGGAAGAGTGCTTATACTATTAGATTCCTTCAGAATATTTATATTTATCCTTAACGGACGCCAAGCTATTGAAATAACAGTTATATGCATTGTGGACTTTTTTCAGATTTTCCTCTAAAACAGGGTTTCAGTGCGTTTTAGGCCAATTTTCGAAATATACAACCTTAACGTACCTTCGTTATCCTTCAAGTTTAATATGAAATATTTTTAAAAATTCGGAACAGTTGCTGAGTTGCAGGACCGTAAATATCAGCAGATTGTCATGAATACGCACAATATTGAATATTCAGAGGGTTTTCCTTAATAACTATTTATTTTTGCACTTTAGTGAATAATACATTATATCCAAACGTATGGAAGAGTGCTTATACTATTAAACTCCTTCAGAATATTTATAATTACCCATAACGGACTCCAAGGTTTTGAAATAATAATTTCATAAAAACTGGAATTTCTTCAGATTTTCCTCTATAACTGGTTTTCAGTGCGTTTTATGCCAATCTTTGAAATAACCAACTTTAAAGTACCTTCGTTATCCTTCATGTTTTATATGAAATATTTTTAAAAATTTGGAACAGTTGCTGAGTTGCAGGACCGTAAATATTAGCACATTGTCATGAATACGCAAAATGTTGAATATTCAGAGGTTTTTCCTTAATAACTATTTATTTTTGCACTTTAGTGAATAATACATTCTATCCAAACCTATGGAAGAGTACTTATACAATTCGATTCCTTCAGAATATTTATAATTGTCCTTAAATGACTCCAAGGTTTTGATATAATAATTTCATAGATACTGGAACTTTTTCAGATTTTCCTCTATAACTGGGTTTCAGTGCGTTTAACCCGTCAGTTCCCAAAGGCACCTACAGGTGCTCTTCCTTTATTTGCCTGTGTTGACACTCTACTTCATCATTTTTGAGTTAGGATACATCTACTGGCATCTCTGGGACCTAACACAACTATTGGTTCCATAGTTCGGCCGCTATGTGTGTTCATTTGTGATTAATATCAGCCTGTATTGAACCTTCTTAGTGATAAGGGTAACCTTGTGGACACACCGCCACATTTCCTTGAAAATGGATAGAAAAGGTTAGGTAAAAAGTATAATTCCGTTTTATTTCAATGCATGATGAATGTAACTTGTGTTTAGAAACGTTTTTACGTGTATAAAAGTAAATTATAAGCCAACTCAACAAGTGCAAACGCATGGGAGCACCTGTAGGTGCCTTTGGGAAACTACAGCTATGACTCCGAACTTCGACTGAGTGTTCAGTTTTGTGTTTAACTAATATTTTTGGGTTTTGGCGTAGTTTAGGCATTGTTTCTGACTAATTATTATTGTTATTATTACTATTATTATGTACCTATTTGTTCAGTGTATGTAGCTATGTATTTATGTAGTCAATCATGCGATGAAGCCTCGTCCTCTCCATGGTTCCCTACAAGTTTGATGCTATTTACATTCAACCCAGATGAAGGTACGTGTTGCTATTGTGGAATCTAACTGTTAATTTCCTACTATAAAAATAGGATTATTATAGTAATCTATGAAACTAAGCATAGAGTGAGCCGCATAAAAATAGAGAACATGATTATTATTGACCAGTCTGGTGTTACTTTCGATGGGTACTCATATGCCTCTCATGTTATTCAACAGGATTCCTCTGCACGAGATTATATCTCTCCTAGAAGCTGGTCATGATCTAGAGGACATTGAAATCACTGTATTTCTAGTTAACGACGGACGAAAAACTGATGGAGAAAGTGGAGAAGAGGATGAGGTTGATAGTAAAGTACAGATAGATGTATAAATGTACAGATGAGAATCAAAGGGAAATCGAAATGTTAGAGGAAACGGGGTGGTGGAAAGTGATGAGCAGTTGGACTTGATTAGGTACTATGATGGAACCTATGTCGTTGAGGATGGAAATTTTGTAGGTGAGGATTAAAATATTGTCGCTGTGTATGGAAACCTTGTCAGTGAGATGTGAAGATGAAAATATTGTCGCTGAGGATGGAAATCTTGTCGTTGAGGAGGACCACGTCATGTCATGTACCCCTGTAAACATTACAAGGGAAGGGGAAACTGAAGCAGCCCAAGAAGAAGTGAATAGTAACGAAACGAGAGGAAGGATGGTCACCAGGAGGATGATAAAGAGTGATTCGAGCGATAATAAAGACAAACCAGTAAAGATACAGGCAGGACCAATAGGATCAAGTGTGAATTCTAAACTCTTGATTGTAGCTGGCATATCAAACAGTACATCTAGAGCTGTATAATTTTCGAAATAAACAACCTTAACAAGGTACGTTAAGGTTGTTTATTTCGATACGTTATTAATATCAGCAGATTGTCATGAATACGCACAATATTGAATATTCAGAGGGTTTTCCTTAATAACTATTTATTTTTGCACTTTAGTGAAAAATACATTATATCCAAACGTATGGAAGAGTGCTTATACTATTAAATTCCTTCAGAATATTTATAATTACCCATGACGGACTCCAAAGTTTTGAAATAATAATTTCATAAAAACTGGAACTTCTTCAGATTTTCCTCTATAACTGGATTTCAGTGCGTTTTATGCCAATCTTTGAGATAACCAAGTTTAAAGTACCTTCGTTATCCTTCATGTTTTATATGAAATATTTTTAAAAATTCGGTACAGTTGCTGAGTAGCAGGACCGTAAATATTAGCACATTGTCAAGAATACGCAAAATGTTGAATATTCAGAGGTTTTTCCTTAATAACTATTTATTTTTGCACTTTAGTGAATAATACATTCTATCCAAACCTATGGAAGAGTGCTTATACAATTCGATTCCTTCAGAATATTTATAATTGTCCTTAAATGACTCCAAGGTTTTGATATAATAATTTCATAGATACTGGAAATTTTTCAGATTTTCCTCTATAACTGGGTTTCAGTGCATTTTAGGCCAATCTTTGAATTAACCAACTTTAAAGATCCTTCGTTATCCTTCAAGTTTAATATGAAATATTTTTAAAAATTCGGAACAGTTGCTGAGTTGCAGGACCGTAAATATCAGCACATTGTCATGAATACCCAAAATGTTGAATATTCAGAGGTTTTTCCTTAATAACTATTTATATTTGCACTTTAGTGAATTATACATTCTATCCAAACCTATGGAAGAGTGCTTATACAATTCGATTCTTTGAGAATATTTATAATTGTCCTTAAAGAACTCCAAGGTTTTGATATAATAATTTCATAGAAACTGGAACTTTCCTCTCTAACTAGAAGATTTTCCTCTATAACTGGGTTTCAGTGCGTTTAAGGCCAATCTTTGAAATAACCAACTTTAAAGAACCTTCGTTATCCTTCAAGTTTAAAATGAAATATTTTTAAAAATTCGGAACAGTTGCTGAGTTGCAGGATTGTAAATATCAGCACATTGTCATGAATATCCAAAATGTTGAATATTCAGAGGTTTTTCCTTAATAACTATTTATTTTTGTACTTTAGTGAATAATACATTATATCCAAACGTAAGGAAGAGTGCTTATACTATTAAATTCCTTCAGAATATTTATATTTATCCTTAACGGACGCCAAGCTATTGAAATAACAATTATATACATTGTGGACTTTTTTCAGATTTTCCTCTAAAACAGGGTTACAGTGCGTTTTAGGCCAATTTTCGAAATAACCAAATTTAGAGAACCTTCGTTATCCTTCAAGTTTTATATGAAATATTTTTAAAAATTTGGAACAGTTGCTGAGTTGGAGGACCGTAAATATCAGCAAAATGTCAAGAATATGCAATAAGTTTAATATTCAGAGGTTTTTCCTTAATAACTATTTCTTAGTGCACTTAAGTAAATAATACATTAAATCAAAACATAATGAAGAGAGCTTATACTATTAGATTCCTACAGAATATATAGAATTACCCTTAACGGACTCCAAGGTTTTGACATAATAATTTCATAGAAACTGGAACTTTTTCAGATTTTCCTCGATAACTGGGTTTCAGTGCAGTTTAGGCCAATTTTCGAAATAACCAAATTTAAAGAACCTTTGTTATCCTTCAAGTTTTATATGAAATATTTTTAAAAATTCGGAACAGTTGCTGAGTTGCAGGACCGTAAATATCAGCACATTGTCATGAATACGCAAAATGTTGAATATTCAGAGGTTTTTCCTTAATAACTATTTATTTTTGCAGTTTATTGAATAATTCATTATATCCAAACGTATGGAAGAGTGCTTATACTATTAAATTCCTTCAGAATATTTATATTTATCCTTAACGGACGCCAAGCTATTGAAATAACAATTATATACATTGTGGACTTTTTTCAGATTTTCCTCTAAAACAGGGTTACAGTGCGTTTTAGGGCAATTTTCGAAATAACCAAATTTAGAGAACCTTCGTTATCCTTCAAGTTTTATATGAAATATTTTTAAAAATTCGGAACAGTTGCTGAGTTGTAGGACCGTAAATATCAGCAAAATGTCAAGAATATGCAATAAGTTTAATATTCAGAGGTTTTTCCTTAATAACTATTTCTTGGTGCACTTAAGTAAATAATACATTAAATCAAAACATATTGAAGAGAGCTTATACTATTAGATTCCTACAGAATATATAGAATTATCCTTAACGGACTCCAAGGTTTTGACATAATAATTTCATAGAAACTGGAACTTTTTCAGATTTTCCTCGATAACTGGGTTTCAGTGCAGTATAGGCCAATTTTCGAAATAACCAAATTTAAAGAACCTTTGTTATCCTTCAAGTTTTATATGAAATATTTTTAAAAATTCGGAACAGTTGCTGAGTTGCAGGACCGTAAATATCAGCACATTGTCATGAATTCGCAAAATGTTGAATATTCAGAGGTTTTTCCTTAATAACTATTTATTTTTGCACTTTAGTGAATAATACATTATATCCAAACCTATGGAAGAGAGCTTATACAATTCGATTCCTTCAGAATATTTAAAATTCTCCTTAAAGGACTCCAAGGTTTGGATATAATAATTTCATAGAAACTGGTACTTTTTCAGATTTTCCTCTATAATTGGGTTTCAGTGCGTTTTAGGCCAATCATTGAAATAACCAACTTTAAAGAACCTTCGTTATCCTTCAAGTTTAATGAGAATATTTTTAAAAATTCGGAACAGTTGGTGAGTTGCAGGACCATAAATATCAGCACATTGTCTTAAATACGCAAAATGTTGAATATTCAGAGGTTTTTCCTTAATAACTATTTATTTTTGCACTTTAGTGAATAATACATTATATCCAAACGTATGGAAGAGTGCTTATACTATTAAATTCCTTCAGAATATTTATATTTATCCTTAACGGACGCCAAGCTATTGAAATAACAATTATATACATTGTGGACTTTTTTCAGATTTTCCTCTAAAACAGGGTTACAGTGCGTTTTAGGGCAATTTTCGAAATAACCAAATTTAGAGAACCTTCGTTATCCTTCAAGTTTTATATGAAATATTTTTAAAAATTCGGAACAGTTGCTGAGTTGTAGGACCGTAAATATCAGTACATTGTCATGAATACGCACAATGTTGAATATTCAGAGGTTTTTTCTTAATAACTATTTATTTTTGCACTTTAGTGAATAATACATTATATCCAAACCTATGGAAGAGAGCTTATATAATTCGATTCCTTCAGAATATTTAAAATTATCCTTAAAGGACTCCAAGTTTTGGATATAATAATTTCATAGAAACTGGAACTTTTTCAGATTTTCCTCTATAATTGGGTTTCAGTGCGTTTTAGGCCAATCATTGAAATAACCAACTTTAAAGAACCTTCGTTATCCTTCAAGTTTAATGTGAAATATTTTTAAAAATTCGGAACAGTTGGTGAGTTGCAGGACCATATATATCAGCACATTGTCATGAATACGCAAAATGTTGAATATTCAGATGTTTTTCCTTAATAACTATTTATTTTTGCACATTAGTGAATAATACATTATATCCAAACGTATGGAAGAGTGCTTATACTATTAAATTCCTTCAGAATATTTATATTTATCCTTAACGGACGCCAAGCTATTGAAATAACAATTATATACATTGTGGACTTTTTTCAGATTTTCCTCTAAAACAGGGTTTCAGTGCGTTTTAGGCCAATCTTTGAAATAACAAACTTTAAAGTACCTTCGTTATCCTTCAAGTTTAATATGAAATATTTTTAAAAATTCGGAACAGTTGCTGAGTTGGAGGACCGTAAATATCAGGAAAATGTCAAGAATATGCAATAAGTTTAATATTCAGAGGTTTTTCCTTAATAACTATTTCTTGGTGCACTTAAGTAAATAATACATTAAATCATAACATAATGAAGAGAGCTTATACTATTAGATTCCTACAGAATATATAGAATTACCCTTAACGGACTCCAAGGTTTTGACATAATAATTTCATAGAAACTGGAACTTTTTCAGATTTTCCTCGATAACTGGGTTTCAGTGCAGTTTAGGCCAATTTTCGAAATAACCAAATTTAAAGAACCTTTGTTATCCTTCAAGTTTTATATGAAATATTTTTAAAAATTCGGAACAGTTGCTGAGTTGCAGGACCGTAAATATCAGCACATTGTCATGAATACGCAAAATGTTGAATATTCAGAGGTTTATCCTTAATAACTATTTATTTTTGCAGTTTATTGAATAATTCATTATATCCAAACGTATGGAAGAGTGCTTATACTATTAAATTCCTTCAGAATATTTAAAATATCAGCAAAATGTCAAGAATATGCAATAAGTTTAATATTCGGAGGTTTTTCCTTGATAACTATTTCTTGGTGCACTTTAGTGAATAATGCATTATATCCAAACCTATGGAAGAGTGCTTATACTATTACAATCCTTCAGAATATTTATATTTATCCTTAACGGACGCCAACAAATTGAAATAACAATTATATACATTGTGGACTTTTTTCAGATTTTCCTCTAAAACAGGGTTTCAGTGCGTTTTAGGCCAATCTTTGAAATAACCAACTTTAAAGAACCTTCGTTATCCTTCAAGTTTAACCTGAAATATTTTTAAAAATTCGGAACAGTTGCTGAGTTGGAGGACCGTAAATATCAGCAAAATGTCAAGAATATGCAATAAGTTTAATATTCAGAAGTATTTCCTTAATAACTATTTATTTTTGCACTTTAGTGAATAATACATTATATCCAAACCTATGGAAGAGAGCTTATACAATTCGATTCCTTCAGAATATTTAAAATATCAGCAAAATGTCAAGAATATGCAATAAGTTTTATATTCAGAGGTTATTCCTTAATAACTACTTATTTTTGCACTTTAGTGAATAATACATTATATCCAAACCTATGGAAGAGAGCTTATACAATTCGATTCCTTCAGAATATTTAAAATATCAGCAAAATGTCAAGAATATGCAATAAGTTTAATATTCAGAGGTTTTTCCTTAATAACTATTTCTTGGTGCACTTAAGTAAATAATTCATTAAATCTAAACCTATGGAAGAGTGCTTATACAATTCAGTTCCTTCAGAACATTTAGAATTACCCATAACTGACTCCAAGGTTTTGACATAATAATTTCATACAAACTGGAACTTCTTCAGATTTTCCTCTAAAACAGGGTTTCAGTGCGTTTTAGGCCAGTTTTCGAAATAACCAAATTTAAAGAACCTTCGTTATCCTTCAAGTTTTATATGAAATATTTTTAAAAATTCGGAACAGTTGCTGAGTAGCAGGACCGTAAATATCAACACATTGTCATGAATACGCAAAATGTTGAATATTCAGAGGTTTTTCCTAAATTACTACTTATTTTTGCACTTCATTGAATAATACATTATATCCAAACGTATGGAAGAGTGCTTATACTATTAAATTCCTTCAGAATATTTATATTTATCCTTAACGGACGCCAAGCTATTGAAATAACTATTATATACATTGTGGACTTTTTTTAGATTTTCCTCTAAAACAGGGTTACAGTGCGTTTTAGGCCAATTTTCGAAATAACCACATTTTAAGAACCTTCGTTATCCTTCAAGTTTTATATGTAATATTTTTAAAAATTCGGAACAGTTGGTGAGTTGCAGGACCATATATATCAGTACATTGTCATGAATACGCACAATGTTGAATATTCAGAGGTTTTTCCTTAATAACTATTTATTTTTGCACTTTTGTGAATAATACATTATATCCAAACCTATGGAAGAGAGCTTATACAATTCGATTCCTTCAGAATATTTAAAATTATCCTTAAAGGACTCCAAGTTTTGGATATAATAATTTCATAGAAACTGGAACTTTTTCAGATTTTCCTCTATAATTGGGTTTCAGTGCGTTTTAGGCCAATCATTGAAATAACCAACTTTAAAGAACCTTCGTTATCCTTCAAGTTTAATGTGAAATATTTTTAAAAATTCGGAACAGTTGGTGAGTTGCAGGACCATATATATCAGCACATTGTCATGAATACGCAAAATGTTGAATATTCAGAGGTTTTTCCTTAATAACTATTTATTTTTGCACATTAGTGAATAATACATTATATCCAAACGTATGGAAGAGTGCTTATACTATTAAATTCCTTCAGAATATTTATATTTATCCTTAACGGACGCCAAGCTATTGAAATAACAATTATATACATTGTGGACTTTTTTCAGATTTTCCTCTAAAACAGGGTTTCAGTGCGTTTTAGGCCAATTTTCGAAATAACCACATTTAAAGAACCTTCGTTATCCTTCAAGTTTTATATGTAATATTTTTAAAAATTCGGAACAGTTGCTGAGTTGTAGGACCGTAAATATCAGTATATTGTCATGAATACGCACAATGTTGAATATTCAGAGGTATTTCCTTAATAACTATTTCTTGGTGCACTTAAGTAAATAATACATTAAATCAAAACATAATGAAGAGAGCTTATACTATTAGATTCCTACAGAATATATAGAATTACCCTTAACGGACTCCAAGGTTTTGACATAATAATTTCATACAAACTGGAACTTCTTCAGATTTTCCTCTATAACTGGGTTGAAGTGCGGTTTATGCCAATTTTCGAAATAACAAAATTTAAAGAACCTTCGTTATCCTTCAAGTTTAATATGAAATATTTTTAAAAATTCGGAACAGTTGCTGAGTTGCAGGACCGTAATTATCAGTACATTGTCATGAATACGCACAATGTTGAATATTCAGAGGTTTTTCCTTAATAACTATTTATGTTTGCACTTTAGTGAATAATACATTATATCCAAACGTATGGAAGAGAGCTTATACTATGACATTCCTACAGAATATTTAAAATATCAGCAAAATGTCAAGAATATGCAATAAGTTTAATATTCGGAGGTTTTTCCTTGATAACTATTTCTTGGTGCACTTTAGTGAATAATACATTATATCCAAACCTATGGAAGAGTGCTTATACTATTACAATCCTTCAGAATATTTATATTTATCCTTAACGGACGCCAACAAATTGAAATAACAATTATATACATTGTGGACTTTTTTCAGATTTTCCTCTAAAACAGGGTTTCAGTGCGTTTTAGGCCAATCTTTGAAATAACCAACTTTAAAGAACCTTCGTTATCCTTCAAGTTTAACCTGAAATATTTTTAAAAATTCGGAACAGTTGCTGAGTTGGAGGACCGTAAATATCAGCAAAATGTCAAGAATATGCAATAAGTTTAATATTCAGAAGTATTTCCTTAATAACTATTTATTTTTGCACTTTAGTGAATAATACATTATATCCAAACCTATGGAAGAGAGCTTATACAATTCGATTCCTTCAGAATATTTAAAATATCAGCAAAATGTCAAGAATATGCAATAAGTTTTATATTCAGAGGTTATTCCTTAATAACTACTTATTTTTGCACTTTAGTGAATAATACATTATATCCAAACCTATGGAAGAGAGCTTATACAATTCGATTCCTTCAGAATATTTAAAATATCAGCAAAATGTCAAGAATATGCAATAAGTTTAATATTCAGAGGTTTTTCCTTAATAACTATTTCTTGGTGCACTTAAGTAAATAATTCATTAAATCTAAACCTATGGAAGAGTGCTTATACAATTCAGTTCCTTCAGAACATTTAGAATTACCCATAACTGACTCCAAGGTTTTGACATAATAATTTCATACAAACTGGAACTTCTTCAGATTTTCCTCTAAAACAGGGTTTCAGTGCGTTTTAGGCCAGTTTTCGAAATAACCAAATTTAAAGAACCTTCGTTATCCTTCAAGTTTAATGTGAAATATTTTTAAAAATTCGGAACAGTTGGTGAGTTGCAGGACCATATATATCAGCACATTGTCATGAATACGCAAAATGTTGAATATTCAGAGGTTTTTCCTTAATAACTATTTATTTTTGCACTTTAGTGAATAATACATTATATCCAAACGTATGGAAGAGTGCTTATACTATTAAATTCCTTCAGAATATTTATAATTACCCATGACGGACTCCAAAGTTTTGAAATAATAATTTCATAAAAACTGGAACTTCTTCAGATTTTCCTCTATAACTGGTTTTCAGTGCGTTTTATGCCAATCTTTGACATAACCAACTTTAAAGTACCTTCGTTATCCTTCATGTTTTATATGTAATATTTTTAAAAATTCGGTACAGTTGCTGAGTTGCAGGACCGTAAATATTAGCACATTGTCAAGAATACGCAAAATGTTGAATATTCAGAGGTTTTTCCTTAATAACTATTTATTTTTGCACTTTAGTGAATAATACATTCTATCCAAACCTATGGAAGAGTGCTTATACAATTCGATTCCTTCAGAATATTTATAATTGTCCTTAAATGACTCCAAGGTTTTGATATAATAATTTCATAGATACTGGAAATTTTTCAGATTTTCCTCGATAACTGGGTTTCAGTGCATTTTAGGCCAATCTTTGAATTAACCAACTTTAAAGAACCTTCGTTATTCTTCAAGTTATATATGAAATATTTTTAAAAATTCGGAACAGTTGCTGAGTTGCAGGACCGTAAATATCAGCACATTGTCATGAATACGCAAAATGTTGAATATTCAGAGGTTTTTCCTTAATAACTATTTATTTTTGCACTTCTGTGAATAATACATTATATCCAAACGTATGGAAGAGTGCTTATACTATTAAATTCCTTCGGAATATTTATCCTTAACGGACGCCAAGCTATTGAAATAACAATTATATACATTGTGGACTTTTTTCAGATTTTCCTCTAAAACAGGGTTTCAGTGCGTTTTACGCCAATCTTTGAAATAACCAACTTTAAAGAACCTTCGTTATCCTTCAAGTTTAATGTGAAATATTTTTAAAAATTCGGAACAGTTGGTGAGTTGCAGGACCATATATATCAGCACATTGTCATGAATACGCAAAATGTTGAATATTCAGAGGTTTTTCCTTAATAACTATTTATTTTTGCACTTTAGTGAATAATACATTATATCCAAACGTATGGAAGAGTGCTTATACTATTAAATTCCTTCAGAATATTTATAATTACCCATGACGGACTCCAAAGTTTTGAAATAATAATTTCATAAAAACTGGAACTTCTTCAGATTTTCCTCTATAACTGGTTTTCAGTGCGTTTTATGCCAATCTTTGACATAACCAACTTTAAAGTACCTTCGTTATCCTTCATGTTTTATATGTAATATTTTTAAAAATTCGGTACAGTTGCTGAGTTGCAGGACCGTAAATATTAGCACATTGTCAAGAATACGCAAAATGTTGAATATTCAGAGGTTTTTCCTTAATAACTATTTATTTTTGCACTTTAGTGAATAATACATTCTATCCAAACCTATGGAAGAGTGCTTATACAATTCGATTCCTTCAGAATATTTATAATTGTCCTTAAATGACTCCAAGGTTTTGATATAATAATTTCATAGATACTGGAAATTTTTCAGATTTTCCTCGATAACTGGGTTTCAGTGCATTTTAGGCCAATCTTTGAATTAACCAACTTTAAAGAACCTTCGTTATTCTTCAAGTTATATATGAAATATTTTTAAAAATTCGGAACAGTTGCTGAGTTGCAGGACCGTAAATATCAGCACATTGTCATGAATACGCAAAATGTTGAATATTCAGAGGTTTTTCCTTAATAACTATTTATTTTTGCACTTTAGTGAATAATACATTATATCCAAACCTATGGAATAGTGCTAAAACAATTCGGTTCCTTCAGAATTTTTACAATTACCCTTAACGGACTCCAAGGTTTTGACATAATAATTTTATACAAATTGGAACTTTTTCAGATTTTCCTCTATAACTGGGTTTCAGTGCATTTTAGGCCAATCATTGAAATAACCAACTTTAAAGAACCTTCGTTATCCTTCAAGTTTAATGTGAAATATTTTTAAAAATTCGGAACAGTTGGTGAGTTGCAGGACCATATATATCAGCACATTGTCATGAATACGCAAAATGTTGAATATTCAGAGGTTTTTCCTTAATAACTATTTATTTTTGCACTTTAGTGAATAATACATTATATCCAAACCTATGGAAGAGAGCTTATACAATTCGATTCCTTCAGAATATTTAAAATATCAGCAAAATGTCAAGAATATGCAATAAGTTTTATATTCAGAGGTTATTCCTTAATAACTACTTATTTTTGCACTTTAGTGAATAATACATTATATCCAAACCTATGGAAGAGAGCTTATACAATTCGATTCCTTCAGAATATTTAAAATATCAGCAAAATGTCAAGAATATGCAATAAGTTTAATATTCAGAGGTTTTTCCTTAATAACTATTTCTTGGTGCACTTAAGTAAATAATTCATTAAATCTAAACCTATGGAAGAGTGCTTATACAATCTTTGAATTAACCAACTTTAAAGAACCTTCGTTATTCTTCAAGTTATATATGAAATATTTTTAAAAATTCGGAACAGTTGCTGAGTTGCAGGACCGTAAATATCAGCACATTGTCATGAATACGCAAAATGTTGAATATTCAGAGGTTTTTCCTTAATAACTATTTATTTTTGCACTTCTGTGAATAATACATTATATCCAAACGTATGGAAGAGTGCTTATACTATTAAATTCCTTCGGAATATTTATCCTTAACGGACGCCAAGCTATTGAAATAACAATTATATACATTGTGGACTTTTTTCAGATTTTCCTCTAAAACAGGGTTTCAGTGCGTTTTACGCCAATCTTTGAAATAACCAACTTTAAAGAACCTTCGTTATCCTTCAAGTTTAATGTGAAATATTTTTAAAAATTCGGAACAGTTGGTGAGTTGCAGGACCATATATATCAGCACATTGTCATGAATACGCAAAATGTTGAATATTCAGAGGTTTTTCCTTAATAACTATTTATTTTTGCACTTTAGTGAATAATACATTATATCCAAACGTATGGAAGAGTGCTTATACTATTAAATTCCTTCAGAATATTTATAATTACCCATGACGGACTCCAAAGTTTTGAAATAATAATTTCATAAAAACTGGAACTTCTTCAGATTTTCCTCTATAACTGGTTTTCAGTGCGTTTTATGCCAATCTTTGACATAACCAACTTTAAAGTACCTTCGTTATCCTTCATGTTTTATATGTAATATTTTTAAAAATTCGGTACAGTTGCTGAGTTGCAGGACCGTAAATATTAGCACATTGTCAAGAATACGCAAAATGTTGAATATTCAGAGGTTTTTCCTTAATAACTATTTATTTTTGCACTTTAGTGAATAATACATTCTATCCAAACCTATGGAAGAGTGCTTATACAATTCGATTCCTTCAGAATATTTATAATTGTCCTTAAATGACTCCAAGGTTTTGATATAATAATTTCATAGATACTGGAAATTTTTCAGATTTTCCTCGATAACTGGGTTTCAGTGCATTTTAGGCCAATCTTTGAATTAACCAACTTTAAAGAACCTTCGTTATTCTTCAAGTTATATATGAAATATTTTTAAAAATTCGGAACAGTTGCTGAGTTGCAGGACCGTAAATATCAGCACATTGTCATGAATACGCAAAATGTTGAATATTCAGAGGTTTTTCCTTAATAACTATTTATTTTTGCACTTTAGTGAATAATACATTATATCCAAACCTATGGAATAGTGCTAAAACAATTCGGTTCCTTCAGAATTTTTACAATTACCCTTAACGGACTCCAAGGTTTTGACATAATAATTTTATACAAATTGGAACTTTTTCAGATTTTCCTCTATAACTGGGTTTCAGTGCATTTTAGGCCAATCATTGAAATAACCAACTTTAAAGAACCTTCGTTATCCTTCAAGTTTAATGTGAAATATTTTTAAAAATTCGGAACAGTTGGTGAGTTGCAGGACCATATATATCAGCACATTGTCATGAATACGCAAAATGTTGAATATTCAGAGGTTTTTCCTTAATAACTATTTATTTTTGCACTTTAGTGAATAATACATTATATCCAAACGTATGGAAGAGTGCCTATACTATTAAATTCCTTCAGAATATTTATAATTACCCATGACGGACTCCAAAGTTTTGAAATAATAATTTCATAAAAACTGGAACTTCTTCAGATTTTCCTCTATAACTGGTTTTCAGTGCGTTTTATGCCAATCTTTGACATAACCAACTTTAAAGTACCTTCGTTATCCTTCATGTTTTATATGTAATATTTTTAAAAATTCGGTACAGTTGCTGAGTTGCAGGACCGTAAATATTAGCACATTGTCAAGAATACGCAAAATGTTGAATATTCAGAGGTTTTTCCTTAATAACTATTTATTTTTGCACTTTAGTGAATAATACATTCTATCCAAACCTATGGAAGAGTGCTTATACAATTCGATTCCTTCAGAATATTTATAATTGTCCTTAAATGACTCCAAGGTTTTGATATAATAATTTCATAGATACTGGAAATTTTTCAGATTTTCCTCGATAACTGGGTTTCAGTGCATTTTAGGCCAATCTTTGAATTAACCAACTTTAAAGATCCTTCGTTATCCTTCATGTTTTATATGTAATATTTTTAAAAATTCGGTACAGTTGCTGAGTTGCAGGACCGTAAATATCAGCACATTGTCATGAATATCCAAAATGTTGAATATTCAGAGGTTTTTCCTTAATAACTATTTATTTTTGCACGTTAGTGAATAATACATTATATCCAAACCTATGGAAGAGTGCTTATACAATTCGATTCTTTGAGAATATTTATAATCGTCCTTAAAGGACTCCAAGGTTTTGATATAATAATTTCATACAAACTGGAACTTCTTCGGATTTTCCTCTATAACTGGTTTTCAGTGCGTTTTAGGCCAATCTTTGAAATAACCAACTTTAAAGAACCTTCGTTATCCTTCAAGTTTAATTTGAAATATTTTTAAAAATTCGGAACAGTTGCTGAGTTGCAGGACCGTAAATATCAGCACATTGTCATGAATACGCAAAATGTTGAATATTCAGAGGTTTTTCCTTAATAACCATTTATTTTTGCACTTTAGTGAATAATACAATATATCCAAACGTATGGAAGAGTGCTTATACTATTAGATTCCTTCAGAATATTTATATTTATCCTTAACGGACGCCAAGCTATTGAAATAACAATTATATGCATTGTGGACATTTTTCAGATTTTCCTCTAAAACAGGGTTTCAGTGCGTTTTAGGACAATTTTCGAAATAACTAAATTTAAAGAACCTTCGTTATTCTTCAAGTTATATATGAAATATTTTTAAAAATTCGGAACAGTTGCTGAGTTGCAGGACCGTAAATATCAGCACATTGTCATGAATACGCAAAATGTTGAATATTCAGAGGTTTTTCCTTAATAACTATTTATTTTTGCACTTTAGTGAATAATGCATTATATCCAAACCTATGGAATAGTGCTAAAACAATTCGGTTCCTTCAGAATTTTTACAATTACCCTTAACGGACTCCAAGGTTTTGACATAATAATTTTATACAAATTGGAACTTTTTCAGATTTTCCTCTATAACTGGGTTTCAGTGCATTTTAGGCCAATCATTGAAATAACCAACTTTAAAGAACCTTCGTTATCCTTCAAGTTTAATGTGAAATATTTTTAAAAATTCGGAACAGTTGGTGAGTTGCAGGACCATATATATCAGCACATTGTCATGAATACGCAAAATGTTGAATATTCAGAGGTTTTTCCTTAATAACTATTTATTTTTGCACTTTAGTGAATAATACATTATATCCAAACGTATGGAAGAGTGCTTATACTATTAAATTCCTTCAGAATATTTATAATTACCCATGACGGACTCCAAAGTTTTGAAATAATAATTTCATAAAAACTGGAACTTCTTCAGATTTTCCTCTATAACTGGTTTTCAGTGCGTTTTATGCCAATCTTTGACATAACCAACTTTAAAGTACCTTCGTTATCCTTCATGTTTTATATGTAATATTTTTAAAAATTCGGTACAGTTGCTGAGTTGCAGGACCGTAAATATTAGCACATTGTCAAGAATACGCAAAATGTTGAATATTCAGAGGTTTTTCCTTAATAACTATTTATTTTTGCACTTTAGTGAATAATACATTCTATCCAAACCTATGGAAGAGTGCTTATACAATTCGATTCCTTCAGAATATTTATAATTGTCCTTAAATGACTCCAAGGTTTTGATATAATAATTTCATAGATACTGGAAATTTTTCAGATTTTCCTCGATAACTGGGTTTCAGTGCATTTTAGGCCAATCTTTGAATTAACCAACTTTATAGATCCTTCGTTATCCTTCAAGTTTAATATGAAATATTTTTAAAAATTCGGAACAGTTGCTGAGTTGCAGGACCGTAAATATCAGCACATTGTCATGAATACCCAAAATGTTGAATATTCAGAGGTTTTTCCTTAATAACTATTTATATTTGCACTTTAGTGAATTATACATTCTATCCAAACCTATGGAAGAGTGCTTATACAATTCGATTCTTTGAGAATATTTATAATTGTCCTTAAAGGACTCCAAGGTTTTGATATAATAATTTCATAGAAACTGGAACTTTCCTCTCTAACTGGAAGATTTTCCTCTATAACTGGGTTTCAGTGCGTTTAAGGCCAATCTTTGACATAACCAACTTTAAAGTACCTTCGTTATCCTTCATGTTTTATATGTAATATTTTTAAAATTCGGTACAGTTGCTGAGTTGCAGGACCGTAAATATTAGCACATTGTCAAGAATACGCAAAATGTTGAATATTCAGAGGTTTTTCCTTAATAACTATTTATTTTTGCACTTTAGTGAATAATACATTCTATCCAAACCTATGGAAGAGTGCTTATACAATTCGATTCCTTCAGAATATTTATAATTGTCCTTAAATGACTCCAAGGTTTTGATATAATAATTTCATAGATACTGGAAATTTTTCAGATTTTCCTCGATAACTGGGTTTCAGTGCATTTTAGGCCAATCTTTGAATTAACCAACTTTAAAGATCCTTCGTTATCCTTCATGTTTTATATGTAATATTTTTAAAAATTCGGTACAGTTGCTGAGTTGCAGGACCGTAAATATTAGCACATTGTCAAGAATACGCAAAATGTTGAATATTCAGAGGTTTTTCCTTAATAACTATTTATTTTTGAACTTTAGTGAATAATACATTCTATCCAAACCTATGGAAGAGTGCTTATACAATTCGATTCCTTCAGAATATTTATAATTGTCCTTAAAGGACTCCAAGGTTTTGATATAATAATTTCATAGAAACTGGAACTTTCCTCTATAACTGGAAGATTTTCCTCTATAACTGGGTTTCAGTGTGTTTAAGGCCAATCTTTGAAATAACCAGCTTTAAAGATCCTTCGTTATCCTTCAAGTTTAATATGAAATATTTTTAAAAATTCGGAACAGTTGCTGAGTTGCAGGACCGTAAATATCAGCACATTGTCATGAATATCCAAAATGTTGAATATTCAGAGGTTTTTCCTTAATAACTATTTATTTTTGCACGTTAGTGAATAATACATTATATCCAAACCTATGGAAGAGTGCTTATACAATTCGATTCTTTGAGAATATTTATAATCGTCCTTAAAGGACTCCAAGGTTTTGATATAATAATTTCATACAAACTGGAACTTCTTCGGATTTTCCTCTATAACTGGTTTTCAGTGCGTTTTAGGCCAATCTTTGAAATAACCAACTTTAAAGAACCTTCGTTATCCTTCAAGTTTAATTTGAAATATTTTTAAAAATTCGGAACAGTTGCTGAGTTGCAGGACCGTAAATATCAGCACATTGTCATGAATACGCAAAATGTTGAATATTCAGAGGTTTTTCCTTAATAACCATTTATTTTTGCACTTTAGTGAATAATACAATATATCCAAACGTATGGAAGAGTGCTTATACTATTAGATTCCTTCAGAATATTTATATTTATCCTTAACGGACGCCAAGCTATTGAAATAACAATTATATGCATTGTGGACATTTTTCAGATTTTCCTCTAAAACAGGGTTTCAGTGCGTTTTAGGCCAATTTTCGAAATAAACAACCTTAACGTACCTGTTATCCTTCAAGTTTAATATGAAAAATTTTTATAAATTCGGAACAGTTGCTGAGTTGCAGGACCGTTAATATCAGCAGATTGTCATGAATACGCACAATATTGAATATTCAGAGGGTTTTCCTTAATAACTATTTATTTTTGCACTTTAGTGAATAATACATTATATCCAAACGTATGGAAGAGTGCTTATACTATTAAATTCCTTCAGAATATTTATAATTACCCATGACGGACTCCAAAGTATTGAAATAATAATTTCATAAAAACTGGAACTTCTTCAGATTTTCCTCTATAACTGGTTTTCAGTGCGTTTTATGCCAATCTTTGAGATAACCAAGTTTAAAGTACCTTCGTTATCCTTCATGTTTTATATGAAATATTTTTAAAAATTCGGTACAGTTGCTGAGTAGCAGGACCGTAAATATTAGCACATTGTCAAGAATACGCAAAATGTTGAATATTCAGAGGTTTTTCCTTAATAACTATTTATTTTTGCACTTTAGTGAATAATACATTCTATCCAAACCTATGGAAGAGTGCTTATACAATTCGATTCCTTCAGAATATTTATAATTGTCCTTAAATGACTCCAAGGTTTTGATATAATAATTTCATAGATACTGGAAATTTTTCAGATTTTCCTCTATAACTGGGTTTCAGTGCATTTTAGGCCAATCTTTGAATTAACCAACTTTAAAGATCCTTCGTTATCCTTCAAGTTTAATATGAAATATTTTTAAAAATTCGGAACAGTTGCTGAGTTGCAGGACCGTAAATATCAGCACATTGTCATGAATACCCAAAATGTTGAATATTCAGAGGTTTTTCCTTAATAACTATTTATATTTGCACTTTAGTGAATTATACATTCTATCCAAACCTATGGAAGAGTGCTTATACAATTCGATTCCTTCAGAATATTTATAATTGTCCTTAAATGACTCCAAGGTTTTGATATAATAATTTCATAGATACTGGAAATTTTTCAGATTTTCCTCGATAACTGGGTTTCAGTGCATTTTAGGCCAATCTTTGAATTAACCAACTTTAAAGATCCTTCGTTATCCTTCAAGTTTAATATGAAATATTTTTAAAAATTCGGAACAGTTGCTGAGTTGCAGGACCGTAAATATCAGCACATTGTCATGAATACGCAAAATGTTGAATATTCAGAGGTTTTTCCTTAATAACTATTTATATTTGCACTTTAGTGAATAATACATTCTATCCAAACCTATGGAAGAGTGCTAAAACAATTCGGTTTCTTCAGAATTTTTACAATTACCCCTAACGGACTCCAAGGTTTTGACATAATAATTTTATACAAATTGGAACTTTTTCAGATTTTCCTCAATAACTGGGTTTCAGTGCGTTTTAGGCCAATCTTGGAAATAACAAAATTTAAAGAACCTTCGCTATTCTTCAAGTTTACTATGAAACATTTTTAAAAATTCGGAACAGTTGCTGAGTTGCAGGACCGTAAATATCAGCAAAATATCAAGAATACGAACAATGTTGAATATTCAGGGGGTTTTCCTTAATAACTATTTATTTTTGCACTTTAGTGAATAATACATTATATCCAAACGTATGGAAGAGTGCTTATACTATTAAATTCCTTCAGAATATTTATATTTACCCTTAACGGACGCTAAGCTATTGAAATAACAATTATATACATTGTGGACTTTTTTCAGATTTTCCTCTCAAACAGGGTTTAAGTGCGTTTTAGGACAATTTTCGAAATAACTAAATTTAAAGAACCTTCGTTATTCTTCAAGTTATATATGAAATATTTTTAAAAATTCGGAACAGTTGCTGAGTTGCAGGACCGTAAATATCAGCACATTGTCATGAATACGCAAAATGTTGAATATTCAGAGGTTTTTCCTTAATAACTATTTATTTTTGCACTTTAGTGAATAATGCATTATATCCAAACCTATGGAATAGTGCTAAAACAATTCGGTTCCTTCAGAATTTTTACAATTACCCTTAACGGACTCCAAGGTTTTGACATAATAATTTTATACAAATTGGAACTTTTTCAGATTTTCCTCTATAACTGGGTTTCAGTGCATTTTAGGCCAATCATTGAAATAACCAACTTTAAAGAACCTTCGTTATCCTTCAAGTTTAATGTGAAATATTTTTAAAAATTCGGAACAGTTGGTGAGTTGCAGGACCATATATATCAGCACATTGTCATGAATACGCAAAATGTTGAATATTCAGAGGTTTTTCCTTAATAACTATTTATTTTTGCACTTTAGTGAATAATACATTATATCCAAACGTATGGAAGAGTGCTTATACTATTAAATTCCTTCAGAATATTTATAATTACCCATGACGGACTCCAAAGTTTTGAAATAATAATTTCATAAAAACTGGAACTTCTTCAGATTTTCCTCTATAACTGGTTTTCAGTGCGTTTTATGCCAATCTTTGACATAACCAACTTTAAAGTACCTTCGTTATCCTTCATGTTTTATATGTAATATTTTTAAAAATTCGGTACAGTTGCTGAGTTGCAGGACCGTAAATATTAGCACATTGTCAAGAATACGCAAAATGTTGAATATTCAGAGGTTTTTCCTTAATAACTATTTATTTTTGCACTTTAGTGAATAATACATTCTATCCAAACCTATGGAAGAGTGCTTATACAATTCGATTCCTTCAGAATATTTATAATTGTCCTTAAATGACTCCAAGGTTTTGATATAATAATTTCATAGATACTGGAAATTTTTCAGATTTTCCTCGATAACTGGGTTTCAGTGCATTTTAGGCCAATCTTTGAATTAACCAACTTTAAAGATCCTTCGTTATCCTTCAAGTTTAATATGAAATATTTTTAAAAATTCGGAACAGTTGCTGAGTTGCAGGACCGTAAATATCAGCACATTGTCATGAATACCCAAAATGTTGAATATTCAGAGGTTTTTCCTTAATAACTATTTATATTTGCACTTTAGTGAATTATACATTCTATCCAAACCTATGGAAGAGTGCTTATACAATTCGATTCTTTGAGAATATTTATAATTGTCCTTAAAGGACTCCAAGGTTTTGATATAATAATTTCATAGAAACTGGAACATTCCTCTCTAACTGGAAGATTTTCCTCTATAACTGGGTTTCAGTGCGTTTAAGGCCAATCTTTGAAATAACCAACTTTAAAGAACCTTCGTTATCCTTCAAGTTTAAAATGAAATATTTTTAAAAATTCGGAACAGTTGCTGAGTTGCAGGACCGTAAATATCAGCACATTGTCATGAATACGCAAAATGTTGAATATTCAGAGGTTTTTCCTTAATAACTATTTATATTTGCACTTTAGTGAATAATACATTCTATCCAAACCTATGGAAGAGTGCTTAAACAATTCGATTCCTTCAGAATATTTATAATTGTCCTTAAAGGACTCCAAGGTTTTGATATAATAATTTCATAGATACTGGAACTTTTTCAGATTTTCCTCTATAACTGGGCTTCAGTGCATTTTAGGCCAATCTTTGAAATAACCAGCTTTAAAGATCCTTCGTTATCCTTCAAGTTTAATATGAAATATTTTTAAAAATTCGGAACAGTTGCTGAGTTGCAGGACCGTAAATATCAGCACATTGTCATGAATATCCAAAATGTTGAATATTCAGAGGTTTTTCCTTAATAACTATTTATTTTTGCACGTTAGTGAATAATACATTATATCCAAACCTATGGAAGAGTGCTTATACAATTCGAATCTTTGAGAATATTTATAATTGTCCTTAAAGGACTCCAAGGTTTTGATATAATAATTTCATAGAAACTGGAACTTTCCTCTATAACTGGAAGATTTTCCTCTATAACTGGGTTTCAGTGCGTTTAAGGCCAATCTTTGAAATAACCAACTTTAAAGAACCTTCGTTATCCTTCAAGTTTAAAATGAAATATTTTTAAAAATTCGGAACAGTTGCTGAGTTGCAGGACCGTAAATATCAGCACATTGTCATGAATACGCAAAATGTTGAAGATTCAGAGGTTTTTCCTTAATAACTATTTAGTTTTGCACTTCTGTGAATAATACATTATATCCAAACGTATGGAAGAGTGCTTATACTATTAAATTCCTTCGGAATATTTATATTTATCCTTAACGGACGCCAAGCTATTGAAATAACAATTATATACATTGTGGACTTTTTTCAGATTTTCCTCTTAAACAGGGTTTCAGTGCGTTTTAGGCCAATTTTTGAAATAACCAACTTTAAAGATCCTTCGATATCCTTCAAGTTTTATATGTAATATTTTTAAAAATTCGGAACAGTTGCTAAGTTGCAGGACCGTAAATATCAGCAAAATATCAAGAATACGCAAAAAGTTGAATATTTAGAGGTTTTTCCTTAATAACTATTTATTTTTGCACTTTAGTGAATAATACATTATATCTAAACCTATGGAAGAGTGCTAATACAATTCGGTTCCTTCAGAATATGTATAATTACCCATAACGGACTCCAAGGTTTTGACATAATAATTTCATACAAACTGGAACTTCTTCGGATTTTCCTCTATAACTGGTTTTCAGTGCGTTTTAGGCCAATCTTTGAAATAACCAACTTTAAAGAACCTTCGTTATCCTTCAAGTTTAATATGAAATATTTTTAAAAATTCGGAACAGTTGCTGAGTTGCAGGACCGTAAATATCAGCACATTGTCATGAATACCCAAAATGTTGAATATTCAGAGGTTTTTCCTTAATAACTATTTATATTTGCACTTTAGTGAATTATACATTCTATCCAAACCTATGGAAGAGTGCTTATACAATTCGATTCTTTGAGAATATTTATAATTGTCCTTAAAGGACTCCAAGGTTTTGATATAATAATTTCATAGAAACTGGAACTTTCCTCTCTAACTGGAAGATTTTCCTGTATAACTGGGTTTCAGTGCGTTTTAGGCCAATCTTTGAAATAACCAACTTTAAAGAACCTTCGTTATCCTTCAAGTTTAATTTGAAATATTTTTAAAAATTCGGAACAGTTGCTGAGTTGCAGGACCGTAAATATCAGCAAAATATCAAGAATACGCACAATGTTGAATATTCAGAGGGTTTTCCTTAATAACCATTTATTTTTGCACTTTAGTGAATAATACATTCTATCCAAACCTATGGAAGAGTGCTTATACAATTCGATTCCTTCAGAATATTTATAATTGTCCTTAAAGGACTCCAAGGTTTTGATATAATAATTTCATAGATACTGGAACTTTTTCAGATTTTCCTCTATAACCAGATTTCCTCTAGTTTAATATGAAATATTTTTAAAAATTCGGAACAGTTGCTGAGTTGCAGGACCGTAAATATCAGCACATTGTCATGAATACGCAAAATGTTGAATATTCAGAGGTTTTTCCTTAATAACTATTTATTTTTGCACTTCTGTGAATAATACATTATATCCAAACGTATGGAAGAGTGCTTATACTATTAAATTCCTTCGGAATATTTATCCTTAACGGACGCCAAGCTATTGAAATAACAATTATATACATTGTGGACTTTTTTCAGATTTTCCTCTAAAACAGGGTTTCAGTGCGTTTTAGGCCAATCTTTGAAATAACCATTTATTTTTGCACTTATGGTTTATAACCATTTATTTTTGCACTTTAGGTTTTCCTTAATAACCATTTATTTTTGCACTTTAGTGAATAATACAATATATCCAAACGTATGGAAGAGTGCTTATACTATTAGATTCCTTCAGAATATTTATATTTATCCTTAACGGACGCCAAGCTATTGAAATAACAATTATATGCATTGTGGACATTTTTCAGATTTTCCTCTAAAACAGGGTTTCAGTGCGTTTTAGGCCAATTTTCGAAATAAACAACCTTAACGTACCTTCGTTATCCTTCAAGTTTAATATGAAATATTTTTATAAATTCGGAACAGTTGCTGAGTTGCAGGACCGTAAATATCAGCAGATTGTCATGAATACGCACAATATTGAATATTCAGAGGGTTTTCCTTAATAACTATTTATTTTTGCACTTTAGTGAATAATACATTATATCCAAACGTATGGAAGAGTGCTTATACTATTAAATTCCTTCAAAATATTTATAATTACCCATGACGGACTCCAAAGTTTTGAAATAATAATTTCATAAAAACTGGAACTTCTTCAGATTTTCCTCTATAACTGGTTTTCAGTGCGTTTTATGCCAATCTTTGAAATAACCAACTTTAAAGTACCTTCGTTATCCTTCATGTTTTATATGAAATATTTTTAAAAATTCGGTACAGTTGCTGAGTTGCAGGACCGTAAATATCAGCACATTGTCATGAATACGCAAAATGTTGAATATTCAGAGGTTTTTCCTTAATAACTATTTATTTTTGCACTTCTGTGAATAATACATTATATCCAAACGTATGGAAGAGTGCTTATACTATTAAATTCCTTCGGAATATTTATATTTATCCTTAACGGACGCCAAGCTATTGAAATAACAATTATATACATTGTGGACTTTTTTCAGATTTTCCTCTATAACTGGGTTTCAGTGCATTTTAGGCCAATCTTTGAAATAACCAACTTTAAAGAACCTTCGTTATCCTTCAAGTTTAATTTGAAATATTTTTAAAAATTCGGAACAGTTGCTGAGTTGCAGGACCGTAAATATCAGCAAAATATCAAGAATACGCACAATGTTGAATATTCAGAGGTTTTTCCTTAATAACTATTTATATTTGCACTTTAGTGAATAATACATTCTATCCAAACCTATGGAAGAGTGCTTATACAATTCGATTCCTTCAGAATATTTATAATTGTCCTTAAAGGACTCCAAGGTTTTGATATAATAATTTCATAGATACTGGAACTTTTTCAGATTTTCCTCTATAACCAGATTTCCTCTAGTTTAATATGAAATATTTTTAAAAATTCGGAACAGTTGCTGAGTTGCAGGACCGTAAATATCAGCACATTGTCATGAATACGCAAAATGTTGAATATTCAGAGGTTTTTCCTTAATAACTATTTATTTTTGCACTTCTGTGAATAATACATTATATCCAAACGTATGGAAGAGTGCTTATACTATTAAATTCCTTCAAAATATTTATAATTACCCATGACGGACTCCAAAGTTTTGAAATAATAATTTCATAAAAACTGGAACTTCTTCAGATTTTCCTCTATAACTGGTTTTCAGTGCGTTTTATGCCAATCTTTGAAATAACCAACTTTAAAGTACCTTCGTTATCCTTCATGTTTTATATGAAATATTTTTAAAAATTCGGTACAGTTGCTGAGTTGCAGGACCGTAAATATCAGCACATTGTCATGAATACGCAAAATGTTGAATATTCAGAGGTTTTTCCTTAATAACTATTTATTTTTGCACTTCTGTGAATAATACATTATATCCAAACGTATGGAAGAGTGCTTATACTATTAAATTCCTTCGGAATATTTATATTTATCCTTAACGGACGCCAAGCTATTGAAATAACAATTATATACATTGTGGACTTTTTTCAGATTTTCCTCTATAACTGGGTTTCAGTGCATTTTAGGCCAATCTTTGAAATAACCAACTTTAAAGAACCTTCGTTATCCTTCAAGTTTAATTTGAAATATTTTTAAAAATTCGGAACAGTTGCTGAGTTGCAGGACCGTAAATATCAGCAAAATATCAAGAATACGCACAATGTTGAATATTCAGAGGTTTTTCCTTAATAACTATTTATATTTGCACTTTAGTGAATAATACATTCTATCCAAACCTATGGAAGAGTGCTTATACAATTCGATTCTTTGAGAATATTTATAATTGTCCTTAAAGGACTCCAAGGTTTTGATATAATAATTTCATTGAAACTGGAACTTTCCTCTATAACTGGAAGATTTTCCTCTATAACTGGGTTTCAGTGCGTTTAAGGCCAATCTTTGAAATAACCAACTTTAAAGAACCTTCGTTATCCTTCAAGTTTAAAATGAAATTTTTTTAAAAATTCGGAACAGTTGCTGAGTTGCAGGACCGTAAATATCAGCACATTGTCATGAATACCCAAAATGTTGAATATTCAGAGGTTTTTCCTTAATAACTATTTATTTTTGAACGTTAGTGAATAATACATTATATCCAAACCTATGGAAGAGTGCTTATACAATTCGATTCTTTGAGAATATTTATAATTGTCCTTAAAGGACTCCAAGGTTTTGATATAATAATTTCATAGAAACTGGAACTTTCCTCTATAACTGGAAGATTTTCCTCTATAACTGGGTTTCAGTGCGTTTTATGCCAATCTTTGAAATAACCAACTTTAAAGTACCTTCGTTATCCTTCATGTTTTATATGAAATATTTTTAAAAATTCGGTACAGTTGCTGAGTTGCAGGACCGTAAATATCAGCACATTGTCATGAATACGCAAAATGTTGAATATTCAGAGGTTTTTCCTTAATAACTATTTATTTTTGCACTTCTGTGAATAATACATTATATCCAAACGTATGGAAGAGTGCTTATACTATTAAATTCCTTCGGAATATTTATCCTTAACGGACGCCAAGCTATTGAAATAACAATTATATACATTGTGGACTTTTTTCAGATTTTCCTCTAAAACAGGGTTTCAGTGCGTTTTAGGCCAATCTTTGAAATAACCATTTATTTTTGCACTTATGGTTTATAACCATTTATTTTTGCACTTTAGGTTTTCCTTAATAACCATTTATTTTTGCACTTTAGTGAATAATACAATATATCCAAACGTATGGAAGAGTGCTTATACTATTAGATTCCTTCAGAATATTTATATTTATCCTTAACGGACGCCAAGCTATTGAAATAACAATTATATGCATTGTGGACATTTTTCAGATTTTCCTCTAAAACAGGGTTTCAGTGCGTTTTAGGCCAATTTTCGAAATAAACAACCTTAACGTACCTTCGTTATCCTTCAAGTTTAATATGAAATATTTTTATAAATTCGGAACAGTTGCTGAGTTGCAGGACCGTAAATATCAGCAGATTGTCATGAATACGCACAATATTGAATATTCAGAGGGTTTTCCTTAATAACTATTTATTTTTGCACTTTAGTGAATAATACATTATATCCAAACGTATGGAAGAGTGCTTATACTATTAAATTCCTTCAGAATATTTATAATTACCCATGACGGACTCCAAAGTTTTGAAATAATAATTTCATAAAAACTGGAACTTCTTCAGATTTTCCTCTATAACTGGTTTTCAGTGCGTTTTATGCCAATCTTTGAAATAACCAACTTTAAAGTACCTTCGTTATCCTTCATGTTTTATATGAAATATTTTTAAAAATTCGGTACAGTTGCTGAGTTGCAGGACCGTAAATATCAGCACATTGTCATGAATACGCAAAATGTTGAATATTCAGAGGTTTTTCCTTAATAACTATTTATTTTTGCACTTCTGTGAATAATACATTATATCCAAACGTATGGAAGAGTGCTTATACTATTAAATTCCTTCGGAATATTTATATTTATCCTTAACGGACGCCAAGCTATTGAAATAATAATTATATACATTGTGGACTTTTTTCAGATTTTCCTCTAAAACAGGGTTTCAGTGCGTTTTAGGCCAATCTTTGAAATAACCAACTTTAAAGAACCTTCGTTATCCTTCAAGTTTAATTTGAAATATTTTTAAAAATTCGGAACAGTTGCTGAGTTGCAGGACCGTAAATATCAGCAAAATATCAAGAATACGCACAATGTTGAATATTCAGAGGGTTTTCCTTAATAACCATTTATTTTTGCACTTTAGTGAATAATACATTCTATCCAAACCTATGGAAGAGTGCTTATACAATTCGATTCCTTCAGAATATTTATAATTGTCCTTAAAGGACTCCAAGGTTTTGATATAATAATTTCATAGATACTGGAACTTTTTCAGATTTTCCTCTATAACCAGATTTCCTCTAGTTTAATATGAAATATTTTTAAAAATTCGGAACAGTTGCTGAGTTGCAGGACCGTAAATATCAGCACATTGTCATGAATACGCAAAATGTTGAATATTCAGAGGTTTTTCCTTAATAACTATTTATTTTTGCACTTCTGTGAATAATACATTATATCCAAACGTATGGAAGAGTGCTTATACTATTAAATTCCTTCGGAATATTTATCCTTAACGGACGCCAAGCTATTGAAATAACAATTATATACATTGTGGACTTTTTTCAGATTTTCCTCTAAAACAGGGTTTCAGTGCGTTTTAGGCCAATCTTTGAAATAACCATTTATTTTTGCACTTATGGTTTATAACCATTTATTTTTGCACTTTAGGTTTTCCTTAATAACCATTTATTTTTGCACTTTAGTGAATAATACAATATATCCAAACGTATGGAAGAGTGCTTATACTATTAGATTCCTTCAGAATATTTATATTTATCCTTAACGGACGCCAAGCTATTGAAATAACAATTATATGCATTGTGGACATTTTTCAGATTTTCCTCTAAAACAGGGTTTCAGTGCGTTTTAGGCCAATTTTCGAAATAAACAACCTTAACGTACCTTCGTTATCCTTCAAGTTTAATATGAAATATTTTTATAAATTCGGAACAGTTGCTGAGTTGCAGGACCGTAAATATCAGCAGATTGTCATGAATACGCACAATATTGAATATTCAGAGGGTTTTCCTTAATAACTATTTATTTTTGCACTTTAGTGAATAATACATTATATCCAAACGTATGGAAGAGTGCTTATACTATTAAATTCCTTCAAAATATTTATAATTACCCATGACGGACTCCAAAGTTTTGAAATAATAATTTCATAAAAACTGGAACTTCTTCAGATTTTCCTCTATAACTGGTTTTCAGTGCGTTTTATGCCAATCTTTGAAATAACCAACTTTAAAGTACCTTCGTTATCCTTCATGTTTTATATGAAATATTTTTAAAAATTCGGTACAGTTGCTGAGTTGCAGGACCGTAAATATCAGCACATTGTCATGAATACGCAAAATGTTGAATATTCAGAGGTTTTTCCTTAATAACTATTTATTTTTGCACTTCTGTGAATAATACATTATATCCAAACGTATGGAAGAGTGCTTATACTATTAAATTCCTTCGGAATATTTATATTTATCCTTAACGGACGCCAAGCTATTGAAATAACAATTATATACATTGTGGACTTTTTTCAGATTTTCCTCTATAACTGGGTTTCAGTGCATTTTAGGCCAATCTTTGAAATAACCAACTTTAAAGAACCTTCGTTATCCTTCAAGTTTAATTTGAAATATTTTTAAAAATTCGGAACAGTTGCTGAGTTGCAGGACCGTAAATATCAGCAAAATATCAAGAATACGCACAATGTTGAATATTCAGAGGTTTTTCCTTAATAACTATTTATATTTGCACTTTAGTGAATAATACATTCTATCCAAACCTATGGAAGAGTGCTTATACAATTCGATTCCTTCAGAATATTTATAATTGTCCTTAAAGGACTCCAAGGTTTTGATATAATAATTTCATAGATACTGGAACTTTTTCAGATTTTCCTCTATAACCAGATTTCCTCTAGTTTAATATGAAATATTTTTAAAAATTCGGAACAGTTGCTGAGTTGCAGGACCGTAAATATCAGCACATTGTCATGAATACGCAAAATGTTGAATATTCAGAGGTTTTTCCTTAATAACTATTTATTTTTGCACTTCTGTGAATAATACATTATATCCAAACGTATGGAAGAGTGCTTATACTATTAAATTCCTTCGGAATATTTATCCTTAACGGACGCCAAGCTATTGAAATAACAATTATATACATTGTGGACTTTTTTCAGATTTTCCTCTAAAACAGGGTTTCAGTGCGTTTTAGGCCAATCTTTGAAATAACCATTTATTTTTGCACTTATGGTTTATAACCATTTATTTTTGCACTTTAGGTTTTCCTTAATAACCATTTATTTTTGCACTTTAGTGAATAATACAATATATCCAAACGTATGGAAGAGTGCTTATACTATTAGATTCCTTCAGAATATTTATATTTATCCTTAACGGACGCCAAGCTATTGAAATAACAATTATATGCATTGTGGACATTTTTCAGATTTTCCTCTAAAACAGGGTTTCAGTGCGTTTTAGGCCAATTTTCGAAATAAACAACCTTAACGTACCTTCGTTATCCTTCAAGTTTAATATGAAATATTTTTATAAATTCGGAACAGTTGCTGAGTTGCAGGACCGTAAATATCAGCAGATTGTCATGAATACGCACAATATTGAATATTCAGAGGGTTTTCCTTAATAACTATTTATTTTTGCACTTTAGTGAATAATACATTATATCCAAACGTATGGAAGAGTGCTTATACTATTAAATTCCTTCAGAATATTTATAATTACCCATGACGGACTCCAAAGTTTTGAAATAATAATTTCATAAAAACTGGAACTTCTTCAGATTTTCCTCTATAACTGGTTTTCAGTGCGTTTTATGCCAATCTTTGAAATAACCAACTTTAAAGTACCTTCGTTATCCTTCATGTTTTATATGAAATATTTTTAAAAATTCGGTACAGTTGCTGAGTTGCAGGACCGTAAATATCAGCACATTGTCATGAATACGCAAAATGTTGAATATTCAGAGGTTTTTCCTTAATAACTATTTATTTTTGCACTTCTGTGAATAATACATTATATCCAAACGTATGGAAGAGTGCTTATACTATTAAATTCCTTCGGAATATTTATATTTATCCTTAACGGACGCCAAGCTATTGAAATAATAATTATATACATTGTGGACTTTTTTCAGATTTTCCTCTAAAACAGGGTTTCAGTGCGTTTTAGGCCAATCTTTGAAATAACCAACTTTAAAGAACCTTCGTTATCCTTCAAGTTTAATTTGAAATATTTTTAAAAATTCGGAACAGTTGCTGAGTTGCAGGACCGTAAATATCAGCAAAATATCAAGAATACGCACAATGTTGAATATTCAGAGGGTTTTCCTTAATAACCATTTATTTTTGCACGTTAGTGAATAATACATTCTATCCAAACCTATGGAAGAGTGCTTATACAATTCGATTCCTTCAGAATATTTATAATTGTCCTTAAAGGACTCCAAGGTTTTGATATAATAATTTCATAGATACTGGAACTTTTTCAGATTTTCCTCTATAACCAGATTTCCTCTAGTTTAATATGAAATATTTTTAAAAATTCGGAACAGTTGCTGAGTTGCAGGACCGTAAATATCAGCACATTGTCATGAATACGCAAAATGTTGAATATTCAGAGGTTTTTCCTTAATAACTATTTATTTTTGCACTTCTGTGAATAATACATTATATCCAAACGTATGGAAGAGTGCTTATACTATTAAATTCCTTCGGAATATTTATCCTTAACGGACGCCAAGCTATTGAAATAACAATTATATACATTGTGGACTTTTTTTCAGATTTTCCTCTAAAACAGGGTTTCAGTGCGTTTTAGGCCAATCTTTGAAATAACCATTTATTTTTGCACTTATGGTTTATAACCATTTATTTTTGCACTTTAGTGAATAATACAATATATCCAAACGTATGGAAGAGTGCTTATACTATTAGATTCCTTCAGAATATTTATATTTATCCTTAACGGACGCCAAGCTATTGAAATAACAATTATATGCATTGTGGACATTTTTCAGATTTTCCTCTAAAACAGGGTTTCAGTGCGTTTTAGGCCAATTTCGAAATAAACAACCTTAACGTACCTTCGTTATCCTTCAAGTTTAATATGTAATATTTTTATAAATTCGGAACAGTTGCTGAGTTGCAGGACCGTAAATATCAGCAGATTGTCATGAATACGCACAATATTGAATATTCAGAGGGTTTTCCTTAATAACTATTTATTTTTGCACTTTAGTGAATAATACATTATATCCAAACGTATGGAAGAGTGCTTATACTATTAAATTCCTTCAGAATATTTATAATTACCCATGACGGACTCCAAAGTTTTGAAATAATAATTTCATAAAAACTGGAACTTCTTCAGATTTTCCTCTATAACTGGTTTTCAGTGCGTTTTATGCCAATCTTTGAAATAACCAACTTTAAAGTACCTTCGTTATCCTTCATGTTTTATATGAAATATTTTTAAAAATTCGGTACAGTTGCTGAGTTGCAGGACCGTAAATATCAGCACATTGTCATGAATACGCAAAATGTTGAATATTCAGAGGTTTTTCCTTAATAACTATTTATTTTTGCACTTCTGTGAATAATACATTATATCCAAACGTATGGAAGAGTGCTTATACTATTAAATTCCTTCGGAATATTTATATTTATCCTTAACGGAAACCAAGCTATTGAAATAACAATTATATACATTGTGGACTTTTTTCAGATTTTCCTCTATAACTGGGTTTCAGTGCATTTTAGGCCAATCTTTGAAATAACCAACTTTAAAGAACCTTCGTTATCCTTCAAGTTTAATTTGAAATATTTTTAAAAATTCGGAACAGTTGCTGAGTTGCAGGACCGTAAATATCAGCAAAATATCAAGAATACGCACAATGTTGAATATTCAGAGGGTTTTCCTTAATAACTATTTGTATTTGCACTTTAGTGAATAATACATTCTATCCAAACCTATGGAAGAGTGCTTATACAATTCGATTCCTTCAGAATATTTATAATTGTCCTTAAAGGACCCCAAGGTTTTGATATAATAATTTCATAGATACTGGAACTTTTTCAGATTTTCCTCTATAACCAGATTTCCTCTAGTTTAATATGAAATATTTTTAAAAATTCGGAACAGTTGCTGAGTTGCAGGACCGTAAATATCAGCACATTGTCATGAATACGCAAAATGTTGAATATTCAGAGGTTTTTCCTTAATAACTATTTATTTTTGCACTTCTGTGAATAATACATTATATCCAAACGTATGGAAGAGTGCTTATACTATTAAATTCCTTCGGAATATTTATCCTTAACGGACGCCAAGCTATTGAAATAACAATTATATACATTGTGGACTTTTTTCAGATTTTCCTCTAAAACAGGGTTTCAGTGCGTTTTAGGCCAATCTTTGAAATAACCATTTATTTTTGCACTTATGGTTTATAACCATTTATTTTTGCACTTTAGGTTTTCCTTAATAACCATTTATTTTTGCACTTTAGTGAATAATACAATATATCCAAACGTATGGAAGAGTGCTTATACTATTAGATTCCTTCAGAATATTTATATTTATCCTTAACGGACGCCAAGCTATTGAAATAACAATTATATGCATTGTGGACATTTTTTAGATTTTCCTCTAAAACAGGGTTTCAGTGCGTTTTAGGCCAATTTTCGAAATAAACAACCATAACGTACCTTCGTTATCCTTCAAGTTTAATATGAAATATTTTTATAAATTCGGAACAGTTGCTGAGTTGCAGGACCGTAAATATCAGCAGATTGTCATGAATACGTACAATATTGAATATTCAGAGGGTTTTCCTTAATAACTATTTATTTTTGCACTTTAGTGAATAATACATTATATCCAAACGTATGGAAGAGTGCTTATACTATTAAATTCCTTCAGAATATTTATAATTACCCATGACGGACTCCAAAGTTTTGAAATAATAATTTCATAAAAACTGGAACTTCTTCAGATTTTCCTCTATAACTGGTTTTCAGTGCGTTTTATGCCAATCTTTGAAATAACCAACTTTAAAGTACCTTCGTTATCCTTCATGTTTTATATGAAATATTTTTAAAAATTCGGTACAGTTGCTGAGTTGCAGGACCGTAAATATCAGCACATTGTCATGAATACGCAAAATGTTGAATATTCAGAGGTTTTTCCTTAATAACTATTTATTTTTGCACTTCTGTGAATAATACATTATATCCAAACGTATGGAAGAGTGCTTATACTATTAAATTCCTTCGGAATATTTATATTTATCCTTAACGGACGCCAAGCTATTGAAATAACAATTATATACATTGTGGACTTTTTTCAGATTTTCCTCTATAACTGGGTTTCAGTGCATTTTAGGCCAATCTTTGAATTAACCAACTTTAAAGATCCTTCGTTATCCTTCAAGTTTAATATGAAATATTTTTAAAAATTCGGAACAGTTGCTGAGTTGCAGGACCGTAAATATCAGCACATTGTCATGAATACCCAAAATGTTGAATATTCAGAGGTTTTTCCTTAATAACTATTTATATTTGCACTTTAGTGAATAATACATTCTATCCAAACCTATGGAAGAGTGCTTATACAATTCGATTCCTTCAGAATATTTATAATTGTCCTTAAAGGACTCCAAGGTTTTGATATAATAATTTCATAGATACTGGAACTTTTTCAGATTTTCCTCTATAACTGGGCTTCAGTGCATTTTAGGCCAATCTTTGAAATAACCAGCTTTAAAGATCCTTCGTTATCCTTCAAGTTTAATATGAAATATTTTTAAAAATTCGGAACAGTTGCTGAGTTGCAGGACCGTAAATATCAGCACATTGTCATGAATACCCAAAATGTTGAATATTCAGAGGTTTTTCCTTAATAACTATTTATTTTTGCACGTTAGTGAATAATACATTATATCCAAACCTATGGAAGAGTGCTTATACAATTCGATTCTTTGAGAATATTTATAATTGTCCTTAAAGGACTCCAAGGTTTTGATATAATAATTTCATTGAAACTGGAACTTTCCTCTATAACTGGAAGATTTTCCTCTATATCTGGGTTTCAGTGCGTTTAAGGCCAATCTTTGAAATAACCAACTTTAAAGAACCTTCGTTATCCTTCAAGTTTAAAATGAAATTTTTTTAAAAATTCGGAACAGTTGCTGAGTTGCAGGACCGTAAATATCAGCACATTGTCATGAATACCCAAAATGTTGAATATTCAGAGGTTTTTCCTTAATAACTATTTATTTTTGAACGTTAGTGAATAATACATTATATCCAAACCTATGGAAGAGTGCTTATACAATTCGATTCTTTGAGAATATTTATAATTGTCCTTAAAGGACTCCAAGGTTTTGATATAATAATTTCATAGAAACTGGAACTTTCCTCTATAACTGGAAGATTTTCCTCTATAACTGGGTTTCAGTGCGTTTTATGCCAATCTTTGAAATAACCAACTTTAAAGTACCTTCGTTATCCTTCATGTTTTATATGAAATATTTTTAAAAATTCGGTACAGTTGCTGAGTTGCAGGACCGTAAATATCAGCACATTGTCATGAATACGCAAAATGTTGAATATTCAGAGGTTTTTCCTTAATAACTATTTATTTTTGCACTTCTGTGAATAATACATTATATCCAAACGTATGGAAGAGTGCTTATACTATTAAATTCCTTCGGAATATTTATATTTATCCTTAACGGACGCCAAGCTATTGAAATAACAATTATATACATTGTGGACTTTTTTCAGATTTTCCTCTAAAACAGGGTTTCAGTGCGTTTTAGGCCAATCTTTAAAATAACCAACTTTAAAGAACCATCGTTATCCTTCAAGTTTAATTTGAAATATTTTTAAAAATTCGGAACAGTTGCTGAGTTGCAGGACCGTAAATATCAGCAAAATATCAAGAATACGCACAATGTTGAATATTCAGAGGGTTTTCCTTAATAACTATTTATTTTTGCACTTTAGTGAATAATACATTATATCGAAACGTATGGAAGAGTGCTTATACTATTAAATTCCTTCAGAATATTTATAATTACCCATGACGGACTCCAAAGTTTTGAAATAATTATTTCATAAAAACTGGAACTTCTTCAGATTTTCCTCTATAACTGGTTTTCAGTGCGTTTTATGCCAATCTTTGAAATAACCAACTTTAAAGTACCTTCGTTATCCTTCATGTTTTATATGAAATATTTTTAAAAATTCGGTACAGTTGCTGAGTTGCAGGACCGTAAATATCAGCACATTGTCATGAATACGCAAAATGTTGAATATTCAGAGGTTTTTCCTTAATAACTATTTATTTTTGCACTTCTGTGAATAATACATTATATCCAAACGTATGGAAGAGTGCTTATACTATTAAATTCCTTCGGAATATTTATATTTATCCTTAACGGACGCCAAGCTATTGAAATAACAATTATATGCATTGTGGACATTTTTCAGATTTTCCTCTAAAACAGGGTTTCAGTGCGTTTTAGGCCAATTTTCGAAATAAACAACCTTAACGTACTTTCGTTATCCTTCAAGTTTAATATGAAATATTTTTATAAATTCGGAACAGTTGCTGAGTTGCAGGACCGTAAATATCAGCAGATTGTCATGAATACGCACAATATTGAATATTCAGAGGGTTTTCCTTAATAACTATTTATTTTTGCACTTTAGTGAATAATACATTATATCCAAACGTATGGAAGAGTGCTTATACTATTAAATTCCTTCAGAATATTTATAATTACCCATGACGGACTCCAAAGTTTTGAAATAATAATTTCATAAAAACTGGAACTTCTTCAGATTTTCCTCTATAACTGGTTTTCAGTGCGTTTTATGCCAATCTTTGAAATAACCAACTTTAAAGTACCTTCGTTATCCTTCATGTTTTATATGAAATATTTTTAAAAATTCGGTACAGTTGCTGAGTTGCAGGACCGTAAATATCAGCACATTGTCATGAATACGCAAAATGTTGAATATTCAGAGGTTTTTCCTTAATAACTATTTATTTTTGCACTTCTGTGAATAATACATTATATCCAAACGTATGGAAGAGTGCTTATACTATTAAATTCCTTCGGAATATTTATATTTATCCTTAACGGACACCAAGCTATTGAAATAACAATTATATACATTGTGGACTTTTTTCAGATTTTCCTCTATAACTGGGTTTCAGTGCATTTTAGGCCAATCTTTGAAATAACCAACTTTAAAGAACCTTCGTTATCCTTCAAGTTTAATTTGAAATATTTTTAAAAATTCGGAACAGTTGCTGAGTTGCAGGACCGTAAATATCAGCAAAATATCAAGAATACGCACAATGTTGAATATTCAGAGGTTTTTCCTTAATAACTATTTATATTTGCACTTTAGTGAATAATACATTCTATCCAAACCTATGGAAGAGTGCTTATACTATTAAATTCCTTCAGAATATTTATAATTACCCATGACGGACTCCAAAGTTTTGAAATAATAATTTCATAAAAACTGGAACTTCTTCAGATTTTCCTCTATAACTGGTTTTCAGTGCGTTTTATGCCAATCTTTGAAATAACCAACTTTAAAGTACCTTCGTTATCCTTCATGTTTTATATGAAATATTTTTAAAAATTCGGTACAGTTGCTGAGTTGCAGGACCGTAAATATCAGCACATTGTCATGAATACGCAAAATGTTGAATATTCAGAGGTTTTTCCTTAATAACTATTTATTTTTGCACTTCTGTGAATAATACATTATATCCAAACGTATGGAAGAGTGCTTATACTATTAAATTCCTTCAGAATATTTATAATTACCCATGACGGACTCCAAAGTTTTGAAATAATAATTTCATAAAAACTGGAACTTCTTCAGATTTTCCTCTATAACTGGTTTTCAGTGCGTTTTATGCCAATCTTTGAAATAACCAACTTTAAAGTACCTTCGTTATCCTTCATGTTTTATATGAAATATTTTTAAAAATTCGGTGCAGTTGCTGAGTTGCAGGACCGTAAATATCAGCACATTGTCATGAATACGCAAAATGTTGAATATTCAGAGGTTTTTCCTTAATAACTATTTATTTTTGCACTTCTGTGAATAATACATTATATCCAAACGTATGGAAGAGTGCTTATACTATTAAATTCCTTCGGAATATTTATATTTATCCTTAACGGACGCCAAGCTATTGAAATAACAATTATATACATTGTGGACTTTTTTCAGATTTTCCTCTATAACTGGGTTTCAGTGCATTTTAGGCCAATCTTTGAATTAACCAACTTTAAAGATCCTTCGTTATCCTTCAAGTTTAATATGAAATATTTTTAAAAATTCGGAACAGTTGCTGAGTTGCAGGACCGTAAATATCAGCACATTGTCATGAATACCCAAAATGTTGAATATTCAGAGGTTTTTCCTTAATAACTATTTATATTTGCACTTTAGTGAATAATACATTCTATCCAAACCTATGGAAGAGTGCTTATACAATTCGATTCTTTGAGAATATTTATAATTGTCCTTAAAGGACTCCAAGGTTTTGATATAATAATTTCATTGAAACTGGAACTTTCCTCTATAACTGGAAGATTTTCCTCTATAACTGGGTTTCAGTGCGTTTAAGGCCAATCTTTGAAATAACCAACTTTAAAGAACCTTCGTTATCCTTCAAGTTTAAAATGAAATTTTTTTAAAAATTCGGAACAGTTGCTGAGTTGCAGGACCGTAAATATCAGCACATTGTCATGAATACCCAAAATGTTGAATATTCAGAGGTTTTTCCTTAATAACTATTTATTTTTGAACGTTAGTGAATAATACATTATATCCAAACCTATGGAAGAGTGCTTATACAATTCGATTCTTTGAGAATATTTATAATTGTCCTTAAAGGACTCCAAGGTTTTGATATAATAATTTCATAGAAACTGGAACTTTCCTCTATAACTGGAAGATTTTCCTCTATAACTGGGTTTCAGTGCGTTTTATGCCAATCTTTGAAATAACCAACTTTAAAGTACCTTCGTTATCCTTCATGTTTTATATGAAATATTTTTAAAAATTCGGTACAGTTGCTGAGTTGCAGGACCGTAAATATCAGCACATTGTCATGAATACGCAAAATGTTGAATATTCAGAGGTTTTTCCTTAATAACTATTTATTTTTGCACTTCTGTGAATAATACATTATATCCAAACGTATGGAAGAGTGCTTATACTATTAAATTCCTTCGGAATATTTATATTTATCCTTAACGGACGCCAAGCTATTGAAATAACAATTATATACATTGTGGACTTTTTTCAGATTTTCCTCTAAAACAGGGTTTCAGTGCGTTTTAGGCCAATCTTTAAAATAACCAACTTTAAAGAACCATCGTTATCCTTCAAGTTTAATTTGAAATATTTTTAAAAATTCGGAACAGTTGCTGAGTTGCAGGACCGTAAATATCAGCAAAATATCAAGAATACGCACAATGTTGAATATTCAGAGGGTTTTCCTTAATAACTATTTATTTTTGCACTTTAGTGAATAATACATTATATCCAAACGTATGGAAGAGTGCTTATACTATTAAATTCCTTCAGAATATTTATAATTACCCATGACGGACTCCAAAGTTTTGAAATAATAATTTCATAAAAACTGGAACTTCTTCAGATTTTCCTCTATAACTGGTTTTCAGTGCGTTTTATGCCAATCTTTGAAATAACCAACTTTAAAGTACCTTCGTTATCCTTCATGTTTTATATGAAATATTTTTAAAAATTCGGTACAGTTGCTGAGTTGCAGGACCGTAAATATCAGCACATTGTCATGAATACGCAAAATGTTGAATATTCAGAGGTTTTTCCTTAATAACTATTTATTTTTGCACTTCTGTGAATAATACATTATATCCAAACGTATGGAAGAGTGCTTATACTATTAAATTCCTTCGGAATATTTATATTTATCCTTAACGGACGCCAAGCTATTGAAATAACAATTATATACATTGTGGACTTTTTTCAGATTTTCCTCTATAACTGGGTTTCAGTGCATTTTAGGCCAATCTTTGAATTAACCAACTTTAAAGATCCATCGTTATCCTTCAAGTTTAATATGAAATATTTTTAAAAATTCGGAACAGTTGCTGAGTTGCAGGACCGTAAATATCAGCACATTGTCATGAATACCCAAAATGTTGAATATTCAGAGGTTTTTCCTTAATAACTATTTATATTTGCACTTTAGTGAATAATACATTCTATCCAAACCTATGGAAGAGTGCTTATACAATTCGATTCTTTGAGAATATTTATAATTGTCCTTAAAGGACTCCAAGGTTTTGATATAATAATTTCATTGAAACTGTAACTTTCCTCTATAACTGGAAGATTTTCCTCTATAACTGGGTTTCAGTGCGTTTAAGGCCAATCTTTGAAATAACCAACTTTAAAGAACCTTCGTTATCCTTCAAGTTTAAAATGAAATTTTTTTAAAAATTCGGAACAGTTGCTGAGTTGCAGGACCGTAAATATCAGCACATTGTCATGAATACCCAAAATGTTGAATATTCAGAGGTTTTTCCTTAATAACTATTTATTTTTGAACGTTAGTGAATAATACATTATATCCAAACCTATGGAAGAGTGCTTATACAATTCGATTCTTTGAGAATATTTATAATTGTCCTTAAAGGACTCCAAGGTTTTGATATAATAATTTCATAGAAACTGGAACTTTCCTCTATAACTGGAAGATTTTCCTCTATAACTGGGTTTCAGTGCGTTTTATGCCAATCTTTGAAATAACCAACTTTAAAGTACCTTCGTTATCCTTCATGTTTTATATGAAATATTTTTAAAAATTCGGTACAGTTGCTGAGTTGCAGGACCGTAAATATCAGCACATTGTCATGAATACGCAAAATGTTGAATATTCAGAGGTTTTTCCTTAATAACTATTTATTTTTGCACTTCTGTGAATAATACATTATATCCAAACGTATGGAAGAGTGCTTATACTATTAAATTCCTTCGGAATATTTATATTTATCCTTAACGGACGCCAAGCTATTGAAATAACAATTATATACATTGTGGACTTTTTTCAGATTTTCCTCTAAAACAGGGTTTCAGTGCGTTTTAGGCCAATCTTTAAAATAACCAACTTTAAAGAACCATCGTTATCCTTCAAGTTTAATTTGAAATATTTTTAAAAATTCGGAACAGTTGCTGAGTTGCAGGACCGTAAATATCAGCAAAATATCAAGAATACGCACAATGTTGAATATTCAGAGGGTTTTCCTTAATAACTATTTATTTTTGCACTTTAGTGAATAATACATTATATCCAAACGTATGGAAGAGTGCTTATACTATTAAATTCCTTCAGAATATTTATAATTACCCATGACGGACTCCAAAGTTTTGAAATAATAATTTCATAAAAACTGGAACTTCTTCAGATTTTCCTCTATAACTGGTTTTCAGTGCGTTTTATGCCAATCTTTGAAATAACCAACTTTAAAGTACCTTCGTTATCCTTCATGTTTTATATGAAATATTTTTAAAAATTCGGTACAGTTGCTGAGTTGCAGGACCGTAAATATCAGCACATTGTCATGAATACGCAAAATGTTGAATATTCAGAGGTTTTTCCTTAATAACTATTTATTTTTGCACTTCTGTGAATAATACATTATATCCAAACGTATGGAAGAGTGCTTATACTATTAAATTCCTTCGGAATATTTATATTTATCCTTAACGGACGCCAAGCTATTGAAATAACAATTATATACATTGTGGACTTTTTTCAGATTTTCCTCTATAACTGGGTTTCAGTGCATTTTAGGCCAATCTTTGAATTAACCAACTTTAAAGATCCTTCGTTATCCTTCAAGTTTAATATGAAATATTTTTAAAAATTCGGAACAGTTGCTGAGTTGCAGGACCGTAAATATCAGCACATTGTCATGAATACCCAAAATGTTGAATATTCAGAGGTTTTTCCTTAATAACTATTTATATTTGCACTTTAGTGAATAATACATTCTATCCAAACCTATGGAAGAGTGCTTATACAATTCGATTCTTTGAGAATATTTATAATTGTCCTTAAAGGACTCCAAGGTTTTGATATAATAATTTCATTGAAACTGGAACTTTCCTCTATAACTGGAAGATTTTCCTCTATAACTGGGTTTCAGTGCGTTTAAGGCCAATCTTTGAAATAACCAACTTTAAAGAACCTTCGTTATCCTTCAAGTTTAAAATGAAATTTTTTTAAAAATTCGGAACAGTTGCTGAGTTGCAGGACCGTAAATATCAGCACATTGTCATGAATACCCAAAATGTTGAATATTCAGAGGTTTTTCCTTAATAACTATTTATTTTTGAACGTTAGTGAATAATACATTATATCCAAACCTATGGAAGAGTGCTTATACAATTCGATTCTTTGAGAATATTTATAATTGTCCTTAAAGGACTCCAAGGTTTTGATATAATAATTTCATAGAAACTGGAACTTTCCTCTATAACTGGAAGATTTTCCTCTATAACTGGGTTTCAGTGCGTTTTATGCCAATCTTTGAAATAACCAACTTTAAAGTACCTTCGTTATCCTTCATGTTTTATATGAAATATTTTTAAAAATTCGGTACAGTTGCTGAGTTGCAGGACCGTAAATATCAGCACATTGTCATGAATACGCAAAATGTTGAATATTCAGAGGTTTTTCCTTAATAACTATTTATTTTTGCACTTCTGTGAATAATACATTATATCCAAACGTATGGAAGAGTGCTTATACTATTAAATTCCTTCGGAATATTTATATTTATCCTTAACGGACGCCAAGCTATTGAAATAACAATTATATACATTGTGGACTTTTTTCAGATTTTCCTCTAAAACAGGGTTTCAGTGCGTTTTAGGCCAATCTTTAAAATAACCAACTTTAAAGAACCATCGTTATCCTTCAAGTTTAATTTGAAATATTTTTAAAAATTCGGAACAGTTGCTGAGTTGCAGGACCGTAAATATCAGCAAAATATCAAGAATACGCACAATGTTGAATATTCAGAGGGTTTTCCTTAATAACTATTTATTTTTGCACTTTAGTGAATAATACATTATATCCAAACGTATGGAAGAGTGCTTATACTATTAAATTCCTTCAGAATATTTATAATTACCCATGACGGACTCCAAAGTTTTGAAATAATAATTTCATAAAAACTGGAACTTCTTCAGATTTTCCTCTATAACTGGTTTTCAGTGCGTTTTATGCCAATCTTTGAAATAACCAACTTTAAAGTACCTTCGTTATCCTTCATGTTTTATATGAAATATTTTTAAAAATTCGGTACAGTTGCTGAGTTGCAGGACCGTAAATATCAGCACATTGTCATGAATACGCAAAATGTTGAATATTCAGAGGTTTTTCCTTAATAACTATTTATTTTTGCACTTCTGTGAATAATACATTATATCCAAACGTATGGAAGAGTGCTTATACTATTAAATTCCTTCGGAATATTTATATTTATCCTTAACGGACGCCAAGCTATTGAAATAACAATTATATGCATTGTGGACATTTTTCAGATTTTCCTCTAAAACAGGGTTTCAGTGCGTTTTAGGCCAATTTTCGAAATAAACAACCTTAACGTACCTTCGTTATCCTTCAAGTTTAATATGAAATATTTTTATAAATTCGGAACAGTTGCTGAGTTGCAGGACCGTAAATATCAGCAGATTGTCATGAATACGCACAATATTGAATATTCAGAGGGTTTTCCTTAATAACTATTTATTTTTGCACTTCTGTGAATAATACATTATATCCAAACGTATGGAAGAGTGCTTATACTATTAAATTCCTTCGGAATATTTATATTTATCCTTAACGGACACCAAGCTATTGAAATAACAATTATATACATTGTGGACTTTTTTCAGATTTTCCTCTATAACTGGGTTTCAGTGCATTTTAGGCCAATCTTTGAAATAACCAACTTTAAAGAACCTTCGTTATCCTTCAAGTTTAATTTGAAATATTTTTAAAAATTCGGAACAGTTGCTGAGTTGCAGGACCGTAAATATCAGCAAAATATCAAGAATACGCACAATGTTGAATATTCAGAGGTTTTTCCTTAATAACTATTTATATTTGCACTTTAGTGAATAATACATTCTATCCAAACCTATGGAAGAGTGCTTATACAATTCGATTCCTTCAGAATATTTATAATTGTCCTTAAAGGACCCCAAGGTTTTGATATAATAATTTCATAGATACTGGAACTTTTTCAGATTTTCCTCTATAACTGGGCTTCAGTGCATTTTAGGCCAATCTTTGAAATAACCAGCTTTAAAGATCCTTCGTTATCCTTCAAGTTTAATATGAAATATTTTTAAAAATTCGGAACAGTTGCTGAGTTGCAGGACCGTAAATATCAGCACATTGTCATGAATACCCAAAATGTTGAATATTCAGAGGTTTTTCCTTAATAACTATTTATTTTTGCACGTTAGTGAATAATACATTATATCCAAACCTATGGAAGAGTGCTTATACAATTCGATTCTTTGAGAATATTTATAATTGTCCTTAAAGGACTCCAAGGTTTTGATATAATAATTTCATTGAAACTGGAACTTTCCTCTATAACTGGAAGATTTTCCTCTATAACTGGGTTTCAGTGCGTTTAAGGCCAATCTTTGAAATAACCAACTTTAAAGAACCTTCGTTATCCTTCAAGTTTAAAATGAAATATTTTTAAAAATTCGGAACAGTTGCTGAGTTGCAGGACCGTAAATATCAGCACATTGTCATGAATACCCAAAATGTTGAATATTCAGAGGTTTTTCCTTAATAACTATTTATTTTTGCACGTTAGTGAATAATACATTATATCCAAACCTATGGAAGAGTGCTTATACAATTCGATTCTTTGAGAATATTTATAATTGTCCTTAAAGGACTCCAAGGTTTTGATATAATAATTTCATAGAAACTGGAACTTTCCTCTATAACTGGAAGATTTTCCTCTATAACTGGGTTTCAGTGCGTTTTATGCCAATCTTTGAAATAACCAACTTTAAAGTACCTTCGTTATCCTTCATGTTTTATATGAAATATTTTTAAAAATTCGGTACAGTTGCTGAGTTGCAGGACCGTAAATATCAGCACATTGTCATGAATACGCAAAATGTTGAATATTCAGAGGTTTTTCCTTAATAACTATTTATTTTTGCACTTCTGTGAATAATACATTATATCCAAACGTATGGAAGAGTGCTTATACTATTAAATTCCTTCGGAATATTTATATTTATCCTTAACGGACGCCAAGCTATTGAAATAACAATTATATACATTGTGGACTTTTTTCAGATTTTCCTCTAAAACAGGGTTTCAGTGCGTTTTAGGCCAATCTTTGAAACAACCAACTTTAAAGAACCATCGTTATCCTTCAAGTTTAATTTGAAATATTTTTAAAAATTCGGAACAGTTGCTGAGTTGCAGGACCGTAAATATCAGCAAAATATCAAGAATACGCACAATGTTGAATATTCAGAGGGTTTTCCTTAATAACTATTTATTTTTGCACTTTAGTGAATAATACATTATATCCAAACGTATGGAAGAGTGCTTATACTATTAAATTCCTTCAGAATATTTATAATTACCCATGACGGACTCCAAAGTTTTGAAATAATAATTTCATAAAAACTGGAACTTCTTCAGATTTTCCTCTATAACTGGTTTTCAGTGCGTTTTATGCCAATCTTTGAAATAACCAACTTTAAAGTACCTTCGTTATCCTTCATGTTTTATATGAAATATTTTTAAAAATTCGGTACAGTTGCTGAGTTGCAGGACCGTAAATATCAGCACATTGTCATGAATACGCAAAATGTTGAATATTCAGAGGTTTTTCCTTAATAACTATTTATTTTTGCACTTCTGTGAATAATACATTATATCCAAACGTATGGAAGAGTGCTTATACTATTAAATTCCTTCGGAATATTTATATTTATCCTTAACGGACGCCAAGCTATTGAAATAACAATTATATACATTGTGGACTTTTTTCAGATTTTCCTCTATAACTGGGTTTCAGTGCATTTTAGGCCAATCTTTGAAATAACCAACTTTAAAGAACCTTCGTTATCCTTCAAGTTTAATTTGAAATATTTTTAAAAATTCGGAACAGTTGCTGAGTTGCAGGACCGTAAATATCAGCAAAATATCAAGAATACGCACAATGTTGAATATTCAGAGGTTTTTCCTTAATAACTATTTATATTTGCACTTTAGTGAATAATACATTCTATCCAAACCTATGGAAGAGTGCTTATACTATTAAATTCCTTCAGAATATTTATAATTACCCATGACGGACTCCAAAGTTTTGAAATAATAATTTCATAAAAACTGGAACTTCTTCAGATTTTCCTCTATAACTGGTTTTCAGTGCGTTTTATGCCAATCTTTGAAATAACCAACTTTAAAGTACCTTCGTTATCCTTCATGTTTTATATGAAATATTTTTAAAAATTCGGTACAGTTGCTGAGTTGCAGGACCGTAAATATCAGCACATTGTCATGAATACGCAAAATGTTGAATATTCAGAGGTTTTTCCTTAATAACTATTTATTTTTGCACTTCTGTGAATAATACATTATATCCAAACGTATGGAAGAGTGCTTATACTATTAAATTCCTTCGGAATATTTATAATTGTCCTTAAATGACTCCAAGGTTTTGATATAATAATTTCATAGATACTGGAAATTTTTCAGATTTTCCTCTATAACTGGGTTTCAGTGCATTTTAGGCCAATCTTTGAATTAACCAACTTTAAAGATCCTTCGTTATCCTTCAAGTTTAATATGAAATATTTTTAAAAATTCGGAACAGTTGCTGAGTTGCAGGACCGTAAATATCAGCACATTGTCATGAATACCCAAAATGTTGAATATTCAGAGGTTTTTCCTTAATAACTATTTATATTTGCACTTTAGTGAATAATACATTCTATCCAAACCTATGGAAGAGTGCTTATACAATTCGATTCCTTCAGAATATTTATAATTGTCCTTAAAGGACTCCAAGGTTTTGATATAATAATTTCATAGATACTGGAACTTTTTCAGATTTTCCTCTATAACTGGGCTTCAGTGCATTTTAGGCCAATCTTTGAAATAACCAGCTTTAAAGATCCTTCGTTATCCTTCAAGTTTAATATGAAATATTTTTAAAAATTCGGAACAGTTGCTGAGTTGCAGGACCGTAAATATCAGCACATTGTCATGAATACCCAAAATGTTGAATATTCAGAGGTTTTTCCTTAATAACTATTTATTTTTGCACGTTAGTGAATAATACATTATATCCAAACCTATGGAAGAGTGCTTATACAATTCGATTCTTTGAGAATATTTATAATTGTCCTTAAAGGACTCCAAGGTTTTGATATAATAATTTCATTGAAACTGGAACTTTCCTCTATAACTGGAAGATTTTCCTCTATAACTGGGTTTCAGTGCGTTTAAGGCCAATCTTTGAAATAACCAACTTTAAAGAACCTTCGTTATCCTTCAAGTTTAAAATGAAATATTTTTAAAAATTCGGAACAGTTGCTGAGTTGCAGGACCGTAAATATCAGCACATTGTCATGAATACCCAAAATGTTGAATATTCAGAGGTTTTTCCTTAATAACTATTTATTTTTGCACGTTAGTGAATAATACATTATATCCAAACCTATGGAAGAGTGCTTATACAATTCGATTCTTTGAGAATATTTATAATTGTCCTTAAAGGACTCCAAGGTTTTGATATAATAATTTCATAGAAACTGGAACTTTCCTCTATAACTGGAAGATTTTCCTCTATAACTGGGTTTCAGTGCGTTTTATGCCAATCTTTGAAATAACCAACTTTAAAGTACCTTCGTTATCCTTCATGTTTTATATGAAATATTTTTAAAAATTCGGTACAGTTGCTGAGTTGCAGGACCGTAAATATCAGCACATTGTCATGAATACGCAAAATGTTGAATATTCAGAGGTTTTTCCTTAATAACTATTTATTTTTGCACTTCTGTGAATAATACATTATATCCAAACGTATGGAAGAGTGCTTATACTATTAAATTCCTTCGGAATATTTATATTTATCCTTAACGGACGCCAAGCTATTGAAATAACAATTATATACATTGTGGACTTTTTTCAGATTTTCCTCTAAAACAGGGTTTCAGTGCGTTTTAGGCCAATCTTTAAAATAACCAACTTTAAAGAACCATCGTTATCCTTCAAGTTTAATTTGAAATATTTTTAAAAATTCGGAACAGTTGCTGAGTTGCAGGACCGTAAATATCAGCAAAATATCAAGAATACGCACAATGTTGAATATTCAGAGGGTTTTCCTTAATAACTATTTATTTTTGCACTTTAGTGAATAATACATTATATCCAAACGTATGGAAGAGTGCTTATACTATTAAATTCCTTCAGAATATTTATAATTACCCATGACGGACTCAAAGTTTTGAAATAATAATTTCATAAAAACTGGAACTTCTTCAGATTTTCCTCTATAACTGGTTTTTCAGTGCGTTTTATGCCAATCTTTGAAATAACCAACTTTAAAGTACCTTCGTTATCCTTCATGTTTTATATGAAATATTTTTAAAAATTCGGTACAGTTGCTGAGTTGCAGGACCGTAAATATCAGCACATTGTCATGAATACGCAAAATGTTGAATATTCAGAGGTTTTTCCTTAATAACTATTTATTTTTGCACTTCTGTGAATAATACATTATATCCAAACGTATGGAAGAGTGCTTATACTATTAAATTCCTTCGGAATATTTATATTTATCCTTAACGGACGCCAAGCTATTGAAATTACAATTATATGCATTGTGGACATTTTTCAGATTTTCCTCTAAAACAGGGTTCCAGTGCGTTTTAGGCCAATTTTCGAAATAAACAACCTTAACGTACCTTCGTTATCCTTCAAGTTTAATATGAAATATTTTTATAAATTCGGAACAGTTGCTGAGTTGCAGGACCGTAAATATCAGCAGATTGTCATGAATACGCACAATATTGAATATTCAGAGGGTTTTCCTTAATAACTATTTATTTTTGCACTTTAGTGAATAATACATTATATCCAAACGTATGGAAGAGCGCTTATACTATTAAATTCCTTCAGAATATTTATAATTACCCATGACGGACTCCAAAGTTTTGAAATAATAATTTCATAAAAACTGGAACTTCTTCAGATTTTCCTCTATAACTGGTTTTCAGTGCGTTTTATGCCAATCTTTGAAATAACCAACTTTAAAGTACCTTCGTTATCCTTCATGTTTTATATGAAATATTTTTAAAAATTCGGTACAGTTGCTGAGTTGCAGGACCGTAAATATCAGCACATTGTCATGAATACGCAAAATGTTGAATATTCAGAGGTTTTTCCTTAATAACTATTTATTTTTGCACTTCTGTGAATAATACATTATATCCAAACGTATGGAAGAGTGCTTATACTATTCGATTCCTTCAGAATATTTATAATTGTCCTTAAAGGACCCCAAGGTTTTGATATAATAATTTCATAGATACTGGAACTTTTTCAGATTTTCCTCTATAACCAGATTTCCTCTAGTTTAATATGAAATATTTTTAAAAATTCGGAACAGTTGCTGAGTTGCAGGACCGTAAATATCAGCACATTGTCATGAATACGCAAAATGTTGAATATTCAGAGGTTTTTCCTTAATAACTATTTATTTTTGCACTTCTGTGAATAATACATTATATCCAAACGTATGGAAGAGTGCTTATACTATTAAATTCCTTCGGAATATTTATCCTTAACGGACGCCAAGCTATTGAAATAACAATTATATACATTGTGGACTTTTTTCAGATTTTCCTCTAAAACAGGGTTTCAGTGCGTTTTAGGCCAATCTTTGAAATAACCATTTATTTTTGCACTTATGGTTTATAACCATTTATTTTTGCACTTTAGGTTTTCCTTAATAACCATTTATTTTTGCACTTTAGTGAATAATACAATATATCCAAACGTATGGAAGAGTGCTTATACTATTAGATTCCTTCAGAATATTTATATTTATCCTTAACGGACGCCAAGCTATTGAAATAACAATTATATGCATTGTGGACATTTTTCAGATTTTCCTCTAAAACAGGGTTTCAGTGCGTTTTAGGCCAATTTTCGAAATAAACAACCATAACGTACCTTCGTTATCCTTCAAGTTTAATATGAAATATTTTTATAAATTCGGAACAGTTGCTGAGTTGCAGGACCGTAAATATCAGCAGATTGTCATGAATACGCACAATATTGAATATTCAGAGGGTTTTCCTTAATAACTATTTATTTTTGCACTTTAGTGAATAATACATTATATCCAAACGTATGGAAGAGTGCTTATACTATTAAATTCCTTCAGAATATTTATAATTACCCATGACGGACTCCAAAGTTTTGAAATAATAATTTCATAAAAACTGGAACTTCTTCAGATTTTCCTCTATAACTGGTTTTCAGTGCGTTTTATGCCAATCTTTGAAATAACCAACTTTAAAGTACCTTCGTTATCCTTCATGTTTTATATGAAATATTTTTAAAAATTCGGTACAGTTGCTGAGTTGCAGGACCGTAAATATCAGCACATTGTCATGAATACGCAAAATGTTGAATATTCAGAGGTTTTTCCTTAATAACTATTTATTTTTGCACTTCTGTGAATAATACATTATATCCAAACGTATGGAAGAGTGCTTATACTATTAAATTCCTTCGGAATATTTATAATTGTCCTTAAATGACTCCAAGGTTTTGATATAATAATTTCATAGATACTGGAAATTTTTCAGATTTTCCTCTATAACTGGGTTTCAGTGCATTTTAGGCCAATCTTTGAATTAACCAACTTTAAAGATCCTTCGTTATCCTTCAAGTTTAATATGAAATATTTTTAAAAATTCGGAACAGTTGCTGAGTTGCAGGACCGTAAATATCAGCACATTGTCATGAATACCCAAAATGTTGAATATTCAGAGGTTTTTCCTTAATAACTATTTATATTTGCACTTTAGTGAATAATACATTCTATCCAAACCTATGGAAGAGTGCTTATACAATTCGATTCCTTCAGAATATTTATAATTGTCCTTAAAGGACTCCAAGGTTTTGATATAATAATTTCATAGATACTGGAACTTTTTCAGATTTTCCTCTATAACTGGGTTTCAGTGCATTTTAGGCCAATCTTTGAAATAACCAGCTTTAAAGATCCTTCGTTATCCTTCAAGTTTAATATGAAATATTTTTAAAAATTCGGAACAGTTGCTGAGTTGCAGGACCGTAAATATCAGCACATTGTCATGAATACCCAAAATGTTGAATATTCAGAGGTTTTTCCTTAATAACTATTTATTTTTGCACGTTAGTGAATAATACATTATATCCAAACCTATGGAAGAGTGCTTATACAATTCGATTCTTTGAGAATATTTATAATTGTCCTTAAAGGACTCCAAGGTTTTGATATAATAATTTCATTGAAACTGGAACTTTCCTCTATAACTGGAAGATTTTCCTCTATAACTGGGTTTCAGTGCGTTTAAGGCCAATCTTTGAAATAACCAACTTTAAAGAACCTTCGTTATCCTTCAAGTTTAAAATGAAATATTTTTAAAAATTCGGAACAGTTGCTGAGTTGCAGGACCGTAAATATCAGCACATTGTCATGAATACCCAAAATGTTGAATATTCAGAGGTTTTTCCTTAATAACTATTTATTTTTGCACGTTAGTGAATAATACATTATATCCAAACCTATGGAAGAGTGCTTATACAATTCGATTCTTTGAGAATATTTATAATTGTCCTTATAGGACTCCAAGGTTTTGATATAATAATTTCATAGAAACTGGAACTTTCCTCTATAACTGGAAGATTTTCCTCTATAACTGGGTTTCAGTGCGTTTTATGCCAATCTTTGAAATAACCAACTTTAAAGTACCTTCGTTATCCTTCATGTTTTATATGAAATATTTTTAAAAATTCGGTACAGTTGCTGAGTTGCAGGACCGTAAATATCAGCACATTGTCATGAATACGCAAAATGTTGAATATTCAGAGGTTTTTCCTTAATAACTATTTATTTTTGCACTTCTGTGAATAATACATTATATCCAAACGTATGGAAGAGTGCTTATACTATTAAATTCCTTCGGAATATTTATATTTATCCTTAACGGACGCCAAGCTATTGAAATAACAATTATATACATTGTGGACTTTTTTCAGATTTTCCTCTAAAACAGGGTTTCAGTGCGTTTTAGGCCAATCTTTAAAATAACCAACTTTAAAGAACCATCGTTATCCTTCAAGTTTAATTTGAAATATTTTTAAAAATTCGGAACAGTTGCTGAGTTGCAGGACCGTAAATATCAGCAAAATATCAAGAATACGCACAATGTTGAATATTCAGAGGGTTTTCCTTAATAACTATTTATTTTGCACTTTAGTGAATAATACATTATATCCAAACGTATGGAAGAGTGCTTATACTATTAAATTCCTTCAGAATATTTATAATTACCCATGACGGACTCCAAAGTTTTGAAATAATAATTTCATAAAACTGGAACTTCTTCAGATTTTCCTCTATAACTGGTTTTCAGTGCGTTTTATGCCAATCTTTGAAATAACCAACTTTAAAGTACCTTCGTTATCCTTCATGTTTTATATGAAATATTTTTAAAAATTCGGTACAGTTGCTGAGTTGCAGGACCGTAAATATCAGCACATTGTCATGAATACGCAAAATGTTGAATATTCAGAGGTTTTTCCTTAATAACTATTTATTTTTGCACTTCTGTGAATAATACATTATATCCAAACGTATGGAAGAGTGCTTATACTATTAAATTCCTTCGGAATATTTATATTTATCCTTAACGGACGCCAAGCTATTGAAATAACAATTATATACATTGTGGACTTTTTCAGATTTTCCTCTATAACTGGGTTTCAGTGCATTTTAGGCCAATCTTTGAAATAACCAACTTTAAAGAACCTTCGTTATCCTTCAAGTTTAATTTGAAATATTTTTAAAAATTCGGAACAGTTGCTGAGTTGCAGGACCGTAAATATCAGCAAAATATCAAGAATACGCACAATGTTGAATATTCAGAGGTTTTTCCTTAATAACTATTTATATTTGCACTTTAGTGAATAATACATTCTATCCAAACCTATGGAAGAGTGCTTATACAATTCGATTCCTTCAGAATATTTATAATTGTCCTTAAAGTACTCCAAGGTTTTGATATAATAATTTCATAGATACTGGAACTTTTTCAGATTTTCCTCTATAACCAGATTTCCTCTAGTTTAATATGAAATATTTTTAAAAATTCGGAACAGTTGCTGAGTTGCAGGACCGTAAATATCAGCACATTGTCATGAATACGCAAAATGTTGAATATTCAGAGGTTTTTCCTTAATAACTATTTATTTTTGCACTTCTGTGAATAATACATTATATCCAAACGTATGGAAGAGTGCTTATACTATTAAATTCCTTCGGAATATTTATCCTTAACGGACGCCAAGCTATTGAAATAACAATTATATACATTGTGGACTTTTTTCAGATTTTCCTCTAAAACAGGGTTTCAGTGCGTTTTAGGCCAATCTTTGAAATAACCATTTATTTTTGCACTTATGGTTTATAACCATTTATTTTTGCACTTTAGGTTTTCCTTAATAACCATTTATTTTTGCACTTTAGTGAATAATACAATATATCCAAACGTATGGAAGAGTGCTTATACTATTAGATTCCTTCAGAATATTTATATTTATCCTTAACGGACGCCAAGCTATTGAAATAACAATTATATGCATTGTGGACATTTTTCAGATTTTCCTCTAAAACAGGGTTTCAGTGCGTTTTAGGCCAATTTTCGAAATAAACAACCTTAACGTACCTTCGTTATCCTTCAAGTTTAATATGAAATATTTTTATAAATTCGGAACAGTTGCTGAGTTGCAGGACCGTAAATATCAGCAGATTGTCATGAATACGCACAATATTGAATATTCAGAGGGTTTTCCTTAATAACTATTTATTTTTGCACTTTAGTGAATAATACATTATATCCAAACGTATGGAAGAGTGCTTATACTATTAAATTCCTTCAGAATATTTATAATTACCCATGACGGACTCCAAAGTTTTGAAATAATAATTTCATAAAAACTGGAACTTCTTCAGATTTTCCTCTATAACTGGTTTTCAGTGCGTTTTATGCCAATCTTTGAAATAACCAACTTTAAAGTACCTTCGTTATCCTTCATGTTTTATATGAAATATTTTTAAAAATTCGGTACAGTTGCTGAGTTGCAGGACCGTAAATATTAGCACATTGTCAAGAATACGCAAAATGTTGAATATTCAGAGGTTTTTCCTTAATAACTATTTATTTTTGCACTTTAGTTAATAATACATTCTATCCAAACCTATTGAAGAGTGCTTATACAATTCGATTCCTTCAGAATATTTATAATTGTCCTTAAATGACTCCAAGGTTTTGATATAATAATTTCATAGATACTGGAAATTTTTCAGATTTTCCTCTATAACTGGGTTTCAGTGCATTTTAGGCCAATCTTTGAATTAACCAACTTTAAAGATCCTTCGTTATCCTTCAAGTTTAATATGAAATATTTTTAAAAATTCGGAACAGTTGCTGAGTTGCAGGACCGTATATATCAGCACATTGTCATGAATACCCAAAATGTTGAATATTCAGAGGTTTTTCCTTAATAACTATTTATATTTGCACTTTAGTGAATAATACATTCTATCCAAACCTATGGAAGAGTGCTTATACAATTCGATTCCTTCAGAATATTTATAATTGTCCTTAAAGGACTCCAAGGTTTTGATATAATAATTTCATAGATACTGGAACTTTTTCAGATTTTCATCTATAACTGGGCTTCAGTGCATTTTAGGCCAATCTTTGAAATAACCAGCTTTAAAGATCCTTCGTTATCCTTCAAGTTTAATATGAAATATTTTTAAAAATTCGGAACAGTTGCTGAGTTGCAGGACCGTAAATATCAGCACATTGTCATGAATACCCAAAATGTTGAATATTCAGAGGTTTTTCCTTAATAACTATTTATTTTTGCACGTTAGTGAATAATACATTATATCCAAACCTATGGAAGAGTGCTTATACAATTCGATTCTTTGAGAATATTTATAATTGTCCTTAAAGGACTCCAAGGTTTTGATATAATAATTTCATAGAAACTGGAACTTTCCTCTATAACTGGAAGATTTTCCTCTATAACTGGGATTCAGTGCGTTTAAGGCCAATCTTTGAAATAACCAACTTTAAAGAACCTTCGTTATCCTTCAAGTTTAAAATGAAATATTTTTAAAAATTCGGAACAGTTGCTGAGTTGCAGGACCGTAAATATCAGCACATTGTCATGAATACGCAAAATGTTGAATATTCAGAGGTTTTTCCTTAATAACTATTTATTTTTGCACTTCTGTGAATAATACATTATATCCAAACGTATGGAAGAGTGCTTATACTATTAAATTCCTTCGGAATATTTATATTTATCCTTAACGGACGCCAAGCTATTGAAATAACAATTATATACATTGTGGACTTTTTTCAGATTTTCCTCTAAAACAGGGTTTCAGTGCGTTTTACGCCAATCTTTGAAATAACCAACTTTAAAGAACCTTCGTTATCCTTCAAGTTTAATTTGAAATATTTTTAAAAATTCGGAACTGTTGCTGAGTTGCAGGACCGTAAATATCAGCAAAATATCAAGAATACGCACAATGTTGAATATTCAGAGGGTTTTCCTTAATAACCATTTATTTTTGCACTATTGTGAATAATACAATATATCCAAACGTATGGAAGAGTGCTTATACTATTAGATTCCTTCAGAATATTTATATTTATCCTTAACGGACGCCAAGCTATTGAAATAACAATTATATGCATTGTGGACATTTTCAGATTTTCCTCTAAAACAGGGTTTCAGTGCGTTTTAGGCCAATTTTCGAAATAAACAACCTTAACGTACCTTCGTTATCCTTCAAGTTTAATATGAAATATTTTTATAAATTCGGAACAGTTGCTGAGTTGCAGGACCGTAAATATCAGCAGATTGTCATGAATACGCACAATATTGAATATTCAGAGGGTTTTCCTTAATAACTATTTATTTTTGCACTTTAGTGAATAATACATTATATCCAAACGTATGGAAGAGTGCTTATACTATTAAATTCCTTCAGAATATTTATAATTACCCATGACGGACTCCAAAGTTTTGAAATAATAATTTCATAAAAACTGGAACTTCTTCAGATTTTCCTCTATAACTGGTTTTCAGTGCGTTTTATGCCAATCTTTGAAATAACCAACTTTAAAGTACCTTCGTTATCCTTCATGTTTTATATGAAATATTTTTAAAAATTCGGTACAGTTGCTGAGTTGCAGGACCGTAAATATTAGCACATTGTCAAGAATACGCAAAATGTTGAATATTCAGAGGTTTTTCCTTAATAACTATTTATTTTTGCACTTTAGTGAATAATACATTCTATCCAAACCTATGGAAGAGTGCTTATACAATTCGATTCCTTCAGAATATTTATAATTGTCCTTAAATGACTCCAAGGTTTTGATATAATAATTTCATAGATACTGGAAATTTTTCAGATTTTCCTCTATAACTGGGTTTCAGTGCATTTTAGGCCAATCTTTGAATTAACCAACTTAAAGATCCTTCGTTATCCATCAAGTTTAATATGAAATATTTTTAAAAATTCGGAACAGTTGCTGAGTTGCAGGACCGTATATATCAGCACATTGTCATGAATACCCAAAATGTTGAATATTCAGAGGTTTTCCTTAATAACTATTTATATTTGCACTTTAGTGAATAATACATTCTATCCAAACCTATGGAAGAGTGCTTATACAATTCGATTCCTTCAGAATATTTATAATTGTCCTTAAAGGACTCCAAGGTTTTGATATAATAATTTCATAGATACTGGAACTTTTTCAGATTTTCCTCTATAACTGGGCTTCAGTGCATTTTAGGCCAATCTTTGAAATAACCAGCTTTAAAGATCCTTCGTTATCCTTCAAGTTTAATATGAAATATTTTTAAAAATTCGGAACAGTTGTTGAGTTGCAGGACCGTAAATATCAGCACATTGTCATGAATACCCAAAATGTTGAATATTCAGAGGTTTTTCCTAATAACTATTTATTTTTGCACGTTAGTGAATAATACATTATATCCAAACCTATGGAAGAGTGCTTATACAATTCGATTCTTTGAGAATATTTATAATTGTCCTTAAAGGACTCCAAGGTTTTGATATAATAATTTCATAGAAACTGGAACTTTCCTCTATAACTGGAAGATTTTCCTCTATAACTGGGTTTCAGTGCGTTTAAGGCCAATCTTTGAAATAACCAACTTTAAAGAACCTTCGTTATCCTTCAAGTTTAAAATGAAATATTTTAAAAAATTCGGAACAGTTGCTGAGTTGCAGGACCGTAAATATCAGCACATTGTCATGAATACGCAAAATGTTGAATATTCAGAGGTTTTTCCTTAATAACTATTTATTTTTGCACTTCTGTGAATAATACATTATATCCAAACGTATGGAAGAGTGCTTATACTATTAAATTCCTTCGGAATATTTATATTTATCCTTAACGGGACGCCAAGCTATTGAAATAACAATTATATACATTGTGGACTTTTTTCAGATTTTCCTCTAAAACAGGGTTTCAGTGCGTTTTACGCCAATCTTTGAAATAACCAACTTTAAAGAACCTTCGTTATCCTTCAAGTTTAATTTGAAATATTTTTAAAAATTCGGAACAGTTGCTGAGTTGCAGGACCGTAAATATCAGCAAAATATCAAGAATACGCACAATGTTGAATATTCAGAGGGTTTTCCTTAATAACCATTTATTTTTGCACTATTGTGAATAATACAATATATCCAAACGTATGGAAGAGTGCTTATACTATTAGATTCCTTCAGAATATTTATATTTATCCTTAACGGACGCCAAGCTATTGAAATAACAATTATATGCATTGTGGACATTTTTCAGATTTTCCTCTAAAACAGGGTTTCAGTGCGTTTTAGGCCAATTTTCGAAATAAACAACCTTAACGTACCTTCGTTATCCTTCAAGTTTAATATGAAATATTTTTATAAATTCGGAACAGTTGCTGAGTTGCAGGACCGTAAATATCAGCAGATTGTCATGAATACGCTCAATATTGAATATTCAGAGGTTTTTCCTTAATAACTATTTATTTTTGCACTTTAGTGAATAATACATTCTATCCAAACCTATGGAAGAGTGCTTATACAATTCGATTCCTTCAGAATATTTATAATTGTCCTTAAATGACTCCAAGGTTTTGATATAATAATTTCATAGATACTGGAAATTTTTCAGATTTTCCTCTATAACTGGGTTTCAGTGCATTTTAGGCCAATCTTTGAATTAACCAACTTTAAAGATCCTTCGTTATCCATCAAGTTTAATATGAAATATTTTTAAAAATTCGGAACAGTTGCTGAGTTGCAGGACCGTATATATCAGCACATTGTCATGAATACCCAAAATGTTGAATATTCAGAGGTTTTTCCTTAATAACTATTTATATTTGCACTTTAGTGAATAATACATTCTATCCAAACCTATGGAAGAGTGCTTATACAATTCGATTCCTTCAGAATATTTATAATTGTCCTTAAAGGACTCCAAGGTTTTGATATAATAATTTCATAGATACTGGAACTTTTTCAGATTTTCCTCTATAACTGGGCTTCAGTGCATTTTAGGCCAATCTTTGAAATAACCAGCTTTAAAGATCCTTCGTTATCCTTCAAGTTTAATATGAAATATTTTTAAAAATTCGGAACAGTTGCTGAGTTGCAGGACCGTAAATATCAGCACATTGTCATGAATACCCAAAATGTTGAATATTCAGAGGTTTTTCCTTAATAACTATTTATTTTTGCACGTTAGTGAATAATACATTATATCCAAACCTATGGAAGAGTGCTTATACAATTCGATTCTTTGAGAATATTTATAATTGTCCTTAAAGGACTCCAAGGTTTTGATATAATAATTTCATAGAAACTGGAACTTTCCTCTATAACTGGAAGATTTTCCTCTATAACTGGGTTTCAGTGCGTTTAAGGCCAATCTTTGAAATAACCAACTTTAAAGAACCTTCGTTATCCTTCAAGTTTAAAATGAAATATTTTTAAAAATTCGGAACAGTTGCTGAGTTGCAGGACCGTAAATATCAGCACATTGTCATGAATACGCAAAATGTTGAATATTCAGAGGTTTTTCCTTAATAACTATTTATTTTTGCACTTCTGTGAATAATACATTATATCCAAACGTATGGAAGAGTGCTTATACTATTAAATTCCTTCGGAATATTTATATTTATCCTTAACGGACGCCAAGCTATTGAAATAACAATTATATACATTGTGGACTTTTTTCAGATTTTCCTCTAAAACAGGGTTTCAGTGCGTTTTACGCCAATCTTTGAAATAACCAACTTTAAAGAACCTTCGTTATCCTTCAAGTTTAATTTGAAATATTTTTAAAAATTCGGAACAGTTGCTGAGTTGCAGGACCGTAAATATCAGCAAAATATCAAGAATACGCACAATGTTGAATATTCAGAGGGTTTTCCTTAATAACCATTTATTTTTGCACTATTGTGAATAATACAATATATCCAAACGTATGGAAGAGTGCTTATACTATTAGATTCCTTCAGAATATTTATATTTATCCTTAACGGACGCCAAGCTATTGAAATAACAATTATATGCATTGTGGACATTTTTCAGATTTTCCTCTAAAACAGGGTTTCAGTGCGTTTTAGGCCAATTTTCGAAATAAACAACCTTAACGTACCTTCGTTATCCTTCAAGTTTAATATGAAATATTTTTATAAATTCGGAACAGTTGCTGAGTTGCAGGACCGTAAATATCAGCAGATTGTCATGAATACGCTCAATATTGAATATTCAGAGGGTTTTCCTTAATAACTATTTATTTTTGCACTTTAGTGAATAATACATTATATCCAAACGTATGGAAGAGTGCTTATACTATTAAATTCCTTCAGAATATTTATAATTACCCATGACGGACTCCAAAGTTTTGAAATAATAATTTCATAAAAACTGGAACTTCTTCAGATTTTCCTCTATAACTGGTTTTCAGTGCGTTTTATGCCAATCTTTGAAATAACCAACTTTAAAGTACCTTCGTTATCCTTCATGTTTTATATGAAATATTTTTAAAAATTCGGTACAGTTGCTGAGTTGCAGGACCGTAAATATTAGCACATTGTCAAGAATACGCAAAATGTTGAATATTCAGAGGTTTTTCCTTAATAACTATTTATTTTTGCACTTTAGTGAATAATACATTCTATCCAAACCTATGGAAGAGTGCTTATACAATTCGATTCCTTCAGAATATTTATAATTGTCCTTAAATGACTCCAAGGTTTTGATATAATAATTTCATAGATACTGGAAATTTTTCAGATTTTCCTCTATAACTGGGTTTCAGTGCATTTTAGGCCAATCTTTGAATTAACCAACTTTAAAGATCCTTCGTTATCCATCAAGATTAATATGAAATATTTTTAAAAATTCGGAACAGTTGCTGAGTTGCAGGACCGTATGTATCAGCACATTGTCATGAATACCCAAAATGTTGAATATTCAGAGGTTTTTCCTTAATAACTATTTATATATGCACTTTAGTGAATAATACATTCTATCCAAACCTATGGAAGAGTGCTTATACAATTCGATTCCTTCAGAATATTTATAATTGTCCTTAAAGGACTCCAAGGTTTTGATATAATAATTTCATAGATACTGGAACTTTTTCAGATTTTCCTCTATAACTGGGCTTCAGTGCATTTTAGGCCAATCTTTGAAATAACCAGCTTTAAAGATCCTTCGTTATCCTTCAAGTTTAATATGAAATATTTTTAAAAATTCGGAACAGTTGCTGAGTTGCAGGACCGTAAATATCAGCACATTGTCATGAATACCCAAAATGTTGAATATTCAGAGGTTTTTCCTTAATAACTATTTATTTTTGCACGTTAGTGAATAATAAATTATATCCAAACCTATGGAAGAGTGCTTATACAATTCGATTCTTTGAGAATATTTATAATTGTCCTTAAAGGACTCCAAGGTTTTGATATAATAATTTCATAGAAACTGGAACTTTCCTCTATAACTGGAAGATTTTCCTCTATAACTGGGTTTCAGTGCGTTTAAGGCCAATCTTTGGAATAACCAACTTTAAAGAACCTTCGTTATCCTTCAAGTTTAAAATGAAATATTTTTAAAAATTCGGAACAGTTGCTGAGTTGCAGGACCGTAAATATCAGCACATTGTCATGAATACCCAAAATGTTGAATATTCAGAGGTTTTTCCTTAATAACTATTTATTTTTGCACGTTAGTGAATAATACATTATATCCAAACCTATGGAAGAGTGCTTATACAATTCGATTCTTTGAGAATATTTATAATTGTCCGTAAAGGACTCCAAGGTTTTGATATAATAATTTCATAGAAACTGGAACTTTCCTCTATAACTGGAAGATTTTCCTCTATAACTGGGTTTCAGTGCGTTTTATGCCAATCTTTGAAATAACCAACTTTAAAGTACCTTCGTTATCCTTCATGTTTTATATGAAATATTTTTAAAAATTCGGTACAGTTGCTGAGTTGCAGGACCGCAAATATCAGCACATTGTCATGAATACGCAAAATGTTGAATATTCAGAGGTTTTTCCTTAATAACTATTTATTTTTGCACTTCTGTGAATAATACATTATATCCAAACGTATGGAAGAGTGCTTATACTATTAAATTCCTTCGGAATATTTATATTTATCCTTAACGGACGCCAAGCTATTGAAATAACAATTATATACATTGTGGACTTTTTTCAGATTTTCCTCTAAAACAGGGTTTCAGTGCGTTTTAGGCCAATCTTTGAAATAACCAACTTTAAAGAACCTTCGTTATCCTTCAAGTTTAATTTGAAATATTTTTAAAAATTCGGAACAGTTGCTGAGTTGCAGGACCGTAAATATCAGCAAAATATCAAGAATACGCACAATGTTGAATATTCAGAGGGTTTTCCTTAATAACCATTTATTTTTGCACTTTAGTGAATAATACAATATATCCAAACGTATGGAAGAGTGCTTATACTATTAGATCCCTTCAGAATATTTATATTTATCCTTAACGGACGCCAAGCTATTGAAATAACAATTATATGCATTGTGGACATTTTTCAGATTTTCCTCTAAAACAGGGTTTCAGTGCGTTTTAGGCCAATTTTCGAAATAAACAACCTTAACGTACCTTCGTTATCCTTCAAGTTTAATATGAAATATTTTTATAAATTCGGAACAGTTGCTGAGTTGCAGGACCGTAAATATCAGCAGATTGTCATGAATACGCACAATATTGAATATTCAGAGGGTTTTCCTTAATAACTATTTATTTTTGCACTTTAGTGAATAATACATTATATCCAAACGTATGGAAGAGTGCTTATACTATTAAATTCCTTCAGAATATTTATAATTACCCATGACGGACTCCAAAGTTTTGAAATAATAATTTCATAAAAACTGGAACTTCTTCAGATTTTCCTCTATAACTGGTTTTCAGTGCGTTTTATGCCAATCTTTGAAATAACCAACTTTAAAGTACCTTCGTTATCCTTCATGTTTTATATGAAATATTTTTAAAATTCGGTACAGTTGCTGAGTTGCAGGACCGTAAATATCAGCACATTGTCATGAATACGCAAAATGTTGAATATTCAGAGGTTTTTCCTTAATAACTATTTATTTTTGCACTTCTGTGAATAATACATTATATCCAAACGTATGGAAGAGTGCTTATACTATTAAATTCCTTCGGAATATTTATATTTATCCTTAACGGACGCCAAGCTATTGAAATAACAATTATATACATTGTGGACTTTTTTCAGATTTTCCTCTATAACTGGGTTTCAGTGCATTTTAGGCCAATCTTTGAAATAACCAACTTTAAAGAACCTTCGTTATCCTTCAAGTTTAATTTGAAATATTTTTAAAAATTCGGAACAGTTGCTGAGTTGCAGGACCGTAAATATCAGCAAAATATCAAGAATACGCACAATGTTGAATATTCAGAGGTTTTTCCTTAATAACTATTTATATTTGCACTTTAGTGAATAATACATTCTATCCAAACCTATGGAAGAGTGCTTATACAATTCGATTCCTTCAGAATATTTATAATTGTCCTTAAAGGACTCCAAGGTTTTGATATAATAATTTCATAGATACTGGAACTTTTTCAGATTTTCCTCTATAACCAGATTTCCTCTAGTTTAATATGAAATATTTTTAAAAATTCGGAACAGTTGCTGAGTTGCAGGACCGTAAATATCAGCACATTGTCATGAATACGCAAAATGTTGAATATTCAGAGGTTTTTCCTTAATAACTATTTATTTTTGCACTTCTGTGAATAATACATTATATCCAAACGTATGGAAGAGTGCTTATACTATTAAATTCCTTCGGAATATTTATCCTTAACGGACGCCAAGCTATTGAAATAACAATTATATACATTGTGGACTTTTTTCAGATTTTCCTCTAAAACAGGGTTTCAGTGCGTTTTAGGCCAATCTTTGAAATAACCATTTATTTTTGCACTTATGGTTTATAACCATTTATTTTTGCACTTTAGGTTTTCCTTAATAACCATTTATTTTTGCACTTTAGTGAATAATACAATATATCCAAACGTATGGAAGAGTGCTTATACTATTAGATTCCTTCAGAATATTTATATTTATCCTTAACGGACGCCAAGCTATTGAAATAACAATTATATGCATTGTGGACATTTTTCAGATTTTCCTCTAAAACAGGGTTTCAGTGCGTTTTAGGCCAATTTTCGAAATAAACAACCTTAACGTACCTTCGTTATCCTTCAAGTTTAATATGAAATATTTTTATAAATTCGGAACAGTTGCTGAGTTGCAGGACCGTAAATATCAGCAGATTGTCATGAATACGCACAATATTGAATATTCAGAGGGTTTTCCTTAATAACTATTTATTTTTGCACTTTAGTGAATAATACATTATATCCAAACGTATGGAAGAGTGCTTATACTATTAAATTCCTTCAGAATATTTATAATTACCCATGACGGACTCCAAAGTTTTGAAATAATAATTTCATAAAAACTGGAACTTCTTCAGATTTTCCTCTATAACTGGTTTTCAGTGCGTTTTATGCCAATCTTTGAAATAACCAACTTTAAAGTACCTTCGTTATCCTTCATGTTTTATATTAAATATTTTTAAAAATTCGGTACAGTTGCTGAGTTGCAGGACCGTAAATATTAGCACATTGTCAAGAATACGCAAAATGTTGAATATTCAGAGGTTTTTCCTTAATAACTATTTATTTTTGCACTTTAGTGAATAATACATTCTATCCAAACCTATGGAAGAGTGCTTATACAATTCGATTCCTTCAGAATATTTATAATTGTCCTTAAATGACTCCAAGGTTTTGATATAATAATTTCATAGATACTGGAAATTTTTCAGATTTTCCTCTATAACTGGGTTTCAGTGCATTTTAGGCCAATCTTTGAATTAACCAACTTTAAAGATCCTTCGTTATCCATCAAGATTAATCTGAAATATTTTTAAAAATTCGGAACAGTTGCTGAGTTGCAGGACCGTATGTATCAGCACATTGTCATGAATACCCAAAATGTTGAATATTCAGAGGTTTTTCCTTAATAACTATTTATATATGCACTTTAGTGAATAATACATTCTATCCAAACCTATGGAAGAGTGCTTATACAATTCGATTCTTTGAGAATATTTATAATTGTCCTTAAAGGACTCCAAGGTTTTGATATAATAATTTCATAGAAACTGGAACTTTCCTCTATAACTGGAAGATTTTCCTCTATAACTGGGTTTCAGTGCGTTTAAGGCCAATCTTTGGAATAACCAACTTTAAAGAACCTTCGTTATCCTTCAAGTTTAAAATGAAATATTTTTAAAAATTCGGAACAGTTGCTGAGTTGCAGGACCGTAAATATCAGCACATTGTCATGAATACCCAAAATGTTGAATATTCAGAGGTTTTTCCTTAATAACTATTTATTTTTGCACGTTAGTGAATAATACATTATATCCAAACCTATGGAAGAGTGCTTATACAATTCGATTCTTTGAGAATATTTATAATTGTCCGTAAAGGACTCCAAGGTTTTGATATAATAATTTCATAGAAACTGGAACTTTCCTCTATAACTGGAAGATTTTCCTCTATAACTGGGTTTCAGTGCGTTTTATGCCAATCTTTGAAATAACCAACTTTAAAGTACCTTCGTTATCCTTCATGTTTTATATGAAATATTTTTAAAAATTCGGTACAGTTGCTGAGTTGCAGGACCGCAAATATCAGCACATTGTCATGAATACGCAAAATGTTGAATATTCAGAGGTTTTTCCTTAATAACTATTTATTTTTGCACTTCTGTGAATAATACATTATATCCAAACGTATGGAAGAGTGCTTATACTATTAAATTCCTTCGGAATATTTATCCTTAACGGACGCCAAGCCATTGAAATAACAATTATATACATTGTGGACTTTTTTCAGATTTTCCTCTAAAACAGGGTTTCAGTGCGTTTTAGGCCAATCTTTGAAATAACCATTTATTTTTGCACTTATGGTTTATAACCATTTATTTTTGCAATTTAGGTTTTCCTTAATAACCATTTATTTTTGCACTTTAGTGAATAATACAATATATCCAAACGTATGGAAGAGTGCTTATACTATTAGATTCCTTCAGAATATTTATATTTATCCTTAACGGACGCCAAGCTATTGAAATAACAATTATATGCATTGTGGACATTTTTCAGATTTTCCTCTAAAACAGGGTTTCAGTGCGTTTTAGGCCAATTTTCGAAATAAACAACCTTAACGTACCTTCGTTATCCTTCAAGTTTAATATGAAATATTTTTATAAATTCGGAACAGTTGCTGAGTTGCAGGACCGTAAATATCAGCAGATTGTCATGAATACGCACAATATTGAATATTCAGAGGGTTTTCCTTAATAACTATTTATTTTTGCACTTTAGTGAATAATACATTATATCCAAACGTATGGAAGAGTGCTTATACTATTAAATTCCTTCAGAATATTTATAATTACCCATGACGGACTCCAAAGTTTTGAAATAATAATTTCATAAAAACTGGAACTTCTTCAGATTTTCCTCTATAACTGGTTTTCAGTGCGTTTTATGCCAATCTTTGAAATAACCAACTTTAAAGTACCTTCGTTATCCTTCATGTTTTATATGAAATATTTTTAAAAATTCGGTACAGTTGCTGAGTTGCAGGACCGTAAATATCAGCACATTGTCATGAATACGCAAAATGTTGAATATTCAGAGGTTTTTCCTTAATAACTATTTATTTTTGCACTTCTGTGAATAATACATTATATCCAAACGTATGGAAGAGTGCTTATACTATTAAATTCCTTCAGAATATTTATAATTGTCCTTAAATGACTCCAAGGTTTTGATATAATAATTTCATAGATACTGGAACTTTTTCAGATTTTCATCTATAACTGGGCTTCAGTGCATTTTAGGCCAATCTTTGAAATAACCAGCTTTAAAGATCCTTCGTTATCCTTCAAGTTTAATATGAAATATTTTTAAAAATTCGGAACAGTTGCTGAGTTGCAGGACCGTAAATATCAGCACATTGTCATGAATACGCAAAATGTTGAATATTCAGAGGTTTTTCCTTAATAACTATTTATTTTTGCACTTCTGTGAATAATACATTATATCCAAACGTATGGAAGAGTGCTTATACTATTAAATTCCTTCGGAATATTTATATTTATCCTTAACGGACGCCAAGCTATTGAAATAACAATTATATACATTGTGGACTTTTTTCAGATTTTCCTCTAAAACAGGGTTTCAGTGCGTTTTACGCCAATCTTTGAAATAACCAACTTTAAAGAACCTTCGTTATTCTTCAAGTTTAATTTGAAATATTTTTAAAAATTCGGAACAGTTGCTGAGTTGCAGGACCGTAAATATCAGCAAAATATCAAGAATACGCACAATGTTGAATATTCAGAGGGTTTTCCTTAATAACCATTTATTTTTGCACTATTGTGAATAATACAATATATCCAAACGTATGGAAGAGTGCTTATACTATTAGATTCCTTCAGAATATTTATATTTATCCTTAACGGACGCCAAGCTATTGAAATAACAATTATATGCATTGTGGACATTTTTCAGATTTTCCTCTAAAACAGGGTTTCAGTGCGTTTTAGGCCAATTTTCGAAATAAACAACCTTAACGTACCTTCGTTATCCTTCAAGTTTAATATGAAATATTTTTATAAATTCGGAACAGTTGCTGAGTTGCAGGACCGTAAATATCAGCAGATTGTCATGAATACGCACAATATTGAATATTCAGAGGGTTTTCCTTAATAACTATTTATTTTTGCACTTTAGTGAATAATACATTATATCCAAACGTATGGAAGAGTGCTTATACTATTAAATTCCTTCAGAATATTTATAATTACCCATGACGGACTCCAAAGTTTTGAAATAATAATTTCATAAAAACTGGAACTTCTTCAGATTTTCCTCTATAACTGGTTTTCAGTGCGTTTTATGCCAATCTTTGAAATAACCAACTTTAAAGTACCTTCGTTATCCTTCATGTTTTATATGAAATATTTTTAAAAATTCGGTACAGTTGCTGAGTTGCAGGACCGTAAATATTAGCACATTGTCAAGAATACGCAAAATGTTGAATATTCAGAGGTTTTTCCTTAATAACTATTTATTTTTGCACTTTAGTGAATAATACATTCTATCCAAACCTATGGAAGAGTGCTTATACAATTCGATTCCTTCAGAATATTTATAATTGTCCTTAAATGACTCCAAGGTTTTGATATAATAATTTCATAGATACTGGAAATTTTTCAGATTTTCCTCTATAACTGGGTTTCAGTGCATTTTAGGCCAATCTTTGAATTAACCAACTTTAAAGATCCTTCGTTATCCATCAAGTTTAATATGAAATATTTTTAAAAATTCGGAACAGTTGCTGAGTTGCAGGACCGTATATATCAGCACATTGTCATGAATACCCAAAATGTTGAATATTCAGAGGTTTTTCCTTAATAACTATTTATATTTGCACTTTAGTGAATAATACATTCTATCCAAACCTATGGAAGAGTGCTTATACAATTCGATTCCTTCAGAATATTTATAATTGTCCTTAAAGGACTCCAAGGTTTTGATATAATAATTTCATAGATACTGGAACTTTTTCAGATTTTCCTCTATAACTGGGCTTCAGTGCATTTTAGGCCAATCTTTGAAATAACCAGCTTTAAAGATCTTTCGTTATCCTTCAAGTTTAATATGAAATATTTTTAAAAATTCGGAACAGTTGCTGAGTTGCAGGACCGTAAATATCAGCACATTGTCATGAATACCCAAAATGTTGAATATTCAGAGGTTTTTCCTTAATAACTATTTATTTTTGCACGTTAGTGAATAATACATTATATCCAAACCTATGGAAGAGTGCTTATACAATTCGATTCTTTGAGAATATTTATAATTGTCCTTAAAGGACTCCAAGGTTTTGATATAATAATTTCATAGAAACTGGAACTTTCCTCTATAACTGGAAGATTTTCCTCTATAACTGGGTTTCAGTGCGTTTAAGGCCAATCTTTGAAATAACCAACTTTAAAGAACCTTCGTTATCCTTCAAGTTTAAAATGAAATATTTTTAAAAATTCGGAACAGTTGCTGAGTTGCAGGACCGTAAATATCAGCACATTGTCATGAATACGCAAAATGTTGAATATTCAGAGGTTTTTCCTTAATAACTATTTATTTTTGCACTTCTGTGAATAATACATTATATCCAAACGTATGGAAGAGTGCTTATACTATTAAATTCCTTCGGAATATTTATATTTATCCTTAACGGACGCCAAGCTATTGAAATAACAATTATATACATTGTGGACTTTTTTCAGATTTTCCTCTAAAACAGGGTTTCAGTGCGTTTTACGCCAATCTTTGAAATATCCAACTTTAAAGAACCTTCGTTATCCTTCAAGTTTAATTTGAAATATTTTTAAAAATTCGGAACAGTTGCTGAGTTGCAGGACCGTAAATATCAGCACATTGTCAAGAATACGCACAATGTTGAATATTCAGAGGGTTTTCCTTAATAACCATTTATTTTTGCACTTTAGTGAATAATACAATATATCCAAACGTATGGAAGAGTGCTTATACTATTAGATCCCTTCAGAATATTTAAATTTATCCTTAACGGACGCCAAGCTATTGAAATAACAATTATATGCATTGTGGACATTTTTCAGATTTTCCTCTAAAACAGGGTTTCAGTGCGTTTTAGGCCAATTTTCGAAATAAACAACCTTAACGTACCTTCGTTATCCTTCAAGTTTAATATGAAATATTTTTATAAATTCGGAACAGTTGCTGAGTTGCAGGACCGTAAATATCAGCAGATTGTCATGAATACGCACAATATTGAATATTCAGAGGGTTTTCCTTAATAACTATTTATTTTTGCACTTTAGTGAATAATACATTATATCCAAACGTATGGAAGAGTGCTTATACTATTAAATTCCTTCAGATTATTTATAATTACTCATGACGGACTCCAAAGTTTTGAAATAATAATTTCATAAAAACTGGAACTTCTTCAGATTTTCCTCTATAACTGGTTTTCAGTGCGTTTTATGCCAATCTTTGAAATAACCAACTTTAAAGTACCTTCGTTATCCTTCATGTTTTATATGAAATATTTTTAAAAATTCGGTACAGTTGCTGAGTTGCAGGACCGTAAATATCAGCACATTGTCATGAATACGCAAAATGTTGAATATTCAGAGGTTTTTCCTTAATAACTATTTATTTTTGCACTTCTGTGAATAATACATTATATCCAAACGTATGGAAGAGTGCTTATACTATTAAATTCCTTCGGAATATTTATATTTATCCTTAACGGACGCCAAGCTATTGAAATAACAATTATATACATTGTGGACTTTTTTCAGATTTTCCTCTATAACTGGGTTTCAGTGCATTTTAGGCCAATCTTTGAAATAACCAACTTTAAAGAACCTTCGTTATCCTTCAAGTTTAATTTGAAATATTTTTAAAAATTCGGAACAGTTGCTGAGTTGCAGGACCGTAAATATCAGCAAAATATCAAGAATACGCACAATGTTGAATATTCAGAGGTTTTTCCTTAATAACTATTTATATTTGCACTTTAGTGAATAATACATTCTATCCAAACCTATGGAAGAGTGCTTATACAATTCGATTCCTTCAGAATATTTATAATTGTCCTTAAAGGACTCCAAGGTTTTGATATAATAATTTCATAGATACTGGAACTTTTTCAGATTTTCCTCTATAACCAGATTTCCTCTAGTTTAATATGAAATATTTTTAAAAATTCGGAACAGTTGCTGAGTTGCAGGACCGTAAATATCAGCACATTGTCATGAATACGCAAAATGTTGAATATTCAGAGGTTTTTCCTTAATAACTATTTATTTTTGCACTTCTGTGAATAATACATTATATCCAAACGTATGGAAGAGTGCTTATTCTATTAAATTCCTTCGGAATATTTATCCTTAACGGACGCCAAGCTATTGAAATAACAATTATATACATTGTGGACTTTTTTCAGATTTTCCTCTAAAACAGGGTTTCAGTGCGTTTTAGGCCAATCTTTGAAATAACCATTTATTTTTGCACTTATGGTTTATAACCATTTATTTTTGCACTTTAGGTTTTCCTTAATAACCATTTATTTTTGCACTTTAGTGAATAATACAATATATCCAAACGTATGGAAGAGTGCTTATACTATTAGATTCCTTCAGAATATTTATATTTATCCTTAACGGACGCCAAGCTATTGAAATAACAATTATATGCATTGTGGACATTTTTCAGATTTTCCTCTAAAACAGGGTTTCAGTGCGTTTTAGGCCAATTTTCGAAATAAACAACCTTAACGTACCTTCGTTATCCTTCAAGTTTAATATGAAATATTTTTATAAATTCGGAACAGTTGCTGAGTTGCAGGACCGTAAATATCAGCAGATTGTCATGAATACGCACAATATTGAATATTCAGAGGGTTTTCCTTAATAACTATTTATTTTTGCACTTTAGTGAATAATACATTATATCCAAACGTATGGAAGAGTGCTTATACTATTAAATTCCTTCAGAATATTTATAATTACCCATGACGGACTCCAAAGTTTTGAAATAATAATTTCATAAAAACTGGAACTTCTTCAGATTTTCCTCTATAACTGGGTTTCAGTGCATTTTAGGCCAATCTTTGAAATAACCAACTTTAAAGAACCTTCGTTATCCTTCAAGTTTAATTTGAAATATTTTTAAAAATTCGGAACAGTTGCTGAGTTGCAGGACCGTAAATATCAGCAAAATATCAAGAATACGCACAATGTTGAATATTCAGAGGTTTTTCCTTAATAACTATTTATATTTGCACTTTAGTGAATAATACATTCTATCCAAACCTATGGAAGAGTGCTTATACAATTCGATTCCTTCAGAATATTTATAATTGTCCTTAAAGGACTCCAAGGTTTTGATATAATAATTTCATAGATACTGGAACTTTTTCAGATTTTCCTCTATAACCAGATTTCCTCTAGTTTAATATGAAATATTTTTAAAAATTCGGAACAGTTGCTGAGTTGCTGGACCGTAAATATCAGAACATTGTCATGAATACGCAAAATGTTGAATATTCAGAGGTTTTTCCTTAATAACTATTTATTTTTGCACTTCTGTGGATCATACATTATATCCAAACGTATGGAAGAGTGCTTATACTATTAAATTCCTTCGGAATATTTATCCTTAACGGACGCCAAGCCATTGAAATAACAATTATATACATTGTGGACTTTTTTCAGATTTTCCTCTAAAACAGGGTTTCAGTGCGTTTTAGGCCAATCTTTGAAATAACCATTTATTTTTGCACTTTAGGTTTTCCTTAATAACCATTTATTTTTGCACTTTAGTGAATAATACAATATATCCAAACGTATGGAAGAGTGCTTATACTATTAAATTCCTTCAGAATATTTATAATTACCCATGACGGACTCCAAAGTTTTGAAATAATAATTTCATAAAAACTGGAACTTCTTCAGATTTTCCTCTATAACTGGTTTTCAGTGCGTTTTATGCCAATCTTTGAAATAACCAACTTTAAAGTACCTTCGTTATCCTTCATGTTTTATATGAAATATTTTTAAAAATTCGGTACAGTTGCTGAGTTGCAGGACCGTAAATATTAGCACATTGTCAAGAATACGCAAAATGTTGAATATTCAGAGGTTTTTCCTTAATAACTATTTATTTTTGCACTTTAGTGAATAATACATTCTATCCAAACCTATGGAAGAGTGCTTATACAATTCGATTCCTTCAGAATATTTATAATTGTCCTTAAATGACTCCAAGGTTTTGATATAATAATTTCATAGATACTGGAAATTTTTCAGATTTTCCTCTATAACTGGGTTTCAGTGCATTTTAGGCCAATCTTTGAATTAACCAACTTTAAAGATCCTTCGTTATCCTTCAAGTTTAATATGAAATATTTTTAAAAATTCGGAACAGTTGCTGAGTTGCAGGACCGTATATATCAGCACATTGTCATGAATACCCAAAATGTTGAATATTCAGAGGTTTTTCCTTAATAACTATTTATATTTGCACTTTAGTGAATAATACATTCTATCCAAACCTATGGAAGAGTGCTTATACAATTCGATTCTTTGAGAATATTTATAATTGTCCTTAAAGGACTCCAAGGTTTTGATATAATAATTTCATAGAAACTGGAACTTTCCTCTATAACTGGAAGATTTTCCTCTATAACTGGGTTTCAGTGCGTTTAAGGCCAATCTTTGAAATAACCAACTTTAAAGAACCTTCGTTATCCTTCAAGTTTAAAATGAAATATTTTTAAAAATTCGGAACAGTTGCTGAGTTGCAGGACCGTAAATATCAGCACATTGTCATGAATACCCAAAATGTTGAATATTCAGAGGTTTTTCCTTAATAACTATTTATTTTTGCACGTTAGTGAATAATACATTATATCCAAACCTATGGAAGAGTGCTTATACAATTCGATTCTTTGAGAATATTTATAATTGTCCTTAAAGGACTCCAAGGTTTTGATATAATAATTTCATAGAAACTGGAACTTTCCTCTATAACTGGAAGATTTTCCTCTATAACTGGTTTTCAGTGCGTTTTATGCCAATCTTTGAAATAACCAACTTTAAAGTACCTTCGTTATCCTTCATGTTTTATATGTAATATTTTTAAAAATTCGGTACAGTTGCTGAGTTGCAGGACCGTAAATATCAGCACATTGTCATGAATACGCAAAATGTTGAATATTCAGAGGTTTTTCCTTAATAACTATTTATTTTTGCACTTCTGTGAATAATACATTATATCCAAACGTATGGAAGAGTGCTTATACTATTAAATTCCTTCGGAATATTTATATTTATCCTTAACGGACGCCAAGCTATTGAAATAACAATTATATACATTGTGGACTTTTTTCAGATTTTCCTCTATAACTGGGTTTCAGTGCATTTTAGGCCAATCTTTGAAATAACAAACTTTAAAGAACCTTCGTTATCCTTCAAGTTTAATTTGAAATATTTTTAAAAATTCGGAACAGTTGCTGAGTTGCAGGACCGTAAATATCAGCAAAATATCAAGAATACGCACAATGTTGAATATTCAGAGGTTTTTCCTTAATAACTATTTATATTTGCACTTTAGTGAATAATACATTCTATCCAAACCTATGGAAGAGTGCTTATACAATTCGATTCCTTCAGAATATTTATAATTGTCCTTAAAGGACTCCAAGGTTTTGATATAATAATTTCATAGATACTGGAACTTTTTCAGATTTTCCTCTATAACCAGATTTCCTCTAGTTTAATATGAAATATTTTTAAAAATTCGGAACAGTTGCTGAGTTGCAGGACCGTAAATATCAGCACATTGTCATGAATACGCAAAATGTTGAATATTCAGAGGTTTTTCCTTAATAACTATTTATTTTTGCACTTCTGTGAATAATACATTATATCCAAACGTATGGAAGAGTGCTTATACTATTAAATTCCTTCGGAATATTTATCCTTAACGGACGCCAAGCCATTGAAATAACAATTATATACATTGTGGACTTTTTTCAGATTTTCCTCTAAAACAGGGTTTCAGTGCGTTTTAGGCCAATCTTTGAAATAACCATTTATTTTTGCACTTATGGTTTATAACCATTTATTTTTGCAATTTAGGTTTTCCTTAATAACCATTTATTTTTGCACTTTAGTGAATAATACAATATATCCAAACGTATGGAAGAGTGCTTATACTATTAGATTCCTTCAGAATATTTATATTTATCCTTAACGGACGCCAAGCTATTGAAATAACAATTATATGCATTGTGGACATTTTTCAGATTTTCCTCTAAAACAGGGTTTCAGTGCGTTTTAGGCCAATTTTCGAAATAAACAACCTTAACGTACCTTCGTTATCCTTCAAGTTTAATATGAAATATTTTTATAAATTCGGAACAGTTGCTGAGTTGCAGGACCGTAAATATCAGCAGATTGTCATGAATACGCACAATATTGAATATTCAGAGGGTTTTCCTTAATAACTATTTATTTTTGCACTTTAGTGAATAATACATTATATCCAAACGTATGGAAGAGTGCTTATACTATTAAATTCCTTCAGAATATTTATAATTACCCATGACGGACTCCAAAGTTTTGAAATAATAATTTCATAAAAACTGGAACTTCTTCAGATTTTCCTCTATAACTGGTTTTCAGTGCGTTTTGAAAGTTTTGAAATAATAATTTCATAAAAACTGGAACTTCTTCAGATTTTCCTCTATAACTGGTTTTCAGTGCGTTTTATGCCAATCTTTGAAATAACCAACTTTAAAGTACCTTCGTTATCCTTCATGTTTTATATGAAATATTTTTAAAAATTCGGTACAGTTGCTGAGTTGCAGGACCGTAAATATTAGCACATTGTCAAGAATACGCAAAATGTTGAATATTCAGAGGTTTTTCCTTAATAACTATTTATTTTTGCACTTTAGTGAATAATACATTCTATCCAAACCTATGGAAGAGTGCTTATACAATTCGATTCCTTCAGAATATTTATAATTGTCCTTAAATGACTCCAAGGTTTTGATATAATAATTTCATAGATACTGGAAATTTTTCAGATTTTCCTCTATAACTGGGTTTCAGTGCATTTTAGGCCAATCTTTGAATTAACCAACTTTAAAGATCCTTCGTTATCCTTCAAGTTTAATATGAAATATTTTTAAAAATTCGGAACAGTTGCTGAGTTGCAGGACCGTATATATCAGCACATTGTCATGAATACCCAAAATGTTGAATATTCAGAGGTTTTTCCTTAATAACTATTTATATTTGCACTTTAGTGAATAATACATTCTATCCAAACCTATGGAAGAGTGCTTATACAATTCGATTCCTTCAGAATATTTATAATTGTCCTTAAAGGACTCCAAGGTTTTGATATAATAATTTCATAGATACTGGAACTTTTTCAAATTTTCATCTATAACTGGGCTTCAGTGCATTTTAGGCCAATCTTTGAAATAACCAGCTTTAAAGATCCTTCGTTATCCTTCAAGTTTAATATAAAATATTTTTAAAAATTCGGAACAGTTGCTGAGTTGCAGGACCGTAAATATCAGCACATTGTCATGAATACCCAAAATGTTGAATATTCAGAGGTTTTTCCTTAATAACTATTTATTTTTGCACGTTAGTGAATAATACATTATATCCAAACCTATGGAAGAGTGCTTATACTATTAAATTCCTTCGGAATATTTATATTTATCCTTAACGGACGCCAAGCTATTGAAATAACAATTATATACATTGTGGACTTTTTTCAGATTTTCCTCTAAAACAGGGTTTCAGTGCGTTTTAGGCCAATCTTTGAAATAACCAACTTTAAAGAACCTTCGTTATCCTTCAAGTTTAATTTGAAATATTTTTAAAAATTCGGAACAGTTGCTGAGTTGCAGGACCGTAAATATCAGCAAAATATCAAGAATACGCACAATGTTGAATATTCAGAGGGATTTCCTTAATAACCATTTATTTTTGCACTTTAGTGAATAATACAATATATCCAAACGTATGGAAGAGTGCTTATACTATTAGATTCCTTCAGAATATTTATATTTATCCTTAACGGACGCCAAGCTATTGAAATAACAATTATATGCATTGTGGACATTTTTCAGATTTTCCTCTAAAACAGGGTTTCAGTGCGTTTTAGGCTAATTTTCGAAATAAACAACCTTAACGTACCTTCGTTATCCTTCAAGTTTAATATGAAATATTTTTATAAATTCGGAACAGTTGCTGAGTTGCAGGACCGTAAATATCAGCAGATTGTCATGAATACGCACAATATTGAATATTCAGAGGGTTTTCCTTAATAACTATTTATTTTTGCACTTTAGTGAATAATACATTATATCCAAACGTATGGAAGAGTGCTTATACTATTAAATTCCTTCAGAATATTTATAATTACCCATGACGGACTCCAAAGTTTTGAAATAATAATTTCATAAAAACTGGAACTTCTTCAGATTTTCCTCTATAACTGGTTTTCAGTGCGTTTTATGCCAATCTTTGAAATAACCAACTTTAAAGTACCTTCGTTATCCTTCATGTTTTATATGAAATATTTTTAAAAATTCGGTACAGTTGCTGAGTTGCAGGACCGTAAATATCAGCACATTGTCATGAATACGCAAAATGTTGAATATTCAGAGGTTTTTCCTTAATAACTATTTATTTTTGCACTTCTGTGAATAATACATTTTATCCAAACGTATGGAAGAGTGCTTATACTATTAAATTCCTTCGGAATATTTATATTTATCCTTAACGGACTCCAAGGTTTTGATATAATAATTTCATAGATACTGGAAATTTTTCAGATTTTCCTCTATAACTGGGTTTCAGTGCATTTTAGGCCAATCTTTGAATTAACCAACTTTAAAGATCCTTCGTTATCCTTCAAGTTTAATATGAAATATTTTTAAAAATTCGGAACAGTTGCTGAGTTGCAGGACCGTAAATATCAGCAAAATATCAAGAATACGCACAATGTTGAATATTCAGAGGTTTTTCCTTAATAACTATTTATATTTGCACTTTAGTGAATAATACATTCTATCCAAACCTATGGGAGAGTGCTTATACAATTCGATTCCTTCAGAATATTTATAATTGTCCTTAAAGGACTCCAAGGTTTTGATATAATAATTTCATAGATACTGGAACTTTTTCAGATTTTCCTCTATAACCAGATTTCCTCTAGTTTAATATGAAATATTTTTAAAAATTCGGAACAGTTGCTGAGTTGCAGGACCGTAAATATCAGCACATTGTCATGAATACGCAAAATGTTGAATATTCAGAGGTTTTTCCTTAATAACTATTTATTTTTGCACTTCTGTGAATAATACATTATATCCAAACGTATGGAAGAGTGCTTATACTATTAAATTCCTTCGGAATATTTATCCTTAACGGACGCCAAGCCATTGAAATAACAATTATATACATTGTGGACTTTTTTCAGATTTTCGTCTAAAACAGGGTTTCAGTGCGTTTTAGGCCAATCTTTGAAATAACCATTTATTTTTGCACTTATGGTTTATAACCATTTATTTTTGCACTTTAGGTTTTCCTTAATAACCATTTATTTTTGCACTTTAGTGAATAATACAATATATCCAAACGTATGGAAGAGTGCTTATACTATTAGATTCCTTCAGAATATTTATATTTATCCTTAACGGACGCCAAGCTATTGAAATAACAATTATATGCATTGTGGACATTTTTCAGATTTTCCTCTAAAACAGGGTTTCAGTGCGTTTTAGGCCAATTTTCGAAATAAACAACCTTAACGTACCTTCGTTATCCTTCAAGTTTAATATGAAATATTTTTATAAATTCGGAACAGTTGCTGAGTTGCAGGACCGTAAATATCAGCAGATTGTCATGAATACGCACAATATTGAATATTCAGAGGGTTTTCCTTAATAACTATTTATTTTTGCACTTTAGTGAATAATACATTATATCCAAACGTATGGAAGAGTGCTTATACTATTAAATTCCTTCAGAATATTTATAATTACCCATGACGGACTCCAAAGTTTTGAAATAATAATTTCATAAAAACTGGAACTTCTTCAGATTTTCCTCTATAACTGGTTTTCAGTGCGTTTTATGCCAATCTTTGAAATAACCAACTTTAAAGTACCTTCGTTATCCTTCATGTTTTATATGAAATATTTTTAAAAATTCGGTACAGTTGCTGAGTTGCAGGACCGTAAATATTAGCACATTGTCAAGAATACGCAAAATGTTGAATATTCAGAGGTTTTTCCTTAATAACTATTTATTTTTGCACTTTAGTGAATAATACATTCTATCCAAACCTATGGAAGAGTGCTTATACAATTCGATTCCTTCAGAATATTTATAATTGTCCTTAAATGACTCCAAGGTTTTGATATAATAATTTCATAGATACTGGAAATTTTTCAGATTTTCCTCTATAACTGGGTTTCAGTGCATTTTAGGCCAATCTTTGAATTAACCAACTTTAAAGATCCTTCGTTATCCTTCAAGTTTAATATGAAATATTTTTAAAAATTCGGAACAGTTGCTGAGTTGCAGCACCGTATATATCAGCACATTGTCATGAATACCCAAAATGTTGAATATTCAGAGGTTTTTCCTTAATAACTATTTATATTTGCACTTTAGTGAATAATACATTCTATCCAAACCTATGGAAGAGTGCTTATACAATTCGATTCCTTCAGAATATTTATAATTGTCCTTAAAGGACTCCAAGGTTTTGATATAATAATTTCATAGATACTGGAACTTTTTCAGATTTTCATCTATAACTGGGCTTCAGTGCATTTTAGGCCAATCTTTGAAATAACCAGCTTTAAAGATCCTTCGTTATCCTTCAAGTTTAATATGAAATATTTTTAAAAATTCGGAACAGTTGCTGAGGTTGCAGGACCGTAAATATCAGCACATTGTCATGAATACCCAAAATGTTGAATATTCAGAGGTTTTTCCTTAATAACTATTTATTTTTGCACGTTAGTGAATAATACATTATATCCAAACCTATGGAAGAGTGCTTATACAATTCGATTCTTTGAGAATATTTATAATTGTCCTTAAAGGACTCCAAGGTTTTGATATAATAATTTCATAGAAACTGGAACTTTCCTCTATAACTGGAAGATTTTCCTCTATAACTGGGTTTCAGTGCGTTTAAGGCCAATCTTTGAAATAACCAACTTTAAAGAACCTTCGTTATCCTTCAAGTTTAAAATGAAATATTTTTAAAAATTCGGAACAGTTGCTGAGTTGCAGGACCGCAAATATCAGCACATTGTCATGAATACCCAAAATGTTGAATATTCAGAGGTTTTTCCTTAATAACTATTTATTTTTGCACGTTAGTGAATAATACATTATATCCAAACCTATGGAAGAGTGCTTATACTATTAAATTCCTTCGGAATATTTATATTTATCCTTAACGGACGCCAAGCTATTGAAATAACAATTATATACATTGTGGACTTTTTTCAGATTTTCCTCTAAAACAGGGTTTCAGTGCGTTTTACGCCAATCTTTGAAATAACCAACTTTAAAGAACCTTCGTTATCCTTCAAGTTTAATTTGAAATATTTTTAAAAATTCGGAACAGTTGCTGAGTTGCAGGACCGTAAATATCAGCAAAATATCAAGAATACGCACAATGTTGAATATTCAGAGGGTTTTCCTTAATAACCATTTATTTTTGCACTATAGTGAATAATACAATATATCCAAACGTATGGAAGAGTGCTTATACTATTAGATTCCTTCAGAATATTTATATTTATCCTTAACGGACGCCAAGCTATTGAAATAACAATTATATGCATTGTGGACATTTTTCAGATTTTCCTCTAAAACAGGGTTTCAGTGCGTTTTAGGCCAATTTTCGAAATAAACAACCTTAACGTACCTTCGTTATCCTTCAAGTTTAATATGAAATATTTTTATAAATTCGGAACAGTTGCTGAGTTGCAGGACCGTAAATATCAGCAGATTGTCATGAATACGCACAATATTGAATATTCAGAGGGTTTTCCTTAATAACTATTTATTTTTGCACTTTAGTGAATAATACATTATATCCAAACGTATGGAAGAGTGCTTATACTATTAAATTCCTTCAGAATATTTATAATTACCCATGACGGACTCCAAAGTTTTGAAATAATAATTTCATAAAAACTGGAACTTCTTCAGATTTTCCTCTATAACTGGTTTTCAGTGCGTTTTATGCCAATCTTTGAAATAACCAACTTTAAAGTACCTTCGTTATCCTTCATGTTTTATATGAAATATTTTTAAAAATTCGGTACAGTTGCTGAGTTGCAGGACCGTAAATATTAGCACATTGTCAAGAATACGCAAAATGTTGAATATTCAGAGGTTTTTCCTTAATAACTATTTATTTTTGCACTTTAGTGAATAATACATTCTATCCAAACCTATGGAAGAGTGCTTATACAATTCGATTCCTTCAGAATATTTATAATTGTCCTTAAATGACTCCAAGGTTTTGATATAATAATTTCATAGATACTGGAAATTTTTCAGATTTTCCTCTATAACTGGGTTTCAGTGCATTTTAGGCCAATCTTTGAATTAACCAACTTTAAAGATCCTTCGTTATCCATCAAGTTTAATATGAAATATTTTTAAAAATTCGGAACAGTTGCTGAGTTGCAGCACCGTATATATCAGCACATTGTCATGAATACCCAAAATGTTGAATATTCAGAGGCTTTTCCTTAATAACTATTTATATTTGCACTTTAGTGAATAATACATTCTATCCAAACCTATGGAAGAGTGCTTATACAATTCGATTCCTTCAGAATATTTATAATTGTCCTTAAAGGACTCCAAGGTTTTGATATAATAATTTCATAGATACTGGAACTTTTTCAGATTTTCCTCTATAACTGGGCTTCAGTGCATTTTAGGCCAATCTTTGAAATAACCAGCTTTAAAGATCCTTCGTTATCCTTCAAGTTTAATATGAAATATTTTTAAAAATTCGGAACAGTTGCTGAGTTGCAGGACCGCAAATATCAGCACATTGTCATGAATACCCAAAATGTTGAATATTCAGAGGTTTTTCCTTAATAACTATTTATTTTTGCACGTTAGTGAATAATACATTATATCCAAACCTATGGAAGAGTGCTTATACAATTCGATTCTTTGAGAATATTTATAATTGTCCTTAAAGGACTCCAAGGTTTTGATATAATAATTTCATAGAAACTGGAACTTTCCTCTATAACTGGAAGATTTTCCTCTATAACTGGGTTTCAGTGCGTTTAAGGCCAATCTTTGAAATAACCAACTTTAAAGAACCTTCGTTATCCTTCAAGTTTAAAATGAAATATTTTTAAAAATTCGGAACAGTTGCTGAGTTGCAGGACCGTAAATATCAGCACATTGTCATGAATACGCAAAATGTTGAATATTCAGAGGTTTTTCCTTAATAACTATTTATTTTTGCACTTCTGTGAATAATACATTATATCCAAACGTATGGAAGAGTGCTTATACTATTAAATTCCTTCGGAATATTTATATTTATCCTTAACGGACGCCAAGCTATTGAAATAACAATTATATACATTGTGGACTTTTTTCAGATTTTCCTCTAAAACAGGGTTTCAGTGCGTTTTACGCCAATCTTTGAAATAACCAACTTTAAAGAACCTTCGTTATCCTTCAAGTTTAATTTGAAATATTTTTAAAAATTCGGAACAGTTGCTGAGTTGCAGGACCGTGAATATCAGCAAAATATCAGGAATACGCACAATGTTGAATATTCAGAGGGTTTTCCTTAATAACCATTTATTTTTGCACTTTAGTGAATAATACAATATATCCAAACGTATGGAAGAGTGCTTATACTATTAGATTCCTTCAGAATATTTATATTTATCCTTAACGGACGCCAAGCTATTGAAATAACAATTATATGCATTGTGGACATTTTTCAGATTTTCCTCTAAAACAGGGTTTCAGTGCGTTTTAGGCCAATTTTCGAAATAAACAACCTTAACGTACCTTCGTTATCCTTCAAGTTTAATATGAAATATTTTTATAAATTCGGAACAGTTGCTGAGTTGCAGGACCGTAAATATCAGCAGATTGTCATGAATACGCACAATATTGAATATTCAGAGGGTTTTCCTTAATAACTATTTATTTTTGCACTTTAGTGAATAATACATTATATCCAAACGTATGGAAGAGTGCTTATACTATTAAATTCCTTCAGAATATTTATAATTACCCATGACGGACTCCAAAGTTTTGAAATAATAATTTCATAAAAACTGGAACTTCTTCAGATTTTCCTCTATAACTGGTTTTCAGTGCGTTTTATGCCAATCTTTGAAATAACCAACTTTAAAGTACCTTCGTTATCCTTCATGTTTTATATGAAATATTTTTAAAAATTCGGTACAGTTGCTGAGTTGCAGGACCGTAAATATTAGCACATTGTCAAGAATACGCAAAATGTTGAATATTCAGAGGTTTTTCCTTAATAACTATTTATTTTTGCACTTTAGTGAATAATACATTCTATCCAAACCTATGGAAGAGTGCTTATACAATTCGATTCCTTCAGAATATTTATAATTGTCCTTAAATGACTCCAAGGTTTTGATATAATAATTTCATAGATACTGGAAAATTTTCAGATTTTCCTCTATAACTGGGTTTCAGTGCATTTTAGGCCAATCTTTGAATTAACCAACTTTAAAGATCCTTCGTTATCCATCAAGTTTAATATGAAATATTTTTAAAAATTCGGAACAGTTGCTGAGTTGCAGCACCGTATATATCAGCACATTGTCATGAATACCCAAAATGTTGAATATTCAGAGGCTTTTCCTTAATAACTATTTATATTTGCACTTTAGTGAATAATACATTCTATCCAAACCTATGGAAGAGTGCTTATACAATTCGATTCCTTCAGAATATTTATAATTGTCCTTAAAGGACTCCAAGGTTTTGATATAATAATTTCATAGATACTGGAACTTTTTCAGATTTTCCTCTATAACTGGGCTTCAGTGCATTTTAGGCCAATCTTTGAAATAACCAGCTTTAAAGATCCTTCGTTATCCTTCAAGTTTAATATGAAATATTTTTAAAAATTCGGAACAGTTGCTGAGTTGCAGGACCGCAAATATCAGCACATTGTCATGAATACCCAAAATGTTGAATATTCAGAGGTTTTTCCTTAATAACTATTTATTTTTGCACGTTAGTGAATAATACATTATATCCAAACCTATGGAAGAGTGCTTATACAATTCGATTCTTTGAGAATATTTATAATTGTCCTTAAAGGACTCCAAGGTTTTGATATAATAATTTCATAGAAACTGGAACTTTCCTCTATAACTGGAAGATTTTCCTCTATAACTGGGTTTCAGTGCGTTTAAGGCCAATCTTTGAAATAACCAACTTTAAAGAACCTTCGTTATCCTTCAAGTTTAAAATGAAATATTTTTAAAAATTCGGAACAGTTGCTGAGTTGCAGGACCGTAAATATCAGCACATTGTCATGAATACGCAAAATGTTGAATATTCAGAGGTTTTTCCTTAATAACTATTTATTTTTGCACTTCTGTGAATAATACATTATATCCAAACGTATGGAAGAGTGCTTATACTATTAAATTCCTTCGGAATATTTATATTTATCCTTAACGGACGCCAAGCTATTGAAATAACAATTATATACATTGTGGACTTTTTTCAGATTTTCCTCTAAAACAGGGTTTCAGTGCGTTTTACGCCAATCTTTGAAATAACCAACTTTAAAGAACCTTCGTTATCCTTCAAGTTTAATTTGAAATATTTTTAAAAATTCGGAACAGTTGCTGAGTTGCAGGACCGTGAATATCAGCAAAATATCAGGAATACGCACAATGTTGAATATTCAGAGGGTTTTCCTTAATAACCATTTATTTTTGCACTTTAGTGAATAATACAATATATCCAAACGTATGGAAGAGTGCTTATACTATTAGATTCCTTCAGAATATTTATATTTATCCTTAACGGACGCCAAGCTATTGAAATAACAATTATATGCATTGTGGACATTTTTCAGATTGTCCTCTAAAACAGGGTTTCAGTGCGTTTTAGGCCAATTTTCGAAATAAACAACCTTAACGTACCTTCGTTATCCTTCAAGTTTAATATGAAATATTTTTATAAATTCGGAACAGTTGCTGAGTTGCAGGACCGTAAATATCAGCAGATTGTCATGAATACGCACAATATTGAATATTCAGAGGGTTTTCCTTAATAACTATTTATTTTTGCACTTTAGCGAATAATACATTATATCCAAACGTATGGAAGAGTGCTTATACTATTAAATTCCTTCAGAATATTTATAATTGTCCTTAAAGGACTCCAAGGTTTTGATATAATAATTTCATAGAAACTGGAACTTTCCTCTATTACTGGAAGATTTTCCTCTATAACTGGGTTTCAGTGCGTTTAAGGCCAATCTTTGAAATAACCAACTTTAAAGAACCTTCGTTATCCTTCAAGTTTATAATGAAATATTTTTAAAAATTCGGAACAGTTGCTGAGTTGCAGGACCGTAAATATCAGCACATTGTCATGAATACGCAAAATGTTGAATATTCAGAGGTTTTTCCTTAATAACTATTTATTTTTGCACTTTTGTGAATAATACATTATATCCAAACGTATGGAAGAGTGCTTATACTATTAAATTCCTTCGGAATATTTATATTTATCCTTAACGGACGCCTAGCTATTGAAATAACAATTATATACATTGTGGACTTTTTTCAGATTTTCCTATAAAAAACAGGGTTTCAGTGCGTTTTAGGCCAATTTTTGAAATAACCAACTTTAAAGATCCTTCGTTATCCTTCAAGTTTTATATGTAATATTTTTAAAAATTCGGAACAGTTGCTGAGTTGCAGGACCGTAAATATCAGCACATTGTCATGAATACCCAAAATGTTGAATATTCAGAGGTTTTTCCTTAATAACTATTTATTTTTGCACGTTAGAGAATAATACATTATATCCAAACCTATGGAAGAGTGCTTATACAATTCGATTCGTTGAGAATATTTATAATTGTCCTTAAAGGACTCCAAGGTTTTGACATAATAATTTCATAGAAACTGGAATTTTATCAGATTTTCCTCTATAACTGGTTTTCAGTGCGTTTTAGGCCAATCTTTGAAATAACCAACTTTAAAGTACCTTCGTAATCCTTCAAGTTTAATATGTAATATTTTTAAAAATTCGGAACAGTTGCTGAGTTGCAGGACCGTAAATATCAGCACATTGTCATGAATACGCACAATGTTGAATATTCAGAGGGTTTCCCTTAATAACTATTTATTTTTGCACTTTTGTGAATAATACATTATATCCAAACGTATGGAAGAGTGCATATACTATCAAATTCCTTCGGAATATTTATATTTATCCTTAACGGACGCCAAGCTATTGAAATAACAATTATATACATTGTGGACTTTTTTCAGATTTTCCTCTATAACTGGGTTTCTGTGCGTTCTAGGCCAATCTTTGAAATAACCAACTTTAAAGTACCTTCGTTATCCTTCAAGTTTAAGATGAAATATTTTTAAAAATTCGGAACAGTTGCTGAGTTGCAGGACCGTAAATATCAGCACATTTTCTTATTGCACTACAGTGAATAATACATTATATCCAAACGTATGGAAGAGTGGTTATACTATTAGATTCCTTCAGAATATTTTTATTTATCCTTAACGGACGCCAAGTTATTGAAATAACAATTATATGCATAGTGGATTTTTTTCAAATTTTCCTCTAAAACTGGGTTTCAGTGCGTTTTAGACCAATTTTCGAAACAACCAAATTTAAAGAACGTTAGCTGTCTCTCCTCTTTCATTTGTAATATTTATAAAAATTCGGAACAGTTGCTGAGTTGCAGGACCGTAAATATTAGCAAATTGCCAAGAATACCCAAAAAGTTGAATATTCAGATGTGTTTCCTTAATAAAAATTTCTTATTGCTCTTTAGCGAATAATGCATTATATCCAAACTTATGGAAGAGTGCTTATACTATTCGATTTCTTCAGAATATTTATAATTACCCTTAACGGACGCCAAGCTATTGAAATAACAATTATATGCATTGTGGACTATTTTCCGATTTTCCTCTATAACTGGGTTTCTGTTCGTTATCCCTCAAGTTTTATATGTAATATTTTTCAAAATTCGGAACAGTTGCTAAGTTGCGGGACCGAAAATATCAGCACAATGTCATGAATACGCACAATGTTGAATATTCAGAGGGTTTCCCTTAATAGCTAATTATTTTTGCACTTTAGTGAATAATACATTCAATCCAAACCTCTGGAAGAGTGCTTATACAATTGGGTTCCTTCAGAATATTTATAATTACCCATAACGGACTCCAAGGTTTTGAAATGATATTTTCATAAAAACTGGAACTTCTTCAGATTTTCCTCTATAACTGGTTTTCAGTGCGTTTTAGGCCAATCTTTGAAATAACCAACTTTAAAGTACCTTCGTTATCCTTCAAGTTTAAGATGAAATATTTTTAAAAATTCGGAACAGTTGCTGAGTTGCAGGACCGTAAATATCAGCACATTGTCATGAATACGCAAAATGTTGAATATTCAGAGGTTTTTCCTAAATAACTATTTCTTAGTGCATTTTAGTGTATAATTCATTATATCCAAACTTATGGTAGAGTGCGAACACTATTAGATTCCTACAGAATATTTATAATTACCGTTAACGGCCACCAAGCTATTGAAATAACAATTTCATGCAAAGTGGACTTTTTTCAGATTTTCCTTTCAAACTGGAATTCAGTGGGTTTTAGGCCAATCTTCGAAATAACCAAATTTAAAAAACATTAGCTATCTCTTCTGTTTCATTTTTTATGTTTTTTAAAATTCGGAACAGGTGCTGAGTTTCATGTCCATAAACATCAGAAAAAGGTCAAGAATAAGCAAAAAGTTGTATATTCAGAGGTTTTTCATTAATTAATATTTCTTAGTGCATTTTTGTTAATTCATTATATCAAAACTTATGGAAGAGTGCGTATACTATTAGATTCCCTTCAGAATATTTATAATTACCGTTAACGGCCTCCAAGCTATTCAAATAAGTATTTCATGCAAAGTAGACTTTTTTCAGATTTTCCTCTATAACTGGTTTTCTGTTCGTTATCCCTCAAGTTTTATATGTATTATTTTTCAAAATTCGGAACAGTTGCTAAGTTGCGGGACCGAAAATATCAGCACAATGTCATGAATACACAAAATATAAAATATTCAGAGGTTTTTCCTTAATAACTATTTATTATTGCACTTTAGTGAATTATACATTATATCCAAACCTATGGAAGAGTGCTTATACTATTAGATTCATCCAGAATATTTACAATTACCCTTAACGGACTACAAGGTTTTGAAATAGTAATTTCATACAATGTGAAATTTTTTTAAGATTTACCTTTCAAACTGGCTTTTATTGCGTTTAAGGTCAATTTCTAAAATAAGCTACTTCAAAAAATGTTCATAATCCCTCAAGCTTTATATGAAATATACTTTTAAAAATTCGGAACAGTTGCTGAGTTGCAGGACCGTAAATATAAGCAAATTGTCAAGAATACCCAAAAAGTTGAATATTCAGAGGTTTTTTCTTAATAACTATTTATTTTTGCACTTTAGTGAATTATACATTATATCCAAACATATGAAAGAAAGCGTATAATATTCTATTGCTACAGAATATTTAAAATTATCCTTAAAGGACTCCAAGGTTTTGACATAATAGTTTCATACAAATTGGAACTTTTTCAGATTTTCCTCTATAACTGGGTTTCAGTGCGTTCTAGGCCAATCTTCGAAATAATCAACTTTTATGAACCTTCGTTATCCATCAAGTTTTATATGAAATATTTTTACAAATTCGGAACAGTTGCTGAGTTGCAGGACCGTAAATATCAGCAAATTGTCAAGAATATCCAAAAAGTTGAATATTCAAAGGTTTTTCCTTAATAACTATTTCTTATTGCACTTTAGCGAATAATACATTATATACAAACTTATGGAAGAGTGCTTATACAATTAGATTCCATCATAATATTCATAATTACCCTTAACGGACGCCAAGCTATTGAAATAAATAATTATATACAAAGTGGGCTTTTTCCAGATTTTCCTCTGAAACAGGTTTTCGAAATAACCAAATTTAAAGAACGTTATCTGTCTCTCGTCTTTCATTCGTAATATTTTTAAAAATTCGGAACAGTTGCTGTGTTGCAGGGCCGTAAATATCAGCAAATTGTCAAGAATACGCAAAAAGTTGAATATTCAGAAGTTTTTCCTTAATAACTATTTCTTAGTGCACTTTAGTGAATAATACATTATAACCAAACCTATGGATGAGTGCTAATACAATTCGGTTCCTTCAGAATATTTAGAATTACCCATAACGGACTCCAAGGTTTTGACATAATAATTTCATAGAAACTGGATGGTTTTCAGATTTTCCTCTATAACTGGGTTTCAGTGCGTTTTAGGCCAATCTTCGAAATAACCAACTTTAAAGAACCTTCGTTATCCCTCAGGTTTTATATGAAATATTTTTTTAAAATTCGGAACAGTTGCTGAGTTGCAGGACCGTAAATATCAGCACATTTTCTTATTGCACTACAGTGAATAATACATTATATCCAAACGTATGGAAGAGTGGTTATACTATTAGATTCCTTCAGAATATTTATATTTATCCTTAACGGACGCCAAGTTATTGAAATAACAATTATATGCATAGTGGACTTTTTTTCAAATTTTCCTCTAAAACTGGGTTTCAGTGCGTTTTAGGCCAATTTTCGAAACAACCAAATTTAAAGAACGTTAGCTGTCTCTCCTCTTTCATTTGTAATATTTATAAAAATTCGGAACAGTTGCTGAGTTGCAGGACCGTAAATATTAGCAAATTGCCAAGAATACCCAAAAAGTTGAATATTCAGATGTGTTTCCTTAATAAAAATTTCTTATTGCCCTTTAGCGAATAATACATTATATCCAAACTTATGGAAGAGTGCTTATACTATTCGATTTCTTCAGAATATTTATAATTACCCTTAACGGACGCCAAGCTATTGAAATAATTTCAATGAATGAATACGCAAAATTGTGAATATTCAGAGGTTACATTCATTTCCTGACATACATATGGGTACATTCGATAGAAAAATTGGTGGTACATTAGATTCAAAATTTGATGCTCTTTGATTTAATATTCTATAACTTTTTCGATAGAATGCATCATTTAGGAATTATAGATGAAAAATCAAAGCAAGTGCTAAAATTTTGATTTTTTATTGGCCACCAGTTTGAAACCTGTCCTCTTCTAATAACGGCTGACAAAGTTTTTTTAGCATCTGGGATGTCAGCAGTTTTATCAGCGTAAAATTAAAATCCTGAAAAATCAAATATCATAACTATGATGGTATGAAAAAAATATTCTAAAATGAAGAAGTAAATAAAGGAAATAATAAAATCTGTTTATATTTTGATTAAACAAAATTTAATCTGTTATCCAAATACATTTTAATTCCAATACGAATATATGTTACATTACATCAATATGAGACAGTTACAAATTTTTTTTTTAAATTTTAGTAAAAACATGTATCATTAGGGATAGTCTAATTCTTTACACCAAGTAGAAAAATGATATCGATTTAGTGACATCTTGTTGAAAGGTTTCATGTGCTGAGTTTGGATTCCTTCATGTCTCATGCCTAATCTTCCGGGGAGTGTGTTCAGTTTGAACTGGGGAAAAAAAAAAAAGTGATAAGTAATTGAGTACAGTATTTACAAACAAATGAGAATATTTTTATTTGTAAACATATGATAAATTTCTCAAAATCTTTGAATAAAATGTTGAAAAAAAAACTTTTTTTCAATAAAATGAAGTGGAAATTTCCATTCATCCTTTATTAAATATCCTTTATTCATTCATATTTTTATTAAAACTTAAAACAATTATCACATACAACGTTTCGGGGATTTGCCCCATCTTCCAGATTCAACTACTATAAAATATAATTTTATTAAAAATATTAATACATTGTATACTTTGTACAATAAATTATTACACTTATTTGTATGTCCACAATTTAAAAAATAAAAAATAATGTTACATTTATTTACCTTCTACCTTTACTTACCTACTAGGTCAATAATCTATCCATATTACTATTTCGTCATTGCAAATAGTTCTTATGCTGGTTTAAAACTAAAATAGTAGGAGTGTCTCTGAATCATATTTGCTCTTTCCTTTGACCCTAGTTGGATTAAGCTTATTGCTATACTTGTTTAAATATTGAAATATCCTAGAAAAGGGTCCTTCTTTTTTTATTGTATAATACCTTCAAAAAGACCCTTCTTTTTATGTCATTAGCAATTAATACGTGATATCTTTTAAAAGAACACGTTATTTTAATTAGATACTGTAAATCAATGTAATTAAAATAATTAATAAAACACGGGGAACAGCTGGGAGGCAAGCCAGCGCTAGGGGGAACCTCCTTGATCGAAGGCCAATATAGAAATGCCAAAGGCTATGGGCCGCGGGAGTCTGTTGGCGGCGCCAACTAGGTCCGACAAGGCGAACTAACTCACTGATTTTCAGCGTACCTGCCTTTTTGATCAACAACTAAAATATATGTAATATAGTTATCAGCATTTAATGTTTTTAAAAATGTAATGTGATGTATATTGTGATTATAACAATAAAAATAAGACTAAAAGGTGTGCTGATATGGCCAAGAAAATTATATAAATGTTAGACTTCTCAGAATCGAGATTACCCAGCAGTCATTGCACACTAGTATAAATAGAGGTCTGTTTTACTGGCCAAATCAGAACACCTTGGGGTCTAGATAGAGTAACATCTTGTCAGGCTGACCGCCAGTGTTCTCATTTCCTCCTCCTAGCTATTACCTCTCTCTCTTGCTCTCATCCTACACCTTCCTTTACTTGCTTAGTTAGCGCCTTTAGCTGCCGAGGTCCATGCTAATCCCTTCGAACTAACCCCGGCAGCTACCCGACTGGGTAAAGGCAGCGTTGCACTAGCTTACCCTTCCTTCCTGAGTGGTCGGGCTCGTACCCCGGTCATCAGGCTCCCTCAGGTAGTCGGGTTCGTACCCCGGCTCTCGGTCTTCCTTCCTTCCTGAGTGGTCGAGCTCGTACCCCGGTCCTCAGGCTTCCTCGGGTAGTCGGGCTCGTACCCCGGCTCTCGGCCTTCCTTTACTTGCTTAGTTAGCGCATTTAGCTGCCGAGTTTATCCCTTATGCTTATCCCTCATGCTTATCCCTTGGAACTAACCCCGGCAGCCACCCAATTGGGTAAGGGCAGCGTCGCACTGGCAAGCTATCCCTCTACCACCATCCTATATTTTCACCCCTCTCACTAATAAGGTAACCTTGCGGTGTGTCCAGTATAAAAAGAAGCTAGAGAATCGACATACAAGAAAGAGCACATTAGATAAAAATTTTACAATATATATATATATATATATATATATATATATATATATATATATATATATATATATATATATATTTAACCTACATCTAGAGGTATATAAACAAGAAGAGACTTAAATAAGTATAATAATTTATTGTACTAAGTATATAATATACTAATGCTTTTAATCGAATCATATTGTAGTTGAATTCTGAAGATGGGGCAAAAATCTGAAACGCTTTATATGATAATTGTTTGAGTTTTAATAAAACTATAATAAGGAAGAAGGGAAATTTTCACATTCTATTATTAGGTGAAGTGAATAAAACTGAGCAGGTGCTCCGGTTAGATGTGTATAAAGATAAGTTACACAATGGAAGACTTGCTAAGTGTATAGAGCAAGTGCTCCAAATTTATTATTCGGAGTATTTGATCACCTTTCTAAGTGAATAAACAAAAACGTGCTCCACTATGTGAGTAGGTACTCAGGTATTGGCTATCTACTCTTTTGTAGACTCAGTATTTTACTGAGTACCTACCCAAAAACTTGAGCACTCTCTCAGTTTATTCACTGGGAAAAGTGATAAAGTACTCCGAATCAAATTTTTGGAGCAGGTGCTCCATTCACTTAGCAAGCATTCCATTGTGTAACGTCTCTTTATTCACATCTAACCGGAGCATCTACTCAGTTTTTAAGGAATGAGTACGTGCTCAGTTTTATTCACTTCACCAATTGAATGGTATTTATTATTCTTCCATTTTCTAAAATACATTATTATTATTATTTTTTAATATGATGGGAATATTTTTACTCGCTAAGTTACTTTAAATATATCGATTAAAATATTTTATGGATCTTTTCGGTTATGTGTCAAAAAAAAATTCTATACAGACATAGACAATACCAGTCATTATCTATTGAAAGTAAACGATCAACTTGACCAAACGGCGTTCAATAAACATAAATAAACGTTGAACTTAGACCCAGGTAGAGGAGTTTACGATAAGGAGCGGTTGATTCTTGTTAGTAGTCTTCAAGCAGTGTTCGACAAGAGTTTGTTTTCTCACAGAAAATATAATGTTGGTCATATTATCCTTGAGCAATGGGTTTTTGCAGGGATGTGTAGGGAGACTAAAGAAAGTATTTTGTTAGCTGTTGCATATAGAACAGCCGTCAAGTTGTTACAGATTCTTTAAGAATATGTATTCCCTAGTGCAACTATAATATCAAACGAATGTAAATCTTACAAGGAGTTGTATGAACATGGTTATAACCGTCCAATAGTAACTCATAAATATAATTTTGTTGATCCCGACACCGGGGCGCATAGCCATACTATCGGAAGCAATATAGCGAAACAGTTTAATAAAATTCGTTGAGGCACGCCCTGGTCAATCAATGCTAGACTCTTATTTCTGTGAATTTTATGGCG